>CM030375.1:12842458-13449815 GCA_003604175.2 Clonorchis sinensis
ACGTTTACATTGGATACAGCTCACTGCCTGTGGCGCTGTCCTCTTTCCCCACTTAAAACCCCCTGTACTCACAGCCCCGCCAGTCATGCTTTTATTCTGACTGTAACCTTATGATCATGCCTGGCGGCATGCCCCCATAACTTGGGAATAAACATTGCTATTATTAGCTGCCATTTCACTTGTCTCCTCCGAAAAATGCCTGTACCAGCGGCTGTTTCCTGTTTCTTGTCCGAATCAACTAAATTATTTTCCCGGCCCGGTCTTCCTCCAACCGGAGTGAAAATCTAGTTGGTGGAGTACCTGAACAGTGCACAAACCGCATGGTGGTTTCCTACCTTGCAGATCTGGTAGCAAATGCGGCGGGTGAAAACCTCGTGTGGTGGTCGGACAAGCCCTGAGGGAAATATCGTAGTGTTACATCGCACCATTGTGTTCGTCGCCGGCACATCTCCAGTAGCACAGATACATATCCCACCGCCGGTGGTTCTAACTCTGGCCTTTTATGAAGGAAATCAATAAAAGTGCTCTGTTATTGTTTGCCCGTGGCTTCTGGTTTGGATTTTTTCAGAGTGTCACTCATCTGGCATTGCCAGATAAGATGGATGATGATGACGGAAAAACGACCCTTCGTCCGTAAAAAATTAAAAATTACACATGGGATACCCCGATGATTCTGTGCGGTGTCCATGACTTACGTTGATGTGCTTAGCTGTAGCAACCCCAAACGCATAAAATCCCACTTTGTCGGCCAAACATAACACACTCCTCTCTACTGCTCCCCGGAGCGGTCACATGCAATAAATAAGAACAAGAAATGGCGACGTTCGCAACCCTTCAACAATAGCATCGGACGCCAGAGACAATGGCCTTTTTGCGCCATGCCATGATGGCGGCTGATAACAGTGCTCTGCGGACTGATGGCTCTTTCTCTTGCGCCCACTATCCATACCAAATTATGGCACCGTTCAGCTCAAGCAGCAAATTCCAGATAAACTAGTGCATCACTTTGGAGGTTCTATACTAATCAATCCTTATGTTTGCTGTCCTTTACCACAACACATCTGAATACTTAAAGTGTTTTTCTATCTGCACCTCCTGTAATACATTGATAGTATGTTGGCAAGATTAGCCTGTCCTTGCTAGCCAGGATGCTAGGCATAAATTCACCCCTACCCTATCTCATTTAGCCACCTGTCGTCACCACCCTAGCTGTAACAGACGTTAAGTTCTTTGTTCTGTTAGTGGACTCCATCTTATTTGCTACCTCCTCAAACTCACCAGGCTTCACTGATTTTGTCCCACTCCCTCCTTCGCTCAAGCTACAAAAGCCCTATGTGGTCGGCATCTACTCTTACTTGTCTGTGCTTTGCATACAAAGGGATCTCCAATCGAACCGAAACTTCCTATGATCCTGCATCAGCTTTATTCTACCCTAATGGACCCCGTGGCTATCCGAAAATTCCTATACCCACAGAATCGCACATTCAACTCCGTCCACCTCAAAAATGACGTTTCTTACGAGGCTGTCCGGGAACCAAAGTACATCACTGCATTGGTGGCATGGCATTGCCATACCCAGTCTGATGTTACGCCCGCAACGATTCGCTTCTTACTCTCGACTGTGCCATCTCGTCCACTCTTTCCTTTGCCTGCAAAGTACGAAAGAATTGACTACCTGCCCCCAGCAGCCTCTGGGACAAGTTCGATCTAACCCGCTGAACACTTCTTTGTGATTTCAGTATACCCTTTCCACATGCTCAACGATCCCATTCACGATGTTCTTTTGGCTTTGTGCGTTAGCCCTAGCTCTCTCTCTCCCCTTCAACAATAGCATCGGACGCCAGAGACAATGGCCTTTTTGCGCCATGCCATGATGGCGGCTGATAACAGTGCTCTGCGGACTGATGGCTCTTTCTCTTGCGCCCACTATCCATACCAAATTATGGCACCGTTCAGCTCAAGCAGCAAATTCCAGATAAACTAGTGCATCACTTTGGAGGTTCTATACTAATCAATCCTTATGTTTGCTGTCCTTTACCACAACACATCTGAATACTTAAAGTGTTTTTCTATCTGTACCTCCTGTAATACATTGATAGTATGTTGGCAAGATTAGCCTGTCCTTGCTAGCCAGGATGCTAGGCATAAATTCACCCCTACCCTATCTCATTTAGCCACCTGTCGTCACCACCCTAGCTGTAACAGACGTTAAGTTCTTTGTTCTGTTAGTGGACTCCATCTTATTTGCTACCTCCTCGAACTCACCAGGCTTCACTGATTTTGTCCCACTCCCTCCTTCGCTCAAGCTACAAAAGCCCTATGTGGTCGGCATCTACTCTTACTTGTCTGTGCTTTGCATACAAAGGGATCTCCAATCGAACCGAAACTTCCTATGATCCTGCATCAGCTTTATTCTACCCTAATGGACCCCGTGGCTATCCGAAAATTCCTATACCCACAGAATCGCACATTCAACTCCGTCCACCTCAAAAATGACGTTTCTTACGAGGCTGTCCGGGAACCAAAGTACATCACTGCATTGGTGGCATGGCATTGCCATACCCAGTCTGATGTTACGCCCGCAACGATTCGCTTCTTACTCTCGACTGTGCCATCTCGTCCACTCTTTCCTTTGCCTGCAAAGTACGAAAGAATTGACTACCTGCCCCCAGCAGCCTCTGGGACAAGTTCGATCTAACCCGCTGAACACTTCTTTGTGATTTCAGTATACCCTTTCCACATGCTCAACGATCCCATTCACGATGTTCTTTTGGCTTTGTGCGTTAGCCCTAGCTCTCTCTCTCGCAAATATGTTCTACACTCGATTTCCCTCCGACAGTGAAACCAACGATTCCAATCGGCTCCAGTGCAAACCATATTTTTAGACGAAACCCGACGTTTGTCTCCTCTTTGAATTTCTCCATCGCTTCATCTCCACTGTGCCTTTGGTGACCCTGGCAATCTACTCAACCGCCCAAGGTCACTCACGGCTAACAAAGGTTTTTCAGCTTTTGTTCTAGTCAACTGGCTTCGCCATTTCACTGGTCCTACCTCATGCCCCGTTGTTGTGCATTTTCTGTTTTCCACCATCCACGAATACATATCACGTGGCAAGACTTCCTCTTTGGTCTAGCCTCCCCCCATTTTTTCGTTGTCCATCACGTTCAGGTTGTAACGACCGATCGTGCCTGAATTGGAGTGCTCCCTACCAGTTGAGAAATCAACAAAGCAAATAATCTACTTCCACCTACACCACCAATACTGATAATATAATACACTTCCTGTCAGAACTTACGTAATAATCAAAACGCCCAGTATGACACAACATTTCCCCTAGTCCAAGTTGGACCCCTGAGCTTTCCCAACCGGGATGGTTGGGCGAGTGGGATAGGTTAGTGGATTAGTCATCGTGGACCTCCAGCCGCATGTAAGCCCAGTGCATCAACTGGGCTCCATCAATTGTCCGCTATGATCGACGTCGATTAAACCTGGCTAAGTGGTTAAGCATCCTGGACACCTATCCTAATTTCGCTGAAAAGTACGCTCTAATCAAGGACATGATCGTTCTGGCTTGATTCGCTGTTGGGATTAGAGAACTCTTCTGTATTTCATCACAAAACTTTACCTATATTTATATATTATCATCATCTTCATTGCATACGTTCTTCAACCCTTGCATGAGTTTTCCGAAAATAATGAGCTTGGCTACGGAGATAATAGCTCGAGAGAGCAATTCTCGAGGTCCCAGAACACAAAATTCGATATTCATTGAGTCCAGGACAAACCATATGCATCAAATAACTTGACTACAGGAGTGAAGCTCCCGCAAACTTAGCGCCGAAAAACACAATGCAGAATCTGAAGGGGGCTGTAAATGGTTTCAGCTGCAGGACCACTCGAAACTTTCATCTGTCGTAAACGATTTATGTTTTCCCGCAATTCGGAATGCCTTGGTTTATTAGGAGACGTTTTTTCAATCAGTGGTAACTAATGACCACAAGGATTTAATCAGTTAGACATATCGTCCACGCAGATCATTTGCAGAAAAATTTATTAGAAGTAGACATTCTTCACTATGAATGCTAACGTTGAAAACCTCGTAGCTATTGAGGAATAAGTTTCAGTTTGCGAATACCGAGTGACTGTGTTACATAGATGTGCCGTAATCTCCCAGGTATAAGAATTGCTTTCGACCAAAATTATGAAGCAGGGAAAAGCTTCAAACCATACTGAAACATACGCGCGTGGGACAAACGCGACTAGCGTCGCTCATGCTATCCAGCTAAAAACGCACGGTCAACATAAAAAGGCGGCACGCGCCCGCCACCCACGTATAGAATATATGCAAAATTTTTTGCCCATCGGACAGCTTTTGAGCCAGCGAAAATTCGTTTATCTGGAAGACTGACAAGCTTCTTCCTGCTTCTTAAAGTTATGAAAAAATTCTTCTGGTCTTTTCAGCCTCTAGTCAACTGACCCATTCATTTTGGTCCTTGACCACATTATCGGCAATAACCTGTACCCAGTTAATCTCCCCGTCAACCATTGTGCTTGGGTGACATGAAATCAGGTTCAGCCTTTTTTAGACAGGCCAAGAAGACATTTATCGAGTTCTCCAAAAGTCAAGCACAAGGTTTTAGAAGCCTTCATCGATGTCGCCCACCAAAACGCTCGGCAGCCAACTGCCTCCATGAAACGGGCTTGGTGCAGGTTTTCCTGGAAGAGACAAATGAGGGACTGCTAGCCGGTAGCGAGTCCTTCGTGAACTACCACGTAAACTTCTTCGCCGGTCGTTTTTCGTTGATGGTACATACTCTTAAATGCCTATCCTTATGCGTGCACCACAAATCCCTCTGGAACGATAGTTCAAACAAAGAAAAACTCATCCTAAAGATTTAGCAGTTGACTGTATTTACTTGCTACCTTAATATCCGCTTAGAGTCACGGTTTTTTCCCAAATCTGTCTAAGCGTGCTCAAGGTTTATTTTGGGCGCAGGAATCATATTTTTCATGGTAACCGTAGGTCAGCATGGTGTCACCTTTAAAACGGCGGGAAATTCTGTCGAGAACTTGGTTTCTTCAAGCGTTTTTTCCTTTATTGGATTTGGAAGTAGTTGGACAGTGTACGTGAACAACAATAATTATACCGTCTTTATCCGAACAAACTCATAATTGAGCGGCCGTTTGCGACCTGTGTAGGAAAATCCTTTCAATGGTTGCGCCAGTCGTCCTGACATCAAAACAAAAGAGTGCATCACGTCTAATCATTTTGGTGGATTTTTCTACGATAGTCAGTTCATGCTATACTGAATGCATTGTAAGGTTCCATCTTTAGCGGTATGATGAGTACTTCGGTGATATGGGGGGAAATGGTGGGTTTTTGGGTAGCACCAGCAAACAATACAACAGAGTAAACAGTATATTGTCGTTCTGGCACAAGTTTCGCGGATAAAGATGGTCCTTTTGGCGCATGTAACATGCTCGGTTAAGCAAAGGGAACTTTCTTTGGGGCGTGTCCAACACAAGAGGCTGCTTTGGTTAGGCCATGCATTGCGCACCCCGAACTGTCGCATGCCAATGAGAGTGTTGCTTTTTGTCTCCAATTTAAAGAATCGGAATCAGAAAGGTGGCCAACACTTGATCTGACAGAGGGATGCGGGAAACATTACGACAATACTTAATACTGCTGGTGAGACTGGCTTTCCAGGATGAACACCTCCCTAACCCCCCTCACGCCAAACACGATACTCCTGGAGCTGAGCAGCCCTTAGTGCTCTCAAGGTTATATTACTTTTATTATACGGTGCTGAAAGGGAGATGCACTGACTATCAACCTCCGAGGACAAATGAAAATTCAAATACATTAAAGCCCTGAGCGGGACAGAGAAACGAGGAAGAAGTAAATAGAAATAAACCAGAAAGAAATCCGGGTTAAAATGATGACTTCATTGAACCAGCTTTCTCAGCTCTCATTTAGAATCACCAAATCCGACTACAAAACCATCCACAAATAACCGAAGTTCTACTGCAAATCAGCGGACCAGGCTCATAATTATAAACTGCGAGTTGCATATGGACCAAGCAAGATGAAGACAGAAAGCTACTGGAATTAGAAGGCAAACTATTAACCTATCAAAGAAAAAGAAGACGGACCACCACGCAACACATGTCACCATCCGACCAATAAGACTCTAAGTACGATGATGATTGTCAACACAAAGAAACACATAGCTCTAGGCTGCTTTTTGCAAACTATATAGGCGCAAGCATGGAGGGAGGAACCGAGAACTCAACAGCGCACTAAGGATGTCTCCTCGAATGGTGACGAATAGTCTGCAAGCCAGTTGCCAAGCTCGGTCGACAGATCAACAAATACCTGATCAGTTACCAACAAATGGATTAATAAACTGCACAAATCAATCAAGACTTACATTCAGTATCAAAGCAAGCGTTAAATGCAGAAGATGGGCAAGGCAATAGTTGAGGGTTTCGGAAAGCAGCAACTAGCAGGTGCCAAATGCTGCACGAACATACGGAAACGGACAGTCGTACAGTTTAAGTAAGCAGTATACAGGGCCGACGGTGCGGAAAAATCTCAGTGTGAGACATATTTTGGAAACAAAAGAGAAATTGCCCAATGAAGCGGTATCTGGAATATTGGTCACAAATTTAATTTACCTGCAGTTTTCAGCTTACAGCGCAATTAAAGAACCCGGGAACGAGCGAGAGCATAGCACAACGACGTTATTTCAAACAGGCATGGATCGCGCTACTCATGGGTGGTCAAAAATGGAACAAATAGCCGCTGACTGCCGTCAGTTTGCATAAGGAATCAACCCTCATGGTTTTGATATTTTGTTCTTACCAATTAATGCAGGAGCATCAACTTTCTGACAATATCTCGATAGCCTGAACTTCAGAACGTCAACCCCCTTAGGCATTTTCTATACGGAGTCGCCGTGTAGAAGCTTGTGGGCCATATGCACCCAAAGGCGACCAAAAAGATTGAGGGAATGCCGCATGTTTGACGGTAAGATCCACCGGAGCTTTTGGTTTGAATTTAAAGCTGTTTTTCCATGAACGTTTGGACCCAGTGAGGTGGCAGACACCCGGATGGACCGGCGAATAGATTGACGGTGTAGATCTTTACAGCGCTTTGGTCCGCAACAGTGTTCCAACGGCCATTGTTTACATCATGTCCTGGCTCCAGAGAAAACGCGAAAATAAACATTCTAATGGACTACGGTTGACTAGTTCCGCGTATTGACTGAGATGGTGTCTTTCACTAAGATGCAAACGCGTACGTGATAGTGACACAAAGATTTTAGGATTTTTGAACCTCTTGGCCTCGTGAGCCTCCAGGGATCCAAAGAATCTAAGTGACGGTGCCTCCGAAACACGCTATTCACCGTCCTATGGACTGCTAACTCTGAGTGGCTAAGCTTTTGAAGAGTGAGACTTTCGAAACTACGACAGTTCTGCTCAGTCTTGAGCATAGTACGTTGAATCCAAAGAAATGGCCACATGACGTTTTGTAGAAATATCTGGGTACCGAGAAATTAATCTAAGCTGATGGTTTGGGTGGCGGTTGTGGACGGCGTTTATAGATTTTGGTGAGTTTGGCTCATGACGAAGAACCTAATCAAAATTCCGACGTCGTTTTCGCTATATTAAAGATGTATCTGTAGGCACTTGTGGTAATAGAGGCACGCCGTCGAAAGACCCTATAGGCCCCCTTGCAGCAAGCGATGGATAGTCAATCCTCCGCACAGGGATACTTCAAACCTCAGTGTAGCCGCCCCTCTGTTCCAGTAACATGCACCGAAAGCTGCATTGTGTCATCTTAACACGCGTCGATCAAAAGGCTTGGAGACCAGTGGGATGCATATTACGTTTGACAGACGCCCCGGTGAAGCATTCGACAGACCCGTAGTAATGTAGCTATTTACTGTCGGTATTGGATAGTCCGTTCTGAGGCATGCACATGCAGTTTCAGTAGCTCGGGAAACTTCTGAGTTGAGTGCGGGGTCCTCAGTGACATTGTGAAACGGGCTAACTTACAGAATATTTCCCGGGCCATCGAAAATGAGCTGGATTTGGTGGACTCAGACGGTTTCGATAACTGCCTGCAGCATTGAGGCAGGTGTTAACTTTGTCCAACTTCAAATGAATGCCGACTGTTTTCAAATTCAACCAAGCAGCTTTATTTTCTGAATTAGCGGAAAGAACTTGCCAAGCGACTTCTTAGAAATCTCGACAAAATTTGCGGAAAAGTAGTCTTCACTACCCTTCGCGGTTCCCTCATGGCATGCTTGATTATCTTGGCAAGTTTCGCGTAACTCTAAAAGTTACAGTGCGCTTAAAGCTAACGGCTACCTGCAGCCGGTTTTCGGTGGTCATTATCTGTTAGAAGCAAACGGCAGTACCATTACATCTGGCATTCCTCGAGCAGTAGACGTCAAAATTATTGTGGCTACGGGGTTGGTATCAATCTCTTAAGTGAATAAAAAGTCAGGAGCCAAAATATTTTACTTTCTTGAGGCAATGGTCACAATAAGAAAAAATCATATAGTTTGCGTTAGTTCTGAATCTCGCGACCAAGATAGCAGGATGTGAGAATGTCAAAAAACCTCTCCAGTCTCCGTTCTGGATTTGAAATTCCGCTGGCATACTGTATGTTTGTCCAAGCCTCAATAAAGTTTCCCTTGAAAAGCGTGAATGACAGGCGCTCATTTGTGCATGGCTAAGTGGCCCCATGCTCAGCTGTGCGTGTGCAGTTGATCAGGGAATTTCAAACCCCTTCTTACTAGATCAGAAGCGTGTGAGACGCTTTGAGCCAATTAAACCAACAGAGACTTCTTCGTAGTTATTGATGTCGGCTGTACGTTCGCCAAAAACCAATGTATTCTAATGTGAGAAACATGCATTTTTCTCTTTGCCAATAAACCAGATGTATACTTTAAAATGTTTTCGCGGTGGCAGCGATCAAGCTCATTTCTTAGGGCACAATCTTCGAAGTCATGCATTGCCATCAAGCCAAACAGGTTGACCGTAGTAAACTGGATGTATCTTTCCTCCACGTTTAGAAGTGTACTTGAAAACATAATATACTCAGAGGTTCCGTGGTCTGAAATACTAGGGTTAAGCACCAGATTGCTCTTGGCTTCCTTTGGTCTTTGGTGGGACTTAATTGCTTTATAAACGCCTGGACATAAAGGCACATCCTGTCGCGCACTTGTCTTGATGCAACTACCTGTTTACGAGCGTCGTACTGATAAAAGCTCTGAGCTGGCCCGTGAGAGCGCATCAACCAGGTGCTTCAGAAGACAACACAACGACAGACATGCTGCTAGGCTTCTTGCTCGTGAATGCACAAGTGCTAGCCAAGTAAGCATGGTCCAACTCCAGGTGGCACTACTCAAGGTGAAGGACCGATAAGAAAGCATAGCAGTTGCTGGAAACCGGGAGGCTGAACGTCATATAATTGGTAAATCCCTGGCCCGATTCATGTCATAGGGTCTACACGTACAGTGGATACGGTTGAGGGGACAACCGAAACGGCTTAAATGAGGAAACGTTTAAAACTACTAATTAACATTTTGATGTGAATCTGGCCTCAGTATACAACAATTTATAAACCTGAATTTAACACTGGAACTGTGATTAACCTTTAACGCACACAACATTGACCGGTGGCATATTCCAAGGCAGGTCAGCGTTCAGAATTAAAGGTTATTTTCGTGGTGTAGGGGCTATTACGCAGGCCGGTTTGTTTCTATTCCGGTACGCGCGTGTGTAAGTCATTCTTGGCACATAAACTTATGACTAGGAGAAAACGTGTAAGCGCGTCCTATGAATATTGTACAGTATGGCTTCATACGCTTCTAATAGACGCGATTTTCGTGTACTGTGGCGTCCAGATGAATTGAGGTTGCCGGCTTACTAGGCAATCACTAAGCTCAAGTTGGCTTATAATGTCCTATCCGCCGTTTCTTTATCTTCCTTGACAGTTCGCAATCCTAGAGGAAGATAGCCAAGTCACTGTGGCCCTCGGAACCCCGACATGAGTTAGTCCCACTCGCCTCATCAAGCATGTGGGTTTTGAGTGGGGTATGCGAATAGATTATTATAGATTGGCTTCACTCATAGGCTAAGTATATTGTGTCAACTTTGGAATAAATTAAAATGCATTGTCTATGTTAGGTGTAATCGGATCTCCGAAATATAAAATTAATCGACTGAGTAAGAGGGGGTCTCATAAGTACATTTGATTCAACAACAGATACAAGGTCAGCAACACACTGATGTGAGTATAATCGGTAAGCGAGAGCTGACATCTGCTTTTCAGCTGCATTTAAATTTCTTTGATCGCGCCGGGCAATGCTAGTGAGCACATCGTTACATATTTCATGTGCACGTAAAACGTCACATCATAAACGAGGGATCCAGCTGCGTTCCAGGTGAGTCCTTTGCCAAAACTAATTGGTGGATGCATGAATGTATTTCTCCACCCAGATGTATTTGGCAAAATTTTCGTCAAACTTGCAAGCTCTATTGATTTTTCGGCTCTCCCAAAAATTATCATAATATTAAATTTTACGTTAGACTGCTTTTGGCTCAAAAACGAGCCACAAACTGATTCTTTCTGGTACACTTAATTAGTAACTGCATTTTGCCGCGGTGGCAGCACCACGTTAAGTTAGAGTACGTAACTGCGTAAGAAATCAACTGCGTTGAGATGATTATTGTGACTGGCTTTTGCTTCTGAATGTTTGATTTGTAGCATTTTGAATAAATGCTTTGTGCACTTTGCTGTTCTTTTGGTAACGTCTCCGAAATTGTTCGTCAGATAAAAGTCTCGGTCATAGCAGAACATTAGTGTAATCTGCATAATGTGAGGGTGAAACCGGTAATTCAGACATAAACAAATTCCCCCGTGGGCGCACCCAAAGTTAAGACTAGCAGGTTCCAACTGAGCGGTGTTTCTGGCAGTGCTAAACGTGTAACCCCGCAGTACACGCCCAGAAATTGCCCAGTGGCTGTAGATGCCCCAGGTTTATATGTGGTTGTCAGACCTGACAATTCTGTTCCACAAGTGCTAAAGGGGGTAGTGGTGCATTTCACAACACGGGGTACACCTTTCTAAATGCGCAGTAGAAGCTGTTGTAAAACGCATACAAGAGATCTGCTCCAGGCGCTTCCGCGATGTTCATTGGCAGGCCACTAGGCAGGCTTTTGTGCTCCGTAAACCACCTACCGCAAACTGTAAGCTGGGCCGCCAAAAGATGTAAGCGTATGCGGGGTTTTGCGGTCCGACTGCAATTTTTTTAGAACCTGGATAAACGGTCATGAGGAAGAGAGTTGTTCTGACAAAGGAGTCAACAGTGCCCCCTTTTT
Source organism: Clonorchis sinensis (assembly GCA_003604175.2). Lineage (NCBI taxonomy): Eukaryota > Metazoa > Platyhelminthes > Trematoda > Opisthorchiida > Opisthorchiidae > Clonorchis > Clonorchis sinensis. Next base: position 12,853,856 of record CM030375.1, read on the forward strand.
GCACACTAATCTGATCCCCGCTACTTTTTCCGGATTTAAGCCTCCAAACCCATTATTTTTCTCTTTATTGCTCGAATTACCGTATATAAAGCTAAAGAATCCGTGCACCGTGGTTGTTTTTAATCTGCTATTTAGGATATCGGTATTGTAACTTGGTGTTGCATGAGAACCTGGTTTGCCAGCAGGTCTTTCCGGCGAATCCTCCGCCTGCCGTAGAAGCATGTGACATTTTGTAGCCCCACGCTTTATTCATTCGTCACGCCTCCGGAATTTTGGACGTTAGACTAAAGCCTGTCCGCATAGTGAGGGAAGTTTTTGGACGCACATGAACATTCTTCATGGCCTTGTCTTTGTCTTTCTCAAAGCGGAACAAACCAACATGAGCACGCCTCGCCCATGCCTGCCTCTCTCGTGACTGACTTAATTCACAAACCCGGTAAAAATTGAGTTTGTGCACCCTAGTTTCGCAACTTAATGCTCACGTTTAACTTCCGAAATACCTGTTCAAATTCAATGTCACGCTGGGAAAATCTGAGCAAATTTATAGCAACTTCGTTTTGACTTGCAAAGAAAAAGGCGCGAAGGACAACTTTGACACTTCTTTGCGGATTCCTCCACATGAAAGTAGCACAACAAACAACTGCACCTCCGCCCCTCAGTTGCGGTGCCACTCTAACAGAACCAGTGTTTGCACTAGCAGTTGACCAACCTCGTTGCGCGGAACGGTTCAAAAAGCGGTTATGATGGGGCATAAGAGCCGTGAAATGCACAAATTGCTGTTTGGACGTCTTCCAGCCCGACTGTGGCAAGAAGTTCATACAAATTATACCACGACTGGCAGTCATTAGCGACTTCCTCTCTCTGTTCGTTTAATGCCCTCCATTTACGTTACTTACATGGAAGAGCTTTAAAACTTACTTTATCGTCCCTTGTCGGACAAAGAGAAAGTAAATACACCGGTAGCCATCGTCAACTCCGTCGTCTCTTTACAAGAGTGGAACAAATTCCTTAATATCACCCCTTTTTAGCATGACTTAATATTTTGGTTCAAAGAGGAAAAATTCGGACAAAGCTTGCAAACATGGCTTTGTACTTGTTAGTGTTCAGGCCTCCTGCTGTTGAAAAAACGGCTATTAAACCTTTTATTTGTCATGGTGGTGCGACTTACTGTAATAGCTCAGTACAAATTTAAATGTAATCATTCTTAAACAATGTACTATGTGGTGGCCCATCGTAAGAGAACAGTGAAGTTGAGTGATCATTTCCTTCGCACGTGATGTAACAACAAGCTGGTTGTTGCGCTACGAACAGAAAGTCGAGCAATGCATTTCATGTAACGTGAACTACTGAAGTCTCAGTGGCAACAACGCACTCACTACTGGGTTGGAGCACTCACGTAACACACCGACAGGTAATTCATTCTGGTGAAGAACAGAACTCCGACCAAGCTATCCTGAATTACGAACGAATAGTACCTTTCTCAAAGGTATGTGTGCTTATAGTGCCCCTGAAGGGAGCAGTTCTTGAGGGGAAACGGCACATTGCGACCACCGAAGTGAACAGGACATGCCACACCCCTGTCGTCGGACAAATGAAAATTAATTGACTTTTAGTCTTCAGGTGCTATGCTTTCAAGACACAACATACGTTGGTGTTTTGCAAATGAGAAGAGACATGCAACATGTACAAAATTACGGGGAACCGCTCAGAATATGGCTTGAGGCTTCGTCGATATTGCCATTTTAGTGTAACGACTAAATCCTACCCCAGCGGATGCCAAAGCCCTAGTAATGATCTGCCCCTCAGTGATAGCCGGCTCGAATTTCGCGCCTATTTCAGACATCTGTTTACTGTTTGAGTTGCATGATTCTGTCTGTGACACACTGAGCATCGTACTGGTGGAAGGAGGGAGAAATACGAAGAGGAAAGAGTAATTGTGCGAAAAGTAAGTGGTAAAAACCATCTCATTAGCCGAAAATGACTGAAACGAAGAAATCTAGAAAGCACGACGAGGTATAACAGTTAAAAAAGTGGAAAAATACTCTTCTTCTAATCATGTACCACTGGGCCCTACTCACACTATTCCACTGCATTCATATCTTGCACGCGAATAATTCGGGGTGCGGATGGCACGGTTTCACAGTGTTACACGGGATTAATTTTTTCGTCCATCGTCTCCGCGCGGGTCTGGTGTCGTCCGGCGGCATTCGTTCGCTCAAACAAGGAAAGAGCGTAACACCAACTTTCAAGATGTGAGTGCTTGGCAGTAGGCCTGCCAAGCTTGGACTCAGGTAGGATAGATAATGTGGAATAAAGATAGACTGAACCTGGTTCCTAGATGCAACGCGAAAAACTATCCGACGAGGATTATTCCACGTCCCATATTACTAATGGAGCTGTATGCTCTAACCTTTGAAAACTTTTCACCATATTGCTGCCGTGTAGCAGTAGTCCCAAAGGCTTGGAACCTCCCGACTTAATTTTTTAAGTAGTTCCGAAAAGGCAACACACCCCGCAGCGTGGATGACAGGCTAGAGGTAGGAACCGTGGATTTTAAGACGCGTTTTACAGTCAGCGTCCCTGAGACCTACAACCAAATTCCTGGCAGCCTGTTGGATAAGCTAAATACGGACCATATTCCTCCTGTCTCCTGAGTTGATACACTTGTTGGCATACAAAGAAACAGTCTGGCGTAGTTCCTGTAGCTAACCCGGATTCCATGCCAATAATACGGGGATGGAGCATCGAACCATCCGGCGAGTTACTTTTGAGTAGACGTTCCATGATAGGGTGGGAGAGGCGTGTTCGAAGACAGGTGGATAGCTACGTCACTTTTGTTGTCTGGTTCCGTAATGTCTTTTGGTCCGTGTACACAGCGTACCACAAAAAGTCTCTTGCTGAGTTTCCTTCGGCGGGTATATGCATCCACGTTTCGTCATTCATAGGGACATCTCCGTCCAGTGATCTTTGCTTTGAGGCACCGATGTACATTTGAAGCGTGTCGTATGTAGACCTCCAGGGTTTCCAGTCGCTTGTGGCCAATGGACATTAATTTGAAATCATATTAAGAGGGTCCTTAGAATAGTCGGGAAAAAGAAGTGTTCCCAGGGTGAAACTTTGCGAAACCTAAAGGGAAATTGGTAGAGAATGAAAATGGGTTCATGAAACTAGTTGACAACATTCTACTTAAAAGAGAAGCGGCTGTTATGCACAGAAATTCTTTTTGAACTACGTAAGTCCCAATGTTTTGGAGGAGTAGAGCGCGTGCAACTCAGTCAAGTGATTTAATGTAGTGTCCAGCGTGAGTTCTATATTCTAGGCTTCCAATGAGCTTTGTTAGCGTGAGCGTGTTTGCTACACAGGAACGGTCCTGGGGAAATCCGACTTGCGTCCGGGATATCAAGTTGTTGGTGATGAGGTGGGCTTCAACAGCCTGGTTGAACATGCGTACCGTATGCTAATGATGCCAAAAGACCTGTAGCTTCCGGGCGATAAGCTGTTGCCAGGCCGGTGCAACTTTCTCCTCTTTTCGATCAGGGGGAGTGTTCTTTCATCCAGTGACTCAGGAATATCAGGTAGAACTATACTGCCAAGTTCCGTGATGTTTTTCAGGATTCCTGAATGCGCCTCATCTGGTCACAATGTGCTAGAAGCTTTTTTGTTGTGAAAGTGTTTACGGACCTTCTCGTTTATGGGGATCAACTTATCAGTGGGCTGTTCGTGGTTACGCCCCATCAAGTTGGATTTGATTGGGTCGTTGGGGAATAACATTAGACAGTATAAATCTGCGAGGCTCCGATGCCAGTGCAAGGTCACTAGGGGGTTATGCCTTCCTACACCAAGTGGAAAGCCGTTCGCTTGTTTTTTGGCAGTGTTTCACATACTTGGATAGTGTGTTTTTTTTCGGGCGAGACTAAGTATCGTGGACTGGTTTCGCAAGTTCAATCGTCAGATCTCTAATCTGCAGCGGTTCCGCATCTTATGAAATGTCGGCTGTTCTTCTAGGCAGTAGTCTTTTTGGGGGACTAATTGGACACAATATGCGGCAGACAATGTACAGTCATCCTGTAAGTCTTCTCTACCGAAGGTGGGCCCAATTTAAGTTGCACTAGGGTAATACACGTGGCTAAACTGCCTGAAAATCATCTGAAGTTCGAGGTTCCTGATCCTGTGGAAGAAAGATCCTGTGAAAAGTCGGAACAGAGCTGTTGAAATGCCACAAAGGAGCCTTAGGCATTATTTTACCAAATCTCTTTAACTGGAGATAACCAGATTAAGTAGGGATGTTGGCTGGCTTGCGATGTATCCGGTCGACTAGATGAGACCAGGCACACTGTTGCACAACTGGAGTCATAGGGAATGCTAAATTTGATGGATACCTGATGAGATTAAAACACATCTATGAGGCCTGGAGAGTTCCGAAATCATCTACAAGCCAAAGATGGGTAAAGCGGTAGTTGGAGAGTCACTCATGTGCATGTGAGGGAACCGGATCGTATTTCGGCGGACCTGAAGGACAACGCCCGAACTCCCGTAACCATCACACTTAATACAATGTCAGAACCCATAGTTTTCTCAAGTCCTTAAGATAGTTCCCAAAACTTCCTTTAAATTCATCCAAGATTTCGGTTCGTAATATTGACCAATTAGAGCTGGGTTTGATTTCACAGGCCCACCGAACCGACCGGTTGACCAATCACGTGTCAGTCAATCTTATTGGCCGTCGCGGTTACCGCAGCCCGTGGACACTCGACACTGCAGCATCCAGGTTCTGTGCTGTACGAAAGCTCGGATTTGGGGTTCAGTATGAAGGAGTCAGCCGATTCAGTCGAGAAGTGAAACAATGCCTAGGATTTCGGGAGCTTCATATTTTATGGTCACGTCACATCGTCACTTCGTCGTCACCCTCAAACTACCCGTAAGGTCCTGTGCTGCGTAAATTATTGCAGAGTGAATTTTTCGGGATTTCTATAGAGCTTTTCAAAAGCTTGTCGGAGAATGGCTCGAGTTCGGACTTACCGGGGGATGGTGTCCTCTAGTCCCCCTACACCGAAGGATCTCTAATGCGGATAACATGACGGCCAAGTGGATGAACTGTAATAATCGAGTTGCGCCAAGGGCAATCCAATGAGCCTGTGTTATGGGCTAATCAATGTTTCGACAACAATCCAGGTGTCTATGCGTCCTTACGCAGTAGCATTCCACAGTGAACTCTGTCGCCGTAGGGCCAGCGGGGTTCGACTCAAGGATATTCCCCCTCCGATCACACCGAACATGCACAAACGCCGTGCGTTTTGCTCAAAAATGAACTCAACCCAAAGCTCCCTCACTCACATAGGACGTACCACTCCATTCATCGTATACAATGAGGACTCAACCCTGTTGATCCACCCAGCTACGTTGACGGCTATTGAACGATCGTCACTGTCTCTATGGTCTGGACACACCGGATTAAAAAACAAAGACACTTCGTCCAAACGAAAGGATGGGAAGCTCAGAGGTGTTCAACTAACGGTTGGATTAAGCTCCTAGGCGAACATTCAGCGGAAAAACCGCCATCACTTCGGACTTGAGTTAAATGTTTGACCGTCGTCAGCACCCTCGAATTCGACAGGGAACCTCCAGCCGAACGATGACAAAAATTTCGATCACTATTTTTTTACACGGATGTAATCGAAAGCAACATCATCTTGACATTCGGCCTTTGAAGGAAGTCAGATGATAATTCTAAAACTTGCCCCCTGTATGTGGTTCTAGAATAACCCTTCCCTCGGATAGTTTGATGATAGAAAAGCGATAGATAAGCGCTGGATGCACCGTAAGGACAGGAAAACCTTTCTCATACGGCGAATTCTTTCACCCAGTGGAGTCCACGAATTTTCTGGAAACCGATACCCTTATGTGCAAAGTCGTAAGAACGAATAGCCGGCTACGAGGAACCTATGAACATGAGAAGGCTTGAAAGTAGTTTGGATGGGAGGTAGGTACTTGGGTGTCCCTGGTTCGGAAGCCGAACTGCGTGGATATCTTCGGACCCAGACTGACCGTTCTGGAACCAGGATCAGAGGAGTGGTGACCCATTACTGGAGTTGGAAGCCTAAAATCTATTAGCGTGACACGGTTTTTGCTTAGATTGATTACAAAGAGGCTATCTGGTGATGGATCGTTGATGGATCTACTACTTCAGCCTGTAGCTCCATGAACGAGAGTGCCGCAGAAAACGGGACAGGAGTGCTTAACATGCTGGACCAAGTAGTGGAGTTCGTCAGGATAGTCCCGTCTCTTTTGCTTTATACAATTTTGTCATTGACGTAATCGTCAAGTGCGTGCCCTAAGGGACCGTGAATGTAGGTACCCCAGTCACTTCTGAAGAGAGACTAACAGATCTGGACTATGCGCACTATAGACATTATGTTCGACGATTACTTGTCCGCACAACGTCCTATAACCAGAACATTGCAGGTGGCCCTATGTTTTGGTATGCACTTTGCATCTTCAGAGTTCAATCTCACTTCAAGATTCCCCATCCTCTTGTGCTTTTCTGAAAATGCATGATAAAGAGTTTGTGTTTTTTAACCAGTTCACATGTCCTGGTAGCTGCATACTAAGTAATCATGCCGTCTAGCTGTAGCACGCGTTCGGTGCATAGCTGCCGTGCCAATCTGAAGGAAGCCGTGATTGTACTGTAACAGATGAAGTTAGTGCACTGTAACCAAGGCGCGTCCAGCGTTCGCGATCTTGCGTCAGACGAATTTCGCTTAAGCTAAGGGGCGGTGTTTACAAGGCAATTGTAAGAACTACAAGACTTGGTCCCTGTGATTCGAGGACCTGATGTATCTTCAGGCGTTTAACCACCGGCGTCTCCGTAGCATAGCAAGAGTAATCTAGCTGTAGCGAGTCCGCAACAAAGTAGTGCACAAGGGGATTCTTGGTAATGAATCCGGTTCTTCGGGGCAGCGGATTAAACCTGCCAGATTGAGGTAGTTGGGGTATGTGCTACGTATGCCCAGCTATCGCCTACCGAAGAAAGCGTTGTTTTCTGTTCCGGGAGATTGTTGGCGAGCAAGACGTTACATTTCAACGTGGAATAAAAGCAGCTATCGCTAAACATTGCTTCAGGATTTTTCCACCTTGGCTGTGGCCAACGTGATGTTACCATACCTGCAAGACATGGCACATGACTCTCATTCTATAATTTCCTAGCCGGACTGCTTAGCTAAAACTCTCAAAGGACGCTGGGTTGATCGCGCTGATGGTGCCTTACTCCGAGTGACGTTCAGGTGTGTTTATTTTAGTCCTGTCTAAATGTGTTGTCACCTTGTCCTTGATCGTCTTGCTTAAGGACATAAGGCCTCTTCGCAGTAAGTCCCTACGCTTCTCTTTTTCCTTTTATTCCTTACCAAGGCCTTCTCTCTTGGCTGTATGGCTGCTAATCACCAGTATGCTTCATTGGTGTACCGCTGTCGACTATGATGATAAAACGTTCCACTGCGAACCGGCTCAAGTAAAACTTGACCCCCAGCTTCTAGACATTGTCTGCGAGCACAACCTGTATCAGCATATCCGCCAGTCTTTCACTCTTCCAACGTTGACGTGCTCATCTTTTGTAGTGGTTGTTCCGCTCCACAAAGCGCGGGAAGGTCTCGTCGGAACTGCTGGCGTACCAGTCCGGTTCCTACCATTATGAAGTCGGCGCTCCTGGATGACGGCCTTTCACTTCCGAACGCTCTTCAATATATCTCGAGATAACTCAGTAGTTAAGGCGCGAATTTACTCGCTGGAAGGTCCTTGGCTCGAGCCCAAACTCAGTATCTCGACTAGTCTTGTCTAGGTTTGGGCAAGATGGCAAGATAATTCAGTGGTTAGAGCGCGAACTTATTGACCGGAAGGTCCGTGGTTCGAAACCGATCCCTGCATCTCGACTTCCCTTGTCTAGGCTTGGGCAACCTGGCGATATCCTAGCCCTCGTGCTCCCTTCTGATGGTAGTTTAGGTTTGGGCAACCTGACAGTATCTTAGCCCTCATAGTTTCTTAGAATGGCACGGCAGGTAGACACCGTTTGGGTGTTACAGTTGAACGGACGAGCCATAACTACATCGCTATCTATCGCGAAATGGTACAAAACTGCTTCTGGACTTGCATTCGCACCCTACAATAGGACCCGATGTATTTCGTCCCCGTCTCTTCATGTCCAATCGTTCAGCTGTAGCACCCTTTCGGTGCCTAGCTGCCATGCCACCCAAAGGAAGCACGAGGGCCGGGATACTGCCAGGTTGCCCAAGCCTAGACAGGGGAAGTCGAGAGGCAGAGGCAGGGTTCGAACCACGGACCTTCCGGTCAGTACGCTCGCGCTCTAACCGCTGAGCTATCTCGCCCCCAAAGTCCACAGTCAGTTTGATGGTTGAACCCTTACGCCAAATAGTTCATTCCTGTCTATGTGCTGACCACCTACTCACCGAATAGAAGGGCTACATCGCAAAACATATCTACAAAGGGAAGACCCTCCCATGAACTGGCGAACTACTGACCTATTTGCTTAACGTCATTTGTAGGTATGGTTGCAGAAGGGAACGTCAAGCGGGTCCTATAACACCATTTGGAGAGGAGTGGTATATTATGTCCTGCTTAGAACGGGTTTCCGAGGCTTCTTTCTTTTGTCGCCAGGATTCTGGTAGCAAGGTGAAAATGGATAGCTGCTTTAGGTTGGCATGATCTCTGTGGACTGAAACCAAGTGACAGAGTCCCTCGCAAGTGACTTGCTGAAACCTGGAATCCCCGGTGTTGCAGAAGCGATTTTACAATTGTTCGGTCATCATCACAGACAGCAACACAAATTCATCACTCTCTTTCCAATCGAAAACTATCGATATATGTATGGACGAATGAATCTTGTTCGATGCCGCTACCGGTGCCTAGGTAGGTAACACACTCATCGATTCTCGAGCTTCTTACCAATCAACTCCAGATGGCTTGCTGTTTGTGGACGATCTAAAGCTCCTGATGGAAGCATTCAGACAGGCTGGATTACTTGCTGGACAATCTCAACCTATGGTCTTTGAAGTGGCTGTTTTCTCTAAACCATGATGAGTGTGCACTTTTGTCTTTGGAGGCTTCCAAGTCGGCCGCGACTTACCGTATCGGTAGAGCATTTCGGAAACGTTTAGATGAAGAATGCTCTCACCCCAATGCAGCCAAAAACACTTTAGAAAGACCCTCATCCACCAAATTCTATGGTTCAACAAGGTGGTCTTTCATCATAATACCCCATCTCCGAGATTTTCACGCTCTTGTTCACAGTTCACATGTACCCCGTTTTGGAATATGGAGCTCCTGCAGTCCTCCTTGTGCCCCTGCACGAAAAAATCATGCTGGAGAGAGTTCAGTGAGGGGAATATAAGTGTATACACCTCGGGACGGACTCTGACAGTTAACCTTTTTTCCTCTTGAGTTTCGACTTTGTCGTGGGGACTCCTTGCACACTCGCTATATCCTAAAAGGAGTTGGTGAGGATCGGGAGCAGTTCTTAGTTCTCGGCAGGACTCTTTAAATTGAGGTCACGGATGGAAGTTATCCAGATCTGAGGAGTTTTGCGTCCTCCGTAACCGCATGCTAATTCACTTGTGCGTGAATGACTGAAATGGCCTCCCAAAGCAGGTTATCTAAACCCAGTCCGATAAATATTCCAGGTGGCTAACCCTCGCACGATATCATAATTCTCACGGAAGTTGTTATCCGCTACCAGATCCTTTGGGTGGCTTTTGTTCTCAATTAGTGAAGTTCTCACCTGTTCGGAAGGCGAAGCTTACAGGGGGGTCTTTCCCTCTTCTTTCTACTTCATAATGGGACGGTGAGAAAACAGTGAACTCTGTTCAATTGTTTGGACAATACCGAAGCCGGGAAGTCAATTGGCCCCTACTTCCTTGTTCAGTTGTAGGCTGGTGCCGAACGCAGGATGGTCCGAGAAGCTGAGCTTCGGGTAGTCTCAGCGTCTTGGTAGATAAGCGCCGTACCCCTCCTGGAATGTTCGTTGCCGATGATGTTTTCCCGTCGTTTGCTATGCAGTTGGATAATGCAACAGACAGGCTCACCTATTGTTTCCTCAGCTTGAATAAAACCGAACCTTCCCTCCCGGATATTAGGCGCATTAGTTAATATTTATGTGTGTCAAAACCCTTTGGGGGAAAAATCAGATCCTCAGATGGAATGTGCTGAGTTTTTTAGACGAGTTCCATGAAATAAACTTCGGAGTTGGAGCAGAACTTTTTACTGGCACTCGTTCTGTCACATATCCCATACCAATGCGGTATGCTCGGATCCCGAGCCGCCGCACAGCCGCTTAGCCGGACTTAAGATTCTATCTTTAGCCTTCAGATCCCGTCCTTCACTATTTTATTATTCCTGCTTCATGGCATTCGGTTATTCTGTCACATCCACCATCAGTTTATGGTCCTTGGCAGTTCACCACTCGGGCCTTGACCCGGCTCTTCTAAGCACCCTCTATAGAATTGCGCCATCATTACCACAGCCTATCAAGATTTCATTCCGTCCGCCAACCTTCATTTCCAAGTTTGATCTCTGACAGTGATAGCCCGGTGACCGATTAGGTCACAGTCCGCTCCACGCTATTCCGTCATAAGAGACGACATGCCACCTGGAATCTGCTGGCAGACTAGCACGAGTTTTTTTTTACTTCTACATGCTCTTCATCTGTCCCAACTTCCAAGCGTGCGAAAATGTCTCCAAAATCCCACGAGATTGCTCTTTTTACAGTGTTTGGCGATCAAGGGCATCTCTTCTAAATTGTTTTTCCTGATGAAAGCACTGCATGCAAACTCTTGCGGATGGGTACGAGTACACGACAAATTTTAACCTGGGTACACTACGTCCAGTAGTGTAAGAAAGGTCTGCCCTATCTCGCCTTTTCTCTTCAACTTTTATTGATGTGCTGCTTGCCTCTCGACTTCCCTGTCTAGGTTTGGGCAACCTGGCAGTATCTCAGCTCTCGTGCTTCCTTCGGATGGCATGACAACTTCTAGTGATTCTCCTTGGATTTTAAGGGATATGTTCGGAGACTGCAGGTTCTGAAGCATGATTGTGCTTTTTAAAGGTGCAAGGCGCATGCCAAAAAACGGTATGATGGTGGTCAGTCTATCAACAGGACTTGTGCTTCATTTTGTCTTCAAAGATGAGGGTGATGTCATCTGCGTACTCCAGATCGACAAGGCTCTCACCAGCAACAATTTGAACACCGGGATTTTGAAGATCGTCCAGCGTTAGCCTCATTATTTCATCAATGACGAAGTTGAACAAGAATGGAGAAAGTGGACATCCTTGTCTGACACCACTTTTTGTAGGGAAGCTTTTGGAGAGCTCGCCATACACTCTCACCCGCCCAGAAGTATGTGAATATAGGGATCGGATTATGTTTACAAACTTCTGGGGCATACCCTGTTGAGCAAGTATATTTAACAGCACTGACCGATCGACAGAATCAAACGCACCCTTGAAGTCAAGGAACACCAAGATTGTGGGTCGTCTGTACATGTGGCGTTGCTCTAACACCTGACGGAGTGTGAAGATGTGGTCAATGCAGCCTCTACCCGGTCGAAATCCCGCTTGATTCTCACGAGTCAAGGTTTCGCGTGCCATCGTAAGACGACGAAGAATCAATGACGCCAGAAGCCTTGTCACAACAGGAGTCAAACTAACACCTCTGTGGTTGCTACATTCACTGCGAGTACCCTTTTTGAAAATGGGCACTACTATCGATTCACCCCAGTTGTCTGGGACGGTCTCTTTCTCCCAGATAGACCCAAATAGTCTAGACAGGCGCTGGCTGAGGAGCCCACCGCCATCCTTGAAAAGAGCAGGCGGAAGGTCATCAGGGCCAGCAGCACGATTACACTTGAGTAGAGAAATGTACTCCGACACTTCTGGGGCCGAAGGCGGCTCCATATTTACGGTCCACCTTTCTGTTGAAGGCCAGGATTCTGCATTGGAGGTAACAGGTGGCCAGCTGAGTTGCTGTTCGAAGTACTGTGCTCAGCGGTCCAGACGTTCTGCTTTGCTGCATATCAGGGAGCCATTTTGGTCTCTAATTATTTCGCTGACAAGAGGTTTCCGAGGACCAGTCGAACGAATCAAGTGGAACAGCTCGCGGACGTTTCCAGCATTCCTTGCATCTCCCATTTCTTCGGCCTTTCGGGTTCACCAAGCTTCTCGGTCTGCGCGGACACTCATTTTCACCTTTCGTCGTGTGGATTTGTGGTGGCGGCCATGAGCAGTCGAGATGCAAGTGCTAGATTCGAACCACGGACCTTTAGGATAGTGGTTAGAGCGCGGATTTACTAACCGGAACGCCCGTGGTTCGAACCCGACCTCTGCATCTCGATCTCCCCAGTGTAGGGCAACCGTTCAGTATCCCAGTCCTCGTGCTTCCTTCGGGTGGCATGGCAGCTAGGCACTGAAGTGTTATTACAACTGAACGGTTATCTTTTTTATGGCATTAAGTTCGCGATTTTACCATTGAGCTATCTTAAGCCCCTTCATAAGAGTGAGAATTGACGCTACCCGGACAACCACACCTGTGAGTCTTACGATCACCTGTTGCAGGCTCACGAAAAAGGTTGTCAGCGGATATGTACACTGTTTACTTCACAACACTGGCTGCATTTCTCCCGACACTGCTCCCATCACCCCTGTTGTTCAATCAACCTAACACGTTTTGTTTATGTCCTGACTTCACCTGAGGACAAGCAAAAGCTGGATCGTGTCGTCGAATTCCCGAAAGCCTTTGACATCGCACGTGGCTGCCACTATGATGTGATGATCGGGCTTGGGTTGTGCAGTAATCCAGTTAGCTATGCTGACCAGAACTTCCTTTTCCAAGGCCCAACTATGCCAGAAAAACCTATGAGGGGCACCGGACAAATATGCAATCGTATTATGCAGCAATAGGAATGTGACTGCGGATGAAGTTTTGCCCAGGAGACAAGAATTCTCGTAGGTATAGGAGCGACGATGTTGCTTCTTTCCTATAAAGGACACATTGGAAAACGTTTCACCTGAAAACCACATTCTCTGATCAGTTAAAGGTTGTTTCTTACCACCGATCGAAGATCTGAATCTTGTCAAGGTCCCGATTCCCATGTGTGCCGTAGCACCACGCGTGGGACGTCTTTGGCTTACTTCCCGAGCTCTCTGGCTGGGCCAGTCATTCCTGGCCTGGGGTCCTTGGCTGTGGACATGATTCCCGAAGAAAACTCCATCAACTACCGTCTCATGGCCCACACTTCGAAGTCAGCCACCGGGGGGACAATAATTTACGTTATGGCGACTTCCTTTTGAAGGACGATGAGTCAGCTCCAAGAATACCTCCAAGCTCTACTGCCCATTAAGCGCAATCAGTGACGCGTTTGGAACATTCGTGGAATAGTATGGAAACGTGCATGGGCGACGTCTCTGGCTTTTGTTCAAAGGTGCGCCTCTGTCGTTTGCAAAGGAGCACGAAGAACGCAGACGTCAGGGGCTTCCGTTGTTTTTTTAACTAATCCCACCCACCCACTCTGTCAGATCTAGTGTTTGTTCGAGTTTGCTACTCTAGCCCCAGGGTCAGCAAGGTTCCATTGTTGTCGCTTAGTCTTCTGTGGTTCGTACGCCACTTCCACCAAGAGCCGGCGTTCTCGTGGCATTTGAAGCCGCTTTATGGCAGGTTAAGGCTCATCATGTCATCTTGTCGTCATTGAGTCTATGTGAAGTTCTTCAAAGGGCCCGGCTCACAGCCAAGGACCTCTCGTCCTAGTGGCATCACGTCATGGTTCCTGCACTTTTAATGATGCAGCTTCCACCAGGCCTCCGGAGGCTGACAAAAAGTGTCAACTCACCATCCCAAATGGGTCCTTGTACCTCACCAGTGTCGCTCGGAACTCGTTCGAAAACTCACAAGTCCACGAAGGCGGCGTCGGTAATGAAGATGCTAGTGGCGGTAACATTTGAAGGAAGCTATGTCACAACTTCCAAGCCATTCTGTCGGACCACCCCGACACTTAATTTCCTCGATCACTGGCGTTGGTTGACGATAGAAAAGTAAAACTCGTACTCTCAGGAGGGATCTCCTGACTTCATGGTTCGTTCCGCCTAACTTCACATTTTTACATAACCTGAGGTCAGCTGATGGTCATTTTAAAGTGGCTTAAATGTGGAGTCACAACAGTCTAGCTATGGTTTTACCAACCGAAACCGCACTTCATACAAAAAGAAACAGGGACTGTTAGGTATCATTTAGGAGGCGTTCAATTGGAACATCATCAGTTGTAGGCAAGAAGGGTGTAGACTGGTCTGTTCTGATCAATATGCCTTCTCGTTGCAACCTTTGTAACAGTCGCGAAGATGAAACCAGAATGCCGACGCTGACAGTCTGCTGGATCCCGCCTCGAATTTATCGTCTGTTCGTGCTGATGTACGACCATCTCTACTGTGTGACAAGGTCTAGTCTGATATACATACTGGATAGCACAGTGGGCTCCTTGTACAATAAACCGAAATGTTTGGCTGCTTGTCTATCGCAAGCTGAATAGAATTGATCTCACACTAAAACTAGTCACTTTTGGTCGGTCATGTATCAACCTTCGTTCAGATGTAACACCCGGTACCCAACTGCCATGCCACCCGGTGGCACGAGGGCTGGGATACTGCCAGGTTACCCAAGCCTAGACCGGTGAAGTCGAGATGCAGAGGTCGGGTTCGAATCACGGACCTTCCGGTCAGTAAATTCGCGCACTAACCGCTGAGCCATGTCCCCCCTTCGGTCGAGAACGAGTGGTCATATATCGCCCATTTTCCAAGCTTTCCCCAATTGTTTGCCTGCTTGAAATTCCCGAAAGCTATAATTCGGTATTTCGATGTATTTTCGCTTTATTCAATCGCAGAATTTCAATATCGTGATTAAAATGATGGAACCTTTATCTCTGAGTTGATCTGGTCATATGCTTTTGTTGTGGTGCGTATATTCCGCACGTGGTTTTCCTCACACTCCCACAGTGCCTCAGAAGGGTTAAAATAGCGAACTAAATTGGGATTAATTTCACCGGAACTGCAATTTTGTCTACTCCACGCCTTAAGTTTCACTAGCCTTAGCTCAGAGGATTCCCATCTGATTTATTCTTGAAACGGCTGATTTCCGTTAAATATTATTTTGTAGTGGGATCCTGTCACCGCTTTTGGTAAGGGAAGTGGTGTGGAATGCAGCGTATGGAAAGAATAACAGTTGTTGTTATTACATTTACTTATGTGACTAACTAGACAACGGCATACGGTTCAAGGTTATTCAGTCATTCAGGCGAGGACCAAATGGCCAACAAACCTGGGCGTTGTCTTTTGCGGTAATCTAGCGGGACTGTTCGTGCCCTTCAATCTTCCAGCTGGTGCATCACCTAAACTAGAAATCAGTGTAAAAGCCAAACTAATTGTTACTGTTAGCGGACAAACTACTGACTTTGAACAGTTCCATGCAAATGCTTGCAACTAGGTCTCACCACAATTCCTTGCAACCTTTGCTCACCACTACCATGTTTGCATGACCATAGACAGCATGGCGTCGGTATTTAACGCTTATGCTTTCGTGCAACTATTGCTATTTTAAAGTCTTATTGTGAAGGAAAAAATGAAGGTGGATCAGGATGACTTCTTGCTAACCCGTCACAATCGATCCGAGGTGCCCACACCTACAGACACTCATTCAGGCAATCGGGTAGAAACTGACATCAAGAATGCCTGTGACGTCGACTAGCAGTCACATCTTTCAGCGTCTGCAATCAGGCACAGTGGAGATTATGCGGAGGCGAGGTGGTTCAGTGGTTAGAGCACGAAGGTCCGTGGTTCGAACCCGACCTCTGCATCTGAACATCCCCTGTCTAGGCTTGGGCAACCTGGCGGTGGCATGGAAGTTGGGCACCGAAAGGGTGTCACAGGTGAACTGGACCCTATCATGGAAGACGAGTCGCACCGACAGCACCAATATGTTTCGTAACCTCTGCCAGGTCACCACATCCCTGCTTGCGCCCTTCTGAATTGTGCACGGGAAACAGCATTCTCTTCGACAAATGGTGATTCGGTGTGCGCTATGCCTGGCTCGGCCACCGCGTCTTCTGGTGCTGGACGCATTCTTTAATTGAAGTCCCGTTGCACAACCGAACTGTCGTTTTCTAATTGCTCTGTTGTGGTTTCCTATACATCAACCCACACGAGCTATGGTTCTGAGATAACTGTTGTTGTAGACCTTAAGACGTCTCAGTTCCGTTGCTCGCTGAAGCTGTGTCTTAGCCGTACACCGAAACAGCCATTACGATAACCCGATACACATTCCCTTGCGATTCAGGGTTATGATGGTTTGCCGGCATAGGTGTCTCAAATTAGCAAACGCAACCCGAACCCTAGAGATTCGTGCGTTGATTCCATATGCCAAACTACAATGAGAAATTGTATTGTGTTCAACGAGTACAGGTCCAGAAGCATGACCTTACACTTTGTGAGTGTGAGCTGCCTACCTAAAAACGCTGTGATTAAAGTCGGTATGGCTTCATACCTGGTCCCTTCGAATGGAGAATCTCTGTCTGAAGGTTATTTTTGTTTTTGTATCCTTAGCACTTTTCCCGTGACTGATGACTTCCAGCCCCTCTCCTGGGACCAGCTTTGTTTGTATACTTTACCGCCACCCTCAGGTTAAATGCGTTTTGACGCTGTCCCGTTCCCTTATCCCGCGGTCATTCAGATGTGTAACCTGAATGTACTTCCTGAATAAGGTTCCCCACGTTTCTGTTCTCATCATGAGCAGAATTCTCTATCTCCTCCAGGACTGCTTCCTTTGGAGATTATTCTAGTTTTCGTATCTAACTTACATTACACTCCCTTATTGTGCATCTGCATCAGCTACTCTGATTGCGTCACTTTTCTAATATCGGCTTAACCTCATTGACCCTCCATTTCGTGCTTCATGCTTTGACGCACTTGATTGCTGTCTTTTTAGAGAGATATTAGACTGTTGACTTTTCCTTAGCTGGCAGTACGACTCAACAGAGTTTCCTTTTTGGTTTACAGGTTTTGCGCCAAATGCCAGGATCAGTTAAGGAAGTTGACCTGCTTCCCGCATCTTAGCTTCTGCGTTTCCCACAATGCCGTGTCGTTGGCCTCCCTTTTCTAATGGTCTATGCTCCCTGACTCTCCTTACTGTGATCCTTTTGGTTAACGCAAATGTTCACAGTAAGTCGTATGATACACTTGTGTGCGTGTTTCTCTGATGTGCACTTATTCGACTAGGTGCCTATTTACTGCATCATCTTTTGTACTGACTTCAACAACCCCGTCTTGGTTATTTAGATATTGTTAGAACTCAGTGCCGATTATCTGTCAATTCAACTAGAGCTGATCGTAATGTGATGCTTCTCGGTATGAGGAACGCATTGCCCATAAAAGCGGTTAGCAGTTCGCGGGTCCTTTGCAGTCAGCTAAGAAAACTATCGTTGCTGACTTCCTACTCCATCCCTTTTGTTAGGACGAATTTTTTTTTGGTAGGTGTGGAGTCACTCACTATCCTCACTCTGAAGGTACACATGCTCCATGTGGGAATTTAAGCCTAACTACCGGTGACCCGTTCAGGTCATTGTTGAAAATCAGTGTGACCGATTGTTGAGGCTTGGTGCATCATCTGCTGGACTAGGTCACAATATTTTGGGTTCTATTCCTTCCCGGTCCTTCATTGTCAGAGATATACCTGTCTAGTGGTTCACCGTTCTTCACAGTTCGTCACCCCTCCATTCAGCTACCGCTTGTCGTATAAATGGGACAGTTTCGCCTAGACAGTCTTATCAGAAGTTTGAAATCCTGAGGCTTTATCGCCTTGATTATTATCTTGTGTACCATGCATACCAGTTATACGGTGTGCATCCATTATATTAATCATCAGGTCTCTTAGCTTTTCCATAACCCCTGAGTCTCGTGTGTTCTTTTGTTCCTCAGTCGTTCCTCATTTCACCAGTCTCCCGCCACCAGTTTCATATTATATTGACTCACACTCGGGGGACTCTGGCAATCAGAATCCCTTGGATTTGATCTGTCGAGCCTGGCCTCCCAACGCCAAAGTCTATCTGGTTGCCAGCCAGGTGCCGTTATCGAGCGACCACCGAACCGTGCTCAGTTCATCTGATCGAGGTATTGTGGACAGTCTACGTCCTCTTCCGCAGGGTTTGGGAAATCAACGGTTTGGTCTTGTGCCCGCATCACTAATCCCCGTTACGTCGTCCATTGCAAATGAACGACAAACCACATCGAGTCTACGTGAGTCGATCAATCACGATTCGCTGCTGGATGCGACTAGGGCGCGCCCGGCGGCTGGGCCGAATGATGAAGTTGGCGTTCGACTGAGCGTGGCTAGCATGTCTGAAGTTCGTGCTCTGGAGTTACTACGTTTGCACTGCCTGGCTGCAACAACATTCGGCCATATCCTAAGCCGTCCCTTCCACGTTATCCCTGCTAGTAAGTTTCGTCCACATTTTGTGTGTTACTGTTGTCGATAGGAATGCCGGAACACCAACATTTGCATTAGATTTAGACGTTTACCTCATCTCCTGCTGTTTAACACATCAAGTCCCGTGTTCCATTCTCACTGATGTCTGCCAGTTTCATAGATAAACTGCAACGTTGAATATTGTTAACTTGCATTGCATTCTGGTTGCAGAAGAGCAAGACGTTTCGATTGAGTTGGTCGAATCCCCGCATCTCTTCCATGGTTGTTTTATTTCCACTGCAGGGTTTGTTCCGTGGCTCTGGTTGCGTAACTGATCAGTCAAAAATGCCACCTAATCTATCTCCCATATCTCGTAATCTAGTTTTGAACACATGGGAGGCTGTATTGAGGCAGCATACTTTTACAATAGTGGGTCGAATAGTTAGTTGTCTTCTTCGCCAAGACAACATAGTTGGGGCAGATTCTACTTATTCCGTCTTACGGTCCCGAGACTGACCATTCTTTAGTAAAGGCAGTCGGTCATCATAGCCCTAACCAAAATGTGGCCGTGATCCTCTAACAGGGACTTCTTGGGGTGATACAAATCAAAGGGATTCCACTGCTTGCTTCGATTTTTGGTTTCCGGTTCAAATCTATCCTTCCAAGCTTAATCCCTGTTATATCCTCTTTGATAGTGTATCAGTCAGACACGTTAGGTCACCGGAATGGAGAAGACAAACAACTTCGAGGAAGTTATACTGCAAACAAGTGGATCGTTCGGTGGTATGGAATTCAACTGAACCAGAATATAAAAAGAGCTAACAGTCCAATAGGATGTCAGTGAGAGGCTGAAATGTAGAAACAAGGTTTCATTATACAAGACAAGTCGTTAGTAACATGGATTTGTTCGTTTGGAGGTAGTCCTCCTAACACCTCCCCTTTGAAGTGCTCGATCGTAGGACTGCTGCTGAGGGTTGAGTTGCATTGGTCTGACGGGCCTTCGTATTCGATCGGTCCATCTTCTAGGTGCGCAACTTTTGGAAATTGCTGGTTCATTCATCGGCTCTGGAAATTTTGGCTTTTGACCTAACTCAAATGTGTCGAGAAGAATCTCCAGTGGAAGAACAGGGTCGAGTGTAGCTGTCGCTGGAAGATAGGAAGCGCGTAGCTGATTGGCATGGCGGACCCAGATAGAGGGCCTACATTTACCTCATAGACAACTCTTCCAGCGCGGCGCACAATTATGCCTTGTGTCCACTTTTCCGCACCACCACGATAGTCTTTTGCTAGCACAGATTGGCCGGGTATAAATATGTTACTTACAGCACCGTGATGTCGGTTGAACTGAACTTCCATATTTATGTTTCTACCGGTTGGTGAATGTGGTGTTGGACGGATGACGTCAACGGGTAAGCGGATCTTCCGGTTCATAAGTACCTCCGCCGGGGACTTACCATGTGGAGCGTTAACATTTGGTGTCGCCCTGTAACTCAGCAGAAATGTCTCGATGATTTCCGGTGTGGTCCCCTCCCTTTGAGTTTTAGAAGTGCGCGTTTGAAAGTGTCCACAAATCTTTCCACTTGGCCATTTGATTGTGGATGGAACGGTGGTGATCGCACATGTTGTATGCTATTTTCTTGACAGAAATCGGAAAATTTAGCGGAAGTGAATGCACTGCCATTGTCAGAAACAATGATATTTGGAACGCCAAAGTGGCTAAAAACGTGTTTAGTTTTGAAATGGTAGCACAAGCAGTAATATGGTCCATGTTAAACACTTCTGGCCATTTGCTATAAGCATCTACTAGGATGAGATATTGTTGGCCGTTGATTGGTCCCGCAAAATCAACATGAAGTCGTGACCATGGAGTTTCTGGAACAGGCCATGAACATAATTCTGTTTTCCGAGGGGATTTTGCAGATAATTGGCATTTTGAGCACTTGCGTACAAGTTCTTCTAACTGCTTATCCATGTTCGGCCAGTAGACATAACTACGTGTTAGCGCCTTCATGCGGTTAATACCGGGATGTCCAAAGTGAAATTGTTTAAGGACATCATTCTGTAATTCCGGGGCACAATTACTCGTTCTGCGAAGAGTAAGCAACCATCAACTTCGGAAAGTGAGGATCGACGTTGGTAGAACGGTTGAAGTTGTTTATCGGAACATACTGCAGGCCAGTGTGTGCGGTGAAAATGGAGTACCTTTTGAAGTAACGGATCACGAGCAGTGGCGCCGCGAACCATGGCAGAAGTAACTGGGAGTGCACGGATTGTAGTAGCGAGCACTGCGTTAACTTCGGGTTCCACCGTTATTGAGGCAACAACAGCATCCTCGGGTTGTTGACGTTGAGAATCCATGAGTCTTGATAATGCATCAGCTTGGCCAATAGCATCAGTAGACTGGTACTTGATGGAGAAGTCGTAGCCTAGAAGCATTGTAGCCCAACGTTGCAAACGGTTGGCTGTGTAAACAGGAATGCCTTTCTTAGATCCGAAAACGGCTAGAAGGGGCTTATGGTCAGTGATCAGCGTAAAATGACGTCCATAGAGCATTTTGTGGAACTTCTTGATGGCGAAGATTATTGCTAAAGCTTCTTTTTCAATCTGACCATAATTGCACTCGGTAATTGTTAGGGATCTAGCTGCGTGGGCAATTGCTTTTCGTTTCCGTCGGGGAAAACGTGAGATATGACAGCTCCAATACCATAGTTGGATGCGTCTGAAACAACAGTAATATCCAGGGCTGGATTGTAATGTGTGAGTAGCAAATCAGAGTTGAGAAGTGACTTTACTTTGTCAAAAGCGGACTGGCACTGATGTGACCAGTTCCAAGGCACATCCTTTTTTAAAAGATGATTTAGTGGTTCACGGACACGATGCATGTCTGGCAAAAATGAACTGTAATGGCTTACTAAACCGAGGAAGGAGCGCAAGGTCGCTACATTCGTCGGTGCTGACATTTGTTGTATGGCAGAAATATTTTCTGGGTCTGGATGACGACCATGTTCGTCAAAAATAAATCCAAGATATTTGATGGAAGTGAGAAAAAATGCACATTTCTCTGCACGTAGACGAAAACCATATTGTTGAATTCGTTCAAGTACACAATGTAAACGATGCAAAAGTTCTTCTTGATTAGAACCTGTAAGAATGATGTCATCCAAATAAGCAGCGACTCCTGATAGCCCGTTTAGCATGGCATCCATTGTTTGTTGAAATATTGCTGGTGCAGATTTTACCCCAAATGGCAGACGGTTAAATTGAAATAACCCGCGATGTGTGTTAATTGTCAGAAGTTCTTTGGAGTCATCAGAGACTTCTATTTGAAGGTAAGCATCAGCGAGATCCAGCTTTGCGAAACATTTTCCACCATTGAGCTTGGTGAACAAATCTTCTGGTACCGGTAATGGATATTGGTGAGAGTCCAACACTGCGTTTAATCCAGTGGAATAATCAGCACATATGCGCACCTTGCCATTTGCTTTTTGATGACAACAATGGGAGCTGCCCATGATGAGTAGTTTACTGGCTGGATAACTCCGGATTGCTGAAGACGAAAAGTTCATTCTCCACAGTTGCGAGAGCGGCAAATGGTACGGGACGCTTCGGTCTGAAAATTGGTGTGGAACCAGGTTGGAGTTTGAGGCTTGCCTTGGTTTTGGTGCAGCATCCAAGGCCACTTTGGAAGACATCGTTGAATGTTGTCTTCAGTGTTTTAGTAAAGTGTTCTGCAATGTCTGAGGAGGATGAAAATTTCAGAGCACTGCACACAGATGATAAAGGTACGCTGAAAAGATTAAGTTTCTCAATCCAATCGAGTCCAAGAATGTTCAAATTAGGGCATTCAGTGAGATAACAAGTTCCTGAAAACTGTACATTGTTGAATGATACATTACAGGCTAACTTGCCAGTCAGCAGTAGGGTACTGCCAGATGCACTTTGGGCCCGATGATTAGTGAGTGACACAACAGGTTTTCCTATCAACTCCCAATTGGAACGTGAGATCAACGTAATATCTGAAGCTGTGTCGAGCTGCAGACGGATTGGAACTTTGTTGATGGAAACTGTAAGGTATTTCCTTCGGGACTCGAATTCAACTTGGAATGTTGCAAACACAGATCTGGACTGCGGACGTTTCTTGTACGACTGCTTTTTGACCGTGTTGCTGATTGGACTGTCGAAGCTCTTTTGGTTTTTGGGTGCGGCAGAAACCTTCTTTGTGGCCCCACCGATGACACGTCTGGCACTGGTGCTTCTTGAATGGACAGAAACGTGCATAATGCCACTCGCCACAGGACCAACACGATGTTGGCGGTTTTTTCCCATGTGTAACAGTGGTTCGTTTCAATGCCATGACACCACTGGGATTAGTAGGTCGTGACGTCTGCTGTACCATTGCGGTATCGTGTTTAAGATTACGCAAACGTTGGCATTCGGTAGTGAGTACTTTCACAGTAATGTCCTTCTCGTGCTCAAGCTTGGAAAGCAATCGAGTGCGAATATCCGATTCCTGCGGAGACTGAAGACCAGCAACAAAAATTAGACACTTGAACTGATCCTCTGTAAGTGACTGCAATTGAAATTTTTCACACTCACGGTTGACGACACCGGCAAAAGTGACGTAATCGTCGGCATCGCGCTTGGCCAATTTGAGACAATTGTATCGAACATTAAAAAGTGAATGTTGCTCACCGAAAATTTCACGGAGTTGTTCCACTGTTTGTGCAAAGTTTAGATCCTTTGGATGTTTGGGAAGAATAAAGTTCGTGAACCGATCGTGCTCGAGGGTTCCAAGTTTCCGGACCAAGAGACGGGATTTCCACGCATCATCTTTGTCGGTAAACTCGTTCTGAAAAGTATCTTCCAGCGACTGTACCATGAATCGAATGTGAGACCAGATGCTGGTTCGTAGAGAAATTCGGTAACAGTTGCTGCGATAGAATCGGCAAAGGATAATGAAGTACCAATTTGAGATGGAACCGATGTCTGAAGACTGATAGCTTGAGTAAGAGACTGAATAAGTCGCAATTGCGATTGTTCGAACTGCGCTTGTTGCTGTTGAAGGATTGCCAGGATTCTGGATTGGAGGTAGCAGGTGGCCAGCTGAATTGCTGTTCAAAGTACTGTGTGTTATATCCTCTTTGATAGTGTATCAGTCAGACACGTTAGGTCACCGGAATGGAGAAGACAAACAACTTCGAGGAAGTTATACTGCAAACAAGTGGATCGTTCCGTGGTATGGAATTCAACTGAACCAGAATATAAAAAGAGCTAACAGTCCAATAGGATGTCAGTGAGAGGCTGAAATGTAGAAACAAGGTTTCATTATACAAGACAAGTCGTTAGTAACATGGATTTGTTCGTTTGGAGGTAGTCCTCCTAACAATCCCAAAGAAATCGGCTAACTACAAACTAGGAGACTCTTAAATTTTTCAAATCCGATGCACTCATGCTCAAACTTGGTGTCAATTTTGTTAGCCTTGGGTCCTCTTGCGGGCTTTTCAAGGAAAACCTTTATTTGTATATACGTAATGCACTACTCATAAGGTTGCTGACGAAGTTTCAGCAACCTTATGAGTAGTGCATTACGTATATACAAATAAAGGTTTTCCTTGAAAAGCCCGCAAGAGGACCCAAGGCTAACAAAATTGACACCAAGTTTGAGCATGAGTGCATCGGATTTGAAAAATTTAAGAGTCTCCTAGTTTGTAGTTAGCCGATTTCTTTGGGATTGTTAGGAGGACTACCTCCAAACGAACAAATCCACTCTATTTGTTTATTTTGTCTTCATAGGCGCTGTTGGGTGTTGTACCTTTTGCTATGAATACACAATTGCCGCATAGGCTTCTCTCTTGTCCATTTCCTCCTCAGTTGACAACTTTCGAGGCTCTGGAGAAAATGAGGCAGCCCTCTAGAGTCCCCTTTCCTGGGCCTAGCTGGAAACTTGTTGATCAGCCTGATTTCTTCTAAAGCTTTCCCTGTCCGAGGGCTAACTCTCTTCTGCCTTGATATGACATTCGTTTTAATCAGTTTTTCTACCCCTCCCCCCCCATCTCATCGCCTCGCTACAGGTCTTGGAGAATTTCCTCAACAAACGTCTTCAACAAGTCCCCACTCAATGTCTCCGAAAATCACTACGGCCAAATTTTTCGTCAACAACATTGCCGTTGTGGAATGTCAGCTACCGTTAAATGCCTTTCCCACTCCCGTGGTTCACTTTGAACTCAATGGCACGCAAATTAACGAGGCTGGTAAGTGTCGATACTTTCTTTCCTCTGCAACCCTCAATAGTCCTCTGGTTTATAAAACCCACAAATCTACCGTTATCACTCTCCGTAGTTCGATTTCGACTGCCTCATCCGTAAGTGTTCATGGTGTTTTATCGTGTTGCTTCGTTTTGTGCAGAACTCTAATCTCGCCGCCCCTGAAATAAGTTTCCTATCATTTTGACTCTGACTTACTCGCACCGTTCCGTTCATCGTTGAATGCTTGTTTGCCGTTTTGTGATTTTGATAGTTGACCTTTTCGTGGGTTTTTTTGACACGATTATATCTTTCCCGGTTTGTTTATTTCGTGTTTTTTGTCACAGCGCTACAGAATGACAAGTATCGTATCGTTTGGCGACCAGATGGGCAACGTGTCAGTTTGCTGATCCACAAAGTGCAGTTCCACGATGGCGGCACGTACCGCTGTGCGGTAACAAATCCGCTAACTGGCGAGAAACGCTACGCACCAGAGGCAACGCAACTTCAGCTAATCAGTAAGTGTACGAACGCCTTATTAGACTAGCGAAATACATTCATTTGCAAACAAATTTGGTTTTGCGAGAGACTCACCTGGATCCCAGCTGAATCTCTTGTTTGTGATGTTTCCAGACTCTTGTGTCGGGCGAAATTCCCATAGTTACCTATTTCGTCACTAATATTTTGAGCTACTCTTCTTTCATCCTGCAATCTTGAAATCCGGAACCTGGATCGTTCAGTCCATGAGACCCCTGGTTTCTCGTCCAGTTTTCCGGATTAGAGCGGTAGATCTGATTCTAATTATACGATGTGCTTCGGAATTGGGGAATGCTAATGAAGTCACAATTGATCGTCAATTAAAACAGATTGGCGGCAATAGAGGCACTAACTGCACCAACTATCAGTTAGAGCCTGATGACTGGAATTTTCTCATATTAACAACATGGACGCCATAATTTGGCTGATAGTATGAGTTTTGCTCGGGCCAGCTCAGTCGTCAGGGTGTGAACTTACTTACTGGAAGGTCCGCGGTTCGAACCCATCTCAAGCATGTAGATTGTCCCTGTTTAGGCTTCCGCAGCCTGACAGTATCTGAGCCCTCGTGCCTCCTTTGGGTGGCATGGCAATTACGATGGCAAACTGTTATCTAGTCCTGAAGCAAACTTAAGTTCTGATTCCTGAACTTTGTAGAACAGCCTGAGTTTGAGTTACGCTGCCGGTAACGTGCTACTATCTAGTTCTATTAGTATACATCTGGGACAGCCAGATATTGCGTTCGCCACCGTATGTTGCCAGCAAAACAGCACTGCTCAAACCAGCTGAATCGCGGCAGCTTAGTTTATTGGAAGCTTGTTTTGGTTTTCACAATTCTCTTCAGTATCGCATCGATCCACCTAGCTACTCCAGATCTCATCACTAGGTCTTCTCACTCGTAACAATACGCTATTCCACCCACTACTTGGATGGGTTTTTTGAAGCCATTAGACGTTGCTTGTCCTCCGTGATCCGATCGCAGCAAGCGTTCTGTTCTGCTTACACGAAATTCAAGATGCTCCTTGTTTAAAATAACACATGGTCGTCATTTGGATGGATGGTGCACAAAACAGTCCTGTCGATTCCTCGTTTTCTCGAACATACTGCTGCTTGCCACCACGCCTTCTTGAGGCATACCCTACAGACTTTTAGCACAGCTTGAACAATCGGCTGAAAAGCCAAGAAGCACTGTACCACCGTTTCATCCTTTTTAGGAATCATCAGCAATGCGCATCTCACGAAACTCAGAGACCTTCTGGCCAGCGATTGAACACTTAGCCGTTTGGCACGAGCCCCTGATCTCACGTAGCACCGCTTATCCTTCAGTAATGGAAACCACATCACGTGGTCACTTATTGACTGGATCCTTGAGTGAGATCTCAGTAGTTCTTTTCACTCACCTTGTGGAAGTATTCTTCCTCTAAAACAAATGACGTTAAATGGTTGAATTACGGTGGTCAAGTTCAATGGAAAGTATTTGGTAATGATGTTGGACAGCGTTTTTCATAACTAATGTCATATCGGCGTGAGATAGCTCAGTGGTTAGAGCGCGAATTTACTGACCACAAGTTCCGTGGTTCGAACCCGATCTCTGCCTCTGTCTAGCCTTGGGCAACCTGACAGTATCCCAGTCCTCGTGCTTCCTTTGAGTGGCATGGTAGTTAGGCCATGAAAGGGTGCTACAGCTGAACGAGTGTCATATCTGTGTAATGCTGTCATTTGGTACGCTCACGTTCACCGCTTTGATTAACCCGTGAATTCGTGCGCTCGAACGGTTGGAGCTTCCAAACAGTCACTGATTTTGTCAGATTTCCGGTTTATTGGCCAGAACACGAAGGTTCCATTATGGCAGATTGCGATTCATCCCGGGTCCAAAAAGCACTAAACTGCGTGTTCCGTAGAGGTTTCAGACGGTGGTTCACGCGTCGAATGCCAGTTGGCGAGGTAAAAACGGTATGGCGGGGTCGTCAGAGAAATTTTGTGGATATCACTTGATTGCTGTTATAGCGATTATTGGTATAATGGGAATATATTGCATATGATCTAGTTAGAGTGGTTTTACTGACCGCGAGCACAGAAAGAGCACATTTTGAGTGAATTTTTTCTCTCGACTACAAAAACGGACATGAAACTTGTATGGAAGTAATACATTACTGTAAGGTTGCTGAAAACCCTGCGACATCCCACGATCGATTTTATCCGTATTGGGGTTCATCAGGTAGACGCAGTCCCAGAGTTTTTGTCAATCTTATGTTCTGCTCGAACCCAAATTGCTCGAAATTCGACAAAAACACTCATCTGTGTAACAGTTTGGTTTTGACGGAAGACTCACCTGGAACGCAGCTGAAGAACATCATAAACTAGAGATTCAGCTGGGCTCCAGGTGAGTCGCCCCTTTCAAAACTAAATTTCTATACAGTGTCGAAACATGAAACTTGTTTCTTACGCGCCACAGAGTTTGCATTTTGAACTTCATGAACTGATGGTAAAACATGGTTGAGATGTTGAGGAGAGACGATTACCCAGGGATGAAGGAGAAGGAAAGTGAAAGCAATGCGGAAAGTCGTTCTTTGAAACGCGAGCTAAAGCTCGGGTAGTGTCAATGTCTTTTCAACTTTGAATTCGAGGCCGTTGTTCAGCTAGGTATCAAATAGCTTCGAACTTCGTGTCATCTCGTTCTGAATCCTCATGTGGCCCCTGGAACTTGGAGTTTTCTTTGTACTTTTTGTGGGTGATCGGGTTCGCAGACTTTCTAGCGGATGGATGAACAGGGTGAAATCCCTCCTCGAGAAAGGAACTCATGTACTGATTAGCAAGGGAGACCCTGTAGAGATCCAGTGAGGAATAGTCGTTGTGGAGTGGCTTCTATTTGGAGAACTACTCTATTGGGTTAGTTACAATATACTAGAACGCATCCTGTGTGAAGTGAGTCTTTCTTATCCCCAGTGAATGCATTGTGGGGGTAACAAGCTCAGGCTGCAAAACCATTTTTCACTGGGATTGGATTGGTCAAACTCTCACAGAACACCGGTCTACACCTGTATTCGTCCATCTCAGGACCAACAAGGTTTACACTTCATCGTGACCAGTTACGTTGTAGTCTCCTATACATTAGTTTCCCGCATGTTAGATGTGTCACTTTGGGAGAATATTCCTAATTTTTTTCCTCTCTGTTTTCCTTACAGATCCTGAGCGAGTTGTAGAAACCCGTATCGCCGTGCCATTAGCTCCAAGTTCAGCAGGAGACCGGTCGGAATCTGGTGGCTCCACAAAGTCTCAGCAAATATTGGTGGATGAGGGACAAAATGTAACTTTGTTTTGCGTGTTCCATGGTGTCCCTCCCCCCACGGTTGCTACCTATCCATTTGACCAGAACTTCACGTCAAATCCACGTTTCTACAGAGACGCAAAGTTCGGTACGTACTTTTTGATGGGTGATTGACTGTATTCATCGTCTACTCCTATGGCGTTCATCTTTTGTCGTTTCTGTCGCATCCTGAGTTTGAAGACAACTCTCCATGTATAGCTATGCGCTGGTTCTCATTCGCCGGTTGTACCAACTGGTATGCCCGTACCCAAGTCCCATGAGGAAGCTGCTACAAAACCCCAATACCAGGGTGACTTGAATATTTATTTGAATGTACTCATGGGTTTGGATGACCTGGACGAATTGCAAACAGCGTCTAGTACTCACTGTAAGTGCTTAGAATAATGGTGCTTATCGGATTCGCCGCCACCATTCAATAATTGTTTCCTATTCGCGTAGCCGTCGGTCGTCCCACTGACTCCATCGTGTTTTACTCTGAAATCCACTGCACAAGTGAGTGGGACTTCCAAAAACGACTCCACGGTCTAATGCTATGATTCCTAGGCAGACAGAGGCCATGCTGCACGAGCTCGATTTTGCGCATCGAATAGTAAGCCTCTAATGGCTTGTTATCCGAAATTCCCGGATTTTTTTCTGATTCTTTGTTCAGGTTTAACGTGCTTTTGAGCACCTCAGCACCACCTCAGTCTCCGGCGGCTCATTATCCTACTGGGAATCTAGGTGTCACTTCCCTGACAGCCCAGGTATCTGAACTGAGGTTCCTCAGATTCGGCTGTGACCGCACTGACTTGAGGGCAATTGCTAATAAACAGACGTAAATATACACCCATTTGCCGCTGTTCTCCGCTACATCCGTCCATTTCAGTAGACTGTACTGTCAGTGTTGCGCAACAGTACCCCGTCTTTTAACTTCAACTGTGATGCGGTTGATTTTAAAAGCATCGTCAATTGCCTTTCCCTTGTGCATTTTCCCTCGTTATCCCCGTTTTCTATTTCGTGTTCCAACCATTTAACAATGTGTCCGTCTTGAAGAAAACTGTCACACCCGCAGTTGCGGCACACATGTAGCGCACTCAGTTTCTGATCGTCAAAGATGAATCTTGTGTCGTGTGAATCGGTGCATCATCAGCTGTCGCCTATCAACCCGCAAGGCATTTGGACTCGCTATTTGCCTTGGGCCGTTTGTTTACCTTACCGCTCATCTAGAACAAAAGAGGTGACTGTTTTCGATTGTCTGCCTGCTTGTCTTGTCTGGTCACGTACTCGTTGCAAGCCGACAAAACCCGCACCCCTGGTCTGCCTAATATTACTGGTTCGTTCTGTTCCTTTAGCGCATTTATGTGCGCCTGTTGCCACCCTTAGTTAAACCCTTCCCTTTCCTTTGAGAGGTCATCATCACAGCCGTAAACACCTGCGTTCCTGTCTGATTTGCAACCTGTGGATGTCTGTTGTTTGTCTGTTCCCCTTGACCAAGTTACCTAAAGTCGTAAAACTCTGCACGAGTAGCGATACCTCGGATGTCGTACCGATTGAGACATGAGGCGGCCTGGTGCAGCACATTCAGTTGCTTAAATACATCATAAACGAGAGATTCAGTTGGGTTCCAGGTGAGTCTCTCGCAAACCCAAATTGGTTTGCAAATGAGTGTATTTCGGTAATTTCGTGCAATTTGGGTTCAAGTAGAACCTGAGGTTGACGAAAATTCGGGGAATGCGCCTATTTGATGAGCCCCAAGAAGGGCGAAACCGGTCGTGGGCTGTCGAAGAATTTTCAGCAACCTTATGAGTAGTGTATTACGCCTGCGCGAGTACCTTTTAACCCACCATATGCTTCCTGTCTGTGCTCATGTCAACTCATTCAAAACATTTCTAGCGCTGAGTGTGACGAATGCACGTCTTCTGAATTTAAATTTAGCGAAAGGTTCTCAGCAGTCGCCGTGAAAACAGCATGTTGTTGTCGAAGCCATTCGCCATAAGGTTCGTTTTTACCGGCTCTCTTGCCTACTTATGACGAAGCAGGGCTATCATCGATTCGCGGCCCCAAACGGGACTGGACGGTTGAACCATGCCTTTGCATTGGGGTTACCCAGCCCCATCAATTTCTGAGCATGCCTAGGTATTTTTATTGCCTAATCAGCCGGACGAAATTCAGTGGAGCCTAGTTTTCCACATTCTTGGGAGCCCTCTAAGTTACTGTTGTTTTCACAAGATGATTTCCCTCCTTTTTGGAAACAACATAGTTTTTTGTAACCCATAGTTGAATCAACCCTTCTACCTTTGGATGGTCCACTGTTTGGAGGAGAGTATACATCACGAGACTTTCAAAGGAGTAACCCCCATGTTCGTTTGCATATATATTGCTTGGCTACACTGTTGACCCTTGATACTTCTTACACCATTCGGCAGAGAGTGACCAGCGAAAGCTCCGCTCCCCTTGCATTGATAAGAACACGAAAACTGATCAACTATTGGCTCGATCGGCAACTTCCATATTCTCAGTGAAATTGAATTTTTGCATTGCTCTAGCTCAAACAACCACACTTGCTAAATCTCATTTCCCTGCGTTCAAGGATGTCAGGAAGGCTACGTGAGAACAATGGGGTACCGTGAATTCAATCAACCAATGTGACGAGAGTGTAAAATCTATAGGGCTTTCCCTTCAGTCAGCGATTTCTATCCAGTGCTACTGCCTTCCACCGGAAAATGTCCACAAAACCTGTTTCTTTCTGATGACTTAGCGAATATCCAGGAACGGGTGATACGATTACTGTCCTCCTCTCCAATAAAACAAAATGAAAGTTGAACACCATCGAACAATACTCCCCGAAAAAAGAATCAACGTCGGTTCTTAATTTTTGCCTCTATTGAAGGAATACTCTTACACATTTCAACTCTGTTGCAACTTTAGTCTTTAACACCAGAATTGCTTACTACTAATCGAGCAGGAAACACCTTGGTAGAAATGAAACCACCATCGTACCGGTTTCTTGTGCGACCGTGACCTCGCTTCGTTCCTTCTTCTGCAATGGGCCAAGTGTAAGGTGACCAGAAAGCGATAAATACTTGGCTCAGGCGCCCAAGTAAACATGGTTTATGCGTAAAGTGCCTATGCCCGGAGATAATCTTTCAGTGTGTCGAAGATCGCGAAAAACATCTATATTACCGGACAGTTACCACAATCGCAGACTAAGTGCTTACCGGGGAAGTTGCTCTTCGCGGAATCCCCAGATAGACGCAGCTAAATAGGAAAGCCCCAGAAATGATGAACGATTCACTGCGAAGAAATGTGATTTTTACGGCGTCTGACTAGACCAGAAGATACTTTCATCTTGGCTGAAAGTGTTATTTTCTTTTGTATACCTGAAACTACTGGTGTGCTATCACGACGACTATTTCTAATTGAGGAAATCTCAGAAACGTCTATCTGTAAAATTTTGACACAGTGGCTTTGATGAAGAACTATCACCTCAGAAGATCGCTAGTCCCCAGTCGCCCAAGCGACTGTGACCTGACGGAGAATACTAAAGACATATTCATGTATCGTTCGGAACTATGGACACACATATTCGTGTGTTGATAAAGAAGAATCAATTTTTCAGGAGCCCTTTTGGTGTGAACCGAAGCTCTAGTCAAGCAGTCCCTCCAATTGGGGGATGGTTCGGGTGTCCGCGAATGATCTTTCTTATTGGTCTCTCAAATTGAAAATCGTCGGCTACAGATACTTGAAAGTTCTGTTCTCTGGTTAGTCAGGATTTCTTGCGACCCACAGTAACCTTCCCTAGAACTGTTTGAAAGATGGAAGCTGCGGTTCATTCTAGTCCGGTGTTTGTTCATGGACCAAGTTGTTTCCAATTCGCTCTGGTTGTTTAGTTTTCGGGGATAAACCGTGCGGAGCAATGGAGATGTGAATTTCTTTGGGATCAACTGACTTGATGGTGATGATGTAAACCTTTCAGGAAATCGTGCATACCCAGTTACTCTCCCATTTCCCAGTATTGCGTGTTTCGTACTCGCTTTTTTCATGATACCCAGTTACTCTCCAATTTCCCGTTATTGCGTGTTTCGTACTCGCTTTTTTCATGGGAATATCGTGTAGAAATGGTAGTATTTTCATTCGGTTACAACTTTTCCTATATACTAGTGGTGAAAGCATACGACGGAGAGTGACGATCGACTCGGCATCGTACGTTTACCCATTCAATTGGGCGTGTATCAACACACCGTACAAGGAACAGGTGGTCAGCTCGGGACCTTGATCGGGTGCCATTAGTTAAGAAAAGGCTTTTTACCAACATACGTAATGATTACTGTGCTTCACACACACACACACACACTTATGGCCGTGTATGACTTTTTCGTTTACATTACGTTTGTAGCAACATTGGAGTGGTTTTTTCTCTCAAGCCGATCGCACCCCTTTAATTGCCAAAATATCAACAGAATTACCATTCATAAGATAATCTTGCCCTTTTCTGAATCTATTAATGTGGGAGCGGCGTTTCGCTGTATCACACCACGTTTAAATTTACACTGTGAAATAGTGTACAAGTTTTCGAGGTATGACTTGATAGCTCTCTGTGGCAGCAATTCGAAACAACAATTAATTGAAATTTGTGAGATAAACTGACCACAGCTCTTACCAGCAGGAAATGGACTGTTTGACCTCACGTAATTTAATCTCAGACCAGTTGTTAAATTCATGCTGTGCGGATGCATCAAGCATCCAAGGTCAATTCTGCCTCTGCCTTCCTTCCACCCGACCGGGACTACGTGGTTTCCGCACAAACAGCTATTCTAATCCGTGCTGCTTCGGAAGTCTGGTAAACTGTTTGTTATGGCTCTGTCACTTGAGATCAACCAAGTTTCCGATATATCCAGTTCCACCTCAATTTTTTTGGGATTATTTCCGGTCTATGTACGCCCCAAAACAGTCCGATTGTAACTGGAAGAGTGGGATTGAATAGACCTGCTATCATAGCTGGTGGTCCCATAAGTTGATCGCATTCAACGGATCTGCTAGCTCACTGTTGTGTCACGTCGTTTCCTTTTCCTTACTTTACTTTTCTCACACTCGCTTGAGCCCGTCAAAGCGAATTTTCACGTGTAAACAGCTAGACAGGACGACTTGGATTGATCGAAACTGAACACGATAACTGTGTGTGCCTGATTGGGCGTGGACAATTTGGTCAGTCACAGACATTGTCCCTTCCTTTCCACATTCGTACTGTTCCAAATCGTTAGAATCATATACCAGTGTCACACCACCTGTGTGCATGTCACTCTCGTTTGAACGGTCTTCTTTCCTTTTTCCTCTGTGATTCTCCTCCCCCTATGAAGTAGGAAGCATTAGAGTTGAGTTTGGCTCTTATTCGAACCCATGAGCAGTGCATCTCTTCCCTGGTACCAGAACTCCGGTCATTGGAAACATGAGGCGGGCGTGTTAGCACTATTCCACCCCGAGTGCATTTGTCACATCTGGACTGATGAACCAGTTCACACCCGACCGATTTATGTGGTTTGCCAAGTGAAACGGACCATTGTGTGCGACTTTTTTCTCCGTTAACCCTCCCTCGTTTGGAGCATGGGACCTATCTGACTCACGTGACGTTTGTTGTTCACCTCCACAATGGCTTATTTATGTGGTTGGTTTTGTCTTTTAAGTGGTGGAGGTGGTTGGGGGGGTGTTCTTAATTATACTCTTTCCTCTCTAACTTCAACCATACTCTTAGACCTCTCTCTTAACTGAGACGTTCTTTTTTGCTCTATACCATATTAAACGACGGCATCACGAAAGGCCATTTACCTGGTGTTATTGTTGGCCGGCACCTTTCGGGTGTGAGCCATGAATCGTTACGTCTTCGTGCACATCTGCTAATTCGTATTCAACTCCAATCGGTGTGCCGTTAGCTTAGGTCGAAATCACATCTCTGTTTAGGGTGGAACATTGCCGAGTTCCGCGACCACAGTCTATGTTCGCTTAGCAGATAAGCGAAGCTCTGTGGCATGGAAGTATGCGACACCA
The DNA here is from genome assembly GCA_003604175.2 of Clonorchis sinensis. Lineage (NCBI taxonomy): Eukaryota > Metazoa > Platyhelminthes > Trematoda > Opisthorchiida > Opisthorchiidae > Clonorchis > Clonorchis sinensis. The sequence continues at coordinate 12,888,480 of CM030375.1, forward strand.
GTAGGTTTTGACACGGAATTGCGGTCCCTCTGGAGAACGGTCTGAGCTTGTGAGGATGTGTGATAGCCAAACACAAATTGTCAGGGTAAAGAATGCTCGTATTCTGACTTGCTTTGTAGTCCGGTAAAGCAACGTATTGATTGATGTTGGTTGGGTTGGCAGATGTTCTGTTCGCTGAGCTTGAAAATCCCGTTGCAAACAGTTCGTCACTAGTTGAGTAGCGTTGTATCGTTATTTAGGCGTTGCGTTTATATACGTTTCGTTGGCCAGGGATGATTTTGGGTTGTGGTTAGCTGTTCGGATGATCGATCATGTTAGTCAGTGGGTCCGTTCTCTTACTGGTCGATGTTCAGGTGACTGGCATGTAGAAATCGGCCCAATCTACACACCAGTGCGGGCAAGGGATCGTCAACCTAATCGGATGATTCAAGGAGATTCAACGACAAACGCGAGATCCAGAAAATCGTCAGCACAGCTCGCACCGGTCAAAATCAAAACACATCTGAACGTCGACTGATTAGAGGACGGGCGAACTAGCCCACAGGGTCGACCCCCTGAACGGCCAATCACAGCCAAAGATCATCCCCAGCCGATAAGATATGCGTAAACGTGCAGGCAAGATTACTCAGCACTTTCACAGCGACTTAACGTTAATCCACTACGTCCGATGTCACCACATCGGGTGACGAAACGTTTGCAATGAAATTACTAGGCAATCAGCAAACAGAATGCCAGCCATCCACACTACCTGAGCTGCCAACATTTACTTCAGTAGCAAAGCTTCAGGAATGTTGCGTTCTGAATGAGGTTTGACGTGTCATCCTGGAGTGCGCTCTTTTGTATACCCTTATTGCTCATTCTATCTTCATTCAGGTCTGCTACAAATCACGGACGTACAACTCAGGGACTCTGGTGTCTATCTTTGCACTGATCAGCGCATGACCTACGCAGCCCAATTGCATGTGAAACGTGAGTTGTTGTCGCCTTATAGGTATTCCACTTATTTGCACCTTACGTCTATTTTTTTTACAAAATACTGCTGTTTTTTTCGAATGAAGGTAACAGCCTTATGTGTACGGCTCCGGTGTAGACAGTTTCATTTCCGCAACCCATGTTTCTTTGGAAAATGTCAGACTATGAAAGTGTCACGTTTGACGTATGTGCGTGCGCTAGGCTTATGAATTTAACAGTTGCACCGATTGGTGTTGTAGCTTATTCGAACGAAGCAAATGTCATGTCGCAGCCTGTTTTTACAATTGCCGATTCTCCCGTTTGCAAATCTCACCTCACCCTCCCGCTCTTTGTTGTTTTTCCTACTCCAACTGGACTGTAGCCCAACTCCGTCTGATCACTCAACCGCAGGATGTAATCTTGAACACACTTGGTGGAAGAGCCGAATTTCGCTGTAACACATCCGACCCTCTCGTCACACCCTACTGGTTGTTTAATGGTCAACCAAAATCAGCTGTTGCTTCTGGTGGAGGTGAGTATTTTTTATTTGTATCCATACGTGGTTACCTTTTGGCAGTTGAGCTCCGTACGAGCACTTTCAGGTTGTTTAGACTGTTAATGTGTGAGGGATTTGCCACAGTGTTTTTCCTCTAGCCTCCGCAATGTTGACTCCTGCCTTATTAATTTTTGTGAACTATGGTCTGTTCAGTGGACTGCCTGTAAGTGAGGTCACGTGTGAGCGGACCAGTTACCTTAGAGAATAGTGCTTTTCGCGTCGCTTCGAAGACCAGTATCCTTAGGGTGAGCGTAGAATTCTCCGGGGAAATACAACCTCGTACTTCCCATGATGACCCTAGTTGATATTTTATTCGGTTTTCCATTCGAGTGCTACTCAGTAGTTAACTAGACGTTCCTGTAACATACAGTCGTTCATTACATTCCGTTGTTTACCTCAGTGCGGAACGACTGACCGTAGACGGAGCACACGTGCCTCTGTACTTCCATGGTTTGATGAACTGATCAGTACACTTTTCAGGTGACCCTCATCCAGGCCAAAACAATACGCATGCTGTAGAATGGCCAAATTTTCTAACCGATTAGTTATCAACTTAATGAGTCACAAGCAAGGAACTTTGAATGCAGACCAATTTACACTGATAAGAGGACTTAAGTTTGGCTTTACTGGACTGGAAAACTAATCGTGACATTTCACTTTGGACTGACTGCAAGATGCATGCCTGATTTAATCCGTATCCACTGCGCTCTGTGGGCGAAAGGACGTAGTGTTGACGCGACCAACTGCGGCTAATTTTGGCCTCACTGAAGTCACAATAACTACCAATTTCAAGTTGATTTAGATGAAAGCTTGCGTAATTTCCCCATCCGCTGAAACTAACGGGAACAAGCTCTACTTTCCGATCAATCAATGACACAAGCACATCAGTCTGCGCTCGAACGACATAGGGGCGTAGGTTTTCAAATGGTCATGATATTGAATGCAGTTTGCCAAAGGATGTGGCATAGAGGATAGTTGCTTTGTTTATGAGGTAATAAACCAAGCTAGACATGGAAGATGTTACCATAAAATTGGTCTTGCGAACATGGAAACTATGGTGAATTCAGCGACAGGTGATTCTGACAGGGGAACTTTTTGTAGTTCATTTATTTCACAGTGTAATTTCTCTGTAGCAACCACTAATGGGAGCCGTTGAGGACGACTGTTCCAGAGAGATGAACCCTCTAGATGTTGGGCCAAATAGGTTTCCTCTTTGTGACGAGAAGGAGCAGGAACCATTCAAAATCTCTGCCTATCTCCCTCTTCTACGCCGTTTCACCTCCAGTCTCTTCCACGTTACCCAGTCAAGCATAGCTTTGAGATTTCCAACTCTTGTATACCATCCGTATTCGATTAGCTCGTGCACTGGTGAGCGATACTTTAAAAGTGTAGTCGTCAACACAGACTTTCATTTATGCGGTACCATCATGTAATAAGATAATCTACAAAGTTACATAGTTCAGGCTGTGAAACGCGCTAATGCATGCTAAATTTGTACTCGAAAGCCCTTCACCGAAGAAACCATCAGGATGAAAATTATGCCATTTTGGACTTGAGAAACCACGGTCGGTTACAGGCCACATGTCACACAAACGAAGAACCGGGTGAATCTGTCACAACAATATAAAAGAAGCACTAGTAATTTAAAGTTCAAAAACCAGCCCGAAGAAAAGTAAAACAACTGGATACTTGCAAGTTCAATAAAACTCATATATTATGTGAAAAAATTCAACATCCATCAATTCTGTTCTTGTCACAGGATTAGCTAGAAAACTTTCTTTCATCTTGTCCATCTAGTTGCTAAATCAACCTGAATAAAAGTTGGATTTCCGTTACGTTAGTTTCCTCCTCATCGTAGGCGTCACCTATATGCATGTCTCAGATTCGTTCCATCGAGAAATACCGCTATCATGAGGCCTCTTATTCTTGACCAAGTCCAGAGGAAAATTGGACATGCTGCTGCCCCAACCACCCCTCCACCCCGTCAAAATATCTTCTTGACTTTGTTTGCATTCCAACAGCCTTTTCAGAAAGGAAGTGTACTTTCAAGGAAGTTTCGATGGTGGAACAGGGGTATTCTTTCATGACGGATTGCTTAAGCTCCTAGATAATTTTCTTGTTTCTTCACGTAAAATTTCTCCACAGTATAGTCAGCCGTTCACTGGGCTTATCTTGAACAACCCACTTATCCGGAATCATTTTGTCCAATAAATTCTGAAAGCTTCAAATATACTGAGCTGGTGCCCAGCCATGCTTGAATTCCAAAATGGCGTTATCTTAAACTGCGAAACCAATTACGCAAGATCTCCTTTAATAAATTATGCTAACGTTTCTGAACCATGGCTTTTATGTTTTCTGGAGGAAAAATATGGACCCACCAGTCAACGGACACCGGACGATAGGCACTCAGAAAATGTGTAAGATTCCGATTGGTGAAGTGAAGAGCCTGATCCATACAAACTGCTCGAGAAACTTCATCTGCTGAATACGATATTGCAAACAGAGTGAGCATAGTTTGACCTCATTATCTCGTGTCCAAACTTCGTTCGACCCCGGTGAGGCCACGGCAACGCGTGAGTGGGTTGTTCGGTCACGGTATCGCCGCGCCGGCTCTCTGAACTCAACCTGAGTGTTCTCGATTTCGTGTGATATGACATTATGCCTTGCATACGCCGCTTCAATTTGCGGCGTAGTGAACAATCCAATTTGTTTATCCCATAAACGCAAAGCACACATTTGCTTCATAAATGTCGATACGAGTCTGACCCAGAGTGATCGAAAACGTCATTACGGAGCATTAGGACATCGTTATCACTGTGACTGACCTTCAGTTCGGTAGTAAAAATTTTTTCAGCAGTAACACCCTTCCGGTACCTAGCTGCCATGCCTCAGAAATTAGCGCAATGTGTGTGTTGAACCAGGTTGCTTTTTTTGTATTTTTCGGACAGCTCCCTCGCACACTTCAAAGGCTCTGGGTGTTTGGCACCCGTGTCTGCAGAATCCACCATAAAAACTGTCCGGTAGTAGGTGCGTACCAATGCATCGGCTGACGCAACTAGCGAAACAGTGAATCAAGGTGTGTGTCTGGGGGAGGGGACACTTTAAACCACTCTCCTGTCTCCCCTTGAGCCTGTTGCTGAGATCATCGTTTCCAAATTGCTGGCTTGTCCACTAATCCCATCAAATTACGGATGAACGGAGGAGGGCATGCCTTATCCATCTACATCTGTAGGTTATTTTCATTCCTAGTTCCAGATCAGTAGCTTGATTCTCTCCGAGGTCTTGTTCTATTCGATCGATTAGTCCAGTTGCACTAGAACAAAGTGGATTGGACACGAACTACTCAGTATAGTAGAGTATTTTGAATAAGAATCGATCTCCTGGTCTAGCTGACCATGATTATCTTTGTGTACTTTTCTATCTTCTTGATAAATACGAAGGCGTTAGTTTCGTTTTCCTCTAGTTTATCTCTGCTTGTCTTGTTGCACTGCAGTTTTGGAAGTTGCTGTCTTTCCACTTTTCCGCATCGTGGGGTAATCCGTTCACCCTTATACCCAAAAAGCGATAACCGTCACTAGGATGTTTGGTTTTTTCCAATGTGATGGGAAGCAAACTATGTCGACTAACTTTCAAATTGACCATTACTCCAGATTACCGATTTCCAAGTAGAACCAAACCCAGTTTCACGAGAACTTGACGAGATTATAATTGATAACCCTATCTGCCTTCGCCCTGATGGGTTGTTTACGGACTGTTTTGCTGTTTATCTGATCCAAAGTTTGTTTGTTTGGTTTTCCGTTTGTTTACTTCGCACACAAACACTCCCCATTTTGCGGCCATGATTCCCGTAACAAAAAACGAACGGCTCAGAAATCAACCATCGTCCCGTGGGAAACGGTCTTATGGGGGAAGATTTAACATCACTGGAAGGATGTGATCGTCTGCTGTTGGCGTGAGTTCACGTCTGTTCCTATCACTGGTGATGTGGGTGGTGAAGACATTACCTAGTATTGAAATGTTTGCTAGTCCACTAACTGACTTTAGGCGCTGTAACACGGTATATTAATTCTTCACACAATTCCTCACACCACCATGCCTTGCGTACTTGCGTTCGCGTGAACGAGTAGTCATTGTGGTTTAGATTCCTTCCGACCATTTTTCTCACCCTGGAAGTGAAGTTTCAACACTGACTAATCGGACAAAAGTGTAGCTCGGGATGGTCGCTGTGCAGCTCGCAAGAAATGTGAGCGCAGCGTGATTGACTAGAACACACAGTTCACAATTAAAGGGATGTGTCGAACCTGGAGAACGTATTTGTCAGTCTTGAATTCTACACTGCCGCAAACTCCCGTGCCTTGAGAATTAGTAAGGGCCTGATTCGTGATGCTCTCAGTCTTTCATCGCAAACATTTGGCCGACAGTACAACGGACAGACCATGGGATACGCAATTTTCTAGGAGGAGTCGTTCAGCTGCAGCACCCTTTCGGTGCCTGGCTGTCATGCCCACAGAAAGAAACATGGGGGCAGGGACACTGCCAGGTTGCCCAAACGTAGACAGGATTGGTCGGAATGCTGAGGTTGGGTTCGAACCACGGGCCTCGAGCTCAGGCGTCAGTAGCTGCTGACTCGGATGTATGCTTGTCAGATTCAGAATATGCATTATTTTCTTCCCCTGAACATCTGCGGGCCTGATTTCCTTTAAAAAAAATGGAACATAGAGTGCCCATCCCATTGTCCCGTTATCTGGAAAAAGCGAATGGGGGCATTTTAGGAGCCACTGTGTTAACAAAAGCGGGCTTGCTTCGTCACAATTTAATATATCGTCAGTTGACTAACCTTCACACAAGGCATGAAAATATTGATGTCAGTCTATTACGGTTTCAATGATTGTCTTGCCAGCCTCTCCACCCTAAATACATGCGATTATATCTACTGTTGTCTGAGACCATCAGTCACACTGTTGGCACAAAACCCCTTAATTATGGGGTTTTTTCGATTGCACTTTCTTGTGAACGCCCACTTCCTCCATCTCTTAAGCTTTCTGGACCCACCAAGCTTCTCGTTCCCCGCGGAGGCTCTTCTTCACCCGAATCTGACAGTTGGTCGAGTAGTATTGCTTAGGTCTAGTTGGTTGCATTGTTCCGACTTTTCCGAATCGGTACACTGTCAGTGTACCAGCGCGTCCGGTTTCCTCTCCAAAATGCCCTTGTGCCCTTGTCCCCCAAGGTAGTCTGTTCTGTTTCTCTTGTTGTGGATAATTACTTTGCAGTTTGACCGACAGTTCAACCGAGTCCGATGGTGGTGAGGGGCACTAACTGTCCCATTCAATGGTTTTTGCGCTTTTTTGTAGAAAATTTGGTTAGTAGATATGAGTCAGTTTTGTATACTACAACTTATTGTACACAAATGTCTACTACACAAGTGAGCTGTGTTCAGGATACGGATTTTCCTATTGGGATGGGGTGGGGAGGGTGATCTTGGACGTAACATTATCATCTTGCTCATCGTTTGCCCTTAAGACCCTTCCCTGTGTTGTGTTGTAATTCATGACGTGTTTGTGAGATTCTCACTGTTGTGTTCGTATTAACACACACATCTAGAATGCCTCTGTATCGATGAATTGACTTGTTATGTCTTGTCGTCCACAAACCGCACATATTTTGCTTCTCAGACCTAGGATGGTGTTATGAGTAGTATCTCCACTGTCATTGTGCTTTTTGTTACCTGGTCACACTTACATTTTGTCCTGGTGGAGGTGGGGGAAACACACTCACCGTGTTCTAGTTTGGCACCCTTAGAGTGTCATGCTTACAAAGTTGGATAACTACAGAGGGATTATGCGCTGCCTGACTTGATGACATCAACTTAGCAGTCAGTTAAGAACCCGCTGTTTTACCGTGTGTTCTCACTACTGGTTTTATTGTACGGATCTTTATCCTCTCCGAGGTTGGACATTTTCCCTCCACTCACCTCGTGAGTTTGCTTGCCTTCGTTTCACCCACTCAGTTTGTGTTCATTCGCTCTTGCTGTATCATTCCCCATCCCCCATGGCGCAAAGATTGCTCATCCGGTTCCCTAGACAGAGTTATTCTTTGATTGAGGGATTTGAAAGAACCTCATACATCAAGTCACTGTACATATGCTTCTGTCGTCCAGCTGCATACCTTCATCTAGCCTACCCGACGGTCCTGTCCGTGATTTCTGAAGTAAAGTTCTTCTTTCTAGTATCCACACACCTGTTGCTACTCCCGTTATTCGCCATGTTTACTTCACGATACGTGTTTCCGTTGGGTTTATGCCGGGTTCGGTTTGGGCACGACCTACTTTCATTCTTATGCGTTCACTCCATCCTTCTGAATGATGCAGCATTGCCATGAGAAACTCCGACATTAGTCATCTTATTAGCTCCCCATCTGTGTATTCTCCCGGCGCGCGCATCCTTTATTTTGTGTACTGCAAGGCATTAAGGCGTTTTTGGTGGGCTCTTGTGATCCACATTTCCATGGTCTTCTGTAACCTCACGATCTTATCCTGTACGATTCCATGTTATGCGGGACCCCTTGAAATCATTTAGATGTTACAGTTTTAATTGTTTGCATGTCGGGAAAAACCAAATTTTATTATTATTAATATTATTCAACGTTTGATCTTCATGGATTTTCTGGTGGAATACCGATTATTTTCTCCATTCAGCCGGCACAACATCCCGCTGCACAAATATCTAGTTTGCTTGTTTCAACTAACCCTTATCATGCACCCTCCCTCAATTGATCGTCTTCCTGTCCGCCGACATTTCCCTCATTGCTCTATTTTTGCCCATCTGTTCTACATACCTACAGAAAATATCCTCACAATCGCCAATGTCACTGTGCAAGACTTGGGTGTGTATCAATGCGTCGCGAAACGTGCGTCGACCAAACGACTAGGGGATGAATGGGCATCGGCTTCTGCAGTACTGGCCCTAGCTTCTGACAAGATCATCAAGACACGTGAGCGTTTTCTTTCCCCTTTCGTTGCTATTTGATTTCTCGGCTATTCACAGTCGGTCACCTGTTGTCTAGCCTAGAAGGACGCGGCCACCAACCGTCCCCATTCTATGATAAACACTCTCCTATGAACAGCGCGTGGTCGGTCGATTGGTTCCGCACAACATCACATTGTGCAACGGGAAGACAGTAGTAGCCTGACACTTTCCGCTCAAGCGGTTAAGGTCATTGTTGCACTATTTTGTTTAAACCAGACACCGAATGCCTTGTATGCATAAGGTCATGCGCGACTATGGTAAATGTCAATCCTTCTCGCGATTTCTCTCAACACCTGTTCGTTGCCAATCTTTGGGTTAGGTTTCTGTCCACTATGGCGGTATGTAACACGACCGCACAACATAATAACCAACTCTGATCGGAGTCGTCAATGCAATGTAGGTGCCGTTTTTTGAATTGTTTGCTATCACAACTGGTTGATCGACAATTCGATTTTACATCGTGTTCGATGCCGGTATATTGTTCTCTTGGATACGAGAGACTGACACCCGGAACATTGACAACGGTCGGATCACTGTACGACTACGCATAGTTGGCATACCACAAACGGCTTGAACGGAGCTGCGTGCAAGCAACCGGTGCGACTGATCTGGAGCTGACTAAATAAAATCAACAGACAAACTGGCAGAGAAGGGTTAAACACCAGCGTGGACGTGGAAATGATTCCAGACTCAATTCACTTGGCTCATGTGTTCTTACACTGCCGAACTCCGGTCTGTTCGAACGCAAGACTAAATGATGCAACCGCGCCGTTGGTAGTTTAATCCTAGATGCATGAAACTCGACCATCTTGGATTTCCTCGTTCCTGATTGGGCCCCTGTGTAGCCCACTTCAATGATAAAATCACCTTTGATTGGTCCGTTCTATCAGCCCCTATCTATGGAGATAAATACGACTATTAGTAAGCGATTTCGGATAGTCAGTTCTCCGTCCAACGTACATTTGTCAATGTGGAAACTTCCCTCACCGAACTTTTCATCCATAGCCATCCTCCTCACCGGACAAACAGCAACAAGTTTAGGGGGGGGGGGAATTCGCACTCGAATGAACGACGGTAACCTCACATTCACATCTCATGTAATGGCGGTCCAACTTTTAAAAGGTGAAAACATCCAACGTAGACGGACCAAAAGAACATAATAGTTATAACGCTCAAGGAATAGCCATTTGTGCTCAAGGAACAATCATTTGGCGATGCTGGTTGGGTTTTCACTCCGTACACGTCATGTTAGACCGTCCATCATACAGGGCTCAGTAAACAAACGGTGAATTCGAGAAATACAATCATTTGCAAGTCAATTTGGTTTTGCGAGAGACTCACCTGGAACCCAGCTGAATCTCCCGTTTTTAAAGTTTCCAGGCAACTCAATGTGCTGCACCAGGCCGCCTCATGTTCCAGTTGCTACGATATTCGAGATATCGCGATACATGTACAGTGTAATGCACTACTCATAAGGTTGCTGAAAATTCTTCGACAGCTCATCAGGTAAGCGCAGTGCGCATCAAAAGCGGGAGATTCGGCTGGGTTCCAGTTGAGTCTCTCGCAAAACCAAATTGATTTGCAAATGAGTGTATTTCTCGAAATCAGTCCTATTTGGGTTCAAGTAGAACATAAGGTTGACGGAATCTCGGGGACTGCCCTGACTAGCGTGTTCGTCCTGACCATCTAAGCTTGCTATATTTTCTATCCACTCCAGCGGTGTTGCGTTCTTATTCAAGAATGTGTTAGTTAGCTCATTATATTCATATTAAACTATTAAACTATTTTAGAAGGTTCACCTAGGCCAGTAGCAGTGCCCACGATATGAGTCCTGAAATTGGGCATGTTTGTACCACTGGTAGTCTGTCCATCTAACGGGAGAGTTTAAAACGGTTCAATCAGTAGTGTTTCTACCTCAATACGGACTGTGGTCCTGTTTCACTGAGGGCCAATGCACGTTTGTGTATAGTTTACATGTCAATCTCGGCGAGTATTACCCAGATGCCCAGATTTGCACAATTGTATCGGACTACTCAGTCAGTCGGGTAACCCCACCCACCAACACCACCCGCCAGTGGTTTTCAGTGAATGGACTTATTTTCCTCGTATATTCTTGTGATTCATTCGTGTTCTTCCCAATTTTCGGTCTTGTTTGGATGGTCTTTTTCTATCTCCTTTCAGCCGAAGATCTTGCTGTCTACACACCACAACGTCCGGTTGTTCCTCTCGAGTCTACTACTGGTAAGTTTTTGTGGAGACTATCATGTCTGTTCGAAATGGGTGCTGCATTATTTTTTGTTTCGGGACTCTCTAAGCGGTTGTGAATAGTTTGCCAGATTATAGGGCATCTCCAAAGCACCATCTTGGTTATTCAAATGACGCTTCTGTACAAACAAGCGCAACCACCTCTATTTACCCGTGGACAGTTACGTTGCAGTCTTTTGTCAAATATTTGATGCTCATTCAAACGAGAACTTTAAAAAATCATTAGCCTTCGAATCAACACTGTGGCAATGGTATCGGGACAAGTTCCCTGCTTATTGCTCACCCTAATTAACATTATGGCTCGAGGCAGAGCGTCAATTTGAAGGTGCCATACCTCTAGCTGGCGGATTTTGTTCACAACACTTAAATATGTTCTTTGATGCTTAAAAAAATTACTAACCTTCTTATCAACACTGTGGCAGTGGCATCGGGACACGTTCCCTGCTTATTGCTCACCCTAGTTAACATTATGGCTCGAAGCAGAGCGTCAGTTTGAAGGTTCCATACCTCTAGCTGACGGATTTTGTTCACAACACTTAAATATGTTGTTTTGTCTGTCCTGTCTCCAGGATCCAGTCAATCTTTCTCCCTAAACCTTTTTTCCGCAATTGTACAGCTGTGCCAAAACAGCTGTGTGGTCACGTGAGTTCATCTGCACAGCTGTCGCGTCCGTTTTGTTTCGCGCTGCTTCCTTACAAGCGGTGGAATTCGAGCGTGTTCAGCAACTCGCCTCTTTCCTCGTTCACACGCCAGCTGGTCTCGTATCTGTTCCTAATTGAATGTGACGTTGTCCTCACAGTTTATCGATACCGTCTTCATCGGGCGACTTTGGAATCGAAATTCGACACATGGTTCTGTCCGTCGGCCTGTAGCATGATGAAACAATTGGTTCCTTCAATAGAAATACTGTGGGGGTTGCCACTGGTCTCATTAAATTTCACTAGAGTCTTTTCGGTGCAGAAGAAACCAGAGAGAAACAATGATTTTTCTCAAATATAAACAACACGTTCAATCAGTATTGCAATGGTTTGTGTAACTGCGCGGATTGCACACTTGATTAATCGACCCACTGTCGCATGTGTTATCCCGCCACATGTGCACACATGCACACGTTTGTCTACCGTAGCACTTCTTGTACTGGCGACGGAAAATTTGTAGCCAATACCAAGGTGCAACTTGATTACTCCAACTGGCCAGAGTCGTCTTGTTAGGTCCAAAATCTGGATTGTTTATCCTAGTGCTGATTGACCGTATCTTGTCCTCCTACAGGTGATTGGTGTCATCCGTCCTCTAATTGCCCTCGTTTCAACACATAATTAGACATACTAGGGTTTTTTGTGTGCCATCTATATTTTACTTATTCCGTTCAGAGGTCACCACGAGCGAACTGACACCACAAGCCCAAGCTTTGTACGACAACTTGGCTGTGTATCTTGTGTGGCAGCCACTGGGGCCAGAAGTCTCAGGGATGGAACAGTCGAAATCGGTCGAATATCGCTTGGAGTATTCCGTACAGGTGAACCCCGCAGAAGAGCAACAAAACGGTCCCAATTCAACGGAGACACCGGCTGCATTGGTTGGTCTGATTGGACACGAAGCAGTCCGATGGAGTGAACCTTCCTCCCTGAAACAACAGGTAGGCATCGACTGTACGTTTGTTCTGGTTTTTCGTCTACAAAAGTGTGCATCAGTCCTCCGACTTCTCCAGATTAGCGTGCCACCAAACCTTATTTTTTTCGTCTTTTTGCTAGGTGACAGCGAAGTTCACTCAGCTAGGTTCACTCTTTAAGAAGCCGGACTCCTAATTCACGCTAGTTTCAAGTTTTATCACGGTAATATCCCACTCGGTTGCCAGCCTGCTGCTCTGAGATGAATTGTTCAACGGATCCAAGCCATGTGCTTCCCCTGTTCAGTATTGAGTCTGCTGGTCATTTTTTTTCAATCTCAGTACTCCCAGCGTGGCACACATCCAATGAATAGTGGTGTAGAACTTACCTGTAAGTGATCCCTTATTTTGACGGGTTCTTTCTAGAGGACAGACCTGCTTCCTGGGCGCCAAATTGGCAGATCCATTTTAATTATCGTAAGATTTCACCGGTTTTCGAGGTGTTTTATCTTCATTTCGATAAAGGATTTGGTTTTCCGTGAATGTCAGTCATCCAAACTTCCTCAAATAGTTCTAATTGTCCCAGCCCTATGGAAACTCAACCATACCAAGGTGTGTAGATGCTATACGTAGTCCGCCGGTAGTTTGGAATTCCCCGCTCAGTCAGCTTTCCTGAACAGACAGCCAGTACTCTCCCAAACTATTGTCCTCAGGATGAAACATCAGAATAGCTTCTGCCATCAACACACCACTGGTTGAATGGCTGATGTCACTTACGTTACCGCCATCTTGTTCTGTCTCTCTGGCTGACTCAGTCGATTATCCAGCTCTCGTGTTATCATCGATTCAACTGCACGTAATCTGAGGACATTTGTCCTCAGATTACGTCGACAAATAGGACAACTGAAGTGGACAATATTGGATAACCCTGGAGCTTCCATTAATTCACTTTTTTTGTTAAACTGGAATTTATCGCCCCCCTCCAACCAAATGTAGCAACTCCAACCTTTTGGCTACTATATCAGGTAGTCTCGTTCACATGTTTGCATAAATTCGCCTGCTCCGAAGGCACAGTGGAAGGGACGTCAGAGGCATCTACATACAGAAAGTGAACTAAAAAACTGTTCAGCTGTAACACCCTTTTCGGTGCCTAGCTGCCATGCCACCGGAGGGAAGCACGAGGGCTGGGATACTGCCAGGTTGCCTAGACAGGGGAAGTCGAGAGGCAGAGGTCGGGTTCGAACCACGAACCTTCCGGTCAGTAAATTCTCTCTCTAATCACTTGAGCCATCTCACCCATACAGAAAGTGAGGGAAGCTTGGATTTTTTTGGAGGGTAAATTCTCCTCACCCGGTGAATTTGAAGAAGCAAATTATCGGCTAGTCATTTCAGCGAAATACACTCTTTTGCACACCGATTTGGTTTCGACGGCAGACTCACCTGAAACCCAGCTGAATCTCTCGTTTATGATGTTGTTAAGCAACTGAATGTGATGCATCAGGTTTCTGTTGGTACGGTATTCGAGATATCGGGATACATTGTATAGACGTGATGCACTACTCATAAGATTGTTGAAAACTATCCGACCGGTTTCGCCCTAGGGGTTCATCAGGTAGGTGCAGTCCCCGAAATTTCGTGAAAAACCTCAAGAAGAACGAAATCGGTCGTGGGCTGTCGAAGAGTTTCCAACATTACAGCTAATAATTTTGTTTTATATTTCTTGGGACGTGGGTGATTTGGCCGAGGCTTGTGATGCTTTCTCTGTGCTGACCTCATTCTTCATCATTTGTGAAAGCCCCCTTTAGAAATTCCATTGATCTCTTTTCGATCCAAACACAGACGTCAGTAACGTACGCCTATGTCACTGAAAACATTGTGAAACCCTCTAAGCGCTACCGATTTCGTGTCATTGCGGTCGATCCATCCACTGGAGTGAGTTTGGTCCCTCCGTCTGATTGGTCCAACACAGTCAGCATGGAACACATCAGTCCTGTAGACCCGCCTCAAATCAAGGTTGTTCGACCTATGGTAAGTGTGACTGCCAAGTGTTTTTCCCGAGGTTTTTCTCAAATCAAATCGAGCGTGTTCTATCGTTCTCCGTCATCTTCTCTCATCAACTGTTTTTGGAGCGTGAACAGAACTCGCCTTTTTGGACTTCTACGAAAACAAAGAGGTTACTATAGTGATGTTCTCGTTGTGGGAAAGCGACACTGTCGGGGAGAATACTTTTAGTTGGCACTGGTAAGCTGACGGAGGCAATTTAGGGTGTATCACTATTAATGTCGCCTAGCTCCTCTATTTGGTTAATATCTTCTGGTTGCATCGGCACGGTACCAGCCAACTCGGGCAGTTGAGTTTTAACTTTTTTTAACAGCAAACCATTTAAAGGTTCATGGTTTAAGTTGATGGGTCGTCCCTTCAGATTCGCGGTCCTTAAGTCGCGGTTGGACAGCCGTAACAGACTTCCCATGCAACAACACTGTTATTCTATTTTATTGGCTGTTCCCTATCTGATGAAATCCCGGCTGTAGGCGAGTAGCTCTCCCACCATCGTTTGGCTTTTGAATGACAACCGAATGATTTTCGAAAGCCAGCGTGTGGTCTGTGACCATTCAGGTCCGCATTATGTTTTGCGAGGATTCCACGCAGCCCCATGTTGGTTGTTGCAATCCGTGCGCCACTCTCCGTCTGTAGGTAATGTCATTCAACCTATGTAGCATCCTGTCAAACCGTCGTTTTCATTCGTTCAAACGACACTAGTTTTCTAACACGACGAGTTTTAATCAGAATGATGAATCGCAGCAACAGTCATACCTGTTCGGCGTTCTGTACTACTACGTTATATGTAGCCGTCAATCAACTGTAGCAGTCGAAGACATCCGGTAGCCGCATGATTAGTGTGACAATCGGGGCTTCTGTGATCGTCCATCCAGTCTGTTGTTTCCTCACGTCTTCCATCCAAACGCTCGTGGAGCCACTGTAACTGGCATGCAAATATGGTTAATCCGGATAAACAGTTTGGCGCGTTGAATACGTGAGTCGACAAGTGATAGTCTGTCAAACACAAAAAAATTCGACTAAAACGCCACAGGACGATCGTGTGTGCCATCCTTCATCGTCACTCATATTTACCAGCTCAGCATGTTCCTACCACTAGCGGGTCGTTCAGGTGGCGTTTTTTCATTTCATATCTCCTTTGCAATGCCAAATGCGTTTCAGTCAGCTAGAGAGGCTGTTTCAACAGCATTTTGGTAGAATCAGGAGATTGATTTGAAATGCGGAGGACCTCGGAGCACTTGGTGTGAACAGGCGTAAACCTAGCCGTTACCGGCCTACTGGATTGTGGGTTATTTGCTGCTGTCAACAACTTCCGTTTAGCATTGTACTACAGAGTCTACATTTGGTAAGCGTGGAAACCGAACCAGGAAACTGAACAAGCCAATTTTGCTGCAATGCGTGTGGTGTTTTTCCGCATCCGTCTTGGTACAAGTGATTTGTCTATCCACCAACCAGTATTGTTTTTCACGTCCGTGATTCGAACCCGACCTCTGCCTCTCGACTTCCCCTGTCTAGGCTTGGGCAACTTGGCAGTATCCCAGCCCTCGTGCTTCCCTCGGGTGGCATGACAGCAAGGCACCGGAAGGATGTTACAGCTGAACGACTGTTTTTAAGCTGACTCAAACGAACGAATATTTTGCTCATATCTAGAGCCTAACCGGTCAACGAGTAGCGATCATTCATGAACATGACGCGCATATTGAATGCAGCCCAATAACATGGATAACCGAAGTCACCTCGTCGGACTTTCGCACTTCCCCAACACGCACCGTGATTTTGAATGAGTTCCGTTGGTACCGAATCAAAATCGATTGTAAAAGTATACAACCTCCTTAAGTGATAGCTTAGGGCGAGATGGCTCGAGATGGCGCGAATTTACTGACCGAAAGGTCCGTGGTTCGAACCCGACCTCTGCCTGTCGACTTCCCCTGTCTAGGCTTGGGCAACCTGGCAGTATCCCAGCCCTCGTGCTTCCCTCAGGTGGCGTGGCAGCTAGGCACCGAAAGGGTGTTACAGCTGAAAAGTTTTAGTCCGCCTTGATAGCTTAGGGTGGATGTCCTAGGCTGAACGGGAGCAGCAAATTCATATAGGGAGTTGATTGGCGTTTGGCACAGCGATAGTCCATAGGGAGCCGAAAACCAAAGTGTGCGTAGAGTTTGCAGTTAGATAAGATTAGTGCTTTGAGTCGTGTTGCTTGAGACTTCGCTTCCATTAGAGGCCCACATGCAGGAACATTGGGCAGCTTATAGTCACTTAAGACTAACACCCCGCCTTGATTGAACAGAAGCAACCCACGGGTGTGTTTTCTGTTGCCTGGGCGGTGACCGGCTCTAGGAATTACGTACGTATCGACCAACCAGTGGTTCAAGTGGTGCAGTGACCAACAGCATAAAACCATCACAAAACAACTGTGATGCGACTTTTTACCCCTCTTATCCTTCACCGTGTGCGAACGCTGAGGGTGAATACAGCATGACAATATCTCTGCGTCTCCTAAGCACTTCTTTTAGCTGCGTTTATCCGGTGCTCATGTTTCACCCCTATACGACGTTCATATTTGCACATTATTAGATATGTATATATTCGGAACGGTCTCCAGTATCCCGCTATCAAAATAGCATACTTTCACAGCAGCTGTCATCGCCAATACGTCAACTTGGCTATTTAAAAGGCAGCAGTTGATCTGCTCGCCGATTTTAGTAATCAACTTCCAAACGTTTCGTTACCGTAAGAACAATCATCGTCAATACGTGATTAACTGGGCATCTCTTTCAAGACTACTTGTGTTCTGTATAGGTTCTAAAGATTATTTCATTTCTGGGCAGTTGGGAGTTTGATTTGCATGTAATTTGTCTTGCGTTGCATCCTGAGTCAGTCAAGTTTAAGCAGCAAAGTATGTGTTGCTGTGGTAATTGGACACCAACAACACTACTCATGTGAACTTGGAAAAAAATGAGCCAATAGTCTTGGTGCTCTAATGCCCACCCGGTCAACTTAGCCTTACGTTGAACGAGAGAAGGCGTGTAACAACGTGGTTGAGTCTTACCAAAAAACCAGCCGTCCAAACCTGGCTTCGTCGGTTGGCAGGTTTGAGATCGTGTCTTTCCGGTCAATTAATGTAAGTACCCAAGTAAGCAGATCATTCAAGTCACATCAGCTGACCTGCCTACAGTTATCATTTGCGAGTTTTACTCCATTGAGTACTTCGCGAATTACAGGAGTGACAAACACAACCCGATGTATCCAATATCCCTCTCCCCTCATCGCCCAAACGTAGCGCTTTTTAATTAGCAGCTTTTGAAGGCAAATGCGTGACAATCGGGCACGCACCCACCGGCCTACATCTCGTACAACTACTACTACTACTGATGATGATAATAAGCAACCTAGTTTCAACAACTGACCACAGAACAACATTCACTTTTTCTCTTACCCGAGGTTGCACAACCTCGTGCTTCCTTCTGGTGACATGACAGTCCTGTACCGAAAGCATGTTGGAGCTGCCGACTAAACTTAGCTAACTGCGCGCAGCTCTTGGCCTCCGGGCTAATTTTTGTAGATTTGTTTCCCATTATATCCTGCATAAAACACAGCATATCCTTCGTAATGCACTACTCATAAGGTTGCTGAAAATTCTTCGACAGCCCACGACCGGTTTCGCCCTTCTTGGGGCTCATCAGTTGGGCGCAGTCCCCGAGTTTCCGTCAACCGTATGTTCTACTTGAACCCAAATTGGACTGATTTCGATAGATACACTCATTTGCCTACCTGATGAGCCCAAGAAGGGCGAAGCCGGTCGTGGGCTGTCGAAGAGTTTTCAGCAACCTTATGAGTAGTGCATTACTTATATACATGTATCGCGATATCTCGAATATCGTAGCAACTGGAACATGAGGCGGCCTGGTGCAGCACATTCAGTTGCCTGGAAACATCAAAAACGGGAGATTCAGCTGGGTTCCAGGTGAGTCTCTCGCAAAACCAAATTGATTTGCAGATGGGTGTATTTCTCGAAACAACATATCCTTCTCTATTCAGCCATCCGATTCTTTCACATGTTGAACGCTGCTCCCTCATCGTAAGAAATGTAGGTATTTCATGCGCCTACTTCAAATTACTGGCGTGCTTCCGTGTGTAACTTTGAGCAACTGTTTTGCTCTTCACTTTCTCATTGTTGAATCGTCTAGCTTGTATCATATGAACTGCAGAATGCACTATTCTGGAATGTTACCAGATATAAGTTTGTGATTGACTTGCCTCTTTGTCACTTGGTACTGGCGCAGCGAGTGCACTCTCTTGCGTTAAGCTTCTCAGTATGACTTTTAGCCTTGCCGAACTACCGTTGAGAGACGCATTAAGAATTTCGGAATTTACTAGTGTCCAGGCGGTGGCAAATCCATCAGCCGGATAGAAAATTCCCTATCCGAAAGAAGACTTTATAAGCGCCCGCTAGGAATGATCGCTCGATCAATAATGAGTCAGTATAAGCAAAATCCGATCCGCAACCTACCAACTATGGAATTATTATTACAGGGTTTTTGGCGCTATAAAGTGTACATGTCAGACCGACCCGACCGACTAGGTCGCGGTTGTCACAACCGGCTGGCCTCATGCACTGTAAACGATGCTTGTTTTGTGATGGTTGAGTCATTCGGTTGTCAGCCGTTCCTTCAGTCGTCAGCTAACTGAACTTTGCTAATAGTTTGGATAAGCTAGACGACTTTTAATGAGATGAACGACCGTTATTGTGGCAAACGGTTATGAATTTTATCCGTCTTTGACTGTAGGGGGGGGGCAAGATAGGTGAAGGTTTGTCCCTGTCATTTTCATGAAGTTGAGCCTTCTGGCCACACCGCTGTTTACAGGTACTACTGTGAACCTGGATTCGCGTAAGAATTTTTCGATCTAACGAAGAAATGAAATAATTGTTTCAGACACGCAAAGAAAATTTCCGCATATATCGAGCACGCTGGGCAGAATGGAATTGACTCCGTCCAAACTGCATTCGGTGGTGCTTGGATTGCCTGTCATTCAGGTTGAACGATTTCTTCGTTCACGAATTCACATTGAGGGACAGTTCAAATTTATCGCACTACCACTGTGTTTTATGATGTTAACACAAGTTTTGTAAGGTTGCCAGTTTGATCGCACTACCACTGTGTTTTATGTTTAACACAAGTTTTGTAAGGTTGCCAGTTTTCACGACTTGAAAGTCCCAGTCCCCTTTTTATTGTTGGTTCCACTTCGTTGGTCGAGGACAACAAGAGATTTTTTGGTTGTCCTTTCAGCAAATGAGTCCTCTTCCGTTTGTGACCTTCCACTTGACCAAAGCGGTCGCAATCACTATGGTGTTACAGCCGAACGAACAACAAAACGCATGATTTTGCCCACATGGGTGTGTATCAGGCACAACTGAAATGTGATGCAAAGTCGAGGTTGAACACTAATTAAATGTAGTCTGTGTTGCAAGGTAGTCAGTAACATGGTGAGTGACTAATTTATTGATCAGTTATGCAGTAATCTAGGCATCCATGTTATTGAACGGGCAATGTAGTAAAGGGGGCGGTGGTACGAAACCACAACAGACGTCAAACAGGTGAACTACACTAGGTTGCTTTACTATAAGTGGAAAGCTACGAACGCAAAAAGCTGGACAGTCAGAAGCTCTAATGAGCGCCGGACATTTGAAGACGTGTGATGCGAAATTATTGCGCGTTCTCAGCGTCACGATTAGATTCTGTTCACCGAGCAGAATATCGTTCGTGTGTTTTGGGCGCAAATCTCCGTAAAGTCACCTCGAAAATCTCAACTCTCTCAGATTTGGACTGAACAGGTTCGCGGACATATGTTTACTACTGAAGTCAGGAGCAATAACCTCCACTGTGGCCCACAGAATGCGAGATCTTCAAGAAAGCCAATCCTCAAGAAAAGCTGACCTTTGAAGTGTACAACCAGAATGCAATTTTCGAGCGCACCTTTGCTCGGCTTAGCGGTCTGTAATCCCGCGATCCTATTAGTGACATAAATTCAGCAGCATCTACCCTTGTTACTGCGATGCTCAGTGAACCCAGGATCTGGTGTGTAAGTTGTCCCTGTTCACCCACTTGTCACCAGCTCAACTTTAACTAAAAAGGCTGTCAGATCGACCACATGCCAGTTAGATCAGCATCATCATCATCAGCAGCAGCTGTAAGAAGGGGCGCGACTGGGCCAAGTGGTTATGGCCGCCAGTCTCGTTCACTGATCATTTGGGGAGTTGGGCTAGATAGCTGCTCATTGGGGCCACTGAGGGCGCGACTGGGCCATGTCTGACAATGTCTCTAACCGTTGCGGTGTCTATCTTTTGTACAAGAGTGTCGCTTCATTTGGAACACATGTGTGCGTACGCAGTTTGTGCTCTACTTCGTTCCTGTGATGTAGCTCGTCTGTCCGCAACTGAGGGGAAAGCCACTCACTGGTATGACTTTCGCCACTTCATTTTTTATCAACTGGAGCTGTCTAGTCAGCTCTCGAACGCGAAACACACCGATTGGCCAAATTTTCCCAGATGCGAAGCTCGGAGTGTCGTAAATTCCCCGTTTGGATTTTGTGCGTTTCACGATAGATATGCCGCCCAATCCAGGTTGAATCTCACAACGACCGGGACATTCGTGTAGGCTATAATACAGTCGATCCCAGTCGATCGACATTGCATTACAGTGAAGGCTCTGTCTCAAAACTGACCGAGTAGTAGCTAAGGGAAGCCCTAGAAATGGAAGAAACACCTTCGATTGAAAAGCGTCGAAATCTGTTGCGGTTTATTCGAAACAAGGGACGAAACAAACTGTCGATCAGTGAAGTCATCACAGGGGAAGTCGATCCAAAAACCCATTCCAAACCCTTTTATCTGCTTCGGTGGGTGGAAAACTTTGAGAACAACTAAACTGGCCTGAGTTACTTCGTTTAACGTTTGAAACAGTTGGAAGGCGAAGCATGTATCGGAACGGTGGTTGATACTGTCTTTTAGAGAGGCATGCTGAGGCTGTCAAAACGGTGACGCTGTTGTGCCTATTAGGTATTACTTTCCATTTAAAACCCTTGTTGTTGAAAATTCCCCTGGGGACAGGATGTGACAGGACAAAATGAGACTACTATCAACTGGGTTTCCGTGGGACTTGTGTACCCTTCTGGCTGGTCTTACGTGACTCTGCCTGCACGTGGTCGGATCCCCTGCAGGATATTGCACGCTTATCAGTGGTTGTGCGTTGGGCTTTTGCTGAGTAAGGTTCCCAAAGATGGTAGGCTGTTCCCGGTGATGGCACTGATATAATGCTGTGATTTGTTTACTCCACTGACATATTGTTCTTAAACGAGGACCTTACTGTTCTTTGCTCAGTCTCCATTCGCTATCTTTCCACTCCTTACTAGGGCGCTTTTTCCACATTATCGCATGATAGTGAAACGGTGTAATACTGGTCTAACTGTTGTCCGAGATGTTTTATCTCCTGTATCGTTCATTGAAACCAGTAATTACAGCAACATGAATGGTAATGTTCGAAACGAGGAACCGAACATTTGAGGGTTGGTTCCCATTGGAATATGAGAGTCGGTTCAGCACCTACTGGATCCTGGATCTGAATGTGTTCAGCTGATGTAACTAAACTTTGAGGAGTTCAGATGTCGTCCATACATTGGCTGTACCTCCCCCCCATTCAGATATGCCGCCAGGTTCTTAAAGCATATTTTTTCGCTGTATTTTCGAAAGGACCTCGGGATTCATAACCTTCCAGTAGTGAAGGTAGGAAAACCGTTGACCCCGTGTAGGTGTTTTGGGGGTTCCTACGGAGACAAAATCTTGGGAAAATCTGGTGGGGAGCGCTTACCATGGACTCTCCTTGAGAGTGACCTCTCTCCTCCCGGGGGCTCTTTCTTGAGGGATTACTGTGTTCCGTAAAACACACTGACTGGTTGTTTGAGGAATCAACATTCCGCTGTGCTTTTCACTTACTCGAAGCTAACTGTGGAATGTCGATGACTACACGAATTTCAATGTCCTTTGTGTGCCTGTTTAAATGAGGTGGCGTTGTTTGACTTGAAGCGAGAACCTTGGCTCTCAGAACTTGCTGATCGAGTTCACGATCAGCAGTTATACTTGGGTTTCTATCTCCTCCGTCCCCTCATTGTGATTGGTAAAGTACGCAAAAAATAGTCACCCGTGGCAGTTTCATGGAAGGAAAGTCAACATATGCACTGGCGAAAGTGCCGTAAATTCCTCAGTGTCAAATCTTCATCTTGAAGAGGCAAATAAAGTGCTATTGAGTGTCAAATCTGCATCTTGAAGAGGCAAATAAAGTGCTATTGTAACTTCAGTAGATTGCGTGATACCGATATCCTGGAAGGTGATTGACTTTTGGGTGGCTCCGATAAGGGATAGCCTTTCTAGCACGATCCTCACAAAGAGCTTCATTACCACAGCATTTTGGAGCAGAGGAATACTGAAAGTACAAACCGCTGCCTTATTAAAAGGAAAAACACGGGTTAACCCACACTTAATGATAGGATACGGATGTAGCCCAGTGGCTTCTCCATTTAGACTGCTCTACGGACTTTTCCCCTGCTATTTTTCTCGCTCATGATCATTTCCCCATAAGTCCTAATTCTCCCCCTCTTTATCGCTGTAGAAATCTTGTGTATAGGGCGAGACAGCCCAAGTGGTTAGAGCGCGAGCTTACTGACCGGAAGGTCCGTGGTTCGAACTCGACCTCTGCCTCTCGACTTCCCCTGTCTAGGCTTAGGCAACCTGGCAGTATCCCAGCCCTCGTACAACCTTCGGGTGGCACGGCAGTTAGGCACTGAAAGGGTGCTACAGCTGAACGACACATTGTGTATAGGTCAGCCGTTTTTGCTTGATTTCCTCTGCTCTTGTTTAAACGGATGCGTTCAAATTTTAGACACAATACAAGACAGATGTTTGCTTTCTTTTACTACGCTTTGATTTGGCCTCCACAGAACTTCTTCTTATACGTCATGCCGTATTCCACAGGGATGCGAAATAGTTAAGGCCGATCCGAACCAAGCAGAAATATCAGCTCGTTTCCGGCTTTTCGACGTTCCTCAGTAGTGTCTCTGGTGCTCCTAGATCGTTTTTAAGTAGACATTCTTCCGCTCCTGCACAAAACAGTCTGACCTATCCGAGGGGGGATACAGTTAGACAACCTGGATCTGGATAGAAACACCCAAGGAGTTGAGTATTCTGGTTTATGAATTACTTTCGTCATACATAAATGGGATCCCAATCCATGGAGGTTCGGCCACCCCGGGAGTCGTCATAGCAAACTTGCGGGATTCCTGGAAGACCTATCTCCAAGTTGCTTCCAATAAGTTACTCGCCCAGACAGATCTCTTCCGTTTCTCCACTCCGTAAGATGTAACCCACTCGCTTGACTCTGCTTCATTTGCATTCTGGTAGCCCTGGAAACCTCGTCTATTTTTGTGTGTTTCAAACTCGGAAGACCCTTTGTCCTTCAAATTCAAATTGAGAGGTCTGTATCCTTTTCGGGATGCTTGTTTCCTACTTATTCACATACCTCAGCATCTTCGGTATCGCCATACAGGGCTTGCGGCAAACTAGTGTTCCTACCCACAGATGACCGAAACAATAGTTCACCGCTCATGTATAGTCGTAATGCACTACTCATAAGGTTGCTGAAAATTCTTCGACAGCCCGCGACCTGTTTCGCCCTTTTTGGAGCTCGTCAGGCATGCGCAATCCCTGAGTTTCTGTGAACCTTATGTTCTACTTGAAACCAAATTGCACGAACTTAGCGAACTACACTCATTTGCAAACCAATTTGGTTTTGCGAGAGACTCACCTGGAAACCAGTTTGATCAAGCGAATTCCGGTGCTTGGTCCGACCATCCGGGGAACCCACTGCGAACGACAGTGCATTTTTCCCCACTATCCGTCAGTTGGCTCAACTGAATGTTTATGTCGCTCACATCACAATCACAACCCTATTGAGATCAAAATTCCTCAGCGAATGTTATTGCTGGTCAAAAAGCAATGGAACTGACTTTGGGACACTACGGATAGAATCCACAGGCATTGCCAATGTCAGGTGTAGTTCAGGAGCAATTCCTGTTCAGATCAATCGTAACAGCCTCTTGCGCTTTATCAACATGCCGTACGATCTTTTGGGATGTCTGTGAATAGCCAATCAAAACTGAGCATAAATTTATCGAACTGTTACTGTAATTGGTAACTGCTGAATACTTGTTTTGACTGTTCAACACTGAACGTTAGCTGAGGGAATCACAGGGATACGGATGACATTTCTAACGTTTCTCACACTGTATTGCTTCAAACACTCGAAATTGAGCCTTTCTCAATTTAATCGAGACGATCGAAAGATCCGAATGTAGTAGGCGACTGGGTCACGCCACCCAGTCGTGTGTAAGTTAGAAACTTTGACCCCAATGTGACACCGTTTGATTAGTTTAAATACATTCATGGGCTTCTTTTCTTCTTGCGCTCCTACATTCCCACCAACTCATGAAATTGAAGTTATCCCTTTTCATATTCTGAGCTTTTGTATAGATTTTGTACGGAATACCATTCATTCATCCGGTTCCCCTTTTGAAGATTTAGTCACCGAGCACAGGTGCAGCTTCTGCGTGTCTGCCCCATCCATCATGACTGGTTAATTCAAGCGGCCCATTTTAATCGGAAGTGCACTTTTTGCCAAATTTACGATGAAAGGAGAATCACCACACACCGAAGGAGATTACTTACATCTGACTACTGAATACCAGTGGGGTCCGATAAGATTGGATGAGGCTGTCTATCACATTCGAACCCGACAGGCTATTTGGCATTACCTGAGCGTCCACTTTTGGCATTCAACCCGTAACTTCAGTGAAACTCCAAATACCGCCCTACGAATACTGCCCTCAAAAGTAAACACACAAACAGTTTATGTTTATGTGACATCGGTTGAAGCGGCTAACATTAGTCGTGGTTGACATCCAACCCCGGTGGAGGATATCGACCTATAGTTGGACTTCTTTTCAATGAGCAGTTGATCCAGTCAATATCTTTGGAATAATTGTTATACCTGCGCCAGCAACAAGTTTGGAAAGGCGTCAACTTCCTCTCAATACGATAGGCCGAAACAGATGCTATCGGTACAAGGCATGAACAGAGATTCACAGGGACGCACCGTGCCCGTATAGGGAAAAGGGAGAAATCCATGTACAGCATGGAATCACAGCTGACGTGCAAACCATCGGTTCTTTGAGTAAGGAAACGATTCCAGCAACCCTTTGCCATAGTCTACCCTCCAGTAAGCAAAAATGAACGCAACAGGAAGTGTCACGTAAAAACCATTCTTCACTCTGGTTCGCCTGATTGTTCATCGACACAGTTGTATTTTATGACCGTACCGTCTGCAGCTGCCCCCATCAACAAATCAGATGACATTTGTGACAAGCAATACCGTCAATAATGAAACCCTCTTTGGTTCTTGGAACTCTGGCTTTGGGGAGCGGTGCTATAGAGCGGCGGAGACTTGCTAACTGTTTGGGGGCGTACCGAGTTCATTTGCGCGTATCCATTGGAAAAATTAAGTGAATGTGGCAATCTCGTCACTACTTTCTGCTAATCGCTTTGGATTCAAGCATCTTTTTGGTGTCAGTAAAGTTTGCCGACTAGATATCACAGGGCACCATCAACCGATGGCTTGTTTAACCGGAACAAACCTTTTGGAAGGGGATCATTTTTGTTGAAGATCTGATTCATTTATTTGACTGGAATCGCTTCTGATAGGCAGTCAGACTGTACTTTTCTAAAGCCTTCATCAAAGAGCAACATTTCACAGCAAGGAGTGAAACAAGAAATCCCAGGGATTTTTGTATCAGAAACAGTCGAGATTTTTGACTATCCACACCCAGTAATTCTTACTCATACCAGTACTCAACCGACATATAGACAGACTGTCGTCAGGCAGTCCGGTGACTAGATGTCCTTCGAACATCTCCCGTTTGATGGACTACAAAGACCCAACGTTGCTTGAACTGTTTGTACAGCTTTTCTACTCTGGAAATGATGCGTCAGGGCACTGGTCAGAAATGTTCTTCTCTAAGATGGGTTTTGCTCATGTACTACCCTTCAATAATCTTGCGAAAGATAATAATCGCTTTCATTTCATAGTATGGTACCAAAGTGTAACACAACATACATGTTCGTTCTGCTTTTCGTTCACGAAAACGTGGATTTCACAACGTTGTTTTCAAGACTCGAATGGGAAGACTCATTTTGAATTTGGTCCATGTTATTTTGCTTCCCTCCCCCCATTCATGCTTGTAGTCCAACGGTCGCGTGCAGCTGATGTGGTCTTTTGACGGTCAAGGACAAAATAAAAAAGCCTCGGAAAAATCTCCCACCACTGAACTGGCACGCGGCGCCGCTCCTGCATCAAATCCGCAACAACGGTTGCAGTCGCCGACCGCTTCTCTATTCTCCTTGGATGCTGACCCCACGGTATTCGTGCCGGATTTCTTCTTAGTTCTGGCTCGACCTCTGGTCAAACCGAAGAGTAGCGGGAATTCTGGTGACTCGTTCAAATATGGAGCTTACTGGGCAACGCAAGTGAATGGATCGGACGTGAGGGTAAGTACACGTAAACATTAGCACTATTTTGCACGTTGTTTGCGAACGGAACTTGTCGGGAATTCCGTTACACGGCCTCGTGTATATAGTTCTGCGTAGACTAGTGACTTTGATCCCCAGCATACTGGTTTCTGTTGGAATACCACCAATACACTACTGCACGACAGTTGCATTGTCACATTTCGTGGGCATGACAACACCTTCCGCTCGAATGTGTACAAAACGCTAAAGCTTGCCGACACACTTTTTTATCCGGTGCTTTCCACTCAGTTGTATGGGGCTACCATCTCTTAACGTGTTCGTCGTTACTAACCTGAAAACTGCTTTCCGGTTGTCAGGACTCACTCACTGAAGCGATTCTTCACTAACCAGACTGATCATTCGTTGTCCTCCTATAGGTTGTCAAACTGACTTGGTTGCCAACTCATCCCTGGGACAGAGTGAGTCTAGTCTAGGAATATGTCCCAGGCCCGTCACTAGCGCGCACTGCATTCAAAGCAGGGAACATGCAAGCCAGTCACTGACTGAGTAGTTTAGTTCAACGGTCGAGCTGGTCCACACCATGGTTTCTGTTAGTGATTCGAGGTCAGAGTCAGAAGCGGATATGTCTTCTTCTGTCGGTCTCCATCCGATATTTGTGCTTGCCTGTGTAGCTGAAGGCAGAAAATGGACAGCCGATCTCGACAAACAGACTCCTAGCCTTTGTTGCCAGGACGGTGGTTACCAGTCGCCGTCTGCATTGATTGATTGACCCGCCTGTTCAGAACTAACCCGCCAAGTAGCGTCACGGACGCCTGAGACCCTTAAAACCGTTTGTTGTGTGGACCCACAAGAAGAATTGCGCCAAGAAAAGAGAAGGACGACGGGTTTCCGTAGTTGGTCGGTGATGATCAACCTTAGGAGTAGTGTGTTGTGACAGGAGAATACCGTACCAAATAAAAGATAAATCGGTCATTTAGTTGAAATGGCATAACGATATGTTCCGTTGAGTCTGGTTAATGCTAGCGTCATTTTCAGGTGAGTGTATTTCTGAAAAATATTCGATGTGGAAAGATTTTCACTCTGGGTGTATTTCTCAACAATATTCGATGTGGAAAGATTTTCACTCTGTGCACTTTTAAAACGCTCTTTGTACATTCCAACCGCCATTTTTTTGCTTGCAAAGTTGTCGAAATCTTTGCATGGTAAATGTCTTCGTTCTAATGGTTACTTTCAGTCCACTTCAAACAGATATGCCGAAATAAATTATTCGGTCACAATATTGTCCTACTCATCTTCACAGAAATAAAAGCGAATAGTTGAGCTGAACCGCAGTGTGGAAATTTGATAACAGTTTGTCCTCATCGCCATCTGTAACCCGTTGGGACGAACCAGAAGGCCTCTGGTGTCCTGAGTCATCAGCTACAGTGGGATACACGAAAACCATTCAGAGGAATTCTGGTGTGTATCGATCGACGGTTTGTTTTCTCATCTGGTTACTTCAATTGTAAACTAACCTACTGTTTGCCGCCTAGGTGGTGAGTAGCTTGTGATCAAACTGTCCGACTCAGCGGACAAGTCTACCGCTATGTGAAGGCTCTTTTTACATTGCATTACACCGCAGATGGGAAAAAACGCTCACATTCAACTCATCAGGGGGCGTATTAACACAAACTAACTCCTCTTTCCTTAATGGATGAAGGCGGTGAGGACAACGACTGTTGAGACCACCAAATGTGTTTATTTTATGCGGGATTTGGAGATGAACTACTTCTCGTTACAGCTGTCCACGCCCTGTTGGTGGGCATACGTTGCACTCTGAAGCATTTTGAGCCATCATTGTCTCCGTTTCATTCTTGTTGGGTTCTACTGTAAATCGATCGCCCGTTTTCGTGATACTCCAGTCCGAAAGTCCACTAATTTCTTGACAAATTCACAAGATTCAGTTGACGTCATTACATACCGACCCCGTATTGCAACGCACTCTGTGTTTGACAAAGACGCTAGGTATATAACTTCATGTAATATGCTTACCGTCCCCACCCACCCCCCACGACTTCTTTTTGCTTCCCCTTTTAGGAGGGTATCTTAACCGGGCTGAATCGAACATCAAGCTATCAAATCATCGTCTATGGCGTGCGAGGGACCGGGGACAAACGTCAGATCACTCGCTTTTCAAAAGCTGCTTACGTAAATTTGGCGGTGAGTTTTTGGCCGTGATTCACTCGGGCGCTCGGTCTGCGTGAATTCTCAGACAGCGGTCTCCTGTGTGTGTGTGTGTGTGTGTGTGTGTGTGTGTAGCTGTGTGAACACATCAAACAGTCTCAATGTTGTTGCCGGGGCGTTTACTTTTTTTCAACGCCCATCCCAGACGTTCTACTGATAATTCAGCTTACTAGTCTGTTGGCGTGCGTGAGCGCTTTACTGGTAGACTGAGTAAGGATGGTACTGAAATCTCTGTGAGGCACAGCAACAAGTGTACGCAGATAGATGCATTCACTTGAGTGGGGTCAGTTTTTTATCCATTGGGATACGGTTCCTTGTCTCTAAATTACCACACACACATTAGAGTTTCACTGGACGGTTTATATCTGATCTCACAGAACACCGTTCCTGTTACTGTATATACTGATCGGAAGGTCCGCGGTTCGACCCCGGCCTCTGCCTCTCTACTTCCCCTGTCTAGGCTTGGGCAACCTTGCAGTATCCCAGCCCTCGTGCTTTCTTCGGGCAGCATGGCAGCTAGGCACTAAAAGGGTTCCACAGCTGAACGATTTATTCTTTTTTTTACCATCCAATCATAAGATACAGACAAACTGTACCAAATAATACCGCAGTGATGCTTACAGTTTGTCTTCATCGAACCTTTTTGGTCGACATTTGTTGCTCTGTTAATTTGCGGCTCTCGCCATACATCCTTGCTCCGTTTGGACGCGGTTAACGGTCACTCACTGTCGGTCGACTGTTGACGTCGCTTGCGCTTGTTTGCGGTCGATATCACACGCCTCGCTGATTGTATCTGTGACTCACCTTGTCATGTGGACAACCCAACATGCGCGCGCGCGTGCGTGCGGTTTTTCACAACTGGGCGCTTTCCTGCGACCACACCATTCGCACCCGAGCAAGCAATCGATGTAAAACAAGCGGGCAGTGTCCTGTCGGTGTGACGACTGACGGTTGTTTGGAGATGTGCGCTGGCATTTTCTAGTATTGACTTCAGTTTGATAGGCTGTTGTGGCGGAGTTTCCGGTGGTGCGCATCCTTCCTTTTCGTTGTTGACTTCATACACACACGATGCGAAGCAGTTGTTCGTTCACCCGTGACAACATTCTGTAACTGGAATGGGAGAAATTACAGACCAGTCATCATAATACGAGTACCTTTTACACCGGATGTTCAGAAACAGAGTAATTCGCTAAAAGCATGGAAACATGAGCGGCCACCTATTCCAAACTCCTGTCAGACACGGATGCAAAGGTTTGCATATCGTACATTGCTGCACTTTCACAAGGGAAGACACTCATGAAGCAAGCCATTTACTTGGCTTATCGGTGGATCTTGCTGATTCCTGGGTAACTCGCAAAGTAACTCAAAGTAACAAAGTAACTCGCAAAGTGGTTCAGATGCGGATCACATGCTGACCGTTAAGACCACGTCTACCAAGGGTTGAGGCTGTGAGAGACGCAATTTTTATCGTTGCAATCTTTCTACTGGCAGAGTTCAAATAAAATTCTGTGTACTCTCATGTTCACTCATCCATACATATCTTTACAGAGAGGAATTCGTGCTTCGAACTGCGACGTGAATGCTGAACTCTGTGTGGCGTAGTGCATTTCACATGGGAGGGTGAAAATCTGGTTAACTGAAGATTTATTAGGTCCACCAGTGCAACAACTCTCGTTGATGAAACCATCTTGTGATACACCATTATCGATTCGTGCCAGAAATAAACAACGAAGTAGGGAGTTTTATCGACCAAACTGCACGCAAAACACATTACGGCCCCACTACTAATCCTTGCATTGACAGCTTTATTCCTCATACTGGGTGGACACTCCATGAATAACCTCAAAATTTCTAGCCTTCCTGTCTCCTAATCCTGATTCAGGGACGCCATGCGGTTGCTGAGCTTTTCGGGACCCTGGTGACTGAATTCCAAAGCGTGTACGCTACTCGCCAGGAAATGCTTGTTAATCGCCGTCTTGTATAAAAACTCGCTCAGCTGTAGCACTCTTTCG
Organism: Clonorchis sinensis; assembly: GCA_003604175.2. NCBI lineage: Eukaryota > Metazoa > Platyhelminthes > Trematoda > Opisthorchiida > Opisthorchiidae > Clonorchis > Clonorchis sinensis. Next base: position 12,919,801 of record CM030375.1, read on the forward strand.
GTGCCTAACTACCATGCCACCTGAAGGAAGCATGAGGGCTGAGATACTGCCAAGTTTCCCAAGCAGAGGTCGGGTTCGAACCACGGACCTTCCGGCCAGTAAATTTGCGCTCTGACCACTTGGGCCATCACGCCCCGTCTTGTATACGGAGATGGGATGAAACTTTGTGTAGGGGGCTGTCTACTTCACATATCCCATTCACCGAAAATTGACCGCCGTTCTGTCGCACCAGGAGGTGTGTGCTTTTAAACTGTTGTACGCAAACCTATGTCCAACATATGCTTTACCCGCCCGTTTTAACCCAGTGTCTCAGTTCCACAATAGATCGATGAAATTTTCTTGATGGAGATTACACAGAATATTGTGGAAAACCCAGCAGTCTCATGAATAGTTAGTCTCCTTCAAGAAAATGCACCGCGATATCTCGAATATCGTATCAAATGAAACATGAGGCGGTCTTTGTTCAGCACATTCAGTTGAAGTCCATCATGAACAAGAGATTCAACCGGGATTCAGTTGAGTGTTAAGTTGAAACCAAATAGGTGCTAGTATGTGTGTAATTCGCGAAAATCAACGTGATCTTTCTTGTCCTGCTGTCGAACTTGCTGGCTGACAGCAAGAAATAGACAGGAGTAAACCAGAACATTTTCCCCATCATTATTGAATGTGACAGCCCTATTTCATGGTTCTACGACCAATCCCTGTATAGCTCCACTTTTCAGCGTAAACGATGGGCCTTAATGGTCGCATTTAGTATTTCTAAGCCGTCTTCAGTGACACATTTTTATTCGGACCCGCCTGCCCATCGCTTTCCTGCGCTAATTGTTAAATTTCCAATACGGAACATGCCTATCTCGACTCCTTGTCACCAGCTTGTTAGTTCGGGTCGTCCGCGCCACGCCAGCCGTTACCAGCTGTTTACCTGTTGGACCGGACATTTCAACAGCTGGTCGCCTGGTTACAGTTGCTGTGGTGCTAGCATAGTGTATATCCAGGTGCGCCTTCTATCTTCTCCTCGGAAAGTAGCAACTGGTAGCTCACATCCACTTTGCAGTCTGACACACTGGAAAAGTGTACCCGGGGTGAGTGAGCGCAATTGAGTTATGACAATCGGCTGAAGCACAGTTTGCTCCGTACTATTCACCGATGGCCGTAACATTTAAAACTGACCACGCTGTCTGGCGTGATAAGTTAGTAACGTACCTTCAACGAAACCCTCACGCAAATCACAGCCAGATGGGAACGCAAACGCGAGCACATGAGCGTCCAACGCACCTCCATCTGTTTTTTCACTGGTTGACTATCATGTGAATTTTTGGCCAATCGTGCAGGATGGATCCGACTTTAGTGCCTTTTTTATTCCGATCATCGTTTACTACCCTAATAATCATGATCCGACTGTTCACTTTGTTAGCAGAAGTTCATTTTAACTACTCTCAATAACTCAAACAATTTATATCATATGCATTAAGATAGATTTGTTTCAGCTCAGAACTTTGTGATCGGTTCTGTTCTGATGCGCGAGATGGCTCGGTGCGGTTAGAGCGCGAATTTACTGACCGGAAAGTCTGTGGTTCGAACCCGACCCCCTACCTCTCGACTTCCCCTGTCTAGGCTGGGGTTGCCAGCCCTCGTACATCCTTCTGGTGACATGTCAGATAGGCATCGAAAGGGTGCTACAGCTGAACGATTTCGATCCGTTCTGTTCACGTCTGGATATGCTACCATCGGAACTCCACTTCGCCTGCCATAATCCAATTCTGTGATCCAGACTTTAATCCATCCTCCCCTCTCGTCCGCCTTTTCATCCGGATTTCATGGTCATTATGTTTATTCTGTTATGGGTTTTAGACGAATCGACATTACTGCAGCCTGCCTTCTGACGCAACGAAGAAAAGCAGCCTTAGATCACAGCACCATGTTTGACAGTCTTGGCGAAATTTAACACTGTCTTCATTACATTTTCAAAACGTTTTAGTTTTCGCGATGAACTTTTGATACGTAGAGCTAGTTTGCTCACACCCAACCTACTCAGGGTTATTCAACTCGATGCAACAACCGTGATTATCTTATCCACCGTTTTTTGATAGACCTATCCACATCGGAAGTCTGTGCTACCCGCAGTTCACATCTTTCTGTTCTGCTCCACTTCGGTTGTCCATCCGGTAACAGACATTTCGGCTAAAATCATCCCTAAATCCGGTAGTTGTCTGTTAAGTTTCATCCCTACTCTCCCTCTCTCTTTGTTGTATGATGTAGTTCATTTCAACCGTGCCCATATCCATTGTCAGCAAAAACTGTCAGACCGTCCTCCCATCAACACGAGGAAAATTATGCATTTTCTTGTTTATTGTCCACTTTTTACAAAATTATCTATGGGGTAACTACGCAGAAGAAAACAGAGAACCAGCAACGTTGGTTTGTGCGCGGTTGAGTGATTCACTTGCCATACGTGCGCCTGTGTGGGCAGACCAGAAAATATCCGTTTTCCTGATAAATATCTGTGCTGGACAAAATCTGGGGGATAGGTGATGACATCCTGACTAATGATCAGGAACGTGGTGAATCAGACCCCGAGCGGCGTCGCCAATGTTGACTTGATGGATGGAACATTTTTTTACCGTCTCATTGTTCAACCAGACCACACAGTCGAACAGGAGTTTCTTTTAGTGAACACAAAAACGTGCCTTTGGTTGTAAACAGGGGAAAACATTTTAATGGCTCGTCATAAGCCGCTAATTGAGTACGTAAAACGTGCACATCCATGGAGTCTTTCCATCGTAATCAGGGTTTTAAAATGTGTGAAATGTGTGAGATGATTTGCGAGGCGTGCTTTTTGTCAAAATCGAATTCATCGGTCGCTTATGTCCGGTCAGCAGGCCCCCCGTCCCGAACTCAGCAGCTTATAGATGCCAGCCAAAGGTTATTTGATCGATTCCCTTGAGCTCACTGGATAAAACAGGGGATCGGTCAGGTGGCGGATCGCGCATCAAAGGTTATTTGATCGATTCCCTTGGGCTCACTGGATAAAACAGAGGGGATCGGTCAGGTGGCGGATCGCGCATCCGCCGAATCGGTGATTAGTCGGTGTTGAACGCAAAATTTGCGGTGCCCATTCAACCTGAAGAAATCGTGCAAACGGATTGAGTTGTGAAAACGGTGTTCAATACGGTCATTAGTGGTCGATAAGTATCATGATTGCTCATGTGCAGTCGTCGAGGTACTTCTCGGAGTCTAGTCGAAAGCGGTGGGTTTTTCCTAGTACGTCTTCTCCATATCACCAAAATACCTCAAAACAAACTGCACGTAGATCCTACGAAATTCCGTCGTAACTAGGGCACTTCGGCAGGCTACACAATTACCGGACAGTGGAACAGCCATATATCGCCGTTTGTTACGTGTTTTCACACTTCTTTCGTAGGACGCCTTAAGACGGTCAACGTACACGCTAGTTTGAGAGGCTCCTGATCACAGAGCTAGTTTACTCATAGCCGACCTCAAGACATTTTTTGGACGTGCGAGCAGTGGTCACAAGTATTACACACAAGCTTGTCAATCAATTTAGATTGCACTTTCCCACAACCCATTCATTTCTCTTCCCGGACACGGTGTTTTCAGTGTTTGCAAACTGTCTTCGCTCATCGCCCGCAACTGTCTTATCTCCCATACACCCTTCTTTTTTTCTTTCAGACCGCTGAACATTCAGGCACCTACAGCCTTTTGAAAGCCCTGGTCAGCAACCGCCTCATGTATCTCATTCTGGGTGGTATTGCAGCCCTCATGTTTTTCGTTGTCTTCATTTTCATCCTGCTTTGCGTATGTCGACAACAGCGTGATCGGCGTGTGGCTAGCCAGCGCAAAAAACAAAGTACGTTGAATTTTATTGATCCGTCTGAACTTTTGTCATCGTCGCCTTGGTTGTACGCGTCCCACCAAATCACCTTGACGGAACTATATGCTTTTGCGATTGGTTATTTCCTTGCATACAACTTTGTCTCTGTTGCCCGGAAGGGCTTTTACAACAATTGCGAAATTACATGAGTAAAGTTCACAATTGGTCAATTTGACGACTTCCTTCCTAGGAAATTACATTAGTAAAGTTCGCAATTGGTCAATTTGACGACTTCCTTCCTAGTAGTTTTACAATTCGTTCGCACTAAATCGGCAGGTGATCTTACCATGGGTGATATCTTGGCGATTTTGTTACGCATCAACGGTTTCACCTGAAATCTTCCTTTGGCCTTAATGTACTATGCTTTAGCGGTTATGTACGTGCTCTTCCTTTTTTCTGCATGACCTGGAAAATTTGACGATTACAAACACTCACCGCATACAGTTTCCATACAGCAAATTTACATCCCGCAACCAAACACCTGATTGCACAGGGGTCTTGCTTTATTCGTAGCCTCTCACTAATATGACCTATGCCGCACACTTTCTGAACCGAGCCAATAAAAAACTGTGGTCGACTCGGGCTCTTCAAAATGACATTTTCTAGCGTCCAATTAAATATCTCACTCCATCTGATGTCTAATTTGTATCAGTAATTGAGAACTACTAACCCGACATGGTGATCCTGTAAAGCGACCGTCGGTCTCTGTAATCTAGACCGTCACACACACACACACATACAAAGACTTGTGTTTCACCAATCACGGATGCTTAAGCATCACACTAACCAGTTTTCGCCTCCGCTTTGGTCATATCTCAAGTTCCGTCGGCGTTCCTTAAAAACACTGTTTTTGGTGGATAGAGCATTGGGTGGTTTCAATAGCAAACTCACTGCGAACCATCAACTCACAGCGTCCGGGCTTTCCTCCACAATCATATTGGAACCGGAGTATCCTCTCCAGTACTATTGCCCAATTTCGCCATCACCTTTCCGAACTAGGATGGAAATCAGGGGATCTGGTGTTTTTTTTTAATGAAAATGTACTTTGGCGATTCAGCTATGAAGCTCACCTTCATAAGCGTCTTACGGAGAGCAGACGTCCTCGGTAGAATAGTCCGTAGACCACTCGTCCTGCTCAGTGGTTCGATCGCACCCCTCACGCTTGTCTTTTCTTTTATCCTGCTTGTTCTTGGACCTCTGATTTCAAGACAATCCTAATTGCTGAGAATTCGACGGGGGTCGAGTTAGCCTGCGTTACCGCATCTTTTCTGCCGACTGTGACATGTTTCCTACACCAAACCAGGTTAAATTTAATTAAAAAGAGGTCGATGAAATAGCGAATCGGTAAGAGCCTTTACATTGTGATTTGTACCGAAGAGAGTGCTGTTTTCCATGCCCAATCCAGAGTGGCGTAAGCAAAGAGGTGGCCAACCTTTGACCTGGCAGAGGGGTATGAAAGAGATTACGAAGCGCTTGGGTGCTGTCGGTGCTACTCGCCTTCCAGGATGGGGACCGCGTGATCCCCAGTGCGCCTGGTTGGAGACGCTGCAAGATATGGCTTCCAACCGATGTCAGTGGCGATCTTGTTGTCAGTTTCTATCCAGATTGCCTGAATGAGTGTTTGGAGGTGTAGGCACCTCGGAGTGATTGTATAAGCTAGCACCAATTCCCTTCCCCACCCACCTTTATTCTTTTCTTTACAATAAGGCTTTCAAATAAATCATGGTTGTACGGCAGTGAAGCATCGGTGTTGGACACTGATGTCATGCTGTCGATGATGATGATGATGCAACCACTTCGGAAATCCCGGAATTTATCCTCTTCGGTTCTGGACGGATGCAGTGGAGAAATTCCCTGCTGCTAAAATTCTCTTGTTGATGAAGGTGTCCCTGTGCGATATGACTATTGCTTGCCTCAATAAATGTCTCGGGAAAGTAACCTCCCGACGTTAATACATCTCGTAGACATTTCGTCCTAATCAGGTATTGGAGTTGGTTAGTTCACCTTGTTTGTTCCGGTTTTCTGCTATACTTTCAATACAGTATATCTTATGGAAGTTAGATCTCAAGCCGAATTGTTCAACCTGATAGTACCCACCGTCTTCCCCTCATCGATCCACAAATCACAAGAGGTCACTAGGCAAGGTTGAGTCTTCTGTGAGAACCGCATAGATTACACTCCATTTTTTTCGGGTTACCTTCCGCTCACATTAACTTATCTAAATTCTTCAACCTTTAGCTGCACATGGTATGGTTTTAGCAACACTGCAAACCGTTTTTATTTTTAATGATTCTCGGTTGCCTAGCACTTCACTGGTGTGAGAATTTGGTGAAACCAAGAGATGAATACAGTGTTTCTACCGCTTAGCGGTGGCTTACACCACCGTGGTGTAGGTAGACGGATTAACTCGTATTATTGTTGATTCTTTTGTGTAGCTGATTTGTCCTCATTTTCGTTGCGCACTACCACATTCTGAGTCCCCCCGTGTCCTCTCACCTTAGATGGTTTTGTTCAAAACTACAAGGACGCTAGCCAATATATCCCAGTTTCGACTAACGATGGCACTCGCCCTGAGCAACGCCATTCCTCAGCGAATACCCTGTCCAATCACGGAGCAGGTGGTATGCTGATGACCAATCTGCAATGCAGCGCCTTTTCTGATCACTCAGTCTCCAATCAGGCGCAGGTACCCACAATGTTACAGCAGCAACAACAGGCAGAGTTGAAACATCAGATGTACCTACAGCAACAACACCAACAACAGCAGCAGCAACAGATGGATCAGTATGCCGCGATGTCTAAAGAAGCGGCTGCCATGATGCAGCATCAGTCGGTGGTTGGCTCGCAAATGCATTTGCCTCAGCAGCAACATATGTATCACCCAGCACACCACCAATCGCACCACTCACTTCTACTTCCCCCTGGTGGTACACCTGTCCTCCAGGGTCAACCTGGGGTCACTCCCATGTATCAAAGTGGAACGCTTCCCGGTGGTCCACGTTACCTGCGACAGCAAAGCTTTCCAGCACATTTCGGTGGTAGTCAACAACCGCTGAGTCGTACCGGGACTCCAGCGAACCCGACAGATATGACGGATTTCTACCAGCAACAGCAGCAACAACAGCATCCTCATACTCAACAGATGGTGTACGCTCACCATCAACCACAGCTGCCGCCGGTTCCAGTAAGTCTTTGGTTTTTTTTGTCGGGTGCTTGTTTTCATCTCGTTTGAACACTTTTTCGATGCACTAGAACATATCTTGCGAGAGAATTGTCTCATACACATCCTCGGTCCATGACACGATAAACTTTTACGTACGGAGCGTGCCCCAGAGCGAAAGCAAAACTGGTTGGATTCTCCCTACCTTTGTTCAGATCAACCTTCCCTTGACACAACTTTAATTGCGTTTATTCCTTCTGTGGATCATGGTAAGAAACACCCACCAATCGAAGGTCTAATTCTACCTCATCGCACCGTTGTTAATGGTCGGCGTTGACTACTTTTTAGCCCGTCAGTCAACAGTGAATGACATTCAACCAAGTCAATTCAACAAAAGTGCTCACAATGGTATCGTTTCAGGACAAAGTTTGGTGCGTGCGCACGGAACAAGTCATTAGTAGGTAGTAGGATTTCAGCGTTTCGTAGGCACCAGGAGGGAAACGAATTTAGGATTTAAAAGCGTAACCTTAACGATTGATTGATGGCGTATCTGTTCTGTGATTTTCAAGACGCTGACTACCTTTATTCGTTAGGCCTATCCGCCCCAACAACTCTTTGGAGTGTGGACAAGCGTGCTGAATTACACATTAGCACTTCTCTTGTTTTTCGGATGAAAACCCTTCGTTTGCAATACTTGCAAAAAGACAACGATACCAATTGTGGAGTAGTTCACACCAAAGCCTGAGGGCTTCCACCAATTAGGTAACTTCAACCAGGCTGACTGGAACCCGCTGGGTAATCAAGCTCAGCAGCATTAGCTGAAAAGACCACGTACAATATTTACAGCTGGCACGGTTTCGTTTGCGGATGATTTGAGGAGTTGGGACACGCAGCTACGCATTTGAGGCTGTAGCTGATATACTTGATGAGTAAATACAGGGGGTTTAGTGAACTTTTCTTCTTCGGGGAGATAGGGAGGGTAGCCATACATTGAAGACAGCACTTTGGATGCCTGAGCGCCCTTGAGGGCGTGACTGGGCCATTTCTGACACGTCTCTAACCATTGATGTGTCCCGTCTCGTGGTCCCCATCCAAGGAGATGGCAATGATCAGTAGAGCTGAGTTTGCTGGTAACGGCTTTCACACTTCGCTGTCTAGTTGTTGTTGAGGTCGAGGCTTGAATTAATGGACTGGAATAACAGCAGTCGCTCTCCGAAAGCTTCAGGAGGACTAGAAGTATGCATTTGAAAACTGGGACTTGTCTGGTCATCTCCGGTCACCCTGGAATTGCTCCTTTGAGACCTGCTACTCACGTAAGTGTTGCTATAATAGTTTTGTTTGTAGTCTACCTTCTGTGGGTATGCGCCGTCATAACTAAGTTGACAGGGTATTGGTTGTTGGCCCCGAGGGTAGCTGGTTACGCCCCGATTTCAGATGTCTACGAACGATGCGCAGAGAAACCGGTCACATCGTTGCAACGTCCGATTTAACAATTTGTAGGTCATCGCTGGAAAAAAAGGCACTTGGTACATGTTGTGGAAAGCTAAACTCTATCTGGAGAACATATTTAGTCTCGCTTATTCATTCCTCACTACTTTTTACACTCTGTATTACGAAAACGTTTTCCCACTGGAGTTAAATCAATACAGTGGATGGAATGTGCAACAGTCACTGATGGAATGTCAAATGACAGTGGCCGTTAACAGTTCATCGGTTTAGTTATCTGGGGACTTGAAGTTGCTACCATCATACCTTGCTGATGCCGCTAATTGTAGGAGAACTGAATTTAAAAGCTGCACGGATTCTCGCAAGCAACTTCACCGTCCTCCTAATGTTATTTTGAATCAAAACGCCTCAAGCTGATGGCACAGACCTCTGTGCTATAGAAGACAACGAGCTTCGCACTTCATCTTTCGATCAGTGTTTTCGACGCATCACCTCCTACAACATCTACACATCTCCGGGGGGCAGAAATCCATGAAGCACACCTTGACAATGGTCAAATGAACTCGTGAATTGTAATGCTGTTTGTACCCATGGAACCAGGCGGAATTGCAACCTGGGAAATTTTGTGTCTCTGAAACTGTCTTTCCGAAATGCGTTGCCCAGAGAGGATGATACTGTCCAGCATTTGTGCTCCGGTCCCTTCATATTACGCTTACTGACTGACTGACTGCCTGTACGTTGAATTGGCCATCGTTATGCAGGTTTTTCACCATGTAAACGACAGGGATGAGCTCATGGATATCCAGAGCGCACTGTATTGCATCGTTCGAGAGGCTGTAACATTCTCCTGTGGGACAGTGTTGCTAAATTGTCGCCTATTTAGTCTCTTCTCCTCTGAGTGGACATATCTCTGGCACATCTTCGTTGTCTTCATCCACCGCTTGCTTGCTGTCTTAGTGGTAGATTCTCAGGATTTCATCCTGGTCCGGAGCCATTCCGGAAAGCAATGATTCACTTTCAGAACGAGTTCTTACCGTTCGATCGCCTGTTTCTATTGCTACTGTAAAAATTCGAGGATTTTTTGTTCAGTCCCATCCTCGGTTGCACGAGTAATAATATAATAATAATAATCTTTCAGCTGTAACACCCTTCCGGTGCCTAGATGCCATGCCACCCGAGGGAAGCACGAGAGGCGGAGGTCGGGTTCGAACCACAGACCTTCCAGTCAGTAAATTCGCGCTCCAACCACTTGCGCCATCTCGCCCCCGGTTGTACGAGTACGCATCATAAAGGCAGAAGACTGATTTACCCTTCATCTGCATTAGAACCAGTTACGGGAACAAATACAGTGTGACTGCTAAAAATAGTCCCCACTCAACTTCATCATCGGCCATTGTTCTCTAGTCTCATTCCATCGTCCGAGCTACTTGATGTCCGATTACTGCTGAGACCTAGGTCTCTGTCGTCCTCTGATCTCTTCAGTATTTCCACCATGTTGTCCGGTTAAACCACTTGGAAAGTTTGATTATGCTCCGCTTTACAAAATGTCTCTGCCCCTATTGACAGAGGGGCGAGGTGGCTCAAGTGGTTAGAGCGCGAATTTACTGACCGGAAGGTCCGTGGTTCGAATCCGACCTCCGCCTCTCGACTTCCCCCGTCTAGGCTTGGGCAACCTGGCAGTATCCCAGCCCTCGTGCTTCCCTCAGGTGGCATGGCAGTTAGGCACCGAAAGGGTGTTACAGCTGAACAGTTTCTATTGACATATTTGTCAGTGGTAACCGGTTCTACTGACTTTTCGAGACTTCTGGAGGTTGCTTTCACAACCTTGTTTCCTTGTTTTTAGCCATTCGTTTTGTCCCTTATATCTTACCGCGCTCTGTTCTTTGTATTATTTCCGCAAGTTGATTGCTTGTTCTTTTTCCAGCATCCACAAACTTCCGAGCTGCCCCCACCCTACGGAATGTCCAGCGGTGCGATCCAACGCCAAATGGTCTACTATCCTGGTTCGATCACTCCCAGTGGGGCGTCTCTTAAACGTGAACCACCCACTGGCGGTTCCTTACAGGATGGATCGGCATACGGTACGATTGTTTTGGTTTGTCGTTGTGTTTATTTTCCTCCTCGGTGTGCGTGTGTTTTGCACGAAGTTTGTCGTGTCTGGCTTGATTTTCCGGACACGGCACGATGAATCCGCACATCCACATGCAGTGTCGCTTATCAGTTGAACTTCCTCTCCTCCGGTTTGGCAGCAGAAAACACTACACACAGCATTTGGGTTGTTTATGCCCATTTTGAGAGTATTTAATGTCGATTCCGTTTGTTAGTAGTCTGATAGTGAGCGAAACACTTTGTAGACAATTCTTCATTATGTGCTAAAATTCCCACCTTAATGGGGTTTTATCGATCGCGGAACTGACCATACCACATCCTGAAGCCACCGAGTGATTTTCCTGTTTTCACTCATAACTGGGTAGGAAAACCGAAGATCACCTTATGGTTAACATTTCTAGTATCGGCTTCACAGAAAACTCTTTCCAGTTGAGGCCAACCTGTGCTCAACGAATGTATACTTGTTTGGGGGTATCAGTAGCGCACACCTCGCGAATCTCTCGGGATGTTTGAACCCATATGCTTTCGGTTGGGGACTGAAGCATCCAGCCTGAAATGCGATGAATTCGCACCTGCACGGGATACAGTACCATCATCCTTCAACCAGACAGTTCACCCCACGTGATCCAATGTTGTTTGGTTGCTCGAGTGACGACTTATCATAGAGGGGCCTGTGTAACTTTCATGAGCTACTCTTCCGTCTCTGGCTTTCGCTTAACACTGAACCCCGTCGACCACCTAGCCATACGGTCCAAACCACTTCTATGCTATTTAAGTAGTTAAACTGTTGCCGATGCAAGGCACCAAGTGAGATCCCCTCACACCATTTCTGCCACTTCGCAGACTGCGGACAAAAAGCGTTCATATTCGAACACATGTGTGCAACTTCTGACTTGTCCTCAAATCACACTGGGATGGCAAATAGGAATTCTAAAACCCAGTATGGCGAGAAGTATCCTGGATGCCATCCCGAACCATCACAGTCACAGACCCCAAGTAGCGCAATACAAAGCTGCAGCGCGGTTCCCCCCTTTCTAAGCGCGATTGATTTCTCAATATGCGAAATTTAGGGATTTTTTCGAGCACGTTCGGTAGCTATACGACTGTCAAAGTGGTGAAAGCAGTTTTTTAAACGTAACTCAGCCATCTGAATGTTTCGTACACTTGTATTTGTCGTTGTTAGGATTAGCGCAAAAAGGTAGAACACATTCTAACGCCCCTGGGACAGGTTTATTTCAGTCTGGTATTCAGCCTTCAGCTTGCTGATATTTGCTACACTTACAGGCGAGATGGGGGTGGTGTGTTTACATCAGAGAAGTTTGCTCTTGTCTACCAAAACAATTCACCTTCTCCTCAAGGGCGGCAACCCACCTTGAAGGATCCACGGATGTTACCCGTCAGCCATGCCCTAATGTGTGATTCCCTCAGGAGACAGGTCACCTCCCAGTGAAAGCTAAATATTCTCTTTATCCTTATCAGTTTCTTTATCTCGGGCGGGGGGAGGGGTGGAGGTGGAGTAAATACTGTAAACCAGCGGCGTTTTTCCTCTCCAGCTCTCATTGTTGTTATTTTCCTTCCGTTCAGGCACTTTGCTCCAACGAGGTCAGCTCACTGGTTCGATGATACACGATCCGGCTTCCGCGACGGCTGGTGCCATGTCCCCCGCAAACTATCCGAACTCAGCCTACTACCACGGAAGTCAGCAGGCGCTACACATGATGCCTAACATGTGTCATAACGGAATAGGCACCCCACAATCAGGGCATGCCACTCTCTACTCACCAGCACAACAACAAGCGGCCTTCTACGCCCAACAGCAGCAAGCACAGTATCCGGGATACTATGGCCAACCGTTACAACAACCACCCGAAGCACTTGCACATGGGTAAGTAGACCTAGTTTGTCAGGAATCGCACCGTAAGACCTTCACCGTAGGTTTGTTTAGTACCACGACTGACAGTAGGTTTCGTCTGCAACCCACTTGTTTGATGCAGCATAAGCAACTCACACAGTAATCTGTAAATTCACCTACCTCGACTAGTATGGCCGCTGTGATTTACGTGATACAGCCTTTCATGTGGATTCACATGAGCTCGAATCGGGGTGGGGGTAGTATTTTAACCTCGATGGTAGCTCTGTGCACGGAAGGGATACCATGCTAAACACTTCGATTTTTTCTCCACAGATTCCGGCGCAATAAAGCGCTGTTTCTGAGACTAGTCTCTTGTTTTTGGGATCCGTTCCTACTATCGATTCGTAATGAGCGAATCGAGAGCCTTGTGCTAACCACTATTGGGTAATTTGCCTAAATAGTGCTAGCTTGGGTACTTTTATTGACTGTCAATTGGCTGCTCATCTACAGCCATTGTTTGTTAGTTGGTGGACTTCCCAGCTTCTAAAAGGTTAATCAGATCGTTCACCGCTACAAGCCCTGGTTTGAGTTGCCAGTTTATCTTTCTCTTCTCCGAATATAGACTGCCTCATATGATACGGCTGACGTTTGTGTCCCGGAACTTCTTTTGTGTACTTTGCTGCCAAAAAGCGACTCCCCTCTAGTCTCACCTGCTATCCTCTTTTCACTGGCTTCTGTGGCATTTTTTGTCTGTTAGCTGAGGGTCAGCCGCAGCCATGACGAACTATCTTACGAAACTTCGAACATGGCGCGCCCAGACATCCCCTAATCAAACAACACATGATACAAAACAAACAACACATGGTACATGAACCCACCACTTGTCTGGGTTCGATTCTCAGCTTACCAAGTCCGGTGTCCAAAGGTTGGTTTTGTAACCCTTGGGCAACTGCGCCGCAGCATCTTCTTTGTTGAAAATGTCTCATTTCAATTTGGCCTGCCTCGCTCTAACACCGATTCGAGTTTGTCGCCTCATGATAACGGTATCGTCCAAGCTGTTAAGTCTTATTGTTACTAGAGACCACAGTAGGGTCTCCTATTCGAGATGATGAATCACGATAATGCTGATGGTTTAATCCTCGTAAAACCAGTGATGCTATTAGACGCAGTGTTGCGCTTGACGCTACCGTGTTGTCCAATGAGATCATCAGCGCAGCTCATCCGGATAAGTCTCTACGTTTTCTGGTTTTTGTTGTCAGTGTTAGTCTGTTGAGTTATATGTAAGTAAAAAAACCGAGCCCATCATCCTTTTTTTCCGTATTTTTTAAAAAAAATTTCCACTGTTCTTCAAAGCCGTATGGAAATATTCGGTCTGGACAGCTTCGTGCGACGACGCGTGTCGCATATGTTCGCAAACCCAGACCGTGAATTTTGTTTGAACTTCTGAAATATGTAATGAATAGCGGCTTCGAGGAGAAAAGGGAACTAGGTCGAGAACTTCCAAAATGCAGCCAAATGGGCTTAGGAGCTCAATCACTTCAGTTTCGTCAACAGCTTTCCATGGCGTTAACGGCATTCGGGAGTAATTTTTCCGTGGGAAATTGACCAAGAAACAAACCAATATTTTTTCAAGAAGCAGACAACGAACTTATCTTCACCTATTTTTTTACCCCAAGCTACAAGTATCACAGTTTCTTGCATCTGCATTCTGCAATGGCGACAGCTTTCTCTCTGGTAGTAAGTAGGCTTATTAATTTTAGGGCTTACGTAGGTTCTCTGATCGTTTTTTTTTTCAAGAGATCAGACTGTAGGTTGATCGTTGGTAGTGGAGGATGAGTAAACCAACCGGTGAATCGCACATTTGCTTTCATAAGCCGCTCAATAAACTCGATGATTTTGTCGATTCCGATAGGTTTTCCCTGTTTATGTTTGATTATACACAGTTACTTTTCGTCAGAACTATATGGTATTCATAGGAGTGTTATATTTATTTTTGGGTCGTGTTGCCCCTTTATTTGCGTATTTCTCATCCTTGTTTTACCTTTGTTGTGTGTGTGTATTGCAACTACATTATGTATTTTAGTTTAGTTTGTTTCGTCCCACGTATAGGTCTGCAGCTTCTAACACGGGACATCCTGAGGTGCTGAACCTAAAATAGTACAGACCATATGAAACGGATTTTACCCCCCCCCCTTGGTTCGTCTTACGAGTTGTGTGGACCATCGCGTCACCCTATAGGCATTGTCAGTTTCAGGTGTTTAGTCAATCTTGCATGAATCAACCACCGTGGACCGTCGTTTGAGCATGTTGGCAGTTCTAGAACTGCTGCCTTCTGTTCACCTTCCTACTTTATTCCCTTGGGTTCACGCTGGGAACTAGGTGCTCGGCCGGTTGCACACGTTGCTTAGCGCAAACCACACGTGGTGTTACCTGTTTTGCGTGCGATTTCATCGGCACAGTAAATGTGGAAATGCGTGACCGGGTGAGGACTAGAGGACAGATGCTCAAAGTTGCCAGCCAAACAAATACAGTGACTGGCATCAACCATAACTGGAGAATATCTCCTAGGTACACAGACCATGTGTTGAGTTATGTTTATGGGTGCGGCGTCGACCTGCGAATAAAGCACTCGGCCAAAAACATGATTATCGGCCAATCACTGAACGAAACCGAGGTACGGTACGCTGTTATCCCCATCTGAACTTGACAAAGACACAATGCTGGCATACAGTAAATCAAGGCGGAATTGCCATAGCTTCTTCACTGACGAGTGCCTCAATGTTACAGAGATTTTCCCCTGTTGGATGTCTATATGTAAGTTGCATACAGTATCAGCCATGTGCTCAAATCCACTAAGGTTAGAAAAGGTTCTTGGATGACATGAGGAGAAGCCTGTTTGTGATTCTTCCTGTTGCCTAATATGTCACAAATTTATATGATAGCAGAGGTCACCCGAAAAGGTTACGTGAAAATCAGGAGTACATACATTTTAGTGAGAGAAAAATAGGGGGAAGAGGGTTTAAACAGGAAGTACATGGGCCAATGTATCACGAAATCAGGTTAGTGACGTCAGTGTTTGACAGGCTTGTGGGATCGAATTTTTCGCTGACCAGCTCATGTCGCACAAGTTTCCTTTGGTTGCAAACCTGTGGTTCAAACGGTTGGATTCCAATCGCCTCCGTGGTTGGTGATAGTCTGGATTGTACCAGCGGTGATCAGTTTAGAGATGCCTAGTGTGTGACGTCGAAGGTGTCGATGACGTGACTGGTTTCGGCCAGATATGGTGCAATTGCACTTGAGCCCGGTTTCCTCTGACCACCGCTCAGAGACACGGGATTGTGTTTTCGCATTCTGTCGGACAAATGTCTTATCGTACGACCGACGTATGATGCTCGACGTGAGCATACAAATGAGTACACACAGAAGCTGGTAGTAGAACGTAACCATTTGCACTTCATACGTGATAGTGGGGCTGGGACTGAAGTTCAAGCACATGTTAGCAGTCATGTACGTTGTAGTAACGGAGTTTCTAAGCCTTAGTTCAGCAATCGAGACACCTTTGAATGGGTGCTCAATTAGGCGGGCTTCTTCCTATTGACCTTTGCAGATTGCGTAGTTTTGAATACCAAGGTTCCGGATATCCGTTCTGCATGAATGTGCATCCAAAGAACTTTAGTTCCTCTTGTAAACAGTCGGGCGGGGAGCATATCTTCAGAGCGAATGGTTGTTTGTTCCGTAGGACGAAGGAACAAGTGATTTGTGGAGCCAAACAAAATTCGGTCAAAAGTGCACCCAAACAACATGGTTCAGTTATAGCTTATAAAGGCTGTTGTGCTTTTAGATCAGAAGAGTGTTTTCACTAGTTTTTTCCGGGTCTTCTTCACAGCATTTTGCACCTTTCTGACGCATTATTCGCGATAAACTGATTTAATTAGGAAGTCCGTTCAATAGTGTAACCGCTTCGGATCAAACTGGAGTTTCCTAAGTACTGGGAAGTTCAGGCCAAACGGACTGGTTCTACTCCCACTGTGTTTGAGTCCACGGCGAAGTTGGTTTCCCTTTCACGACTGCGGATTCATGCTGGAACAGTATCTGTGGTTGTGGATGGCATCTTGAGCGGTAACGCATCTTTTGAGAAACAAACAATCAAGTCACCGTTAAGGAACCAAGGTCTAGATGGGAGAGTACGCTCAGGTCTAGACAACTTTTGGATAAAAATTCGCTCTTTTCGATTTCCAGT
This sequence comes from Clonorchis sinensis, assembly GCA_003604175.2. NCBI lineage: Eukaryota > Metazoa > Platyhelminthes > Trematoda > Opisthorchiida > Opisthorchiidae > Clonorchis > Clonorchis sinensis. The sequence continues at coordinate 12,936,500 of CM030375.1, forward strand.
CCATGAAAAGGTGTGGTTCTCACGAGAAAAATGGTTACTCCCGGTCAGTCTGAAGCGTGGTCACGTCCTCCAATTTTTCGGGAGTATTCGTTGTGTCTTTGGATTATCTGGTTGCCGATGTAGTTTGAAGTTCCTAAAATCAAATTACAGACTTCTCACTTGAGACACAAAGTGACCACCTAATCCCCCTCCCCACAAACTCTCACTTGCGCATTATTCTGGATACTGTTAACGTTACCGTTCCTGCTGGTCTCATGCCAGTTGTGAGAAAGCATACCTATTCCACTGAACATAACTCAGTATCGCGTGGCTCGCTACACAAAGTTTCGCCACCCACAAATCCCCCAACCTCGTGGTTATTACCAGACGAGTGTCGGCGTAAGACGTCCAACCAGATAGACTTCCATAATTAATTATCTTGGTACCCGATGTAGCCGTAATTTCGTCTGCTGTTCCCAGTCGTCGTCGTCTGGTTACCAGCTTGTGTTGGGATTTTGCGCCCGCAATACCAGCTTTTGCGTGCGCGCGCGTGGGCCTTGCTTGTCCTTCATGCACCGGTGCACATCTGCTCTGGTGTGTTGGTGTGCGACAGCGATGTTTTCTCCCTTCTGCCACGTCACGGATGAATCACCGTTGCAGCAGCGTCGCCCCATATCACGTACGCACGCACGCACGTGCGCTCATCGCCATGCTTTATGGCGGCAGTTCAATCGATTCTGTTTGTTTGCGCCTTCTTCAGTCGGTCGTTCCATGCACCCGTGTTTGTTTCACGGATTGACTGACTCTTGTAGGTAGCTTGCCCACTACCCGTGACTTTCGTCAAAATTGGGTTGGCATAACACATCTGAACTGTTCAAGGAGTCAGCTTGTTCAACAGAGAGCGCAGTATGATCTGGTCTGGTGAAAAAAATACCACACGGTACTGGGTCACTTAGGGCTTAGGTGAGCACATAGAGCTGATGCAATTCATTCAACTAGACGGTGTGCTATCCAGGTGTTTATGTGAAAAATTGCGGATTGCTTCCATCGTATGTGTCCGGTAAAGATAATCGTTCAGTGCCAAGCTGCCATGCCACCCGATGGAAGCACGAGGACTGGGATACTGCCAGGTTGCCCAAGCCTAGACGGGGGAAGTCGAGAGGCAGAGGTCGGGTTCGAACCACGGACCTTCCAGTCAGTAAATTAGCGCTCTAAGCACTTAAGCTATCTTGCCCCGGTCAGTCACAGAAGTCGAGATAGAAGGGCACATCGAAGTGATTGAATTGACCAGCCCATGAATTGACTCCAGTAGTGAGTGGCCTTCTGTGGAAGGTCGTTCACTTGTCGTGAGTAAAGCATAAAGAAACTCTTTTTACCGCAGGAAATTTTGTTTTCACGTCATCCTATCCAAGGATTTCCCTAATAGGGTCACAATCACCTTCCTTTTTGACTGGCCCATCGACGCCTCGGTTTACAATCAACAGGACTTTTTTAGGATGGTGACTAGCCTGATGTGGCCAAAAGGTCTGTCGACTGCGGGAATTGCATAACCGGTAGTGGAAACCTTGGGATCGCAGATTTCAAAACTGCTGATCTGCAGTATATATAGGGACACTGATATTCGCCGTTCTCCGAAGATCAGTATCCACTATGCCACAGTGCGCTCCGTTCCATCATTTTGGAGTAGGCACGCAGCAACGTGAATTAGTCTTCACAGAAGTGGAAGCCCTTGGTTCCAAGCAAATCGGTCTATCCGAAGATATTCAACAAGGACGACTGGCCACAGATAAGATCGAAATTCGAATAGGCACTGGTCCAGAGCTCCTGCCTCCAAGGTGCATTTTCACATTGTGGCCTGACAGAACGGTAGCAGTCGAACGAATACTCAGAAGCTGTATTTCGATTTTCCAGTGAGAAGCAGGATCTCGAGACAAATTCAACCCCCATCCGGAATATGGCACCTAGCATCTCATGGCGACTGGGTGGGGATCTCAACCATATTTGTGCCGATTTGCCGATGGTCTGTTTGACGATAAACGGATTATCGAGCACTGTGTAGGCGTAAAACACTACTACTTAAAACTCTTCAGCAGCTCACGGCTGGTTTTATCCTTTTTGGGGCTCATCAAGTAGGCGCAGTTCCCAAGTTTAAGAAGTAACAATCGTCCTTTTCGGTGCGTAGCGGCCATGCCACTCAAAAAACATGATGGCTGAGATATTGCCAAGGTTATCGAGTAAGCAATCTTCTCGTTACACAATATGGATTTGAAACGTCGATTTCGTCAAGTTGGCATGCTTGAAAACTGCAGCATGTGTACCATTGCACATGTCTGGTGACAACAACGGCTCAGCACTCACTCAATAAGTCAAAAAATGTACGGTTCTGAGAACCTCACCTTTCGTGTGTCGTTGTTTCTGTACACCGATTGTGAGGTGGTTGTGACACGTCTCACCCACCCAGAATCTGCCATGTTCCTTATTCGAGCCTTCTTGGGAATGGGTGGAATAAAGAACGGTAGCCCCAAGATCTCCTGACCATACTAAGTTCTCTCTTTTGCTTGGTTGATTGTAAGACGCACTCAACCAGATCCACAACCAGTCTCAACAATGTGGACCGATAGTTCGGTCGCCGTTGTCACCTGGTCACATGTAACATAAGTACTACTGATCCATCGCTCCCCACACCTTTCACAACAGTTTCCCCCCGCGTTAATTCCCGTCAAAATTCTACTCTTTTCCTCTCTCAGGCCCCATGGATTCGGACCTACGGATGGGGAATCCATCTACTCCTATTTCAGTCAGCAAGATATGATGCAACCCAATTCGCATCAACCGCTCAATCCGCTTCCCGAAGAGAATCAGGTAGGTAGTCCGTTCTGTTGTCACCCATGGACCAACTCGCTTGAAGGACTAGTCACTGCAGTCCACTCATTATTCTTACCCTTTGCGTTTACTCTTTCTCCTGTGTAAGGACAAGTTCGATCTCATGCATGCATGCACTTTTCTTGGTGATTTACTTCGAGACCATTCTCCTATGGGAAGACTCTACTTCCGATTTGCACAGCGTCCCATCCGTGTGTTTCGATGACCTACTCCAGTGATTCGCGTGAAATTCACGTACGATTTCCGCTGCGGTCTCAAATATTTTCCTTGCCAGTCTCATTTAAATCGAAAAACCCGCACGAGAGAATACTTGATCGCAAAACGTTTTTTGCAAGTGATGTGTATCGCTTTCATCATCTAGGTTGGCGATCGGATCTGTGCGCGATGTAAAAGCGGACCAAGTATATACAATAGCTTCATCGTCAGGGGCAGCAATGTTTGTACATATTCTGATGCACCACTGTATTACCTTCAGGGTCTGTAAACGGCCACTAACTGAATGCATATCTGTATATGAAGTGGTTTTACGAGGTTGTACAAAGCCAGTGGTAGACAGTAAGTTGTACGCAGCAATGTGCCATCCTGTTGAAGACTGCCTGTGTAATTGTGTATACTACTGATCAATTATACAAGTAGTCTATTGCCCGGTGTCCAGGCTCCACCCCCGTAACTGACGGAAGGTGAGGTTCACTATGGGAATTAATGAACCACTTTACAATGCTCGTGTACAATTGTTTTATATTCGAAGAGGACGCTTGGGAATGTTAACTTTTAAAAGAACTCTGTATGTGAGATGTTTACTTTCCAGTCTAATAGCTCGTTACCGCCTGGTTCGTGTTTGCCAATAAATAACTTCGCAGCCGGTAGGATATCAGCTTTTGAATATTCCATCTAGCTGAAAGGATTGCATGTTCAAACTTGTTCCCGTCTCGGTAAACTCGGTCCTCCCACGCATTTCCTGCAACCAGGTTATCCGATACTGAGCAGCAGGCAGTTTCCCAAAAACGACGGATTTGGTGCGTTTTGCTGTTTTACTCAACAAACACTGTCAAGCAGGCTTTAAGCCACCGTGGTGCTACCTGACTGGAAAGTCCTGATGGGTGGGTCAAGCCATTGACGCAAGCAGGCTAGTTCCTGGGTCGTCGCTCGGGCCGTTTGCTAAACCAATCATGGCTCCCAAGCGTGAGCGAATCGACCTGTTCGGACATGATAACTGATGTGCATCCAGCGCGCGCTCGTCAGTTATGGGAAGTTCAACGCTTGTGTACAGCCAAGGATATACACTGTTGATGAACTCTAATAAGAACGAAGTTTGAGTCCAGTGCCTCTCCCGTTTGGTGTGGGTTCACCAGAGTAATTGCCCCTCCAAAGAAGGTCTGTTCAAACGACAGCCGTGTGAACGTGAATTATGCGTAACGTTTTATTGGCAAGTAGACAGTATGGCGGGAACAGAAGCGAGCAAACGTTCGAAACACTGCAAATGTTCAACTGATCAGAATGAAATCATATGTATGTAACTGGACATTCATCTTTTTAAGTGGTCGATGGCGGTCATTGGTCTGAGGAAAACAAAGGAAGGTGCCATTACAGCGTTGCAGCGATGTCATAAGGCATGTGCATTTGTTCACATCCAAACTTGCCTAGCCAACCGGCTAGGGGATAAACAAGGTTGGTGAAGTTCATGAGTAATAAACAAACAAGCTCGAATTCAGTGACTGTGAACTAAGGGCTCCAAATGCATTCGTGCTCAAAAGGATTGAATCCCGTTCGGACAGATTTCCCCGCGCAAGAGACTAATTTGCCGTGGGTCTTATGGGTGTCCTCTCCAGAAAGAATTCATCGTTTGTTTGTTTGGTTCGTTATTTTGGAAATTCGATTTCCCGTGTATTTTTTCTCATTTTGTCGGATAGGCTGCTCGTTTCTATCACACCTTCCGACTTGTGCTTGTAGTTCCACACAGATTGATCGGGTGTAATTGGGGTCGGTATGGTTGCCGAGGTAACAACAATGTTGTGCCTGCACAGACAAACATAATTCGTCGAGGGTTCCACGATGCATGTGATAGGGTGGCATTTTTACTGGACCAAGAAATGGTTTATCGTCAATTCCGATTATTCCTATTCGGCATTCAGTGCAACCAAAGTAGATAACCGATGAACTTGGGCCACTCAGCTCCTTGTCGGTCGGGTGTAATCAATGAAAACAACATACCGAACGATTGCTTTTGAAGACGCTATGTATCTCTAATCTTGCCAACTTGGTACACTTGCCTTGGAGAAAATTCAATGGACAGTGTGCTAGATTCACTCTAAAATTGTGTGGAACACGTTCAGTTCACTAAATCGTGTCAGTGAACGAGGCATATACTTATTTAGAACATGCGTCGGTATCGCTGCTGACAGTCTGCAGCCATCGTAGCCTTGTGTAGACAGGAATGATGTGGTGTTAGTACACATGTTTGGTGAACATCTGCGTTCAATCAACGCCATTTTTCAGTCTGTTTTGCTTATTTGTGTCGTCCTTCCGGTTTTCAATGCGTTCATCGTCCTGTCAGTCTCATTGAACGCCAAGTTTGATAGGTATTGTTTGCGATACCTGGCATGTCACTGTCAGTCCCCTTGTCATAGAGGCCTTTTGTTTAGGTCTGTCAGATTCTTAGACGACATTGCATACGAAAGTGCTCTTGCGCGAAACGCAATGTGAGATCCAGGTTAGGTCGTTGGTTCGTTCGCTGAGCTGGACAACCTGATTGCAAATGTTTCATCACCCGTTGCGGTGATATCATCAGTGCGTTGTTAGGGAGCGTAGCAATAGGTCGGTAGTTGTGCGTTGAGCAATGTTACGTGTGTGTTAATAAAGCTGCTGCTAGCCGGGCTGAGCTTCGATTGCGATTGGTTCTTCACTCGGGCAGTTCCATTGGTTGCTCTGTTATCCTTTGTCTTGATTGGTCGATGACCACACGACTTGGTTGTTGCTGAAATGACCTCTGTCCTTGACCTCTCTGGGTTCCAGTTTGTGACCTTTGTTGATTCGACTCCAAGGCGTTCCTTGTTCATTGGTGTATTAATCCGATATTAGGCTATCGTTGAGAATTCCGGTTGAGATATTGCTCCTTCGCAAGTAGCGGTGCGTAAATTGGATCCAGTTCAGTCCGTCGGTTGATCGAATCCATCGTGGAGTACCATGCTTCCAGATCCAGATGGTGGTAGACTACCGCCACAAGTCTGTCGAAACGAAGAAGGTTTTCACATATGGCTGTGTTCCTCAGGCCAGAGGACGATTCTTTTTTTCCGATTCTTAATGTGTTCTAAACGTGAAACTCACCAAAAATGTTCGCTTGTTGATTTCTCCTTGGATCAACGTTTCATGTTGTAGAGCAGGATTACATCTTCTGAAACATCGTCTGCGTAGTCTAATCGTAATATGCTACTCATAAGGCTGCTGAAAATTCTCTGACAGCCCATGACCAGTTTCGCTCTTTCTGGGGCTCATCAGGTAGGCGTAGTCCCCGAATTTTCGTCAACTTACGTTTTACTTGAATCCATCATAAACGAGGGATTTAAGTGGATTCAGTTGAGTCTCCCGTCAAAACCAAATTCATGTGCAAATGAGAGTATTTATTCAGGTCGTCTACGTTGTTCTAGCTGCTTATACTTGTCTTCTGAACTTATTAGAGGACAAACAATTTGATTTGAACGAAGAACCCGACAGTTTGGATCATTTTTTCTTCTCATATGTGTTTATTGTTGGCTTGTATTGCTTGAACTGTCTGGCCATCCCTGGGTAGCGCCCATATACTTGTATTCTCGTCTGTGATCAAATCACGTGAGTTTTCCTCTGTGATTATGATAGAGCAGAATACCGAATCAGTATGAGTTGAACGTGAGTCCCATTTGTCACTTGCATCAAGCAAGTTGTCTGGATAGTCAGAGTCAAAGCGGATGTTTGTTTTATTCAGACGCGTGTATGCTACCCTACCTCCCCCTCGCCCCAAAAGGCAGACATATAATCTGTCCTTCCTTGGCAGACAATTGTGCGCGACAAACTTTCAACTTAGGACACTGTTACCAGTACTATCCTTCTTACCGTCAAGGTTGTCAACCGTGAACGCTTGTGGGGCGGGGGAGGGGGTGAGAGATAAGGTAACCAACGACACTAATCAACCCGTATCCTATTTGCGCACTTTCAGCTGGAACTTTTCCCGACGGATTGACCTAAATAAGTTGAGTCTGGTAGCATTTCTCTTTGGTAGGAACTATCCTCCGAAAGTCACTTGTCGTAAGTTAGTTGTAGCCGGGAAAAACGGACACCACCTACTCATGGATACGCCTTTTCTCACTTCTACCGTCCTAAGCCGGCGTCATCCCATCGGCTTTATTCGGGTAATTCGTGTCGATATTGGGTATACAGTTTCAACTCTGTCTAGGTTTTTTTTCCTATGGCTCTGGAATGGTCCATGTTGCTCCGTTGGAACGAGTTGAGCGTTCGGCATGAAACAAATGTCCTCATTATTTTCCGCAATTCCTCCACTTCGCTTTTTCTCTTCACCTAATGTGTTATTTTCCGACACAGATGAACGGCACTGGAGGACCCGGTTATGTGGATTCTGGCATGCAAACTGCTGATGCGGGCACTCAGGGTGCTGAAGGCAGTCCCGCTGGTGGTGGCAGTCACCGTCACCATCGTCGAAGACGTCGCAAACAGCCGCGTCATCCATCTGATCTACAAAATGGAACAAACGGAAACACAACGAACGATTCCGCGGAGGCCGCGGGCGAGGTATCCCAGTTTGTGGAACAGGTCGGTACCACTCAACCGGACGACCGTCGCCAGATGGTAAATTAGCTCTTCCACTGTATACTTTCTACTAAGCCCACCATCATCATTCAGCCAGCGAACCTATCCATGCTGCACTCACTTGTCACAGACCACACTGACTGATAAAATTTATTGTTGGTTGTTGGATCTAGTTTTGCCTTGTCAATGAATAATGTATATGCGAAAACCTTCAGCTGTCATTCACCTGAAGCCGCTCACTGTTCACTGTAACATCCTTTCGATGCCCAGCTGCTATGCCATCCGAGGGAAGCACGAGGGTTGGGATACTGCCAGGTTACCAAAGCCTAGACAGGGGAAGTCCAGAGACAGAGGTCGGGTTCGAACCACGGACCTTTCGGTCAGTAAATTCGCGCTCTAACCACTTGAGCCATCTCGCCCTCGTTTACATACGCTTACTTCCAGGCCATTCACATTTACTGTCCTTGTATCTTGCCACTGTGGGACCGGCGACCTAGAGTTGAAAGCACTCCACTTGGCTAGAGTCCAGCAAACTGTCATTTTCTACTGCCAAATTGATTGGGACAGTTGAGTCCGATGCAACTCAACTTGACTAGCCTTTTTTACTCGTCAAGGTTACCCATGTTTCGATTGGTTGTTGTCCGTGTTGTTACGATTGATTCGGTGAGTGAGAAGCTCGGACATGGCGCTCCTGGCGGCTATCGTAAGCTCCCGAGTTAACCATTTGAGTTTTGAACAAACACTAGTTATCGACTCGATGTCATTGCTCACCACGTTTGAAACTGGAAGGGAACCACTCATATGCTAGTTATTTGTCCCTAGCCTGCACATTGGCACATTGATAATTGGGAACCAATAGCTGTAAGGTGTTTGGACACAAAACTGAATCACGTGGTTATTAGCTACCGCGTGGCTACATACCTTGACGCCGACCACGATCCGAGCACAGGATTGCATAGGCCAACGAAGGGCTACTCGTTACGTCACCGTGTAACTCACGAGATGGCTCAATTGGTTAGAGCGCGAATTTACTGACCACAAGGTCCGTGGTTCGAACCCGACCTCTGCCTCTCGACTTCCCCTGTCTAGGCTTGGGCAACCTGGCAGTATCCCAGCCCTCGTGTGGCATGGCAGCTAGGCACCGAAAGGGTGTTACAGCTGAACAGTTTAGTTTTGAACAGTGTAACTCACGGATATCGAGTTGTGTTGCGAGCAAACCCACGCAATGGTACCGAGGTCCGTTTTCACTATGAAGGAGTGTTTGCTTTGAGATTTATAGGTATCTGCTAGAGCTTGGTAAAACAACACTATCTACAAAAGACCATGCTAGCATAGGGGACTCGTCAGATGCCGAGTATTACTGAATCGACAAAACAACAGAACTTTACGCAATCTTAGGGAATGGTCCAACCGAACAATATACCATGAAATTTACTTTCTCTCCTTAGTTTGAGCAAGAGCAACTACCCGGGCAGAAACATCAATACTCAATGTCAAATGCAGGCACGTATTCCGACGCGGACCCAATGTCAGCACAACCCAGTTTCACGTCCCAGTCTTATCATCAAGCTATGAATGCCTCCGATTCTAATCGGACCAACTGTATGCGCTATGGTGAGTTCCTTCGTTTCTTGTTAGACCTAATGCAGTCAGGAATCATAGGTTCGCGGATTTTTCCGAACCATCACCATTTCCTGTTTCCGTCGCGTTCCACTTCAAAGTTCTGATTGTTGTCAGCATCTCTGGTGCGTCTTGTTTCTTTTACACTCTTGCGCTCCCTGCAGACTCAAATTTGAGACCAGTTCACTGCGAATTACACATTAAAAACAGACGTACGAAATGCGTTCGAAACAAACATTTGATTTCGCCGGTAGTTTCCGGTGCACCCATTGCAATATTGCATTGATTAGACTGACTGAATGCTTGGTAGACGTCTTAAAAACAGGTGACAGGTGAACTAATGAGCAATTTTTGTCCGGCCAATCTATTCTGTATGATGTAATTGGCTTCCTGGAACTCATTTTGGCCAGTGGACAGATAGCACAGCCGATAACTGGTTTGGTGAATATGAAACAATGCGTCTGATTTACCAGTTTTGGTCTACCCTTTCGTCAGTTTGTATTGCGTGGTTCTTTCTTGGCCGCGGCCATCCCCACCCTAGGTGGGGTGGGGGGCAACGAGCTTATGCGATGTCATTTTCTTCATTGGTTTCACTCAATACTGCCAACCGTTCCACACCACTGCAAAGTCACCTTGCCATCTGGGTAGTCTCTTTTCCCATGGCTTTCACTGTGCACATTTTTAGAAACATTGTACAGGCATTCCCCCTCTTGAGGGGGCCACCTCCGTACGCGGTTCCCTAAGAGTTGGCCTGGACCACTCATCGACTCCAAACCAACAGTGTTGGCTTCGTTCACTGACAAGCGCTACCCACTCGACTAACTGTGCGGCAGCCAAGTTTGTTCCCCAACTGATTGGAACCCTCAGAACAAAATTGCCCCTCCCAAGAGGGAGCTTAAAGGAACGATATATCAACAAAGTGTTCAACGGACCAAAGCTAGCAGACACTTTTGAAGAGTAATCCATCCGCAGGTGTGACCGTATTTGGATAGGCTACTAGAACCTTCGATTAACAGATACAATCACCAATCATTTAATTAATACTACCTGGTACCGTGTCCCACCCTGCCGAGAATTCTGTCGATTCTAAGTTTCAAAGGGATTGTTCCCAGGATTTCACAAATTATTTGGCAACACGGTTTTCCTCAGTGACGACCATTTTTAGTTGGTCCCTTAAGTACAATTCCGATTTTTTCAGTCTCTAAAGGAGCGGACACCACTCGGAACGGATTACTTTCGATTAGTCTCTGTGGGACACGATATTCTAGTGCCGCGTTTTCATCGAGAGACGAGAGTTTGTCAGATCAGTTTTCGCAGACTCACTGGACTTCATCTTACCTGTAGAAGCTGGAAATCATGCTCCTTGAGAAGTTGCTAATTTTTGTATCGTTCAGCTGTAGCACCCATGCCGCCCGAGGGAAACACGAGGGCTAGGATACTGCCAGGTTGCTCAAGCCTAGACAGGGAAAGTCGAGAGGCAGAGCGGGTCGGGTTCGAACCACGGACCTTCCGGTCAGTAGATTCGCGCTCTACCCACTTAAGCCGTCTCGCCCCAAAAATTCTATATCTAAATACGAAGTCAAGGTCTGTGGTGTTTGGAGACCCGCATGGTTCACTTCCCTAGTTCTACGCATGGTTCTCTCTCTCTCGACTATAGAAGGAAATGGTTTTGTTGGTTCTTCATTCACACTCCAAGTAGAGCAACACTTCTTGTTAAGAAACATCGGGCATTGTGTAAGTCAGCTGTTTTTGGCAACATTTTTCAGCAATCACCATGAGACACCTTGCCTTTACAGAGTGCCGCTCAGGCAGACACAAAACCACCTAATTGCGTATGGGTGAGAGTTCCATCTTGACCTTGACAGTTCGCACGCCGTACAACATGAAAGAGGTTGTGTCCTGCATAGCCAAAACGTTACAAGACCCGATGATTGGTCGCAACTCACATTTGTTAAGGTGGTAACATGACTTTAAGCCAATGGTTAGTTCAAACAAGTGTTTGCCGCTCCCTGGAAAGTTCAAGGTTGTGTGTCTTAGCAAAGCGGAACAGTACGTCTGAGCAACCGTCACGTTGGGTTCAGTCTAGTTCCAAACAAAGAAGACATCACTGGACAGGCTATGCGGGATTCATCCAAGGCATTGTGACACCCTTCGGGACCATAGGAGGTGACTTGGGGAAAACCTAACAATCTTGTATGACTCAATATTTTCCACCACAGAATATTACTGGTGCATTCGTTGAGTGGTTGTGACAATGTCTGTAATCAGTGTACAACTGTAAACAATTTCGAAAGCACAGATTAAAAAACAGATACTGTATTGCTATTTGCTCGAGGTAGGGACCGTTCTTGCAGATACAGCCATGTGAAACCTGGTTGTTAGGAAAAAAATCGTTCCATCTGGCCAACAGTGTCAAATTACAGAGGTGAAAACCACGTCTTTCAAAAACGAAGTCTTTCGCTGACAACGGTAGAACTGCATGCGGTGCACCCAAAGAATTCTCAGTTCAAAATACAATGGTTCGCAGAGTTTGTGGGAATGCATCAACATACACTACTGGCATACCGGTAAACACAGCCAAGCATCCAATGGCAGAACGTCTCACCTACTCACTTCAGCTTTTCTTTTACTGGGAACGCCGCAACGCAAGTGAAGTTTTGTTTTCACCGATCGTTTGTCGAAGGCTTCATGTAACCGGTCTTCCTATTGGTAAATGACAGCTGTTCAGCTAATCTTCTATCAGGTCATCACACCATCTGGAAAGATGCTTTCCGTGTGTTAGACGAGAAGTTAGACGAGAGAAGCGTTTTTTCGACCCTTCTCCAATCAATCTTGATCGATCAATCCCATTGTCAGACCGACGTCATCCAGCCAGCAGACTAGTGAACCCTCAATTTGACTCCGAGCTTTTGTTCATCGGTTTGACCATATTTGTGTGCGAACAGGTTGGCGCGCAAGCTAGTGGTGGGTCATCAGGTAGTTCCGTTTGTCGAAGGATGTTCATGACCGATGATATGCAGCGGTAACCACAAAGTTTATCGCGAACTAGATCTCTCACCTTGTGCGTTCACATCGTTTGCCTGCAATTGTTTGGTGTTCGATCACGTTCTCGTCACTTAGGTTGTTCCATTTGTAGTAGTAGTAAGGACGGATCAAGTATCTGAAAGCCCAAACCCTTCGCCGAGTTACATTGACTGTATTAGGGAGCGTGGTCTAAAAGTGGCTTAAAAATTAGTCTGCCGTTGCTTTTTCATCCAGTAATGCAGTCGTTTTTACTTTTACCATTAACCAGAAAATACGACATCAAGACCAACATAGCTCCCCGCCGATAAACTGAGTTGGCCAGTTGTCACATCCTCTGCATAAGTGGTGCCTGTTACCACAAACTCGTTTACACCAAAAAAGTCCATAATTAGGAAGCATCAGATTGGAAAACTTACTCGAATTTTGAGCACCCTTTCAGAGTAAACGAGATGTGTCTGTCCTAAACGCTAAGCACATTCGAAAACCCGCCTAAAATCGGTTTTGTTAGTTAAGACTCGGTAAGAGGCAAGTATGGCACTTACACACTGCACCGAACTTACTTGTTACCGTAAAGCATTCAGGGTCTTATGGAAATAAAATAATCCAAATAAGATTGATTATAACAATTAAAAGCACAAATCTTCGTTGTTTCTCGAAAACACCTTTATATCAGTTGACCGGAGCGTTGTGTTTTCGCCCTATTTATCTGCACAACTTAAGTGGCTGAAGACCTGAAGGATTAAGGTGAACCATCGACCAAGCTTCTGTCGTGCTTTTGAGTGTACCGTAACTTGAAGTGTTCTAGCTTTGCCCAGGAAACCTCAGGCGACTTGTCATCAGCTTGGACTTGTTTGTATCCCCAAATTTGTTGTAATATGAATGGTCAGCTGGATCACGGCAGTATTACTAATGCGCACCAAATGTAACAACTAGACTTAAACTTCGTAATGCACTACTCATAAGGTTCAGCTGGGTTCCAGGTGAGTCTCTCGCAAAAACCAAATTGATTTGCAAATGAGTGTATTTCTCGAATAGACTTAAACTTCTTTATTGGTGTGTTCGGCAGGCTTGGCTAAAAAACCTTTATGTATTACCCGGTTGCAACCAAATTGTCTAACTAAGTGTCTATGGGTATGAAAATATCCCACAAGTTAAACTACGCAACTGATCCTAGATTTCAGCTACAGCAACGGAAAAGCGCACCCGTAGTACAATTCCTGTCAAACAGCGGCGAGATAATTCACTTCTTATAACTTCGGTAAGACCTGTTCTTGTTGAAAATGTTATGATGAAACCCAGAAGTTTGGATTCTTTTCTGTGCAAGTTATGAGATAGAATCCAAAGCAGTGTTTGGTTTGCCAGCCAAGAGAGATGAGTACATATACAAGTAAAAAGATTACCCCTGTGGTACAGCCCATCAACCTGTGCACAAACCCTTTGTAACGGAAGCACGATGCCTAAAACGGGGACTATTTGTGATGCCGGTAAAGATCATTTTATCTTATATCCACATCATTCCGATTGAAAGCAGTCTCTTTGTGTCTAGACGCGGTCATTCTGACTGGTAGAGGCCAAAAGGATGAAAACAATGAACCGCATATTAGGTCTTGCAAAAGACCACCAGCACTGTCCGGATTACAAATCACGAACTCTGATATGCACTGAGTTAGTCCTATTCCAGGAGCCTAGTGTTGTATGTGTTCAAAGTTGAACGATGTGGTTAGTTCTGTAGGGATTATCTTTGAACGGTCAGGTACGGTCAGGTACGCAAATCAGATGGAAAACTGTCCCTGACGGACACGAAAAGTTCCCAATAGGGTTCCTCGTTACTCATGAGTTGATGTACGATGACCCCTCCTAAAAGGGGTCATATTTCAGCAAGGGTTTACTACCATCGTCCCCTGTGTTATTCTGTTTTGGAAGACTGCTAATGCATCAGGTGAATTTAGTGAATAGATGGAAAACTATAAATAGCAAACGGATCATCATTCCGGACAAGACTGAGTGTTGAGAAGTGTAGAGCCTACTACGACGTTTCGAAGGAGAGTCCCGCGGTTTTGGGAACATCATAGAATCCATTTTGTTTCAATCCTCCTATGTGTGGCAGTATGTGGGAAACTCTGACATTGTTTCTTCTGCTTCCACGTCACACCGAGGATATTGTTCATGATGTTTTACAAAGCCCCCAACGCTCAGCTTCCTAAAGTCAGTACTTTAGCACCCCTCCTTTTTGAAAACGTGGAATTCTATAGTAATCTCTATTTGTCACTCTTTTGGTTCGTTTGGTTCAACAAAGCGTTCCCAATTTGTCACGTTTGTCAGCGAATCCTTTTAATCTTGGTTTCTGTTCACTGCACTCACTTCAGTTTTTCTTCTCTGTTACAGACTCTCCTCAGCGTGAACAACTGATGTCGGGACACCAAATGCCCCCACCGAATCAACCACCGCCACCACCACCAGCAGTTGCTTTGGGACTCGGTTCACCCAGTGTGGTGAACGGCCATTACCACCAAAATCCCCCTTCTTATCAGATCAACAGTCAGACACAGTCCCCAGGGGCTGGTGATTCTGTGTCTCGTCGAATGTACTCAGGCGCCCCCGGGGCTGCCGGACTACTTGTTGGTCCACCTCCTCGAATTCGAGACTATTCGGAGTATGGAATTCTCCGGGGTGTTGGACTTCCACCCACCCCTTCTGGTGGTCAACCGCAGCCTCCACAACACAATGTTCTTATGGGAAATTCGGCCGTCACGAATGCTTCGGCCCATGTGAATGGGACAATGATGTACGAAGGACGATATCGTGAGGGCCAAGCTTGAATCCGTGGCACAGCAGGGGCGTCTGTATATCCCCCTACGTTTTTGTGTCTATTGACTTTTGGTCATATTCTGGCCAGTTTCAAGACGTTTCCTACCCTCAATTTCCTCTCTCGTGTTTATTTGCCACGCTGCATGCAACGGCCAACGAATGAGCAGTCCTACCCCGCTCCTAAATAAATACCTGACAAACAGAAGTGCTTCTATTATTGCCATTATTCCGTACAGGCTTTCGAATAATATACATGTATGCATCATATTCATGCCTATGGTCACAGTTTATCTTCGCATTTTTCAAACTTAGACAGTCGAACCACACAACACATGGGTTCCCCATGTTTTTGTCCCACTTTTTGGTTTTGTGTCACCATTGTCACTCAGTTTTATCATTATTTTATCGATCGCCTGTTCTTCACCATCAAAAGCTAGTGTCTCGTGATCAGAGAGCACTGTGTACAGCTGATTTACTATGGATACGCGTTTTTCTTTGTTTGAATGATCTCTCCCACCACCGACTTCCTAATAGAGTTGATCCCGACGATGCTGCTAATCTCGTCACACTTTGTACGCCCCGAATACCGTAAATCGTGTTTTCGCCACTCGTCCCCTGTCCCCTGGCTGCATTTGATTTCTCTCACTCTCTCTCTGGGT
Source organism: Clonorchis sinensis (assembly GCA_003604175.2). Classification (NCBI taxonomy): domain Eukaryota; kingdom Metazoa; phylum Platyhelminthes; class Trematoda; order Opisthorchiida; family Opisthorchiidae; genus Clonorchis; species Clonorchis sinensis. The sequence continues at coordinate 12,952,270 of CM030375.1, forward strand.
TTTATGCTAAGATTGCACGCTTGCAGGGAGCGTAATCTCTCGTCAGTTTGTGTTCATCCTGCACCCACTTTGGGCTTCTAATGGTATATAGTCTTTGCCTTACCGGTTTTCGGATTTGACCTTATTGCTTGCTTGCGTATTGCTTGCGTGATTACTCGCTGACTTTTTTCTATAGTAATACTATCACCACAACAGTTCATTCATCAGTGCATGAAATATTACACAATTATGGTTCGATTTCACTGGGTTCTCACTGGTTCTCACTCGATTGTGGAAGAGGCACACAAAGGTCCAATTCAATTCAATTCAATTATCAACTATAAACCGTATATCATGGGTATACTGGTTCCGGCTGCTACAGTTTAAATCATCGAAAAAATGGGAGATGCAGCTAGGCATTGTGGGTGATGTCTGTTCAGTTAGTTCCGTGAACTTGGCAGCTACGAATTGAAGACGATAGCTTCGATGCACGAGCGCCACTGACTGCACGACTAGGCCATTTCTGCCAGTGTCATTAACCATTGGTGAGTTGAATCTCGTGGTCCCTATTCAGGGAGGCTCCAGCTGTCGACTCAGTTTACTCGTTAGTGTTTTCACGCTTCTTCGCCTGGTCGTACACTGTCCACCTCTCGGTCGCTTTCACTGAGCTGGGTGAAAAGAGCTTTGTGAGGTGCACGGTCTTCTGGCATGCTGAGTACATGTCCTGAGCAGCGTACCCTATGAAGCGTGAGTAATTCATCTATCGCGGGAGAGTTCCATCTTCCTAAGACCATATGGCATACCTTAGCATCGCTGATACGATGTTTCCACCAGACCCGACCAATGCTTTGGAGACACCGATGGTCAAACACTGACATCTTGTGTATTTCCGCCGTGCATAGAGATAATGTTTCCAATCCATAAAGCAGTATGGATCGCAGTGCCGCAGTGTAAACTCTATTTCTGACAGAAATAGAGTCATCACGTTGCTGTCATAAGTGTCGGAGGTTGGCCAAGGCTGCCCTGCCTTACCGATTAGAGTGGTAACCTCATCTCTAACCAGTCCATCAGAACATGTGAAAATACCCAAGTAAAATTTTTTGTCTACCACGTCGATTGGCCCGTCCGCAAGCATGAAGTTTGGGTTGGGTTCCACTCAGTCTTGTACAAACACTTTACACTTTGCAGGTATGAAACGCGTGCCAAACCGTGCGACAGGCACGCGAAGAACCACCACTCAAAGACAGTACAGTTGTTAGACACTTGTTTTCGGGTCCTCTTTTCTGAAGGCAGTAATTGCAAACTGGCTGGAATCGGTAGATTATTGATCCACATGGAAGTGGTTGCAAACCACTCTGATGGGCCTGTCAGCGTTCAAAATTTTCGGAATGGAGAGCATTGATCAGCCAATTCGAACGAAACGGTAGGTAACCTCCCGTTTAACTTTCGCTGCCTACGCAACGCTGCTAAAATACCCCGGTTAGGAACCGTATCTTGTATCGATTGATTGATCCTTCACAGGGTTATACGCAATGTAGATTAGTCTACTCTCTGGTTGAGCAGGAAGACGAGCTACAACGTGACTGGTTATTTGCATTTTCACGATCCCTAGCTATACACTAGCTATTTTGTTGACATCCGCTGCTAGTGTCTAATCATCCACTCATAGATGTATACAGTAAGAAATCCTCAACAAGGGACACCAGTCGGGAGAATTAGCTTGTAAAATCCTGAGTGTTCCTTCTTGGGGATTATTTTAGAGCGAGTCAAAACGCGCAGTGACAATCGATACATTTACGCTAGGCCTACTGGACGCGAGGTGGTCCAGGTGGTTAGAGCGCGAATTTACTGACCGGAAGGTCCGTGGTTCGAACCCGACCTCTGCCTCTCGACTTCCCCTGTCCAGGAATGGGCAACCTGGCAGTATCCCAGCCTTCGTGCAACCTTCGGGTGGCATGGTAGTTAAGCACCGAGAGGGTGCTACAACTGAACGATTTCTTTTACTGGACGCGAAAAGCTTTCAAGTTGTCCCGGTAACTTGTCAGAGACGCTTGGTTTTTATTGATTTGGGTGGTCGTTATCCAGTTGGTAGCACCAATACTGTTCACCCGGGAGTTCATCTTCACAGTTTATTGTTAAGGTGCAACACTGTAACTGTGTTAGCAGCCGGAACACAATCACTAGTAATGACGGAGATACGGAGCAGAAAGAACTCGTGGCTCGGCGACACAGATCCCTTTTGGGGTAGGGTTGCGGTCTTACGGGACTGTGTTCGGTGTAATGATACATCAACGATGATCGGTACAATGTTCGGTGTGGACATTATTGAGGAAATTTTCTGTAGTGCACTCAGTGTTACTGCAGCCGCCCTCGCAACTTAACTTTGGAACGAGACCGTCCTATCTCTGAATGGTTACTGAATACAAGCTTACTGTTGAGGGCGAACGTACACACCTGTAGATATAAGCATGCTGTGGAAGGAGGGGAACATCATAAGAACGTTTGAAAATATGCACAGAATCGGCTCTTATACCGAGAAGGTAACGCATCCTCTGTTTCTCTGGTAAATGCATGGTTTTGGGGATAAATTTTTTCATAAGACTTGCGAGAATCGGCGTTTGAGTTTCTTCATTCACATCAAATCCCCTGATACGAGTACACGTACCTCATCAAGGTGAGACGTCCACCAGGTGGTTTTGTGTCCGGATAATTCGTCAACCAACCGGGTTAGTAAATGTGGTATGAGAGATACGTAGTGTCTGTGGACGTAGTATCGCATCAAACAGCCAACTACTCATTTGATTTCCCAAAAAACCGGAAATGTGTCGTCATTCGTTGGCGTTACGTATGAATTTGCAATTGACTTTCCACCCAGGGTTGCCAGACGACTTTGCATCATTTTGAAATTTGCTCTGTTAGCCACCACGAAACCGCTATGGCCATTGCACTCAGTCCAAAGTTTCTCTTCTGAACTCATGCCAGCGGAACGCAAAACCATCTGGCCGTCCAGATTGGGTTTTTTCACAGGATTGAATGTCACTTTTCCAAGTTTTCTGCCAACTCGAATGCTGTTGCATGTGGAAAGTTTTCAAAAAGGAGTGTTTTTTTTATTCCTATGCATTCGAAATGAGTGGAAAATTTGAATAGCGCGATTCTTGTACTGCTTGCTGCAGTGTGCGGGCAGCTAAGCAGACCGGCTTCTGGCATTTGAAGACAGACTTCGAAGTGTGAGACGTGCAGAAGCTGTAACTAGGCGTGATGCACGGCGAATAAAGATGTCATTCCAGTACTTAGGTCCTGTGGAGTGAGTATCCAGAAAAGGGAACGTTTAAGGAGGGAGACGTCAGCACTATCATGTTCTCATTTGCCCATCCTGCTGTACGTAGCAAGGTGACCCGGCTGATGACACCACGTGACGTCCGATAGGACATGACAATAATTTTTATTGTGAGGTTCATATTTGTGCGCAGTCAGGACACCCGTACTTAGATGAGAACACGTTCAGGGTCCTCAAAGAAAGCCTTTGGTTCGAAAGCCTGACCTCGAGGCAGCGGGTGGGTGCCGGCATACCACCAACGTAGTGAAAGTGCTTCAAGCAACGGGTCGCTGTGACTGTTCCAACCCTAACCTGGAGATCCAGGACGGTGTTTGTCGGACCTCTATTTACTGGTCAACCTGGCATGAGAAACTCTGCGGCTTTCGAAGTGAAACTCTCCACTTACGCTCAGTGGCTTATACAGGTACACACCACGATAGGTTCACTCTCTTCGCAGAGCATAAGACGCCTAAACCCAGCATGTGCGACGCAACGTCGAAAGTTTCAAGTGGGATTTCTTCCTAGTAGTAGGTAGATCCTTTGGTATTAATCGCTGCACCTAGCAACATAAGAGTGCCTGTACCAAACCGCTGTCCTATCTAGTTCATCTTTGGCATCCTGCTGTCGAGGATGCAGATGATTTTTCCTTTATGAGACGCAAGAAAATGAAGTGAATTGGGTTATAAAACAGAAGTGATTGGTATTTTGTTGCTATTCCAGGAAAGATCACTTTCACCTTGTAAGTAGCGATTGTAGATCTCAGTATCCATGGCTTGGTACTTATCAGGTCCTCCTCGATTATCACGAAACCAACAATTCTAACCACTCACCAGTGGACACAGCTTTATGAAAAATTCAAACCCACGCCAAACCAATTGCATTTGGTTCACGTTTTGTCCCACCTATGTGGGCTTAAGCCTGATGCCGCTCAGACTGATCAACGGTTCACAAAGATAACGCAAAAAACGTGTTTCGTGCAACTCACCTCCACCTTATGGCTTCAGGAAATTGGAATGCCCAGCTTATGAACCTGATCCTGACCCGATTAAGAACCAAGATGGCAGACTAGCATGTCCAATGTGCAAAATTACCGCAGTTTGTAATAAAAAAACTAACATTATGGCTTCTCTAAAACGGTTCTGGTGAAACACCGCTGTAAATGAGGAAAGTGCTCAAAGCTTATCATTCCTATATCTCTTAACCGGATGATGACCTGATATAATCTCATTTCGTGGCACTGACTCTTCACTGTTTTTGTCTTCTTCGCTGAATATTCATCCACCAATGCCGAGTGTGCTCCCTCACAACAGCGTCGCCGGTTAATCGAAAGGTTTTTCGTTCTACTGTATAGATTGGAGATTTAATGGGAAACATGAGTGGCTGTGTAAATTCGTCGCGGGACAAATGCTTGCTAGTAGCGTCTTTTTCAAAACAAACCACTCCCCGATGTAGATGGTCTCGCCTCAATACTGTGGAATTGTACACAAAATTCAATACAGAACCTCACCTGCTGTTCCTAACCGAGTTTTTCAGGATCCATCCATGCAATGCTTCAGGTGGAAGGTCCAAAAGCAACGGCAACAGACTAACTACAATAACAGAATCAGAGGAAGGATAATTCTACTGGATGCGTGGAACTTCTTTAGGAGAATTGGTCAGTCAAGAAGTGACCACGTGATGTGATTTCCGCGACTAAAGAATGAGTAGTGCTATGTCCTGTTTAAGTGAGAGCTAATCACGCCGTTGATCAGCCACTCGTGGCCAAACGGTTAAGTGTTCAAACTACTAGCCGGGAGGTCCCGGGTTCGAAACTCCCCGGAGTTTCGTGAGATCCGAACTGCTGATGATTCCCAACAGGAATGAAACAGCTGTACAATGGTGCTCGGCTTTTCAGCATAGACTGGCTTCACAGAAAGGATGGAGTCTCAATTGAAAATAACGGAATCGTTGACGAACGCAAGGTTGTGTGAAGATGACCACTGAACAGGTAGATTGCGTTTGTTCCACTCAGATCTGTTACGGTAGGTGTGATTTAAAACATGGACATCAGTGTATTCGCAAAAGCGATTGTACACCAGGGCCTTTGAGCATCAGTTCTGCCCGTAAAACCGTATGTTTTGAAGTGATGTTCACTCCACAGGTTGTACTTATGCATAATCGTTACTTCAGAAACTTGAAACGGTGAATCCCAACCCTGCTGGAGAAGTCGGATCCGATGCATTCCCTAAGGAATTCCTGTGATTTACAACCTAGAACTTCACTCATTTTGATGTTAGAAAGATGACGTTTGTTTTTTTTGTTCCTCAAAAGTAATCTTCAATACTTCTTCATCGAAGGTATAGTTAATCCGTCAAAGAAACAACACGTGTTCGAGTGCACACAGCAGTCAGCCGGTGGTTGCGTTTGGCAATTCGTTGGTTGTTTGCGGTTTCCCTTGTTTCTGCTGCAAACGATATGCTGACTTCCTCAGTTTCAGCAAGACTACCTTCAAATCGACCATACTTGCACGGATAGGTTTATCCATCCCCAGCATTTGACGCTTGCGAAAGTGTCTAAAGAAAACACCAGTTGCTCGTAATGTACGCACAGTTCGCAGAATGGGACCGCGAAAAACTTGATAGGCCTTTTGGAAACCACTGCATTCGCCGATTTCTCGATTTAGTTCACATCCACGCTCATTCCGTTTGCTCCAGTTCCCTAATTGCTTGCCAGACTAGAAATGCAGGTCTTTTCCAACTGGCTTGTTTATAACCGTGGCATCTAACGGAGATTGCGTACCCGCATTGTGCCTTGGCAACAACATGGACCCTCTCATTGATCTAACTGACAACCCGCATTCATCCAGTCTTCAACATCCCGTAATTCTGTGTCATTAACCACCCTGCTCGTTGTACAAACATCTGATGCTCTCACTGCTGGACAATTGAACTATGCGACTGTAAACAGTTTAGGTTATCTTCTTATCGATTGCTTTTATGTTGCCGCAAATTGCAACTGTGGTAGAGACAGCTGATGGGGCCAGAATTAACCCTGTGGACTACTACTGTGTTTTTTTTAAGTGAAGAAATCCACGTACACGGCATAGCCAAACGATGTAGCTCAGGATGGACATGAACTGCTGATGTTTCGCTTATCGAATGGGTGTTACACGGATGAATTAAGGGTCGATATCTACCCACGTCGTTGGTGAGCCCTGCGCTGGAATCACGCAATTTAACATCATCCAGGTACTCAATAGGATTTGGTGCAAACTGTTTGAACTTAGAAAGGGAGTCGATAAAGTCTGAGCAACTATGGAGATCGGTTAAAGTACTTTCGAGAAAGACTGCGCCAATCTCCCGATGCTGTTATTAGCCCAAAAATCGTTGTGGGAAGTTAATACACACATGCCTGTTGTCAAAGTTGGACAGACTCAACAGCGTAGCCGGAATGGATAAACCAGGCCAATACGACCTTTCGTAAACGCGTCGACCTATGGAAAACCCAACACTCATTTGGTAGGATTTTCTAATGAATCCTTGTGGTTTTGTATGATTTATTCATTGTATTAATGTTCAGTTTAACAATCAACGTACTGATGTCGTGTTTAACGGAGTTGTTCTCTTCCATCGTTTCGGATACACCAATCTCTTTCAGCAGAGCTTATCCTGGGAAACGGACCTTTTGGTCTCTTCAAGGGTAATTTATAGGATCCAACATCAGCATAATAGGTTGTGAGAAGTTCTGCAAAGTTTCCTATATATAGAAGTTCCCAGCTGTTACTTCAAAACAAACTACGTGAGTTACTCGATAGCTCAAGAAGCGCCCGCTAAAGCCACTTGTGGATTTCTATCATTTTGATCCGGGTTTTTGAGACACGCCCGTCAGAATCTGTTATATCCAAATTCAGCTCAGCATGAGCGACATCATGGCCAAAGATCAAATCCGACTAGGGCAAAAGCTCAAGATTTCTTGCACGATTTCTACACAATAATCACTTTGAAAGAGGGTTCCCCCAAATGAGGCTACTTTCTAGAGGCTCCGTTCAGGGAATGTCACCCCCAAGTTGGCCCGCTTCTTTAAGGTCCCACGTGCTTTGGCTTAAAACTGACACTTATTTAGAAGATATCCCCCATGAACCAGGAAAGAGCAAAATGAAAAAAATCGTGTTCTGCGGTTTCCTACATTAGGGCATATGAACAGTCGCAATGCATAATTCCGTTTCCAAGGTGGGCGGTGTACTCAAACATGGTTTTTAGCTAAAATAAGCCTCAGTAGTCCCTTCAAATAAGATCAAACAGAAATGTAAACACCGTCTTACAGACAACACGATTAAGAACGTAGACCAAATTCAATTTCAGTGGGATATGGGATATGGGAACCTGATAACGTACATAAAAACGGAAGTGGAACCTTGTAAAAAGGAATACAGTTAAGTTTGAGTAACACCTTGGTTTAATTCATAAGGAAATTTGACGACTTTTATGTAGACGATTGCTTCTCATCAGCTCCCTACATTATGCAAAAAAATTGTCGAACATTTTGATGCAAACTGTTTCACAGTAACGCCCGAAATAAAACGATCCTTCCACAAAGGGACAACTTCCTTGGAAGGGACTTGGAATCAGTTTCTCAACATACACAATAAGGTCATCATTTAAGACAGCTGAAAAAGTGTTGTCAAAGGACTTTGTCAGCTACTGGTGACATTGGGAGTCCTATCAGAGGTTAAATACACAGGGAGCGTGGCTTCGCAGAGCAATACCTTTCCTAAAAAAACCATGTATTTTGATACCAACAGATGAAGTGAACATTAGCTACGAACACTCAAGACCCACAGATCCATTGCAGCAGTCGAGGATGCACACCAACAGTGTCTTGTGCGACACTTCGGTAACACAATTCAGACCGGCATTCTGATGATCAAAGTTAACTGTTAACTGACCAAAAATATCCAACCTAATAAACATGGAGTAGTCTACTCTCCAGGAGGGTCTTTCAAGAATTAAGACCACCTGACACCTGTCCCGTGAGGTTGGCCTTGCAATCGGCATCTACCTCCTCATCTCGTAAAAAGGTGGATTTCATTGTCTTCGTGGTGCGAAATAAGATCCCGGAAAGAACTGATCAGGAATTCGTAAACTTGGCTTCCACGTAATTTTATACCGATTACATGTCTCAGTGGCCACATGAAGATGGCATTTTAAAAAGTGTGACTGAGGTTCATGATACGACGCCCAATTGGGTGACACAAATGCAATAAGTATCTTCCTCTGCCGAGACGACCCCTCAAATGACACCACTCATGGTTGGTCCCTTCAGAGGTTTCAATTGATTGGGTTGCTCCTAGAAAAGACCAGGTATAGAGAGAAATCAACTTCCGCGAGCTAATTCATACGGCGTTGGAGTGGAAAACTCGCCAGACCATTTCACTCTGGATAATCTGCTGAAAAAAAGCGAGCAGAGTGATCGTGTAGACTTCCACATCACTAAAAGGATTGCATCAGTTTGTCCTCCCGCGAGACGTAATTCAAAGTGATCAAATCAAAACGGGCTCTCCTGCTAGTCGGGCGCTTCCTGCATGAAGTCCACCAGTTAAAAATGGTTTAGAGACAAATGGGCTGGCTCATTTCCAGAGCTTGAGGAGGGTATCTCAAGAGATGGACAGATAGAAATACACAGGAGTAGCTTAAGCTACTGGAGATTGCCAAAAAAAGTCAAACATGGATACCTCTACAAAATGTCACACTTTGCATACCAACCTCAAAAACCGTCAATCACTAGATACAATTCATGGTGAAGCTTCAAACCACGCGCAAGCTGCAGTTGAAAAACAGACGCTGTGCTCAACGCCGATTTCGCCAAGAACTGTAAAATCGAATGCCGCAAATCAGACCAATCACGATCTGTCGACTAAAGAAGTCTTGGCATAGCGCCCGTATTTCTCCACACTAGCAGCGTAATCTAATTCAATTCAGATCAACCACCTCCACGGTTGAACTTCTTAACTAGAACGTAGTTGTACAGTGGACCTTGAAAAGTACTCACTTTTCGAAAGTAACATCATGGAAGGAGATGCGTCCAAAGCACGGTCATCAGGTGGAACAAACTAAGCGATGTTATGTGAGAGCAAACAAAATCATGATTTTCACAAATACGCCAATTTGACTACCAAATTGGTTTTCAAAAGAGAGTTAGTTAAACAGCTCTTTTATGATATTCTTCAACTGAATGTGCTGCACAAAGTCCGCCTCATGTTTCAGTTGGGACGATATTCGAGAGTCGTGTTGTAGCTGAAGAAAATACTCACACGTTTGCTGAAAAATATTTGACGGCTTATGAACGACTCCGTTCGTATCGGAGATTCTTAGGTAGGCGCGGTCCCCGAGATTCCATATTTGATGAATCGTGGGAGATCAAAATCCCCGGAAATTATTATTACCCGGCTAACCCACACATACAAACGTGCAAGCAAACAGAAGAAATACAGCATACACTAGAAGGCAAGGATCTACAGTGACAAAGCATGCGATCACACTTAAATGCTCTTTGGACAATAGCCCAAAGAAAATGCATCCGTGGGTGTTACGGCTTCACATATCCCAACCGACATCCGTATCAGGTCGCTCTGGACCCCACGGTCACACTATCACATCCGTATCTGGATAACAAAAACTCAGTCACGATAGGCAAACATACTGTTAGTCATGGAGACCCGCACGCAACGGCTTCTCTGAAGTATATGACAAACACCGTTCGCGGAATCGTCACGGAGTACAGCGATGCACCTTCAGGTGTAGGGCAAGACTAACCAAAGAACACCTTGAAAAACACATCCATATGATCTATCACATTACAGGTACACAATATACCTGATACGCACAAACAAATCACAATCCCATGAATAATTCCGTGATTGACGGGCGTTGGCTTTCCCGCCGAATTGTGCTACAAAACCTAACAGCAAAATGTACATCCAAAATCGCATATTCAACGTTCTCATTCGCGCGACATTTCCGTTCATCAGGAAGCCCATCGATGTCTGTCTACATAGTTGCCCAAAAACACACCAAGTGTGCATCACAAGGGTCTGTGTTTCTAGGTCTAGAAAGGTCATCATCCAAACATTGGTTGTAAATCTGTCCCCGCCATCTCCTTCAACGTCCAATATGTATGATCAAAAGAACCTACTTTCGGCTACTGATTAACAGTTAGTAGCGGGTGGTCACAATTGTGGTTCCTGCCGCAGCTGCATCAGGCTGACTCAGGCGCACCCAAAAATTCACATCTTTACTCAAGAAACCGTCTGGAGTAGCTTCAGTGGGAGGTGCCATGAACCATATGAATCTGGCTGTGGCCTCACACTAACAGTTCTCATTGGGCAAGAATCTATAAAGGGGAAAAGATAGATGGTCACTTGGCTCCTGACCCACAGCCCGTACCACAAATGGGCTGTCATTCAGGAATAATGTGTCTTGGACACACGTCCCTTGAGATTCAGGGATATGCCTCTTTGCCACCATGGCTGTCTCAAATTAAATAACGCAATCATGTACTCATAGCTTAAGTGCACTGACCTCATCTGAACTGACGGGACTTCCAAGATAAGCAAATCGCTCCACAACTTCGAGTTTGTGGTGGTGGTTTATGAGTGGTGTGTTCAGTGACCGCAGGTCCTTACACTTTGTGGGTACAAAGCCCATGCCAGTGGACGGGATGACTTTGGTCAGTTCGGCTAAACACTCTCGCACCTTTTTCCCTTCTTCAAAGAGAAGAACGAAGTTGTCTGCGTATTCCAGATCAACATGGTTTTAGTCACCAGCCATTTGAACACCAGCGTTTCGAGGATCTTCCACGACTCGTCTCATCATCTGGTTGACCACAAAACTGAATGTGTGAGTGTGTGAATGTAGTGAGTGGGCATTCCTGTCTGACACCACTTTGTGTCCGGGCGCCTTTGGAGAGCTCTGCATATCCTCCTTTGGGCCGAACTCTGAGAATGCAAAAACTTGTCATATTCGAAAACTTCGGGGGGTGATGAAGGACAAGTGACGTTAAAAGTCTCGTTACGACTGGAGTTAAACCGATTACACTGTGATTGCCGCACTCACTACGGGCCCCCTTCTTTGAAAATTCTTGCTGTTGTAAATTCCCCTCAGTTGTCTGTAGCAGCCGGCTTTTCCCAGTTGCAGGCAAGAGAACCAAACAGGCACTGACTGAGGACTTCGCCCCCTATCTATGCACAGTGCGAGTGGGTGCAAGTGGAGGTGACGATATTTTGGCATCCTTGGCTTTCTGGGCTTGGTGCACTTTTGTGACTTATATAGGCTTCCGTAGACAGATCACTCCCACCCAAACAATTGAACTAGTTCACAGGCTGCATGGTCGAGGACCATATTCCAAGGGCAGTGGTACTCACGCGGCCACCTGTAGCTGCTATTCCCCCGTTTGTTACAGACTCAACGTGAAGGCTTCTGTGGCGGGGCGCCTTAGCCACACAATGCTCCTAGCTGCAAAAACTTTGCAAATGGAATAAAACTTTTTACGCCAAAATCTTGCATTTTGTTGCGCATATGCTCGAACCAAAAATCATTCTAATCTAATTTCATATTTTTGCAGATCAGCAAATTTCATTTTCCACTGAAGCAGTCATACCTCTGGTGGAAAAATTCCGGTGGAATACTTCCCAAGCACCGATGGGACCACAGGGTGCCTAGATGGGACTCAAAAGTATTCTGAACTCAGTCGTCTGCCTGTTTTAGTCCATCAGGGATACGTAACAGCTTTCGAAAATTCAATTCCATTGTACGAATACTGAGCACTTTTTGTGGCAAACACGTATCGGAATGCTTTAGTTGCTTCTCCAGTCTTCACGTCTGGCTGCCAATTTTTCGTAGGTGGTGTGAAAATCCACATCATTATGGGGATAGTGACATCGGGCGCGAATGGTAGACTATATATGGTGTCAGTGAGGTTTAGGCCCATTGTGAATGCAGTAGGTAAATTCGCTATATTGTATACGTCAATTTGTGTGTCATAGTGACATGTTTTCCATTTCATTTGTCATCCGTCACGCCAGTTATACGGTCACGTCTTGTGGATGATATCCAACTATCCATACCTGCCTGAGAGCATTGGACAGATGGAAGAAACGTAACACCCACTGTCTACTGTATGTGGTATGACATTAGTAGCACAAATTTGTCAACTGAATGCTAAATTGACGTGTGCCCATCTTCAATCGGTCCTGTCCCGTTTCGTTGCTGTTACCCTTCACTTAGAATCGATAGGCCAAATGGCCATTTTCCTTACAGCGCCAGGAAACAGGCAAAAAACTGCCCTCGGTCGTCCAACCGTCCATGTGAAGTATGTCCTCATCCGTAGTACTACAAAAGTGCTGCCACAATTCTCAGTTTCGGAAATGTCAAATATAACTTGTCAAAGCCACTGACATGCAACGGCTGTTCTAAATAGGAGAAACCGCTTTTCTTCTTCATGCGAGAACACTTTTTTTGGGGGGCAACCCTGCCGTGAAACTATCTTTTTTTTGCTTCAGATATTCTCGTACTTGTGTTGCTTTTTTGACAGAAAAGCTTACAGTATGCATTGGGCAAAAACTTAGACTTGTGGTCATGTGGTCTCGGATCTGATGTCGTTTCTCACGTGACTTCACTGGGTTATTCCTGCAAGTTGGATTATGGAACAATCCAAATCTGTTCTACGGAGATGAGTGTGGTGGAAATCGCTTGGATTATACTCATGCTTTTGCTAGCACAGAAGAAACAGCCTACTGGCTTGCTAACTGAGGTGCTGTGTGCGACAGTTCTATTGATGCTGTGTGCTGACACTCTGACTACTGTGGGTTGTGTTCTTTGAAAAACTAGATAACTGACTAGGACCTCTGAGAGACGTTCCCTCCAGCCCCGAATATCATTCAGCCCGACGAATTATCGGACGCCAGGTCAAACTTACCGTGTGCGCCAACCGTGAAGTTTCGTGGACACGCAAGGATCAGGAGAGGGAAGTTTTCGAATATGACAAGTTTTTGCATTCGCTGAGTTCGGCCCTATGGGAGGATACGCAGAGCTCTCCAAAGGCGCCCGGACACAAAGTGGTGTCAGACAGGAATGCCCACTCACTACATTCACACACTCACACATTCAGTTTTGTGGTCAACCAGATGATGAGACGAGCCGTGGAAGATCCTCCGAACGCTGGTGCTCAAATGGCTGCTGACAAAAACCTTTTTGATCTGGAATACGCAGACAACTTCATTCTTCCCTTTGAAGAACAGAAAAAGGCGCAAGTGTGTTTAGCCGAACTGACCAAAGTCATCCCGTCCACTGGCATGGGCTTTGTACCTACAAAGTGTAAGGAAATGCAGTCACTGAACACGGCACTTACATTCCGAAGAGAGGCACTCGAAGTTGTGGAACGATTTGCTTATCCTGGAAGTCCCGTCAGTTCAGATGAGGTCAATGCACTTAATCTATAAGGTCATGATTGCGTTATTTAATTTGAGACAGCCATGGAGGCAAAGAATCATATCCCTGAATCTCAAGGGACGTGTGTTCAGGACACAGTACGGGCAATTTCGTTCTGCCATTTCGAAAAGTGGCATGTGTGAGCAGTGGAACTGATGCGTTATCAGGTCTTCGACAGCCGTTGTCTCAGTACCATAGTTCAAACAGGCTGGTGCCCTGTCAGATGGGCATGAAAAAGATACTGAAGCGTCTGTGTGCTCTCGGTTTAACTCACCTTCTAGAATGGAGACCACGTAATCCCCACTGCATCTGGTTGTAGACACTGCAAGTCATGGGTGCTAGTCGAAGTCAATGTTGTTCTTCATCTCATTTTCTCTCCAGACAGCTTGAATGAGTGTCTAGATGTGTAGACACCTCAGAATGATTGTGCAAGGCTAGCGCTAAGAACCCTTTTATCCACCTTCATTCTTTTCTTCACAACAGATTTTCAAATAAATTATGGTTATACGGCATCGAATTGTCAGTTTTGAGCAGCGATGTGACGCTGTCGACGACAATGACGTTGATGATTTGACCCAAGTAATTAGGCAACGAGCTGCGTCTGCAGCGGTGGAGAGGATTAGATTAGCCAGTTTAATTTCCTGTCGTGAGCAATGAGTGTGAAATTCGCACGCAGCAATTGTATGTGGGACTAGTTAGCCGTCGAGACTTGGGAACTTCGCGTGGTAATCGTGTGGGTTTGCGTACACGTGGGCTAAATCCCATCGAATCACTTTAATCCGGCATTCGGACACATTCGTTTTAATCATTCCCAGATTTCCTCTTGGAATGCTGGAGTGCACTTTTGGGGGTCGTGTTATCTTGACGGAGCTATGGAAGACGAAGTGGTAAATATCGTCCCACAGATTTTGGAAGTTCATCTAACGGGGATGCAACTGGCACTGAAGCGAATTGCTGTGCGTGGGATGAGAAATTCACCTGACCCGGACAAGTGACAAACGCATTTGATTCAAGGTTGCAAACTTCCAATCCTCCTGTCTAACTGGACTAACTTCGGTTGGTGTACAGGCCTGAATGGCAGCCCATTTGTGGTACGGGCCGTGTATCAGGAGCCAAGTGAACGTCTAGTTGTTCCCGTTATGGATTCTTTTCCAGTGAGATTTGTTAGTGTGAGGCCACAGCCAGGTTCGTGTGGTTGATAGCAGCTCTCTTTGAAGGTAATCCAGATGGTTTCTTGAGTGTTGATGTGACTTTTGCGTGCGCCTGAGTCAGTCTGATGCAGCTTCGGCGGCAACCATAATTGTGACCATCCACTACTAACTGTTAATCAGTAGCCGAAAGTAGGCTTTGTTGACCATACATACTGGACGTGGGAGGAGATGGTGGAGGCCGATTTACAACCAATGTTTGGATGATGACCTTTCTAGACCTAGAAACACAGACCCTTGTGATGCACACTTGGTGTGTTTTTGGGCAACTATGTAGACAGACATCGATGGGCTTCCTGATGAACGGAAATGTCGCGCGAATGAGAACGTTGAATATGCGATTTTGGATGTACATTTTGCTGTTAGGTTTTGTAGCACAATTCGGCGGGAAAGCCAACGCCCGTCAATCACGGAATTATTCATGGGATTGTGATTTGTTTGTGCGTATCAGGTATATTGTGTACCTGTAATGTGATAGATCATATGGATGTGTTTTTCAAGGTGTTCTTTGGTTAGTCTTGCCCTACACCTGAAGGTGCATCGCTGTACTCCGTGACGATTCCGCGAACGGTGTTTGTCATATACTTCAGAGAAGCCGTTGCGTGCGGGTCTTTATGACTAACAGTATGTTTGCCTATCGTGACTGAGTTTTTGTTATCCAGATACGGATGTGGGCAGTGTGACCGTGAGGTTACTAGTGCGCAGTTGATGATAGCCATAATATGATTCAGAAGGTATATATGCACTAATAACAGTCTTTACTATGGTTGACAGTGGTGAGTTGCAACACGTATAAAAATAAATACAATGCGGAATGTGGAGCAAGACAAAAGGGGAACTTATCGGTTGTGAGAGTCCCTTGGTGAAAGTCCGTTGACTTCCTGCTCCCTGCGCGCGCGCGAGTCTGTGTGTCTTGACTGTGCTCGGCTTTCCTATATCTAGGTGCGTTTGCGTATACGTGGGTGTCAGCACATGACTTGTTGCTACGCTTACTGGCCGGTAGAGACAGTCAATATCAGATGAGTCACCCTTGTGTGTCGCGATTTGTAAGTGTAGGGTAAAAAGCGAGTCTCGTGATCTGGGGGCAGTTGTGAGCTTTGTAGTCAAGTTAGTCACGATTGTGTGGCGTGGTTTGTGAGTGTAAAAAGGACAGATCTCGTGATCTACTGAGTGGCGGTGAGCCGTACAGTCATGTATGTTGGTGAAGGAGCCGCTACAAGGTCCAGAGCGACCTGATACGGATGACAGTTGAGATATTTGAAGCGATATCACCCACAGATGCGATTTCGTTAAGGAAATTTCCAAATTGTAGTTTAGTGTGATCGCATGCTGTGTCATTGTAGATCATTGCCTTCTAGCGTATGTTGTGTTTCTTCTGTTTGCTTGCACGTTTTTTGTGTGTTTTAGTCGAGTAATTTTGGATGTTAGGCTCCGCACGACCTCTTTCCCCCTATTTGCGGCTCATTCAATAGGGAATCTCGGGGACCGCGCCTACCTAAGAATCTCCGATACGGACGGAGTCGTTCATGGGATATCAGATATTTTTCAGCAGAGTTGTGCGTATTTTCTTCAGCTACAACACGACTCTCGAATATCGTCCCAACTGAAACATGAGACGGTCTTTGTGCAGCACATTCAGTTGAAGAATATCATAAAAGAGCCATTCCGCTAACTCTCTTTTGAAAACCAATTTGGTAATCAAATTGGCGTATTTGTGAAAATCATGATTTTGTTTGCTCTCACATAACATCGCTTAGTTTGTTCCACCTGATGACCGTGCTTTGGACGCATCTCCTTCCATGATGTTACTTTCGAATAGTGAGTAATTTTCAAGGTTCACGCTGCATATATGGTTTAGTTGGGATTGTCACACATGGAGAAAGTTGATCTGAATTGAATTAGATTCCCCTGCTAGTTTGGAGAAATACGGGCGCTATGCCAAGACTTCTTTAGTCGACAGATCGTCACTGGTCTGATTTGGGGCGTTCGATTTTACAGTTCTGGGAGAACTCGGCGTTGAGCACAGCGTGTGTTTTCATGGGACTTATCCACATCTCCTTCACTTGTACAGTCAACAGAAGAACCACTTCATGTTTTTGTTTAAAATATGAAGGAATCGGTCTCTGTTGGAAATAATCCAGTCTCTATGTGCGGGCCCCTACGCCCGCACCATCAAGCTGTTTAATGGGGTTTGGGAGTAACAGGGTAAATTTTATAGACGAATGGTTTTCTACAACATTAAATTTGTTCTCGTGGGTCTTTTCGATGAAAATGCCCATTTGGAGAGCCACGAGAACACAATTGAGAGTACAGTCAGTGATTTATCATGCAAGACCGTGTCCACGGGCATTATCGGTCACTGTAGCAGTCGTAAGTGGTTGGGATGGCGCATAGTGACGCTCCTTCATAGCATCTACAATATAACAAACAGATCTGTTTATAGCTGGAGTTCATGTTCCATGAAGTCGGTCAACATTCTAAAGATTGTTCTTTTGAAACGTATCGCCACATGTTAGAATTTTTCTGCGGTGATCTCCTGTGGCTTAATCCACTTTTGTGTATTTCTAATTGTCCATCACTTGAGATAACATCCTCAGATGAAACCAACATTTTGGATGAACCAATCTCTTTGGCTCTGAAGCAGATTTCATCGGTAACCTGTTTTCAAGATATAATCGACTCACGGATTGGTTGATTTGATTTGGTCACCAGAAGGGATCTCACACGGGAGGACAACTGAAGTAATCGTGTTAAGGATGTAGACGCTTGCATGAATAGCTGGTTTCTGTTGGCTTTCCTAAAGTAAGAAACTCGAGATAAATTGTTTCCAGCCCAAAAGGCCGCATGGATGATTCCACGAAATTTGATCTCACTCGATACTTGGTCTTTTATAGGAGAGACCTGACAATTCGGATAATTCTCGAGAGGCCATTTACGAGTGCTACTGTTTGAGGGATGGTTTCTACAAAGTAAGAAACTCGTCGGATTTGTGTCACGCAAATGCGGTTTAGGTTACGAACTTCAGTCGATTACCGGAACAGTACTGCCTTCACGCAATCGTTTCGAAAGTCACTTGACGAAAAATCACGTGAAAGCCAACTGTACCAATTTTTGATCAGTTATTTTCGAGATGTTATTTTGTGTCCCAGAAACATCGCCATTGGTCTTTTTAGGAGGTAGTGAGGTGGCCACCTATCTTAGAAGATACCCTTTCAAGGTGACTCTCATGCGGTCACGGTGAAGTGGTCATAATTCCAGGAGTACTCTCCTGGGGATGCGACCACACAGTGTTTAGTATGTTGGTTATTTTTGGCCATTTGACAACTCGGTCAGTTTATCGAAATACGGCTTTGAGTTGTGCTTCTCACGGAGGATGCTTTGCATCTTCCATGGTTCAAATGAATCCAGTGGTCATAGATTTAAGGCGTTCTATGCTGATGTACTTCTGCTGTTTTGTGGGCACACTCATTTTTCAGCATGCGGCTTTGTGCTTACAACCAAACACTTAGCAATAAACCACTCTAGAGGATGGCTGAAACATGCCATGATGACTGGAAACATCTGGACGTTCAACTATTCATTTCAGAATCGCCAAAATGGTATCGACACCATCAGAATGCAGAAGCCATCAGTGACATACAGAATATTCCAGCTACGGATTATTATTCCTTCTGGATGTCGAGTATGATCCAATGCATGCGAGGGGTATGACGCTGTTCTATAAGGATGTAATCACACTTTCGACTGGGTGTTTTCTTCAGAGACACCACACAATTTCTCGTACGTTTTGGACGAAAGACTTTAGGCAATGTTCATGGGAGTGGTCCCTATCCTCAGTGGCTTCTTTTTAGAAGATTCTGTCACTCTAAATTCAAAATGTTTCAGTTGCTTTCGCATTACGCTCTCTTTCACGATGTATTTAGTTAGAAAGCCCTTGAAGTATAGTGAGTTGTATTCACATGATAGAAATGTTCTGGAATACAATTTTCCGGATATACTGTCTTTGAAGTGCATCGTTTCACTTATTGTCTGCTATCTTTGTCCGTTGTTCAAACCAAAGTCCACAGACTATTCTCTTTTGAGTACTATGACAGTTGTTGCTGCAACTGCTGGTTGTAATCTGAATGTTGAGCAATGAGCCCAACACAAAGCCAGGAGGTTTTCAGCAAGAATCCAGGACATTGTTGTACTTGCTGCTAAAATATATTCACAAAGGGGCACAATGGGTTTTGCGTAGCTCCACAATGAACAACCGGCAAACCGACTTGCAAAGTTACGATTCCAGAGGAGCAAAAACGTTGATGTCACGCCGGTAACGAAAGCTGTCCAGTTTAAACAAAGCAGACATGCACGTGCAGACAGAGGTGTTCCAGTGTCATTCCATTTAGGCAGTGCGACTGATTGCTAACGGTAATGCATGTGGTAGGCAGCCTTATGAAAAACCTGGTGAAAACAGATGGGACATAAAGCGTGCACTGTAAACCGAATAAGAGGTTGTCACTCAGCGTAAAAAAGGTGATGAGCCACAGGGTAAGGCTTGGGGTAAACTAAGGGGCACAGTCAGACCTCATAGAATAAGCCTGAAAACGCATGATTACATGGCTATAATCTTACACTGTTCGCCACTGCATTTTGGTAAGCCAAGTCACTCAGCAGCCCTCTAGCCTGTCTCACGGAATCCAACTAGATGGGATGTAGGAGGGTAGACAACCAATCGTTCGTGTCTCCACGTTTTGCATTTCACCAACCAATCTTCGCTGCGTAGTGCATTTTTCGCTCTTATTCTAACCACTAGATATGTACTGACCTGATAAGTAGATCCCGAAAACATTACTGTTCGTCACTGTGTTCTTGTTCAAACCGTGGGGATATTTATGCTGTCTTATTGTTGTTAAGCTCATTGTAATTAATAGTGTTTTCAAAGAATGCTCTTCGCCGTACTTCTGCAGATATTGCCATCCATGCCGTATCAATGGCAATACAGCTGCTGTTTAGTTCTCCGTAATTCAACCGTCCTATCAAGTTTATTTTCGTTTTAAGCATGGGTCTTGGGTCTATTATGCGAGCCATTTCAATGAGTCAACAAAACCCCTATTCTGGAAGAATCCGAGAAAAATACTTGACAGTAAACAATTGAAAGATACCAACCCAATCGCCCACATCTTTCAGACCTGATAGTCAGTGTACAATCGTAAGGTGACAAGTATTAACTCAATGATATGTTAAGAAACCACTTATTGTGGGATTTATTGGGACTGGGATACCATCCAGTGGTACGATACAAAAAGTTCAAAGACTGCAGACTCCCTTTGGCATATGTTAGTTTTACGTAGACCTGGCGAGAAATTCAGGTCAAGGACACTAGCAGTTGAGTTACACAGAACCAGACACGGCCGATTTATCTGGGTTGCGTCAGAACTGCCGTCGATTTCTATACACCGGGAGAACAACGACTGTCTCAGCATCTACCCGAGCAACACAGTATGCATGGCAACTCGGTCAGCTCACATACCGGACGGATCGGATGATGGCAGACAACCAACTACAACCGGATCCTGAAAAGAAATAAACTATCGACCTGAAGACGGATGTCATCAGCTTTTCTGATGAGATATCAAAGGTATACAGTTGTTCCAGATCAGCTTATCTCGTTACCACAAACAGGGTGGTAGGCCATCAGCAACCAGCTTTGGAAATGGCTAGGTGTCGAGTTTGAGTGACACGCTCTGCAGAGGGTGAGTGTATAATTAGGCACACCACCGATCTGAGACATCTGAGCGGATCTCACTCTCCTGGGGTCACTCCTGAAATTCAGTGACCGGGAGATATGCACCTTTCAAGCTCGAAAGCGCTCCGTATATATTTACGTACCCGATCATGCAGAGCAGGGTGCCTGATATAAACAACTAGCTGGGGCAAGAGGGATAAATAGACTAAAGCTGGAGGCCAGAAACTAAAACTAGTGACTTCTGGTGAACCCTGTAGGGTTTTCATTAGCTTGAGCTCTGTACAAACACAATACTTCTAATAAAGAAGTCAGCAAACAACAGAGCTTGCCAAAGAACAGCACAGTTTGATATAATACATGCAAAACTATGTTTCAGGTTGCAAATAAGAAAAACGCACAACTGGACAACTTAAGCAGCGGGATTTCATTGGCTAACTAAGCAAAGCTGCTACAGGCTTCAAGAGAGTTGGTTATCCATGGTATGGAATCCCATCATGAAGAATCTTCATGTTCGTTTTTTTCAACCAGCCCTAGTATGACCTAAGAAAGCAACTTTCCGGATCCTCTAATCACATATATTCTTCCTCACAGCGAGCCTGCAAACTAATTCTGGTAACCGTAAAAGGAGGTAGTACCTCGCTATATCAGCCGAAAAGATAAGTGACCAAGTTGGTAATAGGTATTGGGCTTTGACCCTAAAAACGGAGGCTGAAAACCTCTCTGGACTATGTTGGCTACTCCGGGCAACCTGACTGTCATCTACGAGATACAGTGTCAGTATAACCACATACTGCGCCAAATTCTATAGCTTTTGCACGTCGATAGTTTCAGCAATCACCACCTAAAACTAGTCCACCAGATCACCTCCGAAGCAGTTCTACCTTCAAGTTTGCCAATTTTATGTTGCTCCGTATGTTCGGCACCATCATGTGTTCACTTTAACGGCGAATTTCCACTCATTTTGAACAGTTAAACCATTATATAATATAAATCCCAAAGATTCTAAAGTCTATACTTTTTTTTACTCATCCTATGTGCCTTCTTTTGTATTCTTATGACAACTCCGTGAGGACGTTTTAGCACATGTCCCCGCTTTTGATTTTAGAAAACAGCGCTTAAGTTGAAGGGTGATAGCATGGAACCTGGGGGCCATTCGTTGAATACAATAATTCGCAGTTTATTTTTTTTACATATTTTTCTTCTATTTTTCTCACGTAAAATTCCACGATAGACGTTAAATCTGGGGGCTGAATTCCCCTGCCTACGCATTTGGGCTTGAATGAGTTCCATCCGTTAATATGGAACTACTTTAAAGTCAAAAGTAGTATGAAATTGATGATATTTTATCATCCGTCGCTCCACAGAAAGCACGAATTTGTCTCGTGGCTATCAACCTGTGGGACTTGACTCACGACTTGCAAAAACTGGTGGATGAAATGACGCAGTCTTCGCGTAGGCAGGCAGGCAGTTAGCCAGGCAAGGTTGGAAGGCAGAAGGGACTGTGCTTCCAGTTTTTTTCTACAAATATCTTGGGTTGACAACCACAAGCAGCAACACTTACCCGCGGTTGTTCCGAAAGTAGAGAACCACACTATATCCAGTTTGTACGGAAAATTCGAAGTTTATAACAATCCATTCATGCATGGCTGCTTCTGGAATGTACTTCATGAACAGGTAACCACAACTGGTACTTAATACACTAAACTCTTGCCTCTCTACGTTTCATGTCTCCATTCGTAGCTTGGCCCATGCTCTTTGAGTTTTTGTTCTTGTTTTTCAACAGTTTTTTTGTGCAAAACACATCTATATACGCGCAAATGTACTATAAGTCTGAGAGCATCCTAGACAGGCTTCTTCCACTCAGGTGACCTTATATTCCCCTCGAAAGACCCATTCAGAGAGTTTTGTGATAAAAAAGTTATTCTCCACGATGGATCTGTCAAGCAACGAAGAAAACAGAAGACGCGAGTTCACAAACCTTGGGTGAGAGACTTGAACAAAGACTTGTGCGTTGAAATACAAAAAACAGATCGCCAAAAGGGAATCAAAATCCGGGACCAAAAGAGTATGCTCTGTGTCCTGGAATCGTATCAACCTTCTTTGTGTGTGTGGAGCGAAATGGCTCAAGTGGTTAGAGCGCGAATTTATTGACCGAAAGGTCCGTGGTTCGAACCCGACCTCTGCCTCTCGATTTCCCCTGTCTAGGCTTGGGCAACCTGGCAGTATCTCAGCTTTCGTGCTTCCCTCGTGTGGCATGGCAGCTAGGCACCGAAAGGGTGTTACAGCTGAACAGTTTTTTTCTTTGTGCGAGAAAACCCAGCAAACTATGCCATTCTGAGTTGAACATCCCAGCCAATGGAACTAGGTCTTATGCAGATGTCTCATCTCAATTCAGTCAAGAGATTTATACAATAATAATACGAAGCCCTTGACAAAACCCATGATCACGTGATGTGCACTCCGCGACTGAAGGATATGTGGCGCTCTGTCCTGTTACGCGCGAGTTATTCATCCCGCCAATTAGCTGCTCATAGCCGATCGGTTTGGTCTTCAATTGGTATCCAGGATATCACGGGTTTACGTCGCCACTTAGACTCGTGAGATGCGTACCTGATGTTTCCCGTAGAGATAAAACACCTCTACACTTCCCCTCGGCTTTTCGGCATAGGCTGACATCAATTGCGGAAGAAAATCAAACATTTCCGGGTCTCCTAATGCTATCAACTACCTACTCATAAGGTCGATGAAAATCCATCGATAGCGTTTTCTCCCTTCTTGGGTTGCATCAGGCAATTGTAGTCATTCCACGACGCACATTAAATCTGGGGGCGGAATTCTCCTGCCTACGCTTTTTGGCTTGAATGAGTTCTATCCATTAATGTGGAGCTACTTTAAAGTCAAAAGTAGTATGCAATTGATGATATTTTAATCACTTGCGGAACAAAATCAATGATTTTTGGATCTGCTCATGCTATCAACCGCCTACTCATAAGGTCGATGAGAACCCAACGATAGCTCACTAGCGTTTTCCCCCTTCTTGGGTTGCATCAGGCGATTTTAGTCATTGATTTCCTAACAATCTTATCATCTACTTTACCATCAACTTTTATGCAAGTGGAAACAAACACCTATTTGCAAACTAGCCTGGTGTTAACAAGAGGCTCAACTGAAACTATGCATAGCGTTTGATACTTTCCAACTAAACGTGCCACACCTTATGTTTCAACTGGGGCAGCATTTGAGATGGTGAAGTACTTTTCCTGGCACCAAAGGAGACCACATTTAGTCGAAAAGTTACAACACAGAGATTCAGCTGATATTCAGTTGAGTCGCGCTTACATCATGGACCAACGCAAACGCTTCCAGGAGCTGTTGGATCTCCCCTTATTCTCCTCGAAACAGGAAGTAAACTCAGCGTTTTAAGTGAAAATTGAAAACATTCTGAGAGAGAAATTTTCATATACATAAGGTGCACAGTCTGTGTGTAATGCTTTGGAATGTAAGTCCCTAATGTGCGTGTTCATTCTTGCTCGGACAACAGCGCTTACTCCCCTTTTGCTGTGACCGAATTCTGCATGCACTTCAGTTCTCCGTGGTCACACGAGGGCTTCTAATCAAAATACTCTAAAAACTTCGTAGATGGTTCAGTGCATAGGTGGTGGTCTAGACAAAGCACTCTAGTAGAAGACGGTTCCTCCAAAAGGTTTTCCAACCGACCATATAATGAT
This sequence comes from Clonorchis sinensis, assembly GCA_003604175.2. Lineage (NCBI taxonomy): Eukaryota > Metazoa > Platyhelminthes > Trematoda > Opisthorchiida > Opisthorchiidae > Clonorchis > Clonorchis sinensis. Next base: position 12,976,692 of record CM030375.1, read on the forward strand.
GTTTTCACATACAACAGCATCATTTCATTAACTTCATTCAGTTCGTTGCAGATTTCTGCCGGGAATTTCCCGTGTCTCACGGTCCAGGCTACAAAATCATCTATGATCTTGGCACCATTGGTGTGTGGAGTTGGTCTAGGGGCAAGCACCGTCTTGAATAGGTATCGTCCGGCTGCGGAAGGAGTTCAAAATCCTTTCCTCAACCCGAAAAATATTCTCTAATTCAGTTTCACACGGAAGTTCTTTGAGCGCCCAACCTAGACGCTTCTGTCCATTATACCACAAGTTTATTATCTCTGTGTTTGGCATTCCAAAAGTCCTCTCAGATTTGGAATACTGACCTTCTTGGTAAGTTCTGCACACAACCACAATCAGGACAAAGTTCTCACAGTGATTCAACTCTAACTTATTTTTCTGACGTTTAGTAGTCATTTAAACATAAAAATCTGGGAAAAGTCTTTCACTGGACGACCACTGTGAAGAAAGATGCCTACAAAAGAAAGCAAAGCATACTAGATTTACCCTAGTTCACATCTAAACGTCCTACCCAGACTGTTCATCAAATGTATCTCTAATTCTTATGAGTGTGTGTGAATGAACTAACATCAGCCACCTAAAAACTTTCTGATTTTATAATCAAGCCGTAATTGATTTGTATCTAAAACAAGTCATCGTGTTTCAACAGACGGAAACGGAACAGCGTCTTTCATGCAAAATTTAATGGAACGATTCGTTCGAAGTTGCCATTGCTACATCAAATACCGATTAAACGATAAGTTTGTCGTAAGCTGTCTGTACGATGCTGTGCTAAGACCGTGATCTCAGAGCAGGGAGTTGGTTAATTAGCCTAAACGCACGAGCTGGGTTTCCTGCCTGACAGGTGACCTGTAGTCTAATTCAAGTTCAGCAACAATTGCGGCGAAACTGAATTCTACGGTCTTCACCTGCGTTCGCTTAGTAGTCGCAACTGGACAGCAAACAATAGATTGAATTAGATGTGGGCAGACAGTATAGATAGGTAGACTGTGGTTCTATAAAAAGTTAACAGTAAATACTGAGTCGAATTAAAGGAAAACTGACGGTTGGATTGAACCTTAGACAGTTAGGAACACAGGATGGCACAGAAAGGGCAACGTGGCATCAGACAAATTAAGCGGGAAAAATGTTGTGCTGTTCAAAGTGGGACAAAATGTTCAACACCAAACCCAGAAATGACTGTGAATAAATCGAGTTATCAAGGACTTTGTATAAAATAGAATAGTTCAGTCTTGAAACTCGAGCAGTCCCCGAAAGGGTAGTGAATTAATCTGAGGAATAGGGAAACATAGATAATTAAGTCACGAAATCAACATTGTCCACTCTCTCCGTTGATTCGAATGACAGTATTTATTTGAAATGTTCTAGTGCGCAAACAGCCATCGTGAATCCAACTCAGGCAGATTTAGCTGAGGATATGGCGTTCTCCGACTGAGGAGCCTAGTGAACACCTTGTGAACTTTACTAGTTTCAGGGAGTTTCTTCCACATACCTCCACTCTCAGCACTTTTGTGTCAGTGAAGCTCGTCTCTTCCTAAAGTTCAGTTCTTGTTACAAATAGTCAAGTGCGGATTATCTTTTCGCCCTGGCTGCCATCAGAAATATTTATGTGTTTGAGCTGTGGACCTGGTCGCGTTGCTGTTCAAGGCCGTGCATAATAGGCACACGAACGAATGGCGCACTACAACAAAATTACTCTCCTGTCGTTGGGCTTGCTTTCTGGGTCATTTTATTGCAACATGCTTTCCATTTGTCTGCTGTTTATGCCAAATTGTACTCGCTTTGAACCAGAATAAGTCTATGCATCCAAAGAAACCACTAAAATTTCTAGATGGGTATTCCGATAGTCTAACAAGGTGACATATCACATTGGATGTTGAAGTGCATTTTCGGTCATGATTGCTACACGATTAGTGACTCTCAGTCCAAGTTGCACGGCTCCATTGTCAATCAGGAATGGATTTTTCTCATCCTCAGAGTTTGGTTGCCGCAATATAATACTATTCCTAACTCTATCGGTTACGTGGGCGCTGATTGCATGGAAGTGTCCGAAGGTAGTGACAGATTTCCGTCGGATCATACTCGTACGAATGCATTCAGCTGCGCGAATTTCGATCGTTACCCATAAGTCTTACTCTGCATCTTAGATAGCCGTTTACTTATCATGACGTTGGGAGATGAATGAAGTGGTTTTTATGCTGCAAAATCCATCCCATCGTCGATGGTATACGGTCACGGAAACCATAGCAACCATCTTGTTAAATTGACTCCCGTTCTACCACTCCACTTCCCGTTGCACACAAACGTTCTTTTTTTCGATAACCACTCCATTGCAAATTACGTTGGTTTGACAGAACAATCAGCTGAAATTCACCAGAGCCTGTAGTTTACACTGTTCTTTAAATGAACAAGACGCACAAAGACCACCTCGTTCCCAATGTTTTCAGCAACCGTACGAGTAGTATTGAGTGTTTCTTTCATTTATTTCAAATACGGTCGAATAGGCTTTCTGATAACACCCATCCATGTGCATCTTGCCTGTCCTCATCAAAAAACTGTCTATTCTAACAATTTCGTTTTGTTGGATAGGGGATGGCTGGTTTTCACCCGAAGTAACATGGCATCGTAGGCTTTGCTTTGAAAAGCTTGTGTAAGTTGATCAGTTAAGTAAGCTGGCTTTCATCTTACGTCACACAAACTTGGGGCTTGTTTCGTTAATCTTAACTCCCAGTGTAATTTCATGGTGCACACTCGGCAATGGTCTACAATTTCATCTATATAACGCTGTGTGTCAAGGCACCGTGCTTCCAGTCGTAAGCTATTTTTGTATACCATATTTGTTGGTTTTATGATTTACTGTTGTTGTGTTTACAGACGGTTCCGCTGACAGGAATGGTATGGAACCAGTCGATTGAACAAGAAATAACATGACGAGTTCTCGAATCTTGTCTGATTCCGTGCCTGTGGTCAAGCTGTGTAGAAATTCTACGTCTCACAGTTTGAAGCGTTCTCTAATCTCCACACGCATGGACTTTGTTGTATTACAAACTCAATGTTTTCAAGACCGGTCTCCATATCGGGGAAACAACCGTTTACCTGAACTACCCGGAGAGGCCGCCCAACAACTAACAACTAACGTATGTACTGTAAGTGTGGAATTGGAACTAAATAGTTGGAAGTGGACAGACGTCGTTCCCCGATGATGATGATGTATATTTAATCGAACCGGAAATTCGCGGACGGTTAAAGACTCCCGGAACCGCGCGGTTAGGGTAGACATGACAGTCTGGTGTAGCTGGTGATACGTGTGGTCGAGACAACAACAGAAACGACTGTATACAGCATTGTAGAACTTCGGCTATGTTACTACAAGCCAGACAGTCGGCTAAGATCGGGTGTAACTGTGACTATTGAGTACTGTGGTGTTTTGTAGCTTTCTTCTGCTTCCATTATAACGTTACGTATTTTTTCAATTGCATAAACGTTTTTTGTTTGAATATGAAAAACTGCAAAAACGCGCATTTTGTACAATTTCACGCAGTACAGACATGGTTACGTTTTGATTTCCCTTGCGCGCTTACAGCGGTCATCCGCGAGTTTCATGTGCTAATTCTGGTATCAAAACGTTTCAGACTATCTTCGGATTTCTATTATATGTGAGAACTGTTCAACAGAAGACTCATGGACAATCATGATTGGATTATTATTTATTCTCTGACCTGGGCTAACGACGAACCATTTTAAAGAGAACAATTGTTAGTGAGTCTGTTCCATCAGACCTCTTTATCATTGTATACTCAACCTAGCGTTATTATTTTTATTTCTTTGCCACACACTCCTGGTAAAATAGTTTTTGGGTAGCCAGACCACTTCAGTACCGAAACAACAATAATAAGGCATAAAAATGCACAAGGATACCAATGAGCACTTGTTTAAAGTTAATACGGTCGAAATCAGAATGAAAGTCACTCCAACTGCGTGTGTTTTATGGATATTCACGAAGAAAACCATGCGTTAGTGGCCTACCTGGGGCGGCAACTGAAGATCTCAAAAGATTCCATCGAAAATTTTTCCACCAATCACATCAGACTTAAAAATTCCAGGCCCCAGACTTACGTGTCGAACTGTTCGCATGATGTTCGTGGGTGGGCGTCGATCAGGACATGAGTCACCGAAATCGCATGTCTGGCGCACTCAGCCAAGAACCTCGGTTATCGTAACCTACATGGCGGACTCAGGATTGCATGCGAATACAAAAACAGTCGAGCAAAGACAGCCTCGGTTAAACTGACGAACATGTGTACTTTTGAGCTCACAATTTGGGTCAGGCTAACATCAATTCTGCGTGCTTTAAACATGTGATTTCGGTGACTCATATCAATGCAGAACGCCCACGCAGGAGGACAGTCTGACGGTGATGCATTCCAAGGCATAGCTGAATGATGACCGAGCCGAAAGTAGGAAGATTCTCACCACGGTGAAATGGACAGTGCAATCATCCACTAAAAAGCGGGTCAATAGTCGTAATGCACTATCATAAGGTTGCTGAAAATTCTTCGACGGTCCACGACCGGTTGGCTCTTCTTGGGCTCATCAGGTAGGGAAATGAGTGTAATTACCGAAATCAGTCCAAGTCGAGTTCAAAGAGAACATAAAGTTGACGGAAACTCCGGGACTGTGCCTACCTGATGAGCCACAAGAAGGACGAAACCGGTCGTGAGCTGTCGAAGAATTTTCAGCAACCTTATGAGTAGTGCATTACGTATATGCATGTATCGCGATATCTCGAATATCGCAGCAACTGGAACATGAGGCGGCCTGGTGCAGCACATTCAGTTGCCTGGAGACATCACAAACGGGAAATTTAGCTGGGTTCCAGGTGAGTCTCTCCCGGAAAAACCAAATTGATTTGGAAATGAGTGTATTTATCCAAATCAGATCAATAGTCATCTGTATTACAACACAATAAAAGAGTGTTAACAAAATAGAATGAAATATAGCGCAATATCTTCAGGAATTTATGCCATGTGGCCCGCTCAAACAGAGACTTTGTGGCTTTCTATGTCGGTGAACCTGGAGGACTGTTTGAAAACCACATTGTTCTTCCTTAGCTGCAATGTCGAACAAAGCTTGTCATTAGAGAAGCCCGGCAGACTCCACTGCACAAAGCTGATCTCACCTTCAGTTGGTGTACTGACCACCTTTGTGTTGAAAAGATGCGAGTAAAATGGACGAAAGTTAGATGGATAGAAAAAAAACTTGGCAACAGTCAAGTAAAACAAACGCTCTGCAACATTGCTACTTTCTTCCGGCTGAAAACAACTTCATGATCAAGTCAGTGGTCCCGACATGGCATTGGCAACAAGCGGTGTTGGAAACCAGTTTGTTTAGGAGCTTCGACCACTTAACTCAGCCAAATTCGTGCCACTGATCAATTCGACTGAAGCAAACAGCTATTTTTCCATACAGTTAAGTTCCAAAAACCTCAGCAAGAGTTCAAAAACGTGTGCGGAATGCCAGTTATGCCAACCTCTTGGAGCAATCCGTAAACTGGAACCTTTGTCAGTCCTAGAATGCTTGCCTGAGCACGACTCTTGACTCAGGAGTCTTCGGAGTACCAGAGATTTTTTTACCCTTGTTAGGATTAAATTCTCAAGGAAGGGGCACGGTGTTGCTTAGTGGACTTACGCACACTACCACCGCCCCAGAGGGCAGTCCATTAGTCTTCGAAAGTCTATGCAGTTTTGAAACAGGCGTCTGGGCAAACATACACCTCAAGGCAAAATTAGACAAGCATCCTCGGGATGCTTGCTGGTTGATCAAAGGTCTTCGGTTTGCTTAGGATGTTCACAAGAATTTACCTGTAGATTAGTTAGAAGCCAACATGATGAAAATTCACTCTAGGAGACGTGTTCCATCCAACTTGTAAACTTAATGAATATGCTCGGTGAGAAACATCATTCGCGAGTGCTCGAGGTATTGAGGTATTGTTATAGAAGTCCTGGGGCTGTTCCCTATGACACCAAACGTGTGGGCGTTGAGCTACGTGTCGGCTTGTTTCAGACGCTGGTGACGTTGTTCCATTTTAATCGACCTTCTCGAACTTCACGCATACGGCTTTTCGTCTTCAGACACAGCCGTTTGGTCACGAATACCTACATAGTTCAGCTTGGCTTTGTTCGCAGTTAGTTCAGTTTGTACGGTTGCGTATCAAAAGCCCTGTCTTTTCGTACTTGTATATATTTCACGCAGTTCGGGAAAAAGTAGCCGGATTTTTGGGACGTACTTTTCGCACTAAATTTTCTACCTAGTTGTATCGACCAGAATAAAGCCGCTATTCAACAAACGTAAGTTTACTTCAGTTTATAACCAACGCAGAATCATACAGGAATTTCGAAAGCAGCCACAATAATTAAATGATTACCAATATTCCGCAAACTGTAACGAGTTGTGTTTTCTTCCCTCTAAATTGAACAAACTACTGATGGTTATTTTCCTCTAGTTCCGGGACTCACTGTCCCTCTATGAAGCATTTGCCTTTTTTTGCTGTGCAATACACACCACCGTGGGCGACTGCAATGTTGCGGTTGTTCTGTTCCGTTTAGCTAAGGTAAACAAATCTGATCTTGTCGACAGAAGGCAGTCAGCCTCGTGAAGCAGCATTCGCTACCCTTGTGGCTCTAAGGCACCTCAAGATACTTCGTTTCATTTAAGCAAATCGGGCTTGGAACTGTTCCAGTTTCACTAACTCTCTCATGCACCTTTTTAAACAAGACTAATACTATTGGGCTATGTGGACACCATCAACGTCTGGTCCGCTGCGGAATTCACACGGAATCAACTGATGGGATGGGTAGACCATCTGCCAAACAAACAGGCAAAGGTGCGGCAAATCACTCGCAAAATCGAACCGCAGAAGCATAACCTGGAACAAGCGTTGTCGGCAATCTAGTAGGCAGAACATCCGTCCTTTAGACAGGAAATGGTTGGATCTCTCCCGGACTCGCCTTTTTGTTCATATTACAAGTGCCTGAATGTCCTAAACTACCGTATATTTCACAGGTGGCATGAGTGCGGATACTGCCACGAAATCCGACTTGGCAAGGTTGACGATAATGGCTAGGATACATCAAATGGTGCCAAGTAAACTGTATTGCATCTGGTACAGAAGAAGACTGATGCCTTTCTGCAACACTATGCACGAGGGTCATTTTTTTCGTGTTCCATGTTAAGTACACTTTTGAGTGGCATCGCACCACACGCTATGTCAAGTAAAGCAGACCAATCACATTTTCCCTTCCACTGTAAAATCTGTTTTCTCCACTTTACTCCTTCGTATACAGTACGCTGTGTCTAATGTGACCTTCTTGGAGAGAATCGTCCTCTACTATGCTTCCAAAATGTTCCGCTGCTCGTTATTGTCAAATCTACCATCCATATTCTGCGAATTTCTTCCTTCCGACATGCGATATGCTGTATACTGTCTTGTAAGTCATCTACTGTCCAATCGGTGAAAATCGATCAACGTCCGATCAAATTGTACGGTCAAGCAATAACAGTAAGGTACAGCTATGCACGGTGGGCTGGCATCCATCTCTGGCTGGTCGAGTCGCGGTGAATCACACAGAAGAACACTAGCACACAACGGGTAACGTCACATGCGGTCTGCTCTGGAACTCATGCTCAATGTCCCGTACTCGGTAGAAACCCAAGGGGGTAAGACCGAAGGAGAATGAACACGGAAGGAAAAGTGCAAAGTCAGAAGTATGGTTCCAAGTGAGTCTAAATTTGATGATCTGAGTGGTCGTAGAGGAGTGGAGAGTCGAGACCCTCAGTGGATGCGAAGGCTGGCTCGTTCGCCCGTACCGTTCATCAGAGTCACCAAAGCTACACAACTGACTGGCTAGTGCCAGTCACCAATCAACTAGGATTGTCGGACGATGACCACAGGTATTCAGTCCCAGTACCGTCGTAGGTGTGGGTGTCTGCAATGGGCAGTGTTAGCGAGGGCCCATTGCAACACAGAAGAAAATGCAAAAAAAACATAAACCAAAACGTGTGTAGAACAAGCTGCGCATAGCACGGGAAAAATTGACATCTCACAACCTGTTGTATCGCGGGCCGGCCTATTGGTTACGCCTGAATTGGGCCTGTCAGACTATGGGATAAGGAGAGGACATAAGACCAGGAACACGGCCGTGCTATCAAGTCAGGTCAGGTTAAACATACACAACTAGTGCGTGAATACATAGGATCGCTGAATGGCCAAACATGATCATCCGCTTTGCTCGTTCTGGTCCAGCCAATGGCGATGGTCCTGTCATGAGCACTTTCATACCCGCTGCTTTGGTCACATGCTGCTAAGCCATGTTTGCTGAGCTGCGCCCACGCACCTGCTATCCGGAAGGCGTGGTGGCGGACGCATCGTTCTCAGCACATGTACTTTTCGTGTCTGGCCGCGTCCTGATATAATCCACACCGGGGCTGTCTTTGCCCACAGTAAATTTGAGGGTTGGCATCATCCTATATGGGACAGTAAGGGTTGTCTACCATCCATGCACAAAGTCAAACAGACGTAATACACTACTCATAAGGTTGCTGAAAATCCTTCGACAGCCACTACTGGTTTCACCCTTCTTGGGGCTTATCATGTAGGCGCAGTCCCTGAGTTTCCGTCAACATTTGTTCCACTTTAACCCAAATGGCACGAAATTGGTGAAATACACTCATTTGCAAACCAATTCGGTTTTACGGGAGGCTCACGTGGAACCCAGCTGAAAACCCCGCTTAAATCCATCTTAAAAACACCATAAATGAGAGATTCATACCCGGGTTCCAGGTGGGACTCTTGCGAAACTAAATTGGTTTGCAAATCTCCTAGTCTATTCCAGTCCCCAAATTTGACTGTACTGTGAAATGTTCTCGCACGTGAAAAATTACATTCATGACAGGTCTCATTTTTAGTGCTGGAAGTCATTTGGAGCAGCGAAACCAGATGAAGCTTAGTAGCAATTGGAAAAAAAGTCTGCAGTGAAACAAAATTAGAAGGAACATAAAAACACTTGATACCATTGGGGAAAACGGCCTGACAGTTAATAATAGATTGATCAGTGGACGACGGCCCACCTACTGGGTGAGGACTAGTTTTACAGACACGAGAAAAACTCTCCATTGCCATGGGCTACTCGATTAAACTGAGAAAGCAGTAATGATTCCACCATACGCTTGGGTTTCCTACGTTCTGTCTATCAAATTGACGCGAGAACATTAAGCGTTCACAACAGGGAGGCCAAAAATATTTCTGACTAGAGTAAAAGATTACCATTATTCTGTGGATGACGCAAATGTGAGTAGATTATCAATACTGACGAACAGGGTTTTACTATGAGGTTCTGCTGTGACCAAAAAAGACTAGCACTCAGTTTGCTAGAGATGGGGTCACAGTTCCATTTGGGTGTAGCATGACCAGAGGGGATTTGTTACTCCAGGAACCAAAACGTTTTAGAAGAATCGATATAGAAAGAAATACTGGTTTCGAACGTACGATGGGAATGCTTGGATAACGTGAAAGCTGAGCGGTTTCTCCGATTTACTAACAAATTGGGAGTAGCGCATGAAGCCGCTACTGTAAAGAACGGTCTAGAATCAAGCTGGCTTGCCTCCCCCTAAACATCACTTCAAGGCTATGCTTCTGTAATGTTTGTATCAGTTTTTCCGCCTTGCTTGACTTTCACAATCTACCGTAAGCCAGGGTACAGGTACTGAACTTTTTGGTGCCAGCGTTTTTCCCCCTACCCTGTAGTTAGAACCGTATGGTTAAGTAAGGCCTGGCAAATTCGAGGCGATTTGGTAAACATTTTGAAGAGATTCACACTAGTCCTAGTGTGCTTGTAGCTGAAATTTAAGGACGGCGGCACTCAGACCCTAATGAATCACGTCTAGGTCAGGTTATTTCTGCAAGTACTTATTTGACGACAAGGTGTCGATCAGTTGCGCACAGTGACCAAATCTCCTCGAATGGTGACGAAACTTTTGTGAGCCAATAGCCAGGCTGCTGCCTGATCACCAACCGATTAACGCAACTGAGCTACCACTATTCGGACACTGACAAAATTATGACAAGATTATCAAGTTGTTCTCTTCAGCTAATTCGCAATCAAATTTTTTTTGAGGTATTTTGCGTGAGACTCACCTAGGACCCAGCTTAAAGACGTCATAAACGAGAGATTCAGCTGGGTTCCGGGTGAAACCCTTGAAAAACCGATTTGGTTTGCAAATGAGTGTAGTTCGCTAATTTCGTGCAATTTGAGTTCAAGTAGAACATAAGGTTGATGGAAATTCGGGGACTGCGCCTACCTGATGAGCCTCAAGAACAGCGAAAATGGTGGTGAGCTGTCGAGGAATTTTCAGCAACCTGATGTGTCATGTATTACGATAACAGTTCTTCTTATCTGGAGATCGCTGAGGATGTGACGACGCACACGACCTTGTCGAAAATTGATTTGTGATTATCTCTGTGCTTCACTCCACTCACGTAGTACTGCTGGTTGTGCTCGATGAAATGGACGGGAATAGGTACGACTCCAGACAGATAGCAATAGATTTGATTCTACGACAAAAACTTCTAGGAGTCTGTCACAAAGAATTCATATAAATGGCATGGCACCCTCGGCGAAGTACGTTCGTATGACTTCACCCGGCTTTCAGTATTAGCTGTCAATCATGTCTGGCAGTTCCACATCTGACCTTTATTGCAGCACACGTTACGAAAAACTGTTCCCGCTCCATGATTAAAGCCCATGAGTCGGACAGATCAAAGGTTTTCTTGTGACTCAGGTGCAATGCTGTTTCGGTCACATGCGCGTGCCACCAGCCTCGGATGCCGACACGAGAGTGAGAATATTCCGAGGAAACGCAGGTCAGATTGAACATTGATCGACAATTGAACACTGCTGAATGCACTGGTAAAGTAGACTAGGGAATCTGGTAAGTTTCAGTGACAAGACCTTATCCAAGAAGTTTGGAATACTATTGTAACGGTGGATACTACTGATGCGGCATGTGAGTAGCACGTCTTCTCGTATATCCGCTTTGCGTCTCCTGAAAAGTGAGACCTGTTACGGAATTTGTGGAGTCTCTTTGTAGCATTTGCCTGCATTTGAGTAACAGTCGATGAATATCCAGAAAAAGTTCAGGAAGACGCGTTCAAGGAGAAGCTGGATATTCAGTTTTGTAAACGAGATGCATATGAGAGTTTTGCTCCCCTGTTCAATAGTCTGTAACTGTTCAGTTGGCGTTCTCAAATAGACAACTCCGCAGCGAAGGCCTTCTTCCTTTCACTATGAAATGGAATATCCGTTACGAAAGAATGGACAGATAGATAATGAATATAGATAGCCCACCATTGAAAAAAAAGCTTGGTACTCATAAAGCTGCACTCGATTAGTTCATTTATGTACCTAGTTTTCAGACAGATGCGCAAAGATGGCAATGTCTCTTCGTAATGGACTACTCATAAGGTTGCTGAAAATTCTTCGACAGCCCACGACCGGTTTCGCCCTTCTTGGGGCTCATCAGGTAGGCGCAGTCCCCGAGTTTCCGTCAACCTTATGTTCTACTTGAACCCAAATTGGACTGATTTCGATAGATACACTCATTTGCCTACCTGATGAGCCCAAGAAGGGCGAAGCCGGTCGTGGGCTGTCGAAGAGTTTTCAGCAACCTTATGAGTAGTCCATTACGAATATACATCTAGTTATCTTATGTTGGTGATTCACTAGGGCCCTCTAGATCACAGATATTTCCAACTACCGGTGAAAGTACAAACAGAGAGAAAAGAGTTGATTAGTGGGAGCACCTACATAGCCAACATGGGCGTTCAAACTATTGCAAATTAGTTCTTGGTCGCTCAGATTTCAGTGAAGAACAATTTGTCAGGAAGGTCAAATTCCTGAAGATTAGCCCAGAATACCCGAAACCTACTGAGACCCTGGAACTCCACAAAATGTCACTCAGACAGTCTTGGATCGAGGTCAGACAGTGCCCTCAAGAACATAGCGTCAGACAGTCTTGGATCAAGGTCAAACAGTGCCCTCAAAAATACAACGCGAGGCCGTTGTACTTGCACGCACTCACTTGTTTGCAACAAGGTTGTTGTGTTTCTTATCGGCACTAGGTACTGGGGTGGTGACAGCAGTCGGATATAACAGACTGGCGACACCCGAACCCACAGAACCATGACAATAACTGCTGAAGCGTTGAAGGAAATTCTGATGCAACAACGAAATCAGTTTGAAGCGGCGCAGTTGCGTTTGGTGGAAACCTTGACGCGACAACTTAAAATTCAAGCACCAAATTTCGCTCCCGATGAGAATTCAGCCGACTCGATAGCCAACGGCATCACGGAGTTCCATTATAACCCTGACGCTGGTCTGACCTTCAATTCGTGGTGCAGACGTTACGGAGATATTTTCACAGTCGAACTGACGCACAAAGATGATGTATGGAGAGTGTGCTTATTGCTCAGAAAGCCTAGTACAACGGAGCAAACACGGTATTCCAACCTTATCCTGTCAAAGAACACGCGAGATATCATTTTTTCGGAAAAAATCATACAGCATCTCTCAACGATTTTCGGTGAGCGTTCGTCCTTGCTTATCGATGTATGGAACTGTTGAAAAAGGAATCTGAAGACTATACCACTTATACCGGTAGAGTCAATCTTGAATAGAAACAATTAAAGTTATCTAACATGACGGAATAGCCTCAAACTACATTAAGTGCCGATCAGACGGCCTTGGATCAAGGTCAAACAGTGTCCTTCAAAATACAGCACGAGCCTGCACGCACTGGCTTTTTTGCAATAAAGCTGTTGTGTCCCTTGTCGGCGAGTCTTTTTCCGGCACTGGAGCGGGGACAGCAGTCAGATAGAACACAGAAAATCAGTGTGGATATAGCGTATCATATATTGAACGTGTTCGTGACCTCCTTGTGAATTTTTTGACAATACGATCAGGATATATGTATCGAATGAAAGTGGAATGACGCATTTCCATCTATCGATTGTAGCAGTTATTCCCAACTGGGTTTCGGGGTAAAAGATGAGAACACAGAATACGGTCGACTTTTAATCATCCTATCGGCCAACAGAAATCGGCCAAGTTTTTGCTCAGACGAATAGAGTCGCTCTTTTGCAGACTTCTGCTAGCGCTTAATTTAAACGGACCACTAGAAATTGGATTTAAACCGTATTTTGAATATTTCGGACCAATCATCGGGTGTCGTCCGATATAAAGTGCTTTGACTGAATCACCTGATTCAGTAAAAAAGAATTCAGGTTGTTAATGGATGCAAGCGATTCTGGATGCAGCTGCTACAGCTTGGGTAAAGTAAGATACCCTTAAGCTAACTCATCCAACTACTTATCGAAGTTCGAGTGGTCACAGGGTGTTTCCAGTGGTTTTCTTTCAATTTCTGGTGTGTCTATGGGGGTAACGTTCGACCTACCCTGTACACCACTGAATACTGTCAATATATTACCATATCTAATCGCGCTACACTCTTTCTGAAAGGTTCCAAAATCCTGTGCTTATGCAATACTCCCACTCTCCAAAGGACATGACGCTGCCCCGTTGAAACTGCCGAAGACTGTTGAACAACTCCCGTGAAAGCCGCTTTTGGTTTCGTCCGAATCCGGTGCACAAACACATCTCATATGATTCTTCAAACCTTGTACCAGTAGATCAACATTTAGGACCAGGTCTCCCCCATAGTCCTGATCAAATTTTGGCCATTGATCTCAATGCCGACTGGAAGTTATCCGACATCTTATTTCCCCTAGACAAAATTGTAGGACCACACAATACTGGTTGGTGTGTAAGGTTTCGATGACCGTCACGGTGGAGAAAATAGAGCGTTTCATCCAACCAGTCAACCTCGAGAAGAGCAGAACACAATGTGATGCAAATCGCGAAGAGGGTGATTCAAAGCGAGGGAATAAGCTACTAAAAACGGAAAGCATTGGGACAACCAATCGGCTCAAAGGAACGCAGGCCAAATAGCAACGGACCAAGCGCCTTACGAAATGCGCTCGCACTCAACTAGCCAATCACATTAAGGGATAACAGATAATCTTCAAGTACTATATAAACGCACGCAAGCAAAGAGGAATGTCACGCAACTGCACACTGATGATGCCTCCTCGTACGGTGAAGTGATGTTTGCAAATCAATTGTAAAGCTCGGAGAACTGATCAACAGCCACCTGATCAACAACCAGTTTCGATTACTATTTTCACACGGGTGCAACACTCGTTACCGCTGCTGACTACCACGAGTAGACAGACGGGGATTTTTTTCAAAAAGACAAAGCGATGTTTCAAAACCTCACAAGTCCTCAAAAGCACGCTTCTGTTTCGTAGTATTCAGACGGCAGTCTTGACCTAAAGCCGATTCAAAATCAGTGAGAAATGCGATATGTGTGGAACATGGTTAACAGTGATCTTACACGACTCCCACTATTCGTGATCAAATGATTGATTCAGAAACAGAGCAGCGAATGGTAATTTGTTCGTCTAAATCGATGGTGAGTGGGACGTTGAAGGTTTTTTGCGTACACATTAGCCAGTACAGTTTGCCATCTGATGTTCGGTTCGCAGATAGACATCTCCGCAGCACGCCTTTGCACCAAGTGCAATTACACATGCCAAAATTAAAAAAAGATGAGTCGATGAGCACACATATTAATCGAGAACTTTGTGCTTGCTCGTGTATGAGCAGTCCAGCCGACAATAATTGGGGTCTAATCATATAAAACGGAAGGAGTAGATAATTTCGAATGCCAGAGGAGAAGTGTCGCCTGACCTTTCCCCACTGGACCACATCGATCAACCTGATCAAACTGATCGGAACTCTTGTTCATTTCGCTCTTTTAGGGATTGACCGGGTGTCACGCAGCCTCAAATTGAGTGACCACTGCTTTCTAGAAACGGAACAAGGTAAAAACCAGGAAGACAGTCGTGGCAGAAATAAAGCTTTCCGCAAAATTTTAGCTCCCACTGGGGGGAAAAAACCGAAGCCTAGCGATGGCAAGTTCTCATATTCAACCTGATTTGAGACCTTGATAGACTGACGGCTAATTTTCGTGTAAAGCTCACTACAATCAACTACAATTTTTTTCATGTCAACAAGCTCTGGCATTTTTCCTAACATGCTTTGAAGAAATTTCTGAACTAACTCAATAAAAATCCTGAAGTGTCTCGACAAAAATCCAAAAGTGACTCCACATGCAGTCACACCCTAAGGGATATATTAAACCCTGGAAGGAAACTCGAGAAATTGCTCACCTTTCGGGGAATTTCAGTGTAACATCAAATTATATTCCGATTTTGTCGTCACTAAATAGTTCTGTGGGGTCATGTGAGCAATTTTATGGACGAGAACGATGTCTTTTCACAAAAAGGTTGAAGTAAACAGAGACAAAGAAAATCGAACAGTCCTCTTCGGAAGGTATTCTCGCGATCCACTGCCCTAGTAAAGTACGTAACTATGCCTGCTGCCTTGTTCTTTTTGGATGGTGTCAACTCTCGTTGTTAGGAGATAAATGAAAAACACCGGCATCACGACCGTATTGTTGGTACCTCATGCGACATTAATCCGAAATATTGGCAGGCCGAATGGTACTCGCGTTCGCTAAACGATTTGACCGAAATGGCACATCAGTTAGACAGTGTTTTAGATGCTCGAATTTCTGAGCCAGAACAGCAATGAGCAATTCCAACTCTCGTATTTCGGGCGGAAAACCGCACTGGAATTGCAGATGTTCTGGGTGCTGTGACACTATCCAGATAATGCCCACAGAATGCAAGATTGCGATATCAGTGAGGCAGACGATCATGAGACCAGCGCGACCATAGTCCGAACGGTGCTGGAAGCTGCCTGCGTGGTCGAGCTTGACCAATAGTCACCCGAATGTTTTTATAGCTGTCGAGGAACCAATAAAGCCATCCGTTTTTCTGGCTTTCAAACTTTCAACACCATCGCCAAAAGCAGTTATTTCACTGGATCTTCAATAATTTTTGATTTGATATACGTAGAACTCTCAAACGATTTCGTTTCTGCTGACAGGCTACCCTATTTTGATACAAACAAAAAGTTCCCCTGAGTTACACCCGGTATTTGTGAAAACGATATGAAGTGAAACCGTTCCCGGATCTTCGCTTACAGTGAGTGGATGCTTGCTAACTTATATCCCAAGTAATCTTGCTGCATGGATGGCACGTACTCCACACATGTCAAGTGATAAGTAGTCCTAATTGAATCAAACCAGCCCTTCACACTTCTAGAATAACCAATCGACGTTGCGGAAAAAAATCATTCACCTGGATAGTTGTACAAGTCCTGGTGGACTGGATGACGGCAAAATTATTCGGCGATCCAGGAATGTCAGCGTAACTTTGACGACCTTCAACAACTATGACGAAGGTGTGAAGTCAGTCTGTCCGTCAACGGTGGGATTTCCCTTCAGTACTCCGGTCCATACCAGGTAATGAGTTTGAGAGGTCAGACTTGCGGGTAGAAGAAATACGAGGTCTCCTCGGTTTTGACAATCAGCGTCTCCGCAGTGCGGTGGACACATAGGATCGGTACACCTGACATTCGCCAGACTGTGTTCATAAGAAGCGGTTCGTCTACGATCGACGACCTGGACATAGTCTATGAGTCACGCTAGCTATGCCAGGCAACCCGCATACCTGAGTACCGTCTACCACATAGCCGTTCCGTCCAGCCGTGTGAAGAGCGGGAGCGACCCAAAGTTTATCAGTCTGACTCGACAACGAAGCCTTGAATTGCTATCAACGGGAATGTTGATAGCTCAGGTCGTCGTTCTGTTCGCTGAGCTGGGCAGTTTGTAGACGCTTCGTCACCAACCGAGGTAACATAATCAGTGCGCAATGAGTTGGCGATGCATCATAGTCGCTGTTGGCGTTGGGCAATGTTGTGACTGTACTTTTATACGTCATGTTGACGCGGAGATGGCTTCTGATTACGACTGACCGTTTGGATCGTCGATGCAATTTGCTGGATTGATCGGCGTCCGGATGACGTTTGAGTCTGGCCTCTCTGACTCATGCGAACAAAGCATTCGTAACAATCCATGCCACAGATGGACTGCATAGACTGTCACAAATACCATCATCTAATCAGCACGGAAACCATCTACACGGATGAAGGAACATACTACAGCAGTCGGAAGGCATGATCCCCTTCCGTCACATGAAGATGAAAAAAGATAAATTCAATTTAGAGAATATCAAGGACTTGGCACGCAGGAACAAGACACACAAAGGAGTCTCTGGAAGTATGGCGTTGCGCCACGAACTCGATCAACCGACATATGAGAATCGATCCAATCTACGTACCACTACAAAGGAAGGATCACAAACATAATCGCACAGTTCAAAGTGAACAGACGACTCAGGTGACAAAAATGGTAACTGTGGGATCAAAGGTCAGTTGGAACGAGTCGGAGAGGTCAGATTCAAAGGCCATCCGTACGCTGGTTGATCAGCGTGCCAACCAACTATCTAAACGATCGATCATAATCGGAGGCCACCTCCCGCGCCAAGACACATATGAGGACAAGTGTAGCACTGCTCAAAGTCTATACATCGGTGCACTGCCAACTAACTCGGTTGGTGACGAGACGTTTTCAACCAAATTGCCCTCAACTCAGCGAACAGAACAACGACCAGAAGCCTTGAATCACAGACGCCACTGCGTCAGGAAATGTTGTCTCCCCGAAAAGGATACAACAATGGCTAACAGCATCAAAAGACGTAATAGTTAACGCCTTCAGTGATCAACTGTTCCGACCAGAAAAGGATGGATATTCGAGATCTTGGCTGTGCCCGTCTTAGTCTTATCTTGACTTTGCATACTATAGGTGGCAGGTGGAATCAACGTACCAACCTTTGGTACGCGGTTTGTGGCGGAATTACAGACTGACTAGCTGACATGAGAAAAGCCTCTTCAAACATATGGGGTATGATAACAAGACATGAAAGTCTGATCGGTCTGGTGGACAGAGGAGCCATGGGAAATCAGGACAAAAGTTATGCATTATTTAATGTAAGGAATGCAAAAATGATAGATTTTAGTGGCGACTACTAAATCTCATCACTTGGAATGTGCTGTTTTCTACTGCTACTTAGTTCTTATAAGAGTTTCGCAGGTAGAACAATGCTCAGAAGGTACCCAATCAAAATTCATTATAATTTCAATGAACGGATGCCTGGGTACGCGTTGAAAACTTGGACGCTCCGAGTTAAACGGCATAGAAGTGTTTCCAGAGAGAAAAAAAGACTGGTCCCAACACATCTGCGACGAAGGGTGCGTGTTCATTGGACCGAAGACCTCACGGAAGTCCTGGGGATCATCAGTAGGGTTGACTGCCCTGGAGGAGTTCTATAGGACACGAGGGACTTATGTCACTAAAATGAGTGTTCAACACACCAAGCAGCGTACAATTACAACTACTATCGCAAACGTTTCTGAAACTGTAACAGTCTTTCGGTTTTTTGGCTGATCCCCAAGCTGTCAAAACGGCGTGAATGTCTTTGACTAGTATTGCGCCTGTGAGCAGCGTATCTAGCAGCTGGCCTATGAAAATCACTCTCCTCCACTTCACTTCACCGCCAAAATTCATTATAAATACCGAAATAATATTTTCAAACACTATTAGATGCTTGTGCAAAAGCTAGGTTAATGTAGACTGATGCCGAAGAGCTGAATCGCAACGATTCGCCACAAACGACCTGTGATTTCACTATACAAATGTAGGGGCAGCACAAGGCCCATTCCCCTAGTTTGCCTGTCAGTGGCAATCAAAGATGCGGGGAAAACTGTGCAGACAGCCATTCGAACTCACAGCCTGCATATGACTCAGTTGGCAACCTCAAACTGTGCATACTAGCTGCATTTCGAAAACCAAAACTGATTATACCACAGATGAGCACAAATGAAGAACCGTTTGGGTGGGTTACTGGTGGCCGATTGAAACAAAAATCCTCATCCTACGGAAGATCGCCACAAACTGAGAAAATCCACGGGCACCTATTGAATGGTGTTCTATCAATTTGATGGACATAATTTAGCGCCATGCTGAGTACACTTCAGGATCGAGTTCACCTCGTCCTGACCAGTCAAGCTGGCCAACAGTCGGAATGACCCGCAAGCCTGAGAATCGAATCTTGTTCAGGTCCATTCAGAAGGCGCCCCAACAGCCGGAAACACCATGAGTCGAAAGCAAGCTGAACAGGGGACGATCGAAAATTTCGCTCCCGAGCTTTCGCCTACTCCAATCCCTGAAACCCAATCCAAATTAATTCAACTGGTACTTCGGGTTATATTGGAATCAAATAGAGGAAGCAACGTGTAAAAATATGGTGTATGTAAAAGGAATGTTGTGACGAGCGGGTGCGTACAGCACGGAGAAGTTTGAGCTGGGAGTTGGCATCGTCCACGCGCGCATAATCCGTACGATAGATGATAAGGGTGGGTCGTAATCTTCTCAACTGACAGCTCATCACAGGTACAAACAAAAAGGAGAAGCAACCATGATGATGATGAGGATGATGATGATGGTGCTGAACAAATAGAGGAAGCTCAAATGTGAATGATAAGTGAGGCTCGAATTAGCGCACCTCTCAGAAGTCCGTATGAAGCATGGAATGTAGTGTCCACAATCGGAGGAAAGGAAAACGCAAAAATCGAATGAATGAATGAAATGCTAACGGCACGTACGATAGACAAAAAAGAACCCAGTAAATCTTGGTACACAGGCGGAAGAAAAACATGACATGTGAAGAGTTGTAGGAAGTACCTTGCTCCGTCACAAAACTAGGCAACTTCCACGGGCGTTTAGACGAATAATCCTAAGTAGGTTGTATGGATATACAGAGAGTGAAGCAATATTGCTAGGCTGGAATGACTCCGTCAATGCTTGAATCTGAAAGCAATTGTCGAGTAGCGACGAAAAAACGAAGCTTTAAAGGGAACCAACGCCTTTGGTGAGAGTCAAACAAGACTGAGGCAAATCGGTGGCAGCTTCGAGAGGGAACAAGGCCGAAGCGATGCGATTAATTTGTAGACGGTCTATGTGTGTGTGTGTGTGTGTGTGTGCAGGAGTCATGACTAGTTAGACCGCAGTGTCATTGTGACCAGACTGAAGAATGGAAACATCGGGTGGTGATGCGGGGTTCCGAGGGAATCGTGCTAGAGCAGGATCAGTTGAGTAACCATGGATAAAGGATCCTTCTTCATTGAAGTTATCTGCAAAGTAGATTGGGAAAAATTTGGATGGAATGTGTGCTGGTTCAGTACGATTCTGAAAGCAACATGTCGAGCGGTGGATTGCGGCGGGTTCCGAGCAAAATTAGACGCGTGCGACACTTATTCAGGGCTGGTTTCGACTGTACGAGATATTGTAAGAGAAAACTAAGGTAAATATCAAACAGCCCACAGGAGATATTAACTTGGGTTCCAAAATGAGGTAGATCGGTTTGTTGTGTGAACAAAATCCGACTGATACCTGGCTGACCCTTCATCAGACAACAACGAACTATGGAAGGTACGGCACGTACTCAAAACTTTACAGTCCGACCCATAACGACACTAGATCGGTGAGACAACCTAATGAAACAGAACAAAACATACGACTGCACCCCTACAGCGTTACAATTTCGCTTCGTTTTAAGACACTTGGATTACAGAGGGTCGAGCATTCCAGTGAGCCGCAGGATTCGTAAACCGAGGTGCACGCACGACTGCACAACATTCATGATCACTGTGAAACCGAAACCCTCAATCGAATGCGGGTGTTGTTTGCTCACCGTGTGCTGAGCGCCCGACTGGCGCTACGCACGCACACATACAGCGGTCAATTGAGAACGCGAACACAATGACGCGCTAGTTAAGGCTGTGTTGTGAGTGAGTAAGAAGGACCGTATTTCACCATTTTTTTTCAGACGATGAACAACTTTGAAACAAAACACCAACCTGGTTCGAGCTGGAATAGCTTAGAAAAAGGCAGTCAATCGCGCCAAGACTGGCAGTTTTATTCAATTAGAGTAGCACGGTCTTACGATAGTTACGCACCAATATTTCTAAACTGTTGTTGATATCAATGATGATGAGGTCATCATCAAGGAGACCGTAATAAGCATCAAATGAATGACATGTAGAGTTTACACATCCAGGGTAATTTATAAGCACCTGAGATTTTAAAACTGTTCACCACCACTACACTCGTTGGCGCCCAAACGCAAAAGTGGATTTTTCTCCAAAAAACGTTCACGTAACAAATGTGAACGGTCACAGCCCTGCAATTACGTAGTTTACTTCGTCGCTGCAGTATCGTAGTTCACAAGAAAAATGCAGTACTCCCTCATTCCTCGACGCGATTGTTTCCTCATGTGCGTTGTCATCACCAAGATGTGTGTCGTGGCTTCCTTCACCGCTGCAATGGACGTTTACATGTATCCAAGTGATCTGAACTGCTTTTTCGATATGACACTGAATTGTGCCCTTCGTATAGAGTGGTCGCCCCGGATACTGGTGAACGGAACAACCTGCTGGACCAGTACAAAGATTATCAGCCCTTACAGCCTGGGACATCAGGTACAAACAGTTTTCGTGCACCGAGATATCGCAATTACCGGTCACTTCATAAATACAGAATTATGAAGCGTTGGTTATCCGACTTGGTACCTCCGATCTGCGACTTGATTCAACGAGTATCCCAGGCGAAACCACCAACCTATCGAAGCCAAGAAGTGCCTGGTGATAGGAGTTCTTATGACATCAGCCTCAATTACTCAACCGCTCCTCCAGCCTACACAAAAAAAATCCATTTTTTCATCAGAATTAGCGAATTTAGAAAGAGTGTGAGGTAGTCGCACATTGACAACGACAGTGGTCGCTACCGGTCATCAGCAGCCAAGAAGCAGCCGCTCTTGTAACTCCGCAGGTCTTGTACTGATGTAAGAACGTGTTTTTTACAGCAACAGTAAGACAAATGGGACAAACTTTGTAAATTCAAATTCACTCCTCAGGCAAACAAACAGCACCCCCCAGTGTGATTAGTAAACCCGAGTAGAGGGCATAGGGCGGCCATTGTGATGTGTCCTCCCCGGTTCTGAAGAAGGACGCCTCCTTGAGAAAGAGGGCCACCAAGATTCTGCTTCAGCGAATATAAGTAGTGTGGCACAGACATTCCTTCCGTTTGTGATAGAACTTTTTCGTCAGCACCAGTCGATGCAGCAACAACAGGAGAACAAGTGCTATGCCCCAGCTGAGTGTGGGTGGCACTGCTGATGGTTTGATCAGAATGTCCTCCAACCGAGAGAAAAAAGTATTTATGTGTATAAGCGTGTCCACTAAACACGAGATTAAAGGCGGACACGTGACCGTAGTCACGCGGCGGGAAGTCTATTGAAAGTATGGTGACACATTTGGGCTCACAGACAACGGTAAGTTGATCATGTGCCCCAAGGTCCTTTGGAAGCGAAAGGAAGTCGGTTTCCCTGGAGGAGAGCAGCTGTTTGCAATGTTGTGGAATATAGGTAGCTCGGGTGCCCTGCTTGGTTGTTGGTCTGTTCGTTGAGCCTGACAGTTGGATTGCTAACGTTTCATCACCATCATCAGTGACTTAACTCCGCATTGACGATGTCACCTCGACTGGTGATGAAACGTTTGCAATCCAACTGCCGAACTCGGCAAACAGATCAACAGTCAAGGAGAACGGCTGTGATAGCATTTCCATAGCCATTATTAAAAGACAGAGGGCGTTTGCTAATGCTGTTCAAATTGTGTTCAGTGATTCAAGAACAAGGATAGCGTGAATAAGAGTGACGAAATAGAGTAAGATGGTGAACAGAGGCCAGAGACTATGCATAAAATGCTTGGAATGCGATTTATTGTGCACATGAGACGAAAATCAATGAAGGCGGGAAGGCAGCTAACTGTACTGGTACTAGCTTGAATCAGGCATATATGTGGGGGGGGGCTGTTCACTCACTTATGAATACCTATGTGAATTAGAAAAATCGTGCTCAGTCAGTCTCACGTGTCCGGCGTTAATCTATGCAAATGCATCGGCGCAATGCCAAAACAATGGTGCGACGAGAAGAGGAAGTGACTAAACCAAGAGACAACAACCACTCAGTCCGGTTATGCAGCATTCGAAACACACACATGGCGGATACACGGCGAGCACGCGTTTCACAACTGAAAAAGGAGGAGTCGTAACGCCCAGCTTCAGAGGTCATTGGTGAACATGTGAAATCTGCGGACTTCGCGCCTGCATGTACCGGAACATGAGTTGCCATGACAGTATCGATGTTGAACATCCATAGACATCGGTTTTGTGCGTAAGTAGGCTGTTTGCGGGTTGTCGGTATGTGCTAATTCGAGTCGAACAGACGGTCGGATGGAATCGATATGAAATGCGCTTAAACAGAGCCGTGAAACGGAGTGGTATATACTAAAAAACGGGGGCGCGATTTTAAGGAGGCCGGCAGCAAATCCTACAAGTACGTGAGTGGCCAGGACAAACTGGCTGACCCGTATGCCTACACTGCTCTGGCGGTGAAGTATCTAGCACTGTCTATTGCCGGGATTATTACACATCTTGACAACAAACAATTAGCATCATGACAAAATCTTATCGTGTCAAGGATTCAGTAAGAAACTTAGAAAGCTGAACGAATGGGGGGAGGATTTCCACCTTGAGGAAGCCTCCATCATCCAGCCATAGTACCCCGAGGTGAGTATCGTCAGAGCCGCTGGTCGAGCGCCTTTGTGCATCTGGAAGCTGTTTGGACAACCGCAGAGACAGCAACAATGTTCTGCCTCAGAATAAGCTAACACACTCGTGACCGAAAACGAAGTATTCGGGATTGATTATCGGGTAAAAAAGTGGTGGCGGCGTGTAAATGAAACGAAATTTGATAAGAACGGCTCCATGAATGTGCAACTGGTTCCAGGTTGTCTTTGTGGTGTCAGGTAGAGACGAATGGAGGGAACGACCACAGCAACACAGGTGTCATGGGTGGCCAGTGAGTCAAGGGTGGAGATATCAAGGTACAAAAAATTGGCGAGGTCAACAGAACAAACACTTTCGACGCTCGCCGCAGGTATCGATCGGCCAAGACAAACAAACATTGAAAGGTGTGCTTGGCTAGTTGGTGCTGGTAGTGACAAACTGGGTCAGAGTTAGATCTGATTGAAAATCACTACGTTCTGGTAAAAAAACATAAGTAGATACACATACTGCACTAAATCGGATGTCTCCGAGAATGGCGGCATCGTCATAGACACTTCGGTAATCGGCAGAATCCCTTAAATTCAACCAATAGGCGAGAAAACAACCTGCTCAGTTCCGGCATTCTTCAAAGATGACCGACGCAACGAGATTAACAAGTCAGACGGTTCATGACATGAACAATTAGGAAGTCAGAAATTGTACTCGAACCAAAAAAAAGTTCTGATCCAAATACCGTGTTTCAAGCCCCCAGATCAGTTCAGGGATAGAAGATTCAGCAGCGCACCAACAGTCGAGCTTCAACGCATTGGTCCGACTAGTTATGTGTGCTCAGAATCAACGCATGAAACCCAGAAGTCGCTAGACACCCGAAGAGGCTATCCTATTGATGAGAACCATGGGACATCGATCAGTCTGAGCGGGACATGTGCAGAAATCACAATCGATATGTATCTCGATACACAATTGACCTCAACGACACCAGTATCCACAAGTCTTGCCAAGCTTCAGAAGTCCTACCGTCGTCAGCATCATGTTCTGCCCACTAGCGCGATATACCTGTTGGAATAAGTTTTCTCCGCCTTCTTCAATAGACGTGCGTCAAATTAATAATGTACGCGCAAGCACAACGTACAAGGAGTGAAGCGGAATCCAATTGCCACGTTTGATCAACCGAGACGTCACGTGTTACCCTACTGATGATATGCAAGCGAGTTCTGATATCGATCAGTGAAGCCTCTATTTGACAGAGGTAGGGATTTTCCCCGTTGGAATTTACAAACCGCACAAACAGCTTTTCGGAAACAGTGACAAAACTCAGAGGCACACGGAAATCATGAAATATCAGTGGCGTCGAATTTCAGATTCGCTATTTGCACATGGATATGATTATACTAATAGATGAAGTTCCAGTCGAAAAGATCATGACTAGTCTTAAATTTCAGTATTTTCTTACAAAGTGACTACGCACTATCTAATTCTGAGGTCTGAAATTACTGAGAGAACAAATAATGACTATGAAAGATGCCGAGATTAATTATAGGTAGGTAATACCAAGTGACAGGGTTGAGGAATACTAATGATCGGTGTTCGGGAAAACCAATAAATTTTAGATGATAGATTATTGTCGATTAAGTCGAAGTGAAAAGTGGAAAAAGCATCTGTCGACCATAACAAACGACATTTCATCAAATGAGCTAAGTTGCGGGTGTTCAAATGGGAGGATTTGACCTCAGTGTTGCAACTGGGCTAACCTCGGAGACCTGAAAGTATCCCAGTCACCGTGGTTCCAATGGGTCTGGCAGAATATCACTAGTAAGCAGGCGAAAAGAGCTATCTGGAAATCTTGAAGGAATTTCCGAACTGCCAAGTTTCAGTCGGTAGCGGAGATAATGATTAGTATTTCTCAAGTACACGGTGAGACACTCGCCATCGCAGACATGTTCAGTCGAAGCATTCTCTGAATAAGCTGCTGTGGATGATGCTACGGAATATTGATAGCTCGGCTGGGTTCGCGTCTTATTGGCTTGTAAACAAGCTGTGAAGTTGCGCTACGGTGCTCGGAACTGATGCACAGGCGAATTGTATACTCGACAATGGAATCAGCGAACCAATCAACCTGTGAGACAACCATACATTTGAAGCTGTATACGACAAGAGACGCCTGGTGCGTTGTAGGTACGTCGAAATTAAGGAAAGGGTTGTGCAGACCGACAACTATCTACACAGGGCTGCAAACTCAATTGGACATATGTATTTGGCTTATAAGCACATTTACCAGTGTAACGGTGGATACTACTGATGCGGCATGTGAGTAGTACGTCTTCTCGTAAATCCGCTTTGCGTCTCTTGAAAAGTGAGATCTGTTACGGAATTTGTGGAGTCTCTTTGTAGCATTTGCTTGCAGTTGAGTAGCAGTCAATGAATATCCAGAAAAAGTTCAGGAAGACGCGTTCAAGGAGAAGGTGGATATTCAGTTTTGTAAACGAGATGCATATGAGAGTTTTGCTCCCCTGTTCAATAGTCTGTAACTGTTCAGTTGGCGTTCTCAAATAGACAACTCCGCAGCGAAGGCCTTCTTCCTTTCACCAGTAGTCGTTTGTCACATGAAAAGGACTGCGGTACAGCCCTGCCTAAAACGGATCTTTAGAGATGGACACAAAACTCATGGTTCTTTGGTGGCGAAGATAATGAGATGAGTTAGCTTTCAACACCGTTACCATTCAGATGCCACCAAGTTGCGTGAGTGTCTGTCCGTCCACTCCGTTTCGACTCAACAGAGAAAAATGCTGGTCATCATAACATCTAAAGCTAGAGCGAGGAGCGAGTGACTAATCGTTGGCGTGCTCTAGTTTTTCATTCAAGACTGTGTGCACATCAGTTAAGAAACGCAATTATTTTACGTATTGACCGGAATACACTAAAGAACCAATTCCCGCACGGTGTTTTGCAACCAATGTGTGGATATACTGGCTACTAAATGGAGTTAGTCAATTCGAGATGATGCGAAAACAACACACTTATAAGGCAGTAATGACACTCGAGTTTTTGGATGAGTCCACTGTTCAAACTGACTGTCACACGAGATTCAAACTGACTCAACTTTCCAATTAAAAGCTGAAAACGAATGAAGCTGATAGACTAATGACTTCTGAATAGCCGTTGGGTGATAGAAGACGTTTGGTGAGTCCTTAGTTCGAGTTGATTTAGGCGGAATTAGAACAGAGTGGATTACATCAGTGAACAGGTCAAGTAGTTTGCCCATGAAAGGAAGCGTCAAACCCTCTGCGTTCGCCAACATCCATTCCGGACCCAACTCAAAGGACAGTTCAGTCAGCACATGACCGGGCAATCATGGCTTTTTGCCAGTTGTGCAACGGATGCAATTTCACAGCAAGTGGTGTCCGAACGCCACGCGATCACTCACCGCCTGGACCAAGTATGCGCCGTCCATTTCGAGACGACTTCAATCAGTTGCTGCGCAATCAGCGCTCAAACGAATAGCTGCACAAAATCCTAACTTTACCAATTAGAACGAAATGACATGGAAACGTGAAATGATAGGGTCCAGGGTGAACTATCTGAATATTTGACGCAGGCTGCACAAAAACAGAGCCCAATGCTGAGATCCCCTCATACAAACAAGCACCCTGAACGACTGGGTTCTATCAAGTTCTAAGAAAGAAGTTGGGTTCAAGCACAACATAAGGTTGACGGAAACTCGGGGACTGCGCCTACGTGATGAGCCGCAAGAAGGGCGAAATCGGTCGTGGACTGTCGACGAATTTTCAGCAACCTTATGAGTAGTGCATTATGTAAAAGAAGTTGGAATCTTCTTCGGTCCAACTGAAAGTTAACATGGATTGGTCGGCGACCAACTTGTAGCGATTTCGATACGTACGGAGAGGACACATTACCATCCACTCCCCCGAACTAGTCTGTTGCAAAGAATGAAGCTGCATTGGTATCACACACTATAGGTAAAATCAGGGCTGGTTTTTGTCGGACAGAAAACGAAGGCAACTGAAAATGAAGGAGCAAAATGAAGGAACATTTGAAGCGGAAACGGAATTTCCAACTGATGGACTGCATTGTCTAGCTAAAGGTATCCTTATGTAAAAGGCTTGATCGGTGAACATGTGGCACCGTCTTCGTGATGATCAATCAGTTCTGGTACCTGCAAATTTTAAGAGGCTGGGACGTTGGACCGGATTTCCCCCAGAGCTTTTTGCGTCATCCTGAGTTCGTTCCTATCATGCATTGTACTACTGAACTGAGGCTAGTAGGTTACGGCACTGGCACTGTGTACAGGGCAATAAAACGATGCTGAACATCATTTGGGCATATCCTCTGTAATGGGCGTCTCTTCACATTTCCAAAAGCTGCTAATACAAATGAAGCTGAGCTAGGAAGACTGATACAATACACTTCTTGTATTACGACACCGAAAAAGCCAAACGAAATCGGCCGTATCGGAGGGGCGAGAGTATTACTGAGGGAAAGATGTTTAGGACACATTGAGTGCTATTCCTAACACTCAGACCAATTCTACAGAATTTCAAAAGATTTTCTTCACCATGTATGGCGGAATGCACAGGAGTCTGCGTTTTCGTGAACGCTGGGATGTTCTTCCATTTTTGACCTCCTAAAGGACTTCTCATTCTCAGTGCGCTATTAACCAAATACACGGAAGGTCACCATGACTTAACCAGAAGTTGAAACATCAGATGTGATAGGGTCATGCTGATGCTTAGCATTACACTTACACTGATATATCGCCTTCAGCGATTGCACAGTGCATTCTGTGCAAAAAGTGCACAGTTTTTCCCGCATGAAGTGAAAGCTTAGACGTGCACAAACGAATATGCTAGATCGATGCAATTTAAGAAAAAAGCACGTGAGAATGTGTAGAAAGCGAAGTTATAGGCTGATGGTGAGGAGCTCAAACTACGCTAATTCCATTGAACCGACCCACTGCTTTCCAAAACTTGAGC
Source organism: Clonorchis sinensis (assembly GCA_003604175.2). Classification (NCBI taxonomy): domain Eukaryota; kingdom Metazoa; phylum Platyhelminthes; class Trematoda; order Opisthorchiida; family Opisthorchiidae; genus Clonorchis; species Clonorchis sinensis. The sequence goes on from CM030375.1 coordinate 13,005,542, forward strand.
AAACTGCTGCAACCTCGAATCTAACTGGCATCAACTGTGGGTTTACAAAATCGTATTGGGGAGAGAAAACTGTCAAGCGGCAGTAGCCACATAGTGGATCTTGATTTGCCCTCACTACTCAGAGAACAAAACTACCTTTGTACCGGAGGGGTCAGTCGCGTTGGAGTGGAATTCAGTTGCAATACGCAGCAGGGAAATTTGGAACCCGAGCAGGCCGAACCAGAACTTGCACATCAAAAGACATTTATAACCAGGATTTCAAGCTGTTTTCAGAAAAATTCCCCTAGTTTCCGAGAGTCTGCCCCGGAGAGAGATTTACTAAGTATAGTCTGCAGTAGGCATCGTGACCACGGTTACCATCAAGCGCTTACTTAAAAGCAACGTACCAACGCACACAACATAAACACGTTCAAACTCGCTTTTTCTTACTAAAGTGTTAGGTTCAGCAGCAAGCAGGCATTTGACGCAGTTGTGAATAGAACACCAATGACACAAAATCGGTTAGATGAAAAAAACACAACATACACGTGTAGCTGCCACAGTCCTAAAGTTAGTGAGCGGCAGAATCAGAGTATTCACGACTGACTAACTCCCTGTGTAGACTTTTACTCAGGCCGCCATTGCATGGATCGATGACTCACAACACCAGCACTCGGTGAGTTTGATTACTATTCACCCTTGGAACTTATTGATTTCTTTCCACAATCAAGTTAACCAGAAGCAATGTGGATGCTGAAAACCCGGTTGATGGAACAAATGGTGAATAGAAAACGTCAAAAACGGATCTACCTAAATCCGTTTACGACAAGAAGAGTTTACTAGAAACGATACATGTGCAGCCCTGGTTCACCGTAGGTACAACGGTCGCTCACACTGGTGGTTTTAGTCAGCCGTATGGTTTTTGATTACGTGTAAGCAACGCACGGTTTTACTAACACAAGGTGTACGAAAAGTTTGAAAAGTCGACCACCCTTCTTGGGGCTGTCAGGCGTGTGGGTCTAGCCTCTGAATCTTCATAAACCTTACTTCCTAATTGAATACCTAAGTGTACGTATGCTGCGACAAACGCTCAGTTGCAAATTAACTTGGTCGCAAGGGTAGACAGTTGAATGTCTGGTCGGCGCAGCGAATTCAGTTGAAGAATACTGTGAACGAGAAAACCAAGCGAACTTTAGCAGGGTATACGGTTGAAAAATTGCACTGTGTATTGGAATAAAGCTCGGTCTACTTTCGTCAACAATGAAATTCACGACGTAGCGATAGCCACTTTGGACCGATAACAAGCGTCCCCATATAATGTTGGATAATGCAGCTTGGCTTGTATCACCTTAGCGACTGTAAATAGGCAGGCAGTTGCTCCGCCATGAGGAGCTTATTGGTGTGTTGTGAACAATTGTTTCGCTCCAGTAAGGACTGTACAGTGTGGTAACACAGTTGCTTTGGTGCACACAATTAGTTGCTCAGCTGGTCTCCTTGGAAAGTAAATAGTACAAGTGGTGTACTGTGTACTAATTGCATTCTAACTACGTCTTAAAACTGTGATCCTGAACGGAGACATTTTGTTGCATTCCACTAATCTCATCATTTATGGTTAGGGTTGTCATTGTAGACCAGTCAACAAGGAAAACTAACTTGTCTGGGATGATTCTGATGGTGGATCACTATTTGCTATTTGCATACAGAAACAATTAACCCAAATGGAATACTCTACTCATGAAGTTGTTGGAAACTGTTCGACCAGTTTCGCCCTTCCTCGGGTTCACCAAGTAGGCGCAGTCCCTGAGTTTCCGTCAACTTCATTCTCTAGTTGAACACCAAATTGGCGAAGTATATTCATTTGCAACTTAGTTCACCAACTAGATGAGATGTTCCTTTAGGTGATCAACGTTAGGACCACTTGATCAGAATACAAGGTACTATTGTTTGTGTTGTATTGGGAACTGAACTTTTCAAAAAGAGAAGGATACCATAGCTCAGAACCAGTACATTTGTGATGCGGATTGTGAACCCAATACTTGCTGTGCAAGATAGCTTCCTTTCAAGTGAGAAAAATGAATTTACAGAGGGCAAGCAGCAGAGGTTTCTCACTGGCGGAGGATTCCGTTAAACAGTACGGTCTACAATCTATGCGAGCGTGCGGATGCGGCATTGATTATATCTGTTATGCTAGAGATAAAAAAACACATCACAACATTGCTTCATTTAGTACTCCGCAGAGTAGTGAGAAGTTAGCACACGTGACTGTGTAAAGATGTATGACCATGAGTTAGCTTGAGGGTGTGAGGGGCAGCAAACACGTGCTCATACCGATAGCATGCTTATCGTCCCGGTCGTGCGACATGTTCAATCACAATGTCGTCAGCGTCGGCTGTGGGGATCGGGCGATAACGCGAAGAACTCCAAGTTCGTTCGCCTGGTCCCCAGGATTAAAACAAAAAGATGGATGAATTAAGGACAGCGCGGTAAGCGTTATGAAGATAGGAAAGAAAGAATATAAAAAACCCTGTGAAAATGAGAAGACTAAGTTTTAGCAGTGGTCCATGCAGCGTTAGTCCAAAATGAGCCCAACTTAGGTACTTCAAATGAAGATTCCGAAAAAAACGGCCAGCTTCACGGCACTGACGGACGGGATACTGTTTGTCATCTAAAAAATGGCTGCTACATAAATGGTGGTATTTGATTCGGCGTCAAAAAAAAACACGGGTAACAAAGATTTGGCATGCTGACAATGCGTCTATCACACGATGGATGAATCAGGTGGTTAGAGAGAAAGAAGAGCGGGGTAAAGGGGGACTGAGTGCACGGCAAACAGCTTGTATGGTCCTCAATGTGTCACAAACTGGCACTGGCTGAAGTGCAAATATTTGGCTACGTTCAGCGGAACGCCTTGAATTCGAACCTTGGACACGAGTATGACCACAGTTACCTCGACATGATGCACTTATCTATTTATCTATCTAAATTTGAGTACAGTCTGAAGTGTGTGTCGTGAAACAGGTTCGCCCGACACGGCCAATGAAAAAAAATTGGATGGTTTTATGCTGCACAAAGCGGGTCACACAGCTGTCACACTCAAATGCGAAACGTTAAGGTTTGAACCGAGAGTAGCTAAGCGATAAGCAACCATGAATGAAGAACATGAAAAACGACTTCGAATCTACGCCTGCGGTTCCTGTGAGAGCATTGTGCTGTCGCAGTAACAACCGAATTCCAAGGCTGGTCATGTAACACTCACAAGTCATTTGAGTAGATTAGTCACCACAATCCTAGTCATACACATGACTCAAGATGGATAACTTAGAATTCCAGTTTTCTTCTCTGATACCGATTGACTGGGAAAGCACCACGAAAAGAACGGAATCCTCAGTAGGTTTTTTAGATGAGAACACAAGGGGGCTGGAGTGACTTGCCCACCCAGAGATTGTCGACGTGTAAAGTGAAAATAAAGTAACCAGTAGTCCCTCCTGTAAGAACACGTTTCCATGGTGGCTGGGGGCTTACTGCAGTTTCGGTGCCAAACTTCACGCCTTTCCTGTCATGACAAGTGTTTGGGTTCAAACTGCATTTAGTGGTCGTTCCCCGACCGGTTGAATCGAGCGACACTTGTTGGCAGACGACGGTTTCTTCTTGTTATCAGTATCCTCATCCTTATACCGGAGCATTGTGAACTCCAGATAGCTCAGTTCTTAAGGCGCGAACTTACTGAGCGGAAGTTACGACTGCTCCTGTCTAGGTTCGGGCAACCTGGCAGTATCTTAGCTATCGTGCTTTCTTCAGACGTCATGGCGGCTGGGCACCGGAAGGGTGGTGCAGTTGAACGATTGTCGTATTATTTATTCAACAGATCAGTGTAGGGGGTAAAACGACAGGATAGCCACGTAGTCTGAGTTCCCGTGTCGTGTGGTGGAGGGAAAAATTTGGTCTAGCCATAATTAAAGCTGAGTAGATTGGTTTTTCCACCTTTCATCAGCTTAACTAGGGATGAACAAGTTTAGATTGCAACGAACTGATTGACTGGCTGAGGCTCACGCCCGAAAGAGCAACGCAACGAGAAGAGTCCGGAATTGTGAGAAAATACGGTGCTTCCTCACAAGGAGTTTTTTTGACAGGAAGCTTCAATTTCATACCATGAGTTGTTACATCAGGCTGAATGGAAAGGGTTCTGCATCTCTTCTGTAAAGGATACCTGGGTTCGCCTGACGAGAGTCATCACCGGAGCACTCTTGAAAGCCCATCCGACCGTGACATAGATAGATGATATTCGCAGACTTAAAGTCAACCGAGTAACTGTTCAGCATCTTGGCTGTGACTAGGAGAGATGAACTCAGCTTGTAGAGAACGAAGTTGAGGGAACTGGCGTACTTCTGTCCCAATGACATGCAGTAAAAACCTTCCACAAGGGCCCCTTTCTTTCGTGGCCGGTTCCGTCAAACTTCAGTTAGTATTGTTATGGAGTAAGTTTCCATGTAGCTCTCAATAGAAAAGACGATTCTCCTTTCACCATCTGCACAGCTCATTCCCTCACACTAAAATGTTACACTGGTGCCGTACATTGAAGTTTCGGGTGTGCTCACGAAAACCGGTTATCGAAGATCCCAGGACTAGTCCTTGTTGAGATGTATTATGACTCTGGAAAGTGCTACGCAATATTGATGAGTGGATGGTGTTCGTGACGGGGAATAGAAGTCATACATGGGGTAGCGGAAACATTCATCAACAGCTACGATGCTCCCCACCGAGTTGCGTGCGCCACATTGCGTACACACTAACCTTTGTGCCGCACCTCTCGCTAAGCGCAAAATCGCTCTCATGATGGCTATTTGTTCTTGTTCAGGACAACAGCACCAAATAGAGGCACCTTCCAGTTTCACTGATACTCATAAGACTGGTCTGTCGTAATGGCAATGGCACCCGATATTGCAGGCAAAAGAGGGAAAACTGTCGGTAGATTAGGGGATAAAAGGTTGCTGCTGGTTACCTGTTCACCCGTGAACACAATCGATGTGGTAAGCGACCTAATGAGCCGTTGTTGATACTAACCAAAGCACCCACATTTTAAAATGGATAACTATGGAAATAAAGGGAGATCTGGATCTTCCAACAGAATAATAGTACAAAGAACGAGTCGCATAGGAAGATTTCGACCCCAAAGCAAAAAATGAGAAGCAATGACTGTGAAAACATTGCTAGTGCTGTTCTCACCACCGCTTTGTTGATAACAGTCACGGATTTATTAAGAGTTGCACTAAGTCTAACAGACAAGTTCTTGAACTAATAAGAGAGAAACCTTTCAATTACTCAGGCAGCAGAAGACGTTCTATGCAAATTCTGCTGAAATACATTATCAGTACATCAAACCACGCTTGTTTGCTTGGATACATGTATGATTGGCGCCAAAGTATGCATGAGCATAGCTTCTCGATGGTTCTCACCCGCATGCTCAGTTGATCACTTCACAAACTTGGGGCTAAAGCTTTAGACTTGCTCCCCCCCCCCCCCAGGATGTGGTATCTTGAACAAACAAAGAACGCGAAGCAATTCAAAGCCAATGGAACTGAAAAACACGTCCAAGGCAGCGATTAGCCTGTCATGATCGGAACTACTGAATCGTTGTTATCAAACTGGGTTCCGTGGCATTTACCGGTTCAGTCAGTCACTCATAGAGACGCTTATGCAAATCTGAACAGGAATCCTGCCTTTAAGGCTGCCCAAAGTTTTCAACGACCCCTAGACCCATGCACAATGTGGATACACAGATAGACGTAAGTGCTCTTTGCGCACCACCACATGTGTTCAGTTGTCATCCGGTTGATCAATAATCCAGGCGTCATTGGTCGGTCAATAGCATCTCACGTGACTGTCACGGAGAAGCGACTTTGTCTGCAGTGGACACCACTAACTTTTAGCAGTGAAAATCCGGGAAAATGCAAGGGATGCGGAGACGGGCGCTGTCACCTTTCTCTAATTACAAAGCCGTTTCATCAGTGTGCGGTGGGCGTGCCATTTGACATACGGCACGCTGATAAATACTTCTTAAACCTCAAATACTTGTTTGTTTTCTGCTGAGTATGCATCATCTCAGCTTAAAGGCTTGTCAGTCGCGTCAAATCGGTACCACGTGATGTCTGGCATGGTGTGTTGGGTTGTTGATCTTTTATGCAGCACTATATATACGTTCTACCAAGACTTTCTCAACTGCAAAAAGCGCATCCTCAAAATGAAAGAAGCGAACTTATTTGCAAGTAAGAACTCATTTGCCAGTTAAGTTTGTATTAACGGGAGACTCAGTTCAGCCTTAGCTGAGTCACTCATTCACAGTATTCCTAGACTGAACGTGCTGCACAAACGCCGCTTCATGTTTCACTGACAACGCTAGAAGTATTGTCGTATCAAAGAAACAGATGTACTTTTCGAGAAATTGGTGAGCATGTCTACTAGCCAATACAGGCCAAAATGACAAGAAGCGTATCGATCGACCCAAGCAAACCATAATCCACGGAGATTTACAAGATGGCATGCGGCAAATGTGTTAACATAGTCGACCAAAGTAAGCAGTCGTGAGCAGTTTACAACTCATGTTCAAAACACGACAACATACTGCGTGACGGAGGAATCAGGTATTTGAGGTAAAGGCTGAGTCAACCTCGAACAGAAAAAAGTTGCACAACCTAACATTTAAAAGGCAAGCTACAGTATAGAGTCTTGAAGGGGTAGGAGTGACAACAAGCGAAGCATCGGTGTTGAACATTGATGTCATGCTGTCGATGATGATGATGAAGCATGTAGCTGAACAATTTAACCTTCAAAACAAGATTTGACGAAAGGTTTGTGGGAGATGTCGACAAGATAGAAAAACCGGATGACCCGTGCAGAGAACTGTTCATCAATGTTATCAATCTGAACGCATCATCAGATATCGAAAGTCATCGGATAACTTTATCTCCACGATGATTTTGAGACGTCGATTAAGCAATCCATTCTTCAAGATTATCAGTTACGATATCAAATAGGACGGATTGCCAAAACACATAAACATTCAAACGATGGACCACTAAAACTTGACTGGATGTTGCATGGGAAAATGTCAAAACAATAATTGACATCACTAAACAGCCGAAACAGATCCACGCCTGCAACCACCCAGGTCAAAGTTGATCGCACACCTTTTTATGGCATATGGCACTTAAGTTTGAAACTCTCAAAGTGACAGGTTAAATCGCACAACGGTTTCTAAGAGACTGAAACGACCCTGTAAACAATGTGTTGAAATGCCGGTTTATTATTCGTTGACCAGGTGGCTCACAGTAGGCAGTTGGCTTCCAAACGTTTCGTCACTAAGCGAGAGGACATCATACTGAGAATGCAGGAATGAGGGAAACCGTTCAAGCACTTGGGACTGCCGACTAATATACTCATCTACATACCATTTTGGTTTTGACGAGAGAACCCAGCTGAATCTCCCGTCAAAACCAAACTGGTAGACAAATGAGTGTATTTCGCTAGTTTCGTGCAATTTGGGTTCAAGAAGAACATAAGGTTGACGGAAACTCGGGGACTGCACCTGCCTGATGAGCCCCAAGAAGGGCGAAAACGGCTGTGGGCTGTTGAAGAGTTTTCAGTAACCTTATGAGTAGTGTATTACGCCCATGCAAGTGTCTATTTCTCTTGATGTGACTGGCAAACACGGCAGTTAGATATTCCGTAGGAACCATATAAACGACAGTGAGTAAGAAGTACCCACCCAACCGCGCAATGACGATGTTCTCTCGAATAGTGGCGTTACGTTCTCAGGCCGATTACCAAGCTCGATGGACAGGCTAACAGCCGCCTGACGAAAAGTCAACAATCCTTGTTAGAGCTGATACAAGCATACAACATTTTACTCATTTAACAAAACAACATAATGTCTCCTAACTACTATTGAATTAAGCAGATTCACTTGTTTCCACATAGCAACTGTGCTTAAGACCCACGAAAGCATTGCATTTCACGTTTTTTGCAGTGTATTAATGCAGTCAGGTTAGGTGGTGACGACCACAAATGCAGATGAAAGCTATTACGACCGTCCTAGCGGGAAAACAGTACTATTGTTCATATGAAAGATGAAGGAATATTATTGTAGGCGCGCATTCCGACTGTTTCGAAGATGATTCGGCAGATGTGGTGTACCAGAAAAGAGGGGAAAGCAGTCTTTCGTGTGTTGCTACCACGGAGTGCAAGCAGCCTCCCAAAGTCAGTTAACAGATCACTTAATTAGTGAGATCACAGTTTATTTCGAACGAATCATAACGGAACTTTTGACGTGGTTCTGTGAGCATGTTACCACAAAAACAAAGATAGTGCGCCATCCGTCAAACGACCCCTGTGTAACGACGGTGCGCGATCTAATGGGCATGCTTCTTCGACGTCTTTTTGAATGGAAAATACTGTCTTGAACGCATTTCATGAGGAAAACAATCATCCATTTCGATAACAGTTACTTGGTTTTGAATGGGTTTTAAGAACAATTTGCTAGGATGGACCACCAAACGAACACCACTCATGCTTCAAACCGACCTAAGTAGTCTCGGGCGTGGTCGTCGTTAGTTATGTCCTGGCTCATTTACAGCCCAGAACTAACACGCGTGGCTGTCTCTTATCTGCTTTATTCAGACCGTTGTAAGCAGAAGCACCCACTTGCTAGCCGAAGCCCAAATTGCAAGGTGCCTTCATGAGAGTTTAAAGGCTTGATTATCAAGATATCCGAAACTGGACGGTGTACAGTCATCTCTTGAGACAGGGAAGAACGAGCATAGAGATACGGCAAACCAGAAGTCGACCAAATACGAAAAATTCCCTCTGTATATCCGATTCAGTTTCGTTTGAATTCATGAATACCAAGCTTCTCATTCGTTGAATTTTGCGAAAAACAGCAGCTGGTTGTTGTGCCCGTCCTAAGCTCTGGAACAATTTGACGCCCCGCAACAGTTTTTCGCCATAGGAATACAGAATAAAGGCCTGTGGACTATTCCGCTGAGTCGTCATTGTAAGGTATTCGGTCCACACGTGCGTCAGTCAACTACTGTCGTCGCTGACTTTTACTCAGGGGATGCTAGCATTCCTTTGGTTGACCAGTGTTCTCAGTGTTTCCTGTAAGCTGGCATTTTGACAGCGAAAAAAGACGCATAAAAGTGTGTTTTGCCGAAGAATCGGGTCGCAGGATCACTTCACCCTAAGTTCCAAGTGTGATTGTTTGCAAATTAAACTGATGTTAACCAGAGACGCAGCTGAAATTCATTACCGTCAAATGGATACATTAGAAAAAGACCGCTTCATGTTTCAGCCTGAACAATTTCAAGGTATCTAACGACTTTCCTTGATACGACATTACTAATAAAATCCACGATTTTTTATCAGTCTTAAGAGAACAGTCGATATGGAGGAAAGGATTGTGCTCTTGCAAATGCATTTCACTCAGCTACTCTATCATTCATGGTTGGGGAAACTTTGAGTTACAATTAGGAAACGCTCGAATAGGACGATAAGTCCTCCGGTAGATTTACGTTTTAAAAATGGATTTAATTCTAGTAGTGTGTATTAACATGCCCTTCAAGATAAGTTGCACAAAGAAAGCTACAACCTCACCTAACAAGAAGGGACTAACGAATGTACACACATTCAAAATAAGATTTTTTCCTACAAGTAAACTGGGTGGGCCGTCTCCTTGGGCGACCGATTGCCATCGACCGGTATCAATTGGCAAGCACAATAACAACACCGGATGTAGCGGACCTCAAAATTCGCTCCATCGACAATGAGCGCGACTGCTTGTTTTTGTAAGAGTTGAGACCGGCTAGTCGGTTTCGATGCCTCGTTGGTGGCTGTAATTCGGGGCCAGCCCAGCGTGCATACGTGGTGCGTAGTCAGTTTGGAAAACAATCATGACACGCTTTGTGTATAACCACACATTTTCACTGAAAACACGATAGCTGCGTAGATGCCTTATCGTCTGAGTGTCATTTGAACACAAGTGGAGAGTCAAGGTAGGCCAAAGTCGCGGGACCGCAGCGGGCAGAGTTAATATGGAATAAAGGAGCCTAGAAACTGAAGCAGTGAGCGAAGTAGAAACTGCGATGGAGGGGACGATAGACCATGGTCTAGCTAACCCAACCTGAAAAACAGGAGTGAATAAGTTCAGAAAGGTGAGCTACTGATTACTAAATGCATGGTTCGGACCCATTAGACATAAACTTGCTTCCACCTAAAGAACCGGCAGCGCATCTCAGGTGTCTCGCTTTCTTCGATACCTAGTTACTGAGGATGTGGAATACGGTGTCTCATTGCACCCACTTTGGGTTGGTGACGTTCATCTTGCCTAGGTGCAACCAAGGTGCAAGAACGACGTCATACGTATAAACGACCTGCAATTGGAACAGTCCTGGATTTACAAGACGCATTTGACTCGGTTACTCCTGTCTGTTCTTCTTGATACGTTTGCCTACAACGAATGCCGCGGATTTTTGTGAACATGGTAATTTCTTTGCATTCTCAAACTTATGGCGTGGTAAAGTATGCAGAGAGCTCCCCAAAAGCTTTTTTTACACACAGCGGTGTCCGTAAGGGGTGCCGAATCTCTCCATTCGTATTTGGTTTCATGATGAATGAACCAATGAGACCAACGCTGGAAGGTCTTCAAAATCTCGGTGTTCAAATAGCCTCTGACAGAAATCTTGTCGATCTGGAATATGCAGAACATATCGTTCTCGTCTTCGAAGAGGAGGAGAAAGCGCAGGTGTTTTTGGATGAACTGACCAACGTCATCCCGTCTTTTGGTATACACTTTGCACCCACAAAGTGTAAGGTCATATTCTTGGATAAGCAGTCACTGAACACGCCATTTACGATCCAGGGAGCGTTTTATGTACCTTGGAAGTTGTATTAGTTCTGTTGTAGTGTAACAGATGAGGTCAATGCACCAATTTGTAAGGCTCGGTTCGCGTTTGCTACTTCGAGACAACTACAGCGTCAAAGTCGTATATCCCTGAATCTCAAAATATGTGTGTATCAGGCTACAGTACGGGCTGTTTCGTTGTATGACTGAGACTCGGCCTGTTCGAGCAGTGGAACTGAGACGCCTTCAGGTCTTTGACAATCGCTATCTCAGAACCACAGCCTATGTGGGTTGGTGTCGGTGAATCTGTAACGAGGCAATTAGAAAGCGACTGTTCGGTTGTGTAACGGGAACTTCCATCAAGGAATGTATCTAGCTGCGTTGGTCAAACCATGTATTGTGTGTGCCGAACCATCGTTTGCCGAAGAGAGTGCTGTTTTCCGTGCTCAATTCAGAGTGGCGAAAGCGGAGAGGTGGCCAACCCCTGACCTGGCACAGACTATGAAACGTTTGGGTGCTGTCGGTGTTACTCGCCTACCTGGATGGGGACCGCGTGATCCCCACTGCGCTTGGTTGGAGAAGCTGCAAGACATGGCTGCTAATCGATGTCAATGGCGTTCGTGTTGTCAATTTCTATCCAGATTGCCTGAATGAGTGTCTGGAGGTGTAGGCATCTCGAAATGATTGTAGCAAGGTAGTATTAAGTCCGTTCCCTATATCCTTTTCTTCACAATAAGGCTTTCAAATAAATCATGGTTGTAGGGCAGCGAAGCATCAGAGCTGGACACTGATTTCACGCTGTGGATGATGATGATGATGACGGTACCACCAACATGTAACTGCAAGGATGGCGGAGAGCCTGCATGAAGAAAGTAGTTTCCAGATAACTGTTGACTTCTTTGGACAATGTGACTATTGGTCAACGGTCAGAATATGCAATCAGAATGGTCATTAATCTTAGCGGAGGGTCAAACCGCGGGCTTGGATTTTGACCGAATGTTAGGAAAAAGATGTGGTAGGATCCTGGAAGGTGCAGCCACAAGGGGCATGAGAATGTTAACCCAAGGGCACGTGTTCAAACCCTCTGCGCCCACCTGATTAGTCGAACGAAGGGAGAGTGTAACACGAGCCTGAAGTTTTCTGGATCCGATCCTGTCTGTCCCTTAGTATCGTGGAGACCTGGCGCTAGAAATCAGTGGCGAATTATGTTGATGTTAATGAAAAACTCCACTCACAATATCAACGGAATCTCACGTTCACCATAATACCTAAGTGAATGTGCTGCGAAAACGCACTCTCAGGTGTAAGCTGGAATAATATTCAAGATATCGAGGGTTTTTTTCAAACCTAATACTACTTAAAAAATTGCTGAAAACCTTTCGACAGTCCACTACCGTTAACATCAAACTGACCTGCAAATGAGTGTACAACTTCACTACACACAGTTAGATGCTCGGGCAGAAAATGTGGTTGATTGAAACTCGGGGACTACGTCTACTTGGTGAGCCCCAAGAAGAGCGAGTACTGTCAGAGTTTTCATCAAGCTTGGACGTCATCAGGTGGTAGAGAACTGTTTAGCGGGCACATCATTACAGCCGTTGGGTAAGAGTCATCTTTACAGGACAACACATGTAAACGCAATACGGGTGTTGCAATTAAGTGGTGACATCACACCTCCTTTCCGATATGTACTCGTGAAAACGAAGCCTTGTTGTGTTGCCCTTTTGGTTCAACGTCGCCCAGTAACCAAAGCGCCAGGGCTGAGGAGGAAAAGCCAGAGATGGACACAAACCACGGATCCCCCAGGATGTATTCGGCGTCCCAGCTACTTGCAAGCCACGAGAGGCTCCCGATATTACTACCACAGTTGATCATAAAAATCCCATGCCCTTCCGCCGAGTGAACCGGATGAAAGTTTTCACCGGCAAGTTCGTCCAACGATACAATGGAAGAACTTCGAAGCCTTCGTGCCGCGGTGAGGCTTAGTATGACGCTGAATAGGTGCTTCCCGTACGTTGTTCAGATTTTGAATTGAGACTGATTATGCCGCTTGGTCAGTGAATTTCCGCTGGTGCTTCACACGTCGACAAAAGCTCGTACGACTACAAACCGACTCGGTGGGGATGCCGAAAGTCGCAGGCAATGGTGCAGATGCCATGCCCCACGAGTGCGCTTTGTTGAGAACCGTACTTATCCATTTTTAAGCGAGACAGCTGGAAGGATGCAGAACATGGACAGACATTCCAACGACCAAGTTTTGGTCGATGGAGAAATACATCTCTCACCTACGAAACTCAACCTGAAGATCAGCATTCGGTTGAGCAGATTCCGTAAGATATACAACGAAATATGAACAGCGCTTGGCTGTCTGTAGCAAATTCCCCTCCAACTGACTTTGCCGACAATATCTAGGCATTTTGTCAATCCACACAGCATAACCTTCCTCGATGTCACCTCTGAATTGGGATACCTTAACCTAGCGACATACAAACACCAGGTAATGAGGCAATCCACTACGTTCCAGATGTAAGAAACGAGGAGGAAATGGGATAGTGGTCAGATGCAAACAAGTGCCTAGTAGATAAATGGGACGGAAGTAGGCGTGTACGATAAAGAGGGGTTGACACAGTTACCGAAAACTGGTACACTGAAGCATTTGGGATGGGTCAATCAGAAAACTCTACCATAGTATCTCTACGTCATTTAGAGAGTTAGCACAGGTCGGGCGTCAAATTGTACCGTTGGACAGAACAAACAATGGTCAAAACCACGTAGCTAAAACATTGATCAATACAGTGAATCGGATGTCAGGTTTTCCCTAGGTGTGTGGGTGTCACTTGAACACTGCTCGACCGTAATGCTAAGCGTAACAGATGAAAACAAGTTGTTTCCCGTGGCAACAGTCAGGCAATGAGAAGCATGCAGTCATCCTTCAACAATGGCAAAGATGACTGTGAGTAAAGATAGGCTGGAGTTGGGAAGCGACAACAGTATGAATCCGACAACGTTAGATGGTTAGATGTTGCCAAACACAGGAAACACATGTCCATCATGCAGACTCCGTATGTGTAGGTCTGTCCGTCACTCATGACCAATAAGCACGGTCGTTAGAAGAAATACGATAAACAAACCAAGCGGATACAGAGAGAGGGAGAGATAGAGAGTTAATTCGGAGGAAAGTAGACCTAATCTGTGGATTTTGCCTGTTAACAAGTCCTGGCGACCACCCGCGTGCATAAAAACCAACTCAGTTCAGTTTGTTATCGGGAGTAACGTCAATGATTCGGAAATGAAAGTATTTATCTGATGTATGTCTTGATTGTGGCCAAGAGGGGGGAAGGAAACCGGAGGATCAACTCTTCTAGTTACCAGTCGGTCGCCCGAGAGAACTGACAACTACCAAAACTCAGAGTCTAAGACACTGAGTGAAAAACACTCAGTTTAATGATCAAGGAATTTAGAAGCTGAACTGGAAACCTAATTAAAGCCGAACGGAAGTCGACACAAACGTGAAACAGCTTGTAATGTTCCATCTTCAGGAATTGAACACAGTCACTCCACTTCAAAATCTAAATTTTCCGACTGGAAAAATAAAGCTTCCTGAAAAGAGGTATGTTTTCTTTGATCATGTTCAGAAAGGGTGTTAAGCTGAGCGTGACAATTGTTCAGAGCAGGTCGGGTTGGAACAGGCATCGGGGGATACAAAGTGGGCTTTTGTGTTTGGACAAACGCCCTCCGAGATATCACACAACTAGAATCGCACTAAAATTAATCCTCAGTGAAAGACAGACTTCAGCGTATCTTTTACTGAGGAGGGGGTACACCGAATACAGGCCCATTTTCGATTTCTCCGAGGACTTATTGTTAAATTTGTTATGGTAATTGAGCACACCCAGCTGGACCGGACAAGGTTTATAGAATATAATCCCAGGAGGCCGGAAACCCACTCTCAGTAGTGGCGGATTTCTGACCTGTCATTCGTTTCTATCATCAGCTGAACCGAACTACGATACTTACGTTTGTGAATGCATGTGTTTGCAGATCGAGACTTGTGTGAAGTTTTGTTCCTGAGATTCATGTTGACTCGAACTGCTCACCTAAACTATGCGCAGTCTACCTGAATTCTGAAGACTTGATTATTGGGGTACTCACAACCCGATCAAGCCGACCGATCACCATCCTGTGAAGTAGGAACCATTGACTGCAGTGATAGAATCGTCAACATTCTCAACTTGACAAGTCATCACATACTAGGAGGATTGCGCGGAAGGAGGTCTATTCTCTCATCCGAATGAAAACAAGTGATTCAGTAACACAGGACATTGCAAAACAGCTGTGGGTCATTTGACCTCACATTCCTAGTAGGCCGGCTAGAGTGAGTGAATGGTGTTACGCACCCCTTAAAAAATCGGAGTTCATTGGGATAAAAAGATGGACCTAATCCCTGAGAGTAAATACAGAAAACAAACAAATACGAACTTCCTTGCCCATATTAGAAACATGGTGATTTCCAGGACGAATTGGCAGAAAGTGGCGTGATGAAGGCGTGTAACGGGAGAAGTCGATTTAACAGTCATAAATAACTGGATCATTCAAATCTTGCTAAGACATTTGCGGTGAAAATCATCCGCGGTGAAGCACAAGTTTAAGTGCCAGTAAGTGAATAGAAAGAACTACTGTTGGCGATGTGAAAATAATGGATCAATGGAATCAATCTAACGTCCTTCAGTGACAATTTTCCTCGTCGACTGTAGTCCGGATAGCCCCCAAACGTTACGGTCCGAGGGCCCGGAACTGACTGTGGTTTTCCGACCACTTGTTTGGGTGAGGACAACCAGGAAACATTCAAAAAACCTTGTGGTTATGTCGCATTACAGGATAACTATGGTCGAAAGTGTTACGGCTGAAAGACTATCATCAATGATTTCAATGACACTTGGAATTCGTCCCGTGTTGAAGTTATCCGGTTTTCGGGAGAAATACGACAATATGGTATGGAACTGCCACTTAAGTTAATACAAATGCAACGTATGCTGGCTATGTACCATTCATAGGTTTGCTGGATCAGCTTTGAATAGCGCTTTATCGTCATCGGACATCCACGTAGTCACCCGGAGACGACTTTAACTCAGGGACGTTTTGGTTTTCCAGACGGGTGTTCCTTATTGTGCGTGGCTGTTCTACACTCTATTAACCGTACGACTGCACCACAAAAAAGCTAAACAAAACGTCTCCCGGTGATTTCCGGACAAAATGAAACAAAACTACATAGGTCTCTTTTTGAGGTTAGCATTAACTGATAATAGATAAAGCGAGTTAGTTTGTTCACAGTTGAAATACCCTTCCAAAAGGTTCTAACTCTACCTATTTGTGTGTGTGTGTGGCTGTTGTTGTTGTTGTTGCAGAAGGGGTAAACAAAATCACAAGAGTGGTGAACGCCTACTCACACTTACTACATCAATCAACACCATTTGGCCTCTCGAATGGGTGCACAGAACCGTAAGAATCAAGGGGCGTAACGAATCACATGAGAGATTGCTTTGTTGTGGGTTTCAACGAGTTGTAGCAATTTGCCAAAGTGTTGCCATTGTGGATCGGCAGAACAAGATGGAGCATTCAAGTGGGTCGCTGTTTTAGCCTCGGCAAAGAGTTGTACATCACACCACCATCGGAGTTAATTGCGATTTACAAATCCCATTTCGCATGATTCTCCGACTCGTGAATTTCCACGTGTCTGAAAATGTCGGGTAGATAGTGGATCACTCACTCTGCATCTCGGTTGACCAAATCGTCAGTTTTTAGCCAAGACAGATTCCCGGAGAGGAATTACCCTAATGGAAGTATAGGCTGGCTCGTAGTCACTGACAATTACCCACTTTTTGGTTCGAAACATCGTTCACATTGTAATCGTTTGTACCAGATCGGACCATGGACGTCCAGGGAACAAGTACACGCATGATCCTTTTGCCTGCCGCCAGGTTGCACACCGTGAGAATAAAGCAGAGGGCACAGTCCTGGGTGAAACTGCATTCACCTCATTCATCGAGGTTCTTCATTTTACCTCAATTACGAAAAAAATCGCTCATCTGTCACACCATTTCAGTGCCCAGCTGCCATGCTACTCGAAGGCAGCACGAGGGCTGAGCTGCTGCCAGGTTGCCCAAGCCTAGACAGGGGAAGTTGAGAGGTAGAGGTCGGACCACGGACCTTCCAGGCAGTAAGTTGGCGCTCTAACCACTTTAGCCATCTCGAAAAGAATGTCCACATTCGCGTCAGAAACACAGAGCAGTCGGAATGACCAGAGGTGCAAAACTTCAGTGGTGGCTATTGAGATGTGAGTGGATTAAAACAAGAAGGACCAGGTGGAACTCCAGCTCCACTTGAAATTAGACATGGCAGTAAAGCATCAGTTTCAACACTGACGTTGCTGTCTCTGACAGTAATGATGACACTAGCTCATCGTCTTGATAACTGTCTGAAATCGCTCACCGTCTTTCCAGATTTGGCGTCTACCTCCCGTCTTCCAAACTTTGTCTCACTTGACGAAGTTGTTTACAGAGAGTGAGGAAATCAAGTTCTCCATATAGGAAAACAGTTATTGAGTCGCTGGAACGCTGTTGATTGCAGTGAAGTTCTGAAGACAGCGTTAGTTTGTCAATCGCACAACATAAAGTCATAAAGTGCATCACATAGGTGGATACTAATTGAGTTTTTGCGGTGGGAACGTTGAGTTTGGTACCACCTGTTTAACCCATGGTTATGTGGATGAAATTAATCGGTAGGCCCGCTAGTACTGCGTATCTATCCAGACACATGGCCGATAGTTCAAAGATCATGAAGTCCCGTAAGACAGATAGCTCTCTACCAATGATTTTCCTGCGTCATCTCATCCTGGCTGGGTAAAAGTATGGATGACTTTACTGCAGTGTAGCAATGCAAATTTCAATGGTCACCGATTTGCTGTTTGGGCCAGGCATAATTTTCATCGCCGATAAACGTGGCATCATCAGTATGCCGCTGTGAGATGGAGCGTAGTGGTGTGCCACTAGCCGCGTTCACAATCAGATTTACCCGCGCAGTGAACAAGCCAAAAAAAATCGTTCAGCTGTAGCACCCTTTCGGTGCCTAACTGCCATGCCACCAGAAGGAATCACGAAAGCTGGGATACTGTCAGGTTGCGCAAGCCTAGACAGGAGAAATCAAGAGGCAGAGGTCGGGTTCAAACTACGGACCTTCTGGTCAATAAATTCGCGCTCTAACCACTGAGCCATCTCGGGAACAAACCAAAGGTTATCTATATTAGCTGAGCTGCCACTCAAAAACCACCTTGTTTCATAAATATTCCTTTTGTTGCAAGTGTGGAAATCTCAAGGGGTTTGGATGATGGATGTGGAAAAAGCTAGACTAAGGTGAACCAGTGTCAAGTACGTACTATCGCCCCATGACTGGTATCGTTATTCTCACTAGCGTGTATCGAATGCAAGTCTAGAACCTGTATGGTTTGAATTCCCCACTATCCTGCACGGTATCAGAGCACGTGTTTTCGTGGCGCACAGCATGTGCAACAGTTGGAGCCGATTAGGAAATCGGTATTCGGTTGTGAAGCAGATAATTCAGTCGCGGCGATGATTCAGAACTACCAGTCGCTTGGATACCCAACACGGGACGATTGTTGTTCACGGTGCTTCGATAATGACGCAAAACTGTATGTGATTCGGCAGGAGTCCGGAAGATATTACGCAGAGTTTGGGTGTTATTGTTGCGGTCCGCCTTCCAGGATGAGGTGCCCGTGACCTCCTACGTTTCGCTGAAGACATTGCAAGAAACGGCGGCTAATCAATGTCAGTGGCGTTCGTGATGTTGTCTGATTGAGCGCTTGAAGCTGTAGCTACCTCAGAATGCTTGTGCCAGGCTAACACGATTTCCTTTCCTCTTATCTTTCAAATATAATTAGGTAAACTTTGCACGGCAGCGAAGCACATCAGCCTTAACACTGATGTTACTCTCTCTGATAACGGCTATTCGGAAAGACACACGAAGAAGGAAGGTCGATAAACAAAAGGGGGTTATATCGACGGATGCAGGCGTCCGGATGAGACTGCACTTTTCCTCCAGTGGCACGTCCAGAATACACAGTTGAAAGACAGAATCCACAATAAACCAAATGCGGGCGTGACGGACGTACAAGCACGATCGAAAGCAAGGTGGGTGCAAAAAGAAGCAAAGTAGACGAAACAAAAGCTACCAGAAAACGCGAGAATTTACCAGTTCAAACCTTTTCGCCGGTCGCAACCGGAGGACTTGCAACGACTGCACTGCGTGATAAGTAAAGTCTACCACCCTGCAGCAAAAGGTGACGGCAGACGCAAAGAGCTGTCCCCATAGATTAGTGGATGCCATGTTGTAACCCAGCCCATTCGGTGAATCAAAGTGTATCTTATTGGTTATTAAAGTTCCACTCTGAGTTTGGGAGAAAAACGGTATTAAAGGTTGATGGGGATGAATTTACTGGGGATACTGTTAGCAAAGGTAGGTAAGTTAACCCAAAAGAGCCTGTGGTAATTTGATTGGGCTTGGTTTCGAACTTCGCATATGCTAAAGAAATACTCGAGAATTAGAACTTTAAGAGAAAAAACTGGCAAACGGGGGAAGACCGCGTTACGCGCTCATTGATGAGATTGGAAACCGGACTTTAAGTGCGACACCAACTGTTGAAAGCTTGCCATTCCACCACCTGGGTTTACCTGGTTCCCTCAAAAACTATCGTGCGAGCTTGGGCACGGTTCTCGAGATTGAGACGGACAAAATAGAACGTTGTGCACACACGGTTTAAAGATAATTTCAGCAAAATCAAACAATTCAACTTCTACGGAAGTTACAATAAACAGTTACCTTCATACTGATCCAATTCACCATCCTCGTCACTACCCACATGCATACTTTCATCGTTTATCGAATAGCGACTGGAAGCGATGGGCTCGTCCTCTCTGAAAGATGATAAGTGATGATGAGTGATAAAACACACGTGAAAAAAGCAGCTGATAAGAATCTGGTCAAGTTAACCGGGAAACGTGATCAATCTCGGCATGCGGAAACAAATGGGCAAAACCCAAGTTCGCCGCTAACGCGGGCAACGATCAGTGAAAAAGATACCGCCCTACGAATTGCATTAGAACAGGGAGACTTGAGAACAAATTAACCACCAACAGAGCTACCTCAGGAAGGCGGACACTCCATCAGACAGACCGCTCAATAAGTCTAACTCTTCCTTTCATCCTGGTTACCGTTCTTGAATAGAGTGGTCATTTTTTGTGGATGGTTGATCTGGAAAAAACAAGAAAGCTAATGGCCTGGAGACTAGAAAATCGGACACGTGTTACGCCGACCATCCAGTACAGAACTGTGGACAAGAAACAGCTTTGATTTCTCTCTATTGGTTGTATGAAAAGATTGACCGAAATTCACCGACAGACGTCTAGCTCCGTTCGGTAAATACGGCTGGTGAATGTGATTTAAGCTTTCCTCACTACTCGGGCACTGGTGTGTGGGCACGCAGTGTAAATGGCGTAATTCCACGATGAACTGATCAAACTGAAAAAGACGCCAGCAAGATCCAAAAAGCTATCGTTTTTCATTGTTTTGGCATCCATTGCGCACCAAGCCGGCACAAGAGCGACAAAGTGCAGGTTCACTTTGCGAGGGTTGGATGGTTAAAGAGAATAAGTGTAATCATTTCAAAGAAAACCACTGCAAGCCGTGAAAAGTGACTGCTTCCTTAGGCGAACGAAAGAAATAAAGACTTGGTCTGTCGGGGCTTAAATGACGCATCCTAGTGGAAACAAGTGCGGTTGTCATGTGAATGTACGCAATTGTACTTGTACGGGTAGACCGGTGACGAGTGGACGGTAACCGAGTATCGCAAACATCGAATGGAGTCAGCAAGGCAGTAAAGTAGACATTGCTTATCTCAGTTCTACAGAGTAACGTGGTGAGGTCTTTTTCGGGCGTGTAAACGGGGCTCAAACCACGAAAAGATGGATTAAGTATAGAACAGGTCTCAAGAAAGATTGACTGAAACGAGACGACCCAGAATCATTTATGCGTAGTATGAAACGATTCAAAGAACTTAATCAGCCATGGGACGTGAAATTAACCGAACCAGTTGATCAACTGTGATGAGTAAACTTTCGTCGGACCTTCACGGGTGTATTCTCATAAAATTTTGAGACTTCATGACAGTTAGTTTCATACTGGGTATAGACGAAGTGAAAATCCGAGTCAACACTGAATAAGTGGATGATGTCCCGATTGCAAAAACCTAGGGCTAAAACCATCTCACATGCGTCCGGTTTGCTGGGAGGACGTTAGCGCTAAAACCAGTGATGGTGCTCAACGAATTTGCAGTGCTGCGCGACACCAGTTGCACCAACAAAGCTTTCACAACAGTAAGAATTATCTGATCGTCTAATTTTATTTCAGGTTCAAACACGTACTCGACAATAAATGAAGTTGACCAGACTGTGGGATGAATTGCAGTCAGAAAAAAAAACCAAAGGCCAAGGGTCAAATGGGGTTTATTTGCAGGCGGTATGAGGCATGGAGGTCATATAATCCACTAAGGTTTATTCCGACTAAAATAAGCGCTGTTGACAAAGTGAAGTAGAGACACGTGACAAGATCGATAGCTATCAAGCTCACAAGCATATCGTTAGATCATAATTGAACAAATTTCTTCGTAGCTAATGGCTGGAGACTTGGCATTGTAGAAATACTAGGCTACGTTCATTTTATGGGGATGTTTGAGGTCAGTTTCTACTACTGTGCTCATCACGCAAAACCATCCGTAGGATTTAGCTAGCCAACACACAAAATGAAAGCGACGTATGCCGGCTGAGTCAATGTGTGGTGCATTGTCACGTGGTCACTGAGTGCATTTTGTCGTGGATAGTCACACGACCATTGCCTAAGCGACTATCAGTGCACGGCTGGTAGTGTGATGTATATTAAACAGATATGTATAATGAATGGTTCGACTAACTAATGATCATAGTGCACTTGTATACCAAAGTGGTTCCTCATACCCAGAATGGCCAGAACTCTTGTTCAACTGACTAAAGTCAAACTTCTCGTGGCTCTGGGTTACCCTGAAGTTCTGGACGGTTAAACTACTAATTCAAAGCCACGAGGTTTAGGTTGATTAGTATGTTACAGCTAACTGCAGGATGCCCCGGGTCGCTCAGTTATCGCGTCGAATTAGCCAAATGGCAGGTTAGACTGGTGACATACCGACATATGAATGGCGGGTCCGATGGAACTATGAAGCAAAACTTCACTTACGGTAGTGAGATAATAACAGTCTACTGACTTGGAAAAATTATGGAAATCTATTGAAAAACACATGAATCTGAACCATAGCCGATGGAATTATTCGGACTGATCAAGAGGGGATGGACGGAATTTCGGTGGTGTTTCGTTTGCGGTCAGAAAACGGTTCTAAGATAGACTTAGAACGCCTGTAAGGCACAAAACCCCCTGAATGTCATAGATACACAGTAGAACAGCGGTAAACTAGGTCAAATTATGCAAGAAAAAAACCGGTTTGTGCACCTAGCTAAATCGAACTAAGCCCACGAACTTACTGTCGTTGGTAGGTCTTGAATCCCTCGGTTTCTTTCATCTCTTGAATAGGATCGTTTCCGTGAGCTCTCTCCTTGTCATAAAGCATGTAGGTTTCACCACGATCACGTGTGTACAACCAGATCCCAAGACCGATCACAACGAAAACGACGAGAAGAGCGATCACGACAGCAATAATCCAGGTGAGATTTGCGGTTGCTATAGTCCACGTGACAAAAAAACGAACGCTATTACTAGGATGTGTTAAGTTACTTAAGTTACTTACTTACTTACTTACTTAAGTTACTTAATATGGGATAATTAGGGAGACGCAGAGTCGAGACACACGCGGTTCACATTTGTGGTAGGGACATAGAACGCGGAGGTTTTAGGATAGATTCACATACTACAGTCGTAGAATGTCTACGGTAATGCGCATCTTTAGACGTTGACACTGAGGACGGAACCAAACTTGGTTAAACACGAATGTTACTGGCAATTTCAGGAGTTTACCAGAAGGTTCGAGGTGCTTAGATCCAAAAGAAATACTTGAAGGCGATCTTCAGGTAAGATATCATGACACACACCAAGTGTACTCATGACCGGAATTCGTTTGGTTGCCACTGAAGTTCATGCTGCAGCCTGTTTCCTGTCGACAGGCGTGGACACAATCCTTTCAGGAAAGAGTGGTTTAGTTCTGTTATTACCACACCAAACACGCCTTGCAAAAATACTTTCTTCATACATTGGTTTCCAAAAAAATTCCCAGCTCGCAACAGAATGAAACCTCAACAATTTCACCACAAAATAATACGAATACTGCCATGTCTGACTTCAGATTGGCATTTTCCGGATCGTAAACACTTGTCTTCGCACGGAGATCACATACCTCAAAACAAAGTTCACTGTTCCATCGAAGCATGAAATCCTGCCATATCGCTGGAATTAGCTCAGCTATTGTGTTTCCAACGCGTCCATGATGGCTTATAACGTCACAAAACTCTGACTCATTGTACATCGGTAGTGCAAAAAATACATGAAACGGTGACGAGAAGCGGCACTAAATCCGAAACCCTAAAAGAGTGAGGTAAGTCATCCTCTACCAGCTCTCGTTCTCATCATCATCATTGACAGCATGACATCAGTGTTCAACTTTGGTGCTTCGTCGCCGTACAACCATTTATTTGAAAGCCTTGTTGTGAGGAAAAAAGGCCGACAGAGGAGGGACTTAGTGCCTACACCTGCAGACACTCACCGCCCGCTGTGTTAGCAGGTTGGAGCAACCGATAGTTAATAGGTCACGATATAAGTCCTTTTATTTTCGACGGGTTTCGGGTTCATGGTTGTACGCGGGTTGGGATACTGTCAGGGCGCCCACACCTAGACAGGAGGACGATTAGGGTCCTCAACCAAAGCCTTTGGCTCAAAAGCCTAACCGGAAGGCAGCGGCGTTTGGCGGGAAATGCAAATGCATCATCATTTCTACGGAACAAGTCGCCACATGTTCCAACCCCCAACCTGGAGGACCAGGAGACTGTGTTTGTCAGACCTCTAACCATTGACCAACCTGGTATGAGAGACTCTGTGTGTCACGGGGACAACCCCAGTATAGCTCAATGGGTCGCTGGGGTGTGCAAACCGTCACACCACGGTAAGGTCCAGTCTCTTCGTGATTTCGGGTATGATTGGGACTAACGATGACACCTCCAAGACACGTGAGCTCAATTAATCATTCCAGTACTCTGGTTCACTTACTGAGACAATTGAACTTGTTCAGGTCGGACGGTGCCTTAATGAACACTAGACGGGTAACTGGGCGTTTGATTGGTAAAGTGTATTAGTGCCTCAAATCATTCTCGCTTCAAAGATTCTAACAACCACTAGTGATCTACTTGTGCCGAGTTTCGCATCAGCACCAGTTGCTTTATATACGCCTCGGAAACACAGGAATCAATATAGCGTCAAAATCCAGACAGAAACGCAAATTTGCATGAGTCAGACTAAGCATTTGAAGAATTCTGAGGTTTTTTTTATTTTAAGTCGATTTTTAGTTGGTCGGTTATGATCCTTAAGTAAAAAAACACTCGGTTTTGGTCGATCAGGTGCCAGTTCAACGTTCAAGATAGACAGCCCAGGTTCAGCTTTTCTTCTGGAAGCTAAAATGTGGCGTGAGAACGTAGTTCTATTTTTCTGCATAGCCGAAATTTTTCGGGATTAGAATTAAGAAATTCGTATTTTTAGAAAGACGAGCACTTAGATTTTTTGAGTAAAATGAACAAATACTTAAGGAACAAACAGTTCGGCCTATCAGCTATAAGCTACGTGTCAAGGATAGGCTGCTATAGGTTGCTATAACTATGAACACTGAAAAGTGGGAGAGCATGGGAGATATAACCACGTATTTGAGGAGATAGCATAACCATGTGGTTGATTTTGTACCATCCTAGTTGTCTGAATGGATGGGAAGGCGCTTGATTTGATCCAGGGGTTTCATTGATCGAGCCAATGTCACTAATCATTGGTGAGTTGAGGCCAGAGATCTCCAGTCAGTCCGATGGAAGTTATAAAACTGTCCAAGTGAACAAATCCATCTATCCGATTGAGTGGCTGGTCTGCAAGGATGAAGTTTGGATCCAGTCCCTCTTAGTCTTGTGGCAGCACTTTGCATTTTGCAAGCGTGAAGCACATAGAGAGACCGTGAGGCAGAATTATTTGGACCATATATAAAAGGGATTGCTTTCCTAAAGGACCTGCGGACTCAGTACCTATGGGCGAGCGTCTCAGTAGAATTTCAATCTCCAGTGTTTCAGAGACAAGCAGAGAAGTGCACGAAGCAGCATATCAATGATGAAGTTGAAAAGCGGTGAACAGAGTTTTGTAGTACATCAGTCAGGTCTGTATGCGCCCATAGGAACTGGCACAATGTCTTCATAAGGAATAAAAATTTAGAGGGGGCACCATTGACTACCAGTTTCTGACGATTGGAAGACCTTACGTACCTGGCTGTGGGTCAGGGGAAAATGACCGTAAGGCAATCAACTGTGATACCAGAGTGGTATCAGGTTCCCAGCTGGAGTCATACAGAAGGCGAGGTGCGGTGGGCGAAAAAGCTTGTGAGAGAGGAAGCTGTTGTCGTAGACCACGTCTCATTTTCGGCCCAGGAGGAGGAGCAAAACTGGGCTCATTATTATGTACGAACAACTGTACGCGGCAGCGTAGAGATAGGACGAACACGTTTCCACTACCTTCTGCAGCCGCATTCTCTCTTATGAATTCCTTCAACGACTTGAAAGTTGTGGAATCGCCCATCTGAGTCGAGTTTGTCGCCGCATTCTGACTGCTCAAAGGGTATCCCTGTGGCCAAACAGAAAGCACGCTCTAAAAAAGGAAAATGAGAAATATTAAACGGCCATGCGAGCGCTGATACATAATTCCAACACACAGGTAACCCACACTTAGCGGGAACTCATGTCTTAGCGCTTGAGTTTACAAAAACCTTTAGTGCAACTCACACCATCCAAAACTGGAATAGAGAAAAACCGTCCAATACCATCTGGATCCCATCTATCCGACGACCACTGATTTTGTACTACCCAGGTGATGGATGCAGTGACGTCAAAAAGCTGCCGCCATTGCTGGACCAAGTCAGGATCAAGTGAACAAGACACATTGAACGGAACGGCGTCACATTCTTCTTCACAACTCGATTCTACTGGCGAGGCCATCAGTTTTGGGATAGCTGGATGCCATGAGAAAAGAAACGAAGACAGTCAGGTAGGTTGGGTTGACGGGACTAGTTTGAACGAGATAGGTATATCCGTTACATGACGGCCAAATGGACACAGTCCGACACAGTGCAAGTAAGAGTATGCTAAACAATTTATGCATTGAGCAAGCTTGTCCAAATTCTTCGCCAACGTATCCCTATCTGCTATGTATCTACTGTGTAAAAAGCGCTCGCCTATAATTGCGAGACGGCTCCAAAACAATAGAGATAAATTATACGAGCACAAAGTTACGTCTAGGCGAGTGACCAGGTACGTCACCTAAAACTCGCGTTATCGCATCTGAGCAAGGCAAAACAAAAGATACTCGTGTCTACCAGAAACACTACAACTTAAACAGATCGTCCATTCCCCGAGCCCAAAGAATGAAAGGATGGATAACAGCGTCGGTATCACCGAGTTCTATTGCGTTCCGATAAACAATGGATCTGCAAGAAGCACTCTGAACACTTCAGGCTTGAAATAATTCATGAAGATGGACAATGAGACAAATGAGACAAAACGAGAGTCCCAGTTAGAAAGCCTCATAATCAGGCTATCTGAAAAAGTCAGCCTAATGACTTGCTAATCAAGAAGTTTGGTGATGATAGGTCCAGTCGGAAGACAAAATCATCTGCATCTGAAAACGGACAAATATTAGCCTTGGTTATGAATGGAAGCATAACCGTGTGACTTGGCCTATCATCAGTATCGGCCAAAAAACCTGAACCTAAGTTGAAATCTATGAAAAAATAATCCCATAAACACGGAGAAGGGTTAGCGATCGGTCTACCACAACGATTTGGCTGCTTTGAATCCGCGAAGGATAAAAATTGCATCAGCGAAATTGCTGTTGCAGGCGGTGATATTCGTCAACAGTTAAATCAGCACCCAGTATAATGAGCTACATACTTGACACACCTGCTCTCTATTTCCGCAGTGCCGTCATCACAATCCACTGAAATCTTTGCCACACGCCATCATGAATCGAGTAAATACTACAATCGAATTGAATACCTCTGAAGGCTTCCAGCCCAATAGCATCATTAAAGGAAACACCACTACTGAAGATCGGTGATTGAATGTCGCTCTGTCTTAGAAACGACCTGGAAAGGAAAGGGGCCTGAAGCCGGCTCTCTCCCTACTCCAAACACATAGTCGCATAAATCGAATGGATACTAACGACAAAAATTTCACGAAACTCGGTTCGCAGTATATTGCTGATTGATCTAATCTTCAGTGGAAGACAGGTCAAAATCGCTCTGCTCTTGGCGAACACAAAATTAACCCAGTAGTTACGACGTTTCCTTCACAGCCTCCAAGATTATGGGGAAAACAATTAAATGTATGCAACTTCAGTGAGTTACTCTGAGTGAAGTGGGGTCACTAATTAAAATGGAGTGGAGAACTTGACATCATCATGAGTTCGAAGCTTAGTCTTCCATGGTGTGCTGCACTTGTATCGGATAATCCTTGCACTAGGCAAGATACAAGGTGAACCAAACAAGTGAGAAATGCTAACGGAAGTCTGCGTAAGCTACTGCTTGGTCGAGTTTTACTTCTGTTAGACGATCTTGTTTAAGCAGGTGGTGAAAAGAATGAAGTACAACCTGAAAACGCGTACTGCAACCAACACAGTCGTCCAGGGTCTTACTGAAAAAAACTTAGGATCCCAATTTAATAATACGGGGCTAAACACGTGCTCCGTATGCCAGTCGACCGACTCCCTCGAAGGGTTCTTTTTGCACAACCGCGCGAAGGGTGGAAACGAGCCAGAGGCGGTCAAACAACGACTTGGCAGCAAAGCCCAAGAGCCATTGCCAGCAAACTCAGCTGCGCTGGTCACTGCCGTCTTCCTGGATGGGGACCCCGAGACGGGCCACATCAATGGTTGGAGACATTGTCCGACATGGACCAGTCGCGCTCTCAATGGCGCTCATGCATCCAAGCTATTGCCTTCAATGCGTAGCACCCTTCTCAACTCCCCCACGCAACAGTTCACTGACAGTGCTGTATTTACGCACCAATCTATCAGCTCCCGCCTCCGATGTGCAGCTACCTACCCCCCCTCTCCAAATCATCGGTGAACGAAACTGTGGCAGCTACAACCACTGTATGACAAGTACGCGGTTCTTACAGCTGACAATGATAATGATGATGATGAAACACTGTAATGTCATACAGAAGGCCGTATTTGACAAGCCATTTGAGCATGGTGCAAATTTGGAAGGTTGTTTAAACCAAAATACAACATAGTGAAGGAACTTGCGTCAAGGCGCAAACCAATTTGCTGTACGATAATAGGCATCTCATCCACGTCAGTTTCACAGATTGATTAGTCTGTGTCTAACATTTGTGAGGCAAGAAATGTGGTTGGATTTAACTTAGCTCAGCGTGGAAGAAAGTCGTTGCTCTTCACCTTCCCATTATTAGGAGAAGCCATCTTTTGGCTTCTGGCCTTGGAAATCACCGATCACAATCAAAACTGAGTGTAGACTGCTTCTGAGAGTGCCACTAAAGGAACTGAACAATGATCCCCTATGAATGTAAATGCGATCAGATGTGTTGCTGCTAGCCTCCTTCCTGCGAATGCGCTGAGATGAAGGTAGCATCCTGAGAAACCATAACACTTGAACATATTGGACAAATGGACGCAATACTGACCAGCAGCTGTAGGTGCATCGAGCGGAATCTTCCAAGCAGATGTAAATTGCTACCGTTAAAGGATTCAGTGGTATCGATTGACGTGTGATACCCAGAAAAGTCATCATCATTACCAGCAACACCGGATGAAAACACTGGTACTATACTACCATACAGCCGTGTCAATTTATTCCATTGAAGGCTTATCATCATCATCATCATCGACAGCATGACATAAGTGTTCAACACCGATGCTTCACTGCCGTACAACCATGATTTCTTTGAAGGCTTTATTGTACAGAAAAGAATAAAGGTGGATGGGGAAGGGAATTGGTGCTAGCTTACTACAATCATTCCGAGGTGCCTACACCTCCAAACACTCATTCAGGCAATCTGGATAGAAACTGACAACAAGAACGCCACTAACATAGGTTAGCAGCCATATCTTGTAGTGTCTCCAACCAGGCGCAGTGGGGATCACGCGGTCCCCATCCTGGAAGGCGAGTAGCACCGACAGCACCCAAGCGTTTCGTAATCTCTTTCATACCCATCTGCCAGGTCAAAGGTTGGCCACCTCTTTGCTTACGCCACTCTGGATTGGGCATGGAAAACAGCACTCTCTTCGGCAATCGATGGTTAGGCATACGCAACACATGTCCCAACCAACGCAGCTTCTGGTGCTGGACAACAACACTCAGTCAGACAATCTGAACAGAAACCCACAGTATGAACGCCACTGACATCGGTTAGCCGCCATATCATTCGGTGTGTCTAGCCAGGTATAGAGAGGGCCACGTGAATCCCACTAGGGAGACGAACAGCACCAATGGCACCCAAGAGATTCGTAACTTCCTTTATTACCTTCTCTCATGTCAAATTCCATCCACTGCTGGGCTTCCGATACTCCGAATTAGGGACGGAAAACAGCAGGTTGTAATTCAGCATGCGTGACACATGACCCAGCCACCTGGGCTTACAATCCTGGCTGGATTCTTTGAGGGTAGTACCCTCTGCATGACCAGAAACCCATCTTCTGATCGCCTCATTGCGTATTCGTTAGTTCCAGCCTAATCCAGTTGCACTTCTAAGACATCGGTCCTGAAGATCTCAGATCCTCCACCAGAAGTGGCCAAGTCTCGC
The DNA here is from genome assembly GCA_003604175.2 of Clonorchis sinensis. Classification (NCBI taxonomy): domain Eukaryota; kingdom Metazoa; phylum Platyhelminthes; class Trematoda; order Opisthorchiida; family Opisthorchiidae; genus Clonorchis; species Clonorchis sinensis. Next base: position 13,035,575 of record CM030375.1, read on the forward strand.
ATTCAACAAGACAACCCGTGCTGTAGTCCGCCATATGCATACTTCGAGACCAGGTGAAATGTCTTTTTGACGCCACAAGTAGCATAAATTGGTAAACGCAGTTTTGGGTTTCTAGATTCTTGCATTCACTTCGTCTGTTACGTTACCATCAGATCTAATACGATAGATAGTGTTCCACGACCTCCTGTGTCAATCCTGAAACCCCGAACCACGCTCAAAGACTGTAAGTCCTTAAGCATGACAGTACACTTTATAGGCGCGAAACATGTGCAGGGGAAATGGATGATCTCGATAGGCTTTTCAGGCAATTCCTTCACTTTCTGCGCTTTTACAAAAACGAGAACAATTTCAGTTGCATTTTTCAGGTCCATAAGGTTTTAGCTCGGAGAGGTCTGAACATTGAGTTTTTGAAGGGGTAAATTATGCCAGGCGGCATAAAAATTATGTGGCCTCCAGGGCAATAAATTACTTCACGCAGAATAATATGATCTGGCACGGGAATGGTTTCTATACTTTCAGAAGAACAAACAAAACGCACACTTTTAGGAAGCAAGCTACCCCTCTTAACCTAAGTTTGGAACCAGGAAGCTTCGTTGTACTCTTGGAAACACTTTATCTTTGTAGGCACCTCCTTGAATGTGGCTTCTTCTTTGGAAGCGAAGACCTGTTTCTTGTGCATTTCGTTGCGAACAGAGCAGTCGACCTGAGGCATCATACGTCTTTGAAGGCCGGAGGCAGCTGGGGCGAAACAAAAAGGCTTACATGGATGAAATACTGCAGCCTCTTTTTTGAACTTCAAGTAGTATTCCTCGAGTAGAAGCCCAGGACGTTCGATTTTGGGGTACCGCGTACACAGAGGAATGGAAGGATCATGGAAATAGCCACAGTTTTCCTAGTCTTGATGTTATGTCAGTAGCATTACACCAGTGATTGCCCGTCATACAACTATAACGATGGGGACACTTGATGAAAAAGTTTCATAGCCTTAGGAGGAGTTCTTAATAACAAGTTACCGCCGTTGGTACAGCAGCAGGACTAATCCATTTACTTTGCGTACTCCATCCAACAACAGCCCAGCACATTAAGACAGACAAAGTTGACGTCAGAATGAGAAATTCGGTAGTATTTTGAAGAGTGGATGGTTGAGTTCGTATGTCATACATAAGCGGAGAGCTGTCAAGTGTAGCTGAACCCGCACGCTTTTACGCACATTATTGAGAATAACGCCGTCAGTTAGTGTCGGCTTCTTTATTAGTGTTTGGCCAGTTCCCAGCCTATTGTTGGGTGTAAATAACTTTCTGCTTCCAAATTGCAAACACACTCCGGATTCTCGTGAGGTTGAACGTAACCGTTCAGCAGGGTTGCCTACTCTTGTAATCTCTGTAGCCATACCAGTGGGTGCGAGTACGCCGCCAGAAAATTCTGTACCTTACTCGGTGGATAGCCGATTGAAAAATCCGTCCTAAGAAGAATTACATCGGATATGGGAAGTTGTAGAATTTCCTTCTTTAAATAGAAATTGCTAGTCGTTTTCTGATAGTTATCCGCTCCTAGTTGGATATGAAGCCAGGGCTTTGTTTGGATGCCTTATGTTCCATTTTCGGGTTTAGGTCTGGTTTTCATGAAAACAACCGCTTTTCATTCATTCAATTGTTCATTCAGTAACATTTCACCGTAGATCTATGAATCCGTAGATTACTCAGCAAAGATTTACCAACATAAAAAACAGATTGAATTAAGACGCTTGTCTTCGTCCGCGGAAAGACTCTTAAACGTTGTTGTCAGGACATAGTAACACATCACAAAAATGCGTAGCTTTGGTCTTACAAGTTTTTTTATCGGTATTAAACAACTATTTCCATGCTATAAAATCAAGCGAGCTGTGCACTTTCTGAAGTGAGGATACAGCCCCCACGTTCTGCCTAGATATTTTGCGACACGTTTGAGGATGACGAAAGGCAAGTACCTAGAAAGTGGGAACTCGTCGCCAAATATCCCGAATTTTCTGTCCTAGCTCAAGTTAAACGACAACCCTTGCTATTCGCTAACTGACGTTCATAGGTTGGTGAGCGTACCATCCTGGCTTACAACTAGCCTGTAACAGTTAACTGCGGAACACTTCCGAGGTAATTGTCCCATAATCCGAAGAAAACGAGATGAATCAGATGCTACTAAGTTACTTAATTCAAAATAAGGACAATAAATAATGAATTGACTTGAGTCGTGTGAAGCTCGACTATAGAGGACAGTCAAGAGGTAGTCAGGGTAAATTGTGCGGCTTGATGAGAAATAACCACTAACTCCATTAGGGGGCATGAATTATAAAGGACAGCGAAGAAAACTTACGGACAACTTTGAGAGAACTGAAAATACGTGAACCTCCGAAAGGACTTGTTAGGCGAACAGAAAGATCAAAGTCTTGTTCTGACTGCAAAGAATTGACGGCTATGGTTACTTCAGGGGGTTCTGCAACATTCTCCACTCCGAAATCTATGTCAAGCTGTGACAGTTTCTTGTTCAAGATTGCTTCCTTTTCCAGCATTCGCCGCAATTCTACCGCAGTAGCAGCCTCCAAATGGTTTACTCCAACAAACGTTTTCGGTTGCGGTCTTGAAATGAAAGGGCACAATGTAGTAAAATTGTTCCCTTTCATGACGTAAAACAACCTTGGCAAACAGTGAATATCCGTGAATTCGGGCGGACGCACTACATTTATGACGAAGGTGAAAACAAGTTTGTCACTTTCGTCAGATTTCGACACGACCGTCAACTTGTACGTACCATCCAAGAGCAACTCATCGACCAATGGTAGTTGGTAGGAAAATTTGCTCGCGCCACTGAGTGGAACATCTGCTCCATCTTTACTCCACTGAAAGGAGCAACCAGCTTCTGTTTCACGATAAAGTGCATTTAGCGAAAATCCTTTGGGCAGGCCCCCGTAAATAAACGTGAAATTTTGATATAATGCGGTAAGTGGTTGGAGCTTCTGGACATAGTCTGATGTTGTATCCACAGATAAACCTTTAGTAATCACTGAAACCTGTTCTATTTGTCCTCCAGCGAAAGTTCTCACGGGAGCACGGACCTGTTCATCGCGACATACAATGGCCACTTCTCTTTTAGATAAAAAGCTTTCGTCGGTCAGGAACATCGTTCCGTTCACATATGTAGTAGCGACCGCCTTTGGAAGAGCCTTATGTACCTGGAGACATGTATGCGCGTTCATTGGTGAAGATATCTCACAGTAACCCCATAGAATGTTTCCAACTTCGTCACTTAGTGTGCTCATCCAGACAGGCCATTCTCGGGAAGTGTCATCAACACAATAGAAAGGTCGCGGGAACTCCGAGTGAGTAATTGGTGGAATGACCGTTATGGAGTTGCTTGGCCTAGTTTGCAGCTGCCGAATGTAGTAAACTGCATCACGTATTTCAATCTCATTGGAAATAATTGTGGTCTTGCTGTTATCTGTAACATGACAACGGAACAGTCCATCCATTGGGTCCTTGAATTGTTGCTTTTCCCTAATGTGTATAGAAAAATTTGCACCCGTGAATTCACTGGAGTCATAGGAAAACTCGGTTCCAGCGCAAGTGATTGTTCCATGAGGTTTACCTTCGGGAACTCGAGGGCACTGAAGATCGGCAGCATTCCGGTTTTTCCGGCAACACAAAGCGATTCCCTTCAAGGGAGTAGTCTGAGGATTCACGAGGCAGGCAAAGACAAAAGATTGCTCGACATAGATGCTGCGTTTAGCGAAATAAAGAGTCCGAGAAATGGGAGAGGATGCATCCAAAGTGACAAATGTGAGGCCGTTTGTGAGGTGAACGACGGGTTCCTGTCGTGCTTCGCGAACAGGGACAAACCGAACTGATTGAAGCGAGCTGGATTCAACGCCAGGACCTGGAAACATGAGTGATGTCATTAAAGATTCTTTCACAGAGGAAAGTGGAAACACACTAAAAACACACAGAATACAACAGAGAGACATACCGTTCAGGGTACTAGTGGAAAAAAAGGTGATAACGAAAAAAAGACCATGCGGCAGCATCTCACCGCCTTATTTGTTTTGGTGGCTGAAGATTGCGGTACTGTTTCAGCACATTAAAACCATAAGCAAGTTCAATTCGGTTTTCGGGCTTGTTTAGCTTGACACTGACTGACAGATAATAACACGGATACAATGCAGAACTAGAAAGAATGGAATTGATGGAAAAATCCCGAACAGCGAAACAGTTGTTCAGAAATCTATCTTCTGAACTGACTTTGTTTGGGTGGGCGCTGATTGAAAAGAAACGGGTGTACAAGTTGACCCATGCTCTTCCTTAGGAGGCAGATGCTATTCTCTCCAAAATACTTCGGGATTAAACAAAATTTTTGCGTGAAAATGTTTCATTTTGCTGTATGTCTTCTCGAAGAAAAAACCCACTCCACTTTGCTTCAACCTCGTGGGAGTGGTGTTTTGCATCTTTCTTTTGCTTCCGTCATAACACTACGTATTTCGTCATTTGCATGAACGTTTGTTGTTTGAATACGAAAGGCTACACAAAAGCGCATTGTACGCAATTTCACGTAAAACAAATGTGGTCACGTATTTCGACACTCTTCTGATTTCGCTCGCGCTTACGACTATCTCCGGATCTTATCATATGTGAGAACTGTTTAGTAGAAGACCCCTGGACAAACATGATTGGATTATTATTTATCCCCTGACCTGGGCCAACGTTGAACTATTTTAAAGAGCACAATTCTCATTGAATCTGTTCCATCTGATCTCTTTATTATTGCATACTCAATCTAACGTTATTATTTTTATTTCTTTGCCACACAATCCTGGTAAAATAGCTTTTGGGCAACCAGACCACTGCATGTGAACTTGTTTTAATGAATCTTTCGCATTAACTACTCGCGTGAATTCTATTTTTAACTTGCAGCACTGTTGCGTCAGATGCGGCTTCAAATGTTCTTGTTGAGAAATTGGCAGCCGTCCGGTCTTCATCCATCATGGCATTTGATAGGGCGGTAAAAGAGTACATTAATGATAATCATGAGGTATGTGCGCTTGTTGCGGTCAGTCGAAGCTCTGGAGCTGTTTAACGCCGCGGGTTTGGCGTACTACAAATGCAGCAAGCGGCGGCAAACCCAACGGGAAGTTAGGAGATCCAAAGAAACCAGTAAGTTGGGTGCATGAACTAATAAAATTCAGCACGCGATACACCGGTTGTCCAGTGAGTTTTCGTTTAGGCGGACACAGGAAACATGTCGTAGGCAATGCCAATTTTTCCAAAACAATCATAAGGTTTCCAACTTATTGTACGATCGACCTTCGGTAAATTGGCGGCAGACCGGTGATGAGCTGGGCACCTGTAGGGTTCTGGTGAAGTGTGGAACGTCGTCGTATGAAGTGCGAATTTCTTTGCTGATGAATTTGGCAATGTCCTCGCCACTCGGAACATATACGACTACCACGGGAAGTGTTGACTACTTCTGTTGATTAAATGATGGACAGTTGGGTTTTACGGTGGCAGATGATAGACCTTCTGTCTTGCCAAATCTTCGCAAGACCGAACGTGTGCTTGTGGTGTATTGGGTGGAAGGTCACTACAACCGTATATATCTCATCATATTACAGTAAACTGCGTTGTTTCGACGTTTTCAGGATGCAGTGAATATCGGTGGAAAACAGATGACAAACCTATTTGGGCAAGTCCTTCTAAAGCAACAAATGTCTGGCCCAGTGTTATGGGCTCTACAGCTTTCTGATCGCAGGTGCCACGGCTACCGGAAGTTAGGTTATGTGTGCCTTGGGTGTGGTAGTCGCGGTACCGTCAGCGCGACGCCGTACTTGGGTCCGTGGACAGCCCCGTATATGAACATCTTGGGTGAGTCGTTTAGGGTTGCATTGTAGTTTGGATTCACCAAGGAATCATCACAAATTAAGACTAGCACGGATCAAAGATATTCTTGGATTCCTTGAAGGCGCGCGGTGTTTGATTGCTGTCATTCAAACGAGGCAATAAGGCAGCCGTTTCTACACCGGGGACACAAAATAGGGAAGGTCTCAGAAAGACGTGAGTTAGACTGCGTTCCGAAATAACAAGCAGCCAAAAGTTGTCACAATCCCTAAGTAACTAATGTCTTCTGGACCCGGGTTTTCAAATATCTGGAGTATGCTGACATCGCTCCCTTCTTCCAAGGAGGAAAAGGCGCAGGTGTTTTTGAATGAACTGACCAAAGTCGTCCTGTCCTTTGGTATGCACTCTGCACCCACGAAGTGTAAGGTAATAATAATGTTAATTCATTACTGGTTTATAAGATTACATTCAGAATAAAGCGTGAGTTTGCTAGCAGTTGCAGCTAATGGACCGAGTGGGCGAGAGGACACAGCCAAGAGAAGGAGGGGATTAGTTGCGGATGTGCTATCAGACTGGGTATGTTAGTGCCGTGCCATCATTGCACTGACATACTTCGGTTTCTGGACAGCCCGGTAACGGACGTCATGTTTGAAATGACGGGGCTGGGAGGTGCAATTCTGTGTGCAGCGGGATTTTTGAGTTGGCCAATAAAATTCGCAGAGGTAGGACGAAGCCAACGTAAGATCGCAGATATTCTTCTGCTCCGTTTGGGGACCTCCGGGATGTAAATCACTGACTAGGTGGAGTGGATAACAGCAAACAGGGCGTCCAAACCGGGTATTGCCGAAGTTTGAATTTTGAGAAAACGAGGGAATGGGATTAGGTCAGTATAATTCAGTGAGTTTAAGGAGATATCTGATAGGATGAAGTGCATTAATACAGAGAAAATAATTGAACGTTTACCAGTCAGGGAGATGACAACAAGTGACTAAATGGGACAGGGTGGGAGTAGATTTGTACTTATTAGAGTAGCTATGAAGCACGGGTTGAGTTTGCTAATAAATGCTATTATAGTACAAGAGATTTAAGCACACAGAGAGGTGGTGTGTTTAGGGAACTCACATATACTTGCTGACGGGAGTAGGACCTCCGAGATGATGGAGTAGTTTATCTGGAATTAATTACGCAATTTGGACAGGTCCGTAAGCCAGGAGAGAAAGTGCATGTAAGAGAAAAGGTCACCAGTTCCAGAAGCGCTACCCCTTGACATGCGGTCACTGCACAACTACGATGATGATGAACACGCCACTTACGGTCCAACCAGAGGCATAGGAATTTGTGCGGCGTTGTGTATACATTTGATGCTGTATCAGTTCTGGTTGTAGTGTGGCAGATGAAATCAATGCAGGAATCTGCAATGCCCGGATCGCGTTTACAATGTTGAAACACCGATGGCGTCAAAGTGTTGTATCCCTTAATATCAAGAAACGTGGGTATCACACTGCTGTACGGGCTGTGGGACTTGGCCTGTCCAAGCAGCGTAACTAAGACGTCTATTGATGTTCGACAACGTTTGTCAACCATAGCGGGGTGATATGTAGACATGAGTTGTGAAGCGAAAATGCATTGTACTACTTCGGCATGAGCGACCATTTGGATGAGGCCAAAGCCTAACTGACAGGCACGGAATAGAGCCCTCTTAACAGTAAGACTCCGGTTTGAGCGTGGACACCAATTTCGATTTGTGGACAAAGGGGTTTATTGAGCACTACAACTTTGTTTAATTATGTGTTTCAGCTGATATCGCTGAAAATGTGTACGAGTCACGATTGATTATACATTTTTCCTTTCAGGAACCCTGTCGAGTAAAAGCAGATTCATGAAACTGAGAACGTGATTCACCGCATATTACGTTTGTACCGATGAAACCAATAAATAAAAACTGATTTTTTAAAGGTGGTTGTATTTTTTAGGCATAGAGTTGACAGACCTATGACACTTACGGACATGAGGGACCGCCGTTGGTCGTTGGATTAGTCTATTATGTATAGTTGGAGCATTAGTCAGTTACGAGCATGTGTACCGGCACTTTAGTTACGAGAAGTGGCGCGGTAGGCGACACCGAGTGCGGTTATATGCGCGACAGGCCCGGGTAAATGGTAACAGGGATCACAAAAACATGGTATACAGTGAAACTGTAGTGACTCACTGGTATCACTGTTGTGGAGTTGGGCATAATAGTTCCTTTGGGAGAGAGAGATGGTGGCAACACCTGAGCCGGAACGCGAACTGTATGGAAAGTTATTGAATTTGGTGGGAAGCACAGTGACACAGAGATGGCTAAATTTCAACCAACAGTTCAGCAGGTTGGAATGAATGTGTCATGCAGTCAGCTAGGGTCGATTATGGAGTTCGTCGTATTTGCAGTTAATGGAACAAGTGGGCAAGAAGGCACGGTCCAGAGAAGGAGTGGAATAGTTGCGGGTGTGCTATCGAACTGGGTATGGCAGTGCCGTGCCATCATTGGCCTGACATGCTTCAGTTTTTGACAGCCCCGTAACGGACGTCACATTTTAAGGTGAGTGGGCTGGGGTGTGCAGTTCTTTGTGCAGCGGGATTCATTTCAGGCTGGCCGAGGAAACAAGGTGGAGCGAAGCCGATATGGAATCGCAGGGTTTATTGGTCCGTTTGTGGATCCTGTGGTTGAAGATCACCGGCCAGGTGGAGTGAGTAACAGCCAACCAGGTCCTCCAAACCAGGCATCAACTCGCACAGATACTGACCTAGTGTTTACTGTAGATAGCAAAGATAAGAACATCGCGTACAGTTATGAGTATGAGAGACAGTCGCTGTTCACTGAATTGGGTTACTGTGCATAGGCGGGGCCGCAAAAGCAGAGCCACACATTGACACGTGCCTAGCTCTTACGATAAGTAGTCGAGGTAATTGACAACGATTACCGTTATCACGATGACCGCTTTATGACGTATTCCACATGTGGTGAGTCATATTTTTAATAGGAATGATACCACTGTGTTGGTAATTTGCCTAAACTTACTTCCTGACGCTGTATTGTGCACAGGCTAGTTATGCATAATTGGGAAAGGCAACCATCCACAGAGATGGCAGTCGCATCTCCACTGCACAATTCATGCCGCTGTCTGACAACGTTGTACTTAATGGAAGCTGAGCTCCATAGGAAAAAGTGTTGTGATGAAGTTCGCTGAACAAGATTATCTCGTCTGTTAAATCTGGGGAGTATAAAGCAAACAAACGTCAATAGCCGAGTTCCCTGGGTGGTATTTGCATTGGGTATTCTTTAGATGTTATTTTCATTCTTAGAGAACGCCAAAATATGCTAAAGTGCGATATCGTTCTTTATCTCTCGTAAACCGGTAACATAATGCGAATCGGTGATGGTTCGTGACCTTGAAATTTCGCTCACTTGAACAAAAGGCTATGAACAACATATCACCTACAAGTGCAAATGGATTAAACTTATGCTCCGTAAAAGTCAAACCTACGAAAACCCTACAGTTTCGGCGAAAATAATTTGGGTGTGCTCCTAGTGAGCGGGGGTCATATTTCATTGGGCACCGTTTTTTCAAATTGCGTTGACCGATGACCTCGAAGCTTGGATCACTTAAACAAATCAGCGTTAGAGAGAATGAGCAGAACAATGCATTATAAATTAACATTGTCAACTATGAAGTGATCACCTTGAAAGTCCAATTTTCTAGAAATTGATTCCACTTGACAAAAATTGAGCAGCCTGATGCATACGATGACATGCAAATTTTCCGGAAAACTTAGTTTATAACAAAAAAACTTTTTCCTTCTTTTCGAGAAATTGGCAATATTTGTTTGAAACCTCAGGGTCTTCGTAGGGTCCCAGTTTTGCTGTGGTTTGTTCAAACGTACTCAGTGTCTACTTAGGGCATGGAATTCATATGTTTTCTCCGTCAGAGCCACTCGTGTACATTGCAGTGCACGAGCTCATACCTTCGTGTTTAAGTGAACGAACATTTAAGGCCATCGACCATCGATGATTTTCATGTGATCACTAGTTTACGAGACGAGTCACGAAAGCAGGTTTTGGTGTATTTAATGGTACACGGTGCTCTTCAAATGGGAAGTGACGGCTATGGGTTACTTCTCTTTCAAGAGTGGGCTGCCCCGACCGCCGTTTACCGATCAGTAATATGTCGCCTGCTCTGGTCACGTCTGAAATCGCAGATCAATCTACTGGGTTAAAGGGCGAAGATAAAATTCGCATCACACGCAGTCACCAAGGCCCACGAATTCTGAGATAACTGTTTTACATTGATGCTTGCTGCTTTGGGTGCTATGTACTCTACGACCAAACACTCGACTGTCACAGCGGATTTTATAAAGAGAAAACAATTAATAATAACGTTTATTCCAAACTGGCGGGTGGCATACTTTCAGGCATGATGATAGTGTTACAGTCAGAATAAAGCGTGAGGTTCGGGTACTGGGGTGGTGGGTACTAAGGATTGCGCGGGAAAGGGACAGTGTCATAAACAGTAACTATTATCCGATGTAGACGCGGTCACTCCTAAACTGGCTGAGGGTCAAAGATTGGGGAGACGAGGGAACGAGGTGAGGTTAGTAAAGCCTAGTTAGTTTGAGGAGATATCAAATAGGATAATGTGCACTAACAGAAAGAAAAACATAACGTTAACCACAGTAAGGGTGGTGACAGCAAGTGAATAGATGAGACAGGATAAGGGTAGATTTTTGCTTAACAGAATGGCGATAAAAAGAGTTGAGGTTGCTAATATATTATATAATAATTCAGTCTTGGTTCAAGAGAACCTTTCATCCAACTCCTGAGAACTGAAAGCTTCGACGGCGAACTGACAATAATTGATGATGTTACTACTTCAATACACACCTATTTTTACACTTATCTTGGTGTCTTTTGACGATTCAGCATGTTTTCGTAAACATGAGGCGATTGCCAAGTAGATACCGCGTCCGGTTATACTCTGCATGCCTTCAGGTTGGGTTGTGAGGCGCAGTACCGTTGGGAACACTCAGTTGGCCGGTTCATATGTTTCAGCCAATTTGAAGCTGCAACCGTTAGCCTTGTGTGGCTATGACAAGTTTTGAAAAACACATAAAAAGCCCAACAAATTAGTACCAGAATTTTTTTGAGTTGCCACGTCTGGCTGACCGTAGCCACCTATGGCAAGCACAACGTGCTACCCCTAGTTGCCACACTTGGCCACTTATGGACACCGGTGGCGTGTTTCCTGAATAATTGGATGGGTTGATCGACCAAAATTGGGCACAAACGGTCTTGAAAAGCTCGTCTTGCATTTAACCTAATAATAAAGGATAGTTTGACGCACTGTCAATCAGAGTATGCAGCTGCGTGTACGATCCCAATTCTCGGATATGCGCAACCACTCGGGAGATAACGCAACGTTTTTTGAGACATCTGCATGTGCATTGCCAAAATCCCTGTAAGGGCTATTTCCCACTGGGAGACGTCACGTCGGTAAGTGCAAAAACATTGCCGGGAAAACATGGTCAACTATTGCCTTCCACCATGGTAATCGGACGCATTTTTGCTTACCCCGGCTGCTTTTCGTGACCGCTAGGCCCGTGCCAGTGTGCAACGCCGATTGAGGCCTAAAATTTGCACGAAATACCAATCCAAGGGGCCTCCCAAGGTTCTTCTTCACCATGAGCCTATGAGTCGTCATTTACGCTGGCTTCTTGTTGTAAGTAATAGGCCCGGGTCAAATTGCCAGGTCAATGGAGGCCTCAGCAGTAGCGGCAGCCTAATATAGCTACCACCGACGGTCTTTCATACCCACAACTGTACGCGCCTTCACTTTGGCTAATTATAGTGACCAATACGTCCGCTCTATGCAAGCCGCTGGTTATGAGGCCTCAACTGCGCGCGGTGGCCTAATCCTACGGCCGAAGGCAGTGCGTTACATCCATATACGTGGTGTTACAGCTTGCCTTGGATACATCTTTCCCACCATAAAGTTTAACCATTCCCATTCAACCGCAGTAGCAAAGTCACCAACTAGGGTGACTTTTGTGAAAAGCCGATTATCAGTTCCTGTGGTTGCGTTTGTAAGCCTACTCTTGTGTGATCTCGGGCATCCGGTTATATATAAAGAAGCTTCCATAGCTCAGACACACGTAACATGTGGGAGCCGCTTGCCATTTCAGGCTGCAGTGAGGCTCTTTTCCATGCCTGTCATACAGGTTTGGATCCCATCCATCTCATCGTCCATGCCGAAGTATTTCCACCCAACTTTCCTTTTACAATCATGTCTACAATATCCTAGTGGATTATGTGCTAAGATGGCCACTAGTGATCCCAGCTGACTGTCTCTGATAATGATGACGCTCTGGCTGGGGACTGCATAATTTACTGTATCTCGCTCCCCAGGGACAATTAAGCTTCAACCCACATCCAAGCCAAATATATTGCCAGAATACCACCACTCCATTCTTTGTCTTGTAAGTGGTCGACGGACCCTGGCTCCCCACAATCCACGCATTCAATGCGCCTTGCCTGCTCATCCACATTTGCCATACCTGAACAATGTTTTCGCTCGGTACCCAGCCCTTACCATACACTCCCTCTGTACCATGTCCGCTCCTCTGCAACTCCTCTCCCTGACGATGCGAGACTGCACGGTTGGCAACTCTTATCTCAACTGCAACCCCTCCCCTCAAAGGCATTCCCTACCCTATACTAAGCCTCACACCCCGCCTTCTGCGATGAAGTAAGGAGAAAGTTAAATGAAGGCAACTTCTGCCAAACGCCCGTGCCTCTGACTTAAGTGTGCCCCGGTTGTAGCACGTATATTGAGCAATCCTCCTATGAATCCAAAGCATTATTCACAGGAGAGTAAAAATCGCTAACAAACCCACTAACTGCACGCGGTATGACGCCTCCGAAGCAGCTCGTTTTGGAAATCCTCCAAGGTTTTTTTTAGACTTTAACTGCGCCATTCTGAAGTCATCTCACCGTCTAAACACGCAACACCGACAGACACGCCGCGTTTTTCTCCAATTTATTGTCCCTGCCTGCTCCGAACTACGTTAGTTACGCACAATTTACTTAATTGCCGTACGTTATATTAACACATACCCTCATCCGTTCGCATCGAAAGCATACCTGCTATCTCCAGCTGAATATCAATTACCAGTTTAGAAATTGGGCAGTTTCGCTTCACTGCACTAGTTAGGAAATGCGACCACTCTTGTCTGTTTGCTGTTTCGGGTCACAGTTTAGCCCATACAATAGTTCCTTCAAGCAGACCTTTCTGGCGCATCCCGTTTTGAGCCCCCAATGCAGATACGGCTTTCTTATTGCCTCGTTTGTATAGCAGAATTTAACCACACTGCGCCGTCGATGAGCTCATGAATGTGCCTGATCCACGCTAGTCTTAATTTGTCATGATTCTTTGGCCAGCCCTAATTACCACGGCAACCTAAACTGGCTTACCCAGGACATTGATTTGCGGTACCATCCACGACGTCGCAATGACTGCCACATTCAGTCTGATGGTAGTTCATCATGTCCCGATTGTTTTCCGGCCGAGCTTGTCACATTCGCTCACAAGACCGTCCAACTCCTTTGGATTTGTGGAAGAACTGCAAAACGCTGGTCGCCCTATTATACTGTCTACTCGTTTCATCTATAAGTAAACTTATTATTCCTACGGCACTATCAGGGTGTCAGCACACCGGTGAGAATACAGCTTTCCGTGCACCCGATACAGCACATGTTGACCACCATAAAAAACAACAAAGTACTAGCTGTGTCGAATTCCTTGGCTTCCTTGGGCGAGACGCATGCTATAACGGTAGCAAACTTTTCCCATTCAGCTTGCGAATGGTTGCTCAATTTTGAGTTCGCTCGGACATAAGGGCATAATTATTGTTCACATAATCTTGAGAACATTTCCAAATACAAAATACAAAAAAAGCATGGAGAAACCAACTTCTTCTAAGCAGTTTCCACCCTATTTATGCAAACGTCGCCGAGCCCTAGATGCACACCCAAAATTTCTCTGAAACCATAGTTCGGAGAAGAAAAACCTTGACATAAAGTTTCAGCATTTGATGGCATTTATTCGGTCCCTTAAGATCTTCCAAGGCGGGCGCAGTTTTGTTGGAAGTTGTTTAAACGTACTCGAGGTCCACCATGGACCATGGGTCCATGGTCCACCTGTGTATGAAAAAGTCTCCTATCATTGTGGCAGGTGTCCTGCAAAATCAATCCAAAGAATTCGTCACAGCTAGTAAGTTTTTTGTTTTTTTATGATGGTCAGTACATGCTATATCAGGCGCAGGGCTATACCGAACCATCGATAGTGATCTTGGTAGAATTAGTTTGTTTATGGGCAGAACAAGCATACAGCACAATAAGGTGGCCACTGCTTTCAAGTCCTGGCACAAATTAAACGGATTGAGACCATCTTGTGGGTGCACGTAACAACCTCATCCGGAAAATACTGTGGATATGGTGAACTACGGGCAATCCATCAGACTGGGTGTGGCAGTCCCGGTACCTTCATCGCAACGCCGTACTTGGGTCCGTGGACAGCCCCGTACATGAACATTTTGGGTGAGTCCTTTAGGGTTGTTTTTGTTGTTACGATTCGCCAAGGAATCGTCACAGATTGAGATCGATATGGATTAAGGGTATTCTTGGGTCCATTGAGGGCGCACGGTGGTTCATTTCTGTCATTCAGACAAGGCAATGAGACAGCCGTGTCTACATCGGGGACTCAAAATAGGAAGTCTCAGAAAGAATTCTAGAAGGCACCATGATGTGAGTTAGACTGCGGCCCGAAATAACAAGCGGCTAAATGTGGTCACAATTCCTGGCAAACTAACGTCTTCTGGACCCCGGTTTTCAAATAGCTGACGAAAACCTTGCCGATAGGAGCATGCAGACGTCGTTCTCATCTGCAAATAGGAAAAAAAGGCGCGGGTGTTTTTGAATGAACCGACCAAAGTCCTCCCGTCCTTTGGTATGCACCCTGCACTCACAGTGTTAAGTAATAATAATAATGTTTATTCACAACTGGTGGGTAGCGTGATCATAAGATTACATTCAGAATGAAGCAGAGTTGGTTCGTAGTTGTAGCTAGCGGGCCGAGTTGGCGAGAAGGTATGGTCAAGAGTAGGAAGGGCCTAGTTGCGGCTGTGCTATCAAACTGGGTACGGCAGTGCCATACCATCATTGCACTGCCGTACTTTGGTTTCCGTACAGCCTCGTAACGGATGTCATGTTTGAGATGGTTCGGCTGGGGTGTGCAATTCTGTGAGCAGCGGGGTTTCTGAGTTGGTCGAGAGAATTTCCAGAGGTAGGACGAAGCCAATGTAAGATCGGTGGTATTTTTCTGGTCCGTTTGAGGATCTCTGGGGATGTAAATCACCGACCAGGCGGGGTGGATAACAGCAAACAGGGCGTCCAAACCGGGTATTGCCGGGTATTGAGCAGACTTGACACTAAGTACCCGCCAACCCCATAGCTCTTTGTTACCCCTGCATCCATGGGTGCACGTATGATGATGCACGTGTTCCTTGGATCCCAGGGCTCAATTCTATACCAATTGGTCTGCGGCTGACACATATGCGCCTCTCTTCAGCTTTAAATTCGCTGCGCCCAATAGTGCATATGGTTGCTGTATACCGCCATTGAATAATCAACGTACACACGGGACTAATTGAGCAAGTGGTGGGTTTACCCTTATAACAGTAAGACTGCAGCTTCAGCGTGGATATCCACTTGGAATTGTGGACAAAGGTATTTAGTAAGCACTTGGTGAGTTGGCCACTACAACTTTGTTTAACTGTATGTTTTAAAGGATGTGTACGGAGTGTAATTGATTACACATTTTTCCTTTCAGAAATCCTGTCGAGTAAAAACGGCTTCCTGAAACTGAGAGCTGGACTGACCAGACATTACGTTTGTACCGATGCAACCAATAAATAAAACATGATTTTTTAGAGGTGGCTGTGTATTTTTAGGCGTGGGGTTGGCACACGGATGACATGTATGGATATGAAGGACCGCCGTTGGTCGTTGGATTAGTCTATTATGTATAGTTGGGGCATAAGTCAGTTACGAGCCTGTGTACGGGCCCTTCAGTTACTATAAGTAGCTACTATAGACGACGTCAAGTACGGTTATAAGCGTGACGGACCGTCGTTGGCCATCGGGTTAGGCTGCTGGGCCTAGTTGAGGCCTTATATTCGGCGTTGCACATAGACACAGGCCTAGCAATTACGATAAGTAGCCAAGGTTGACGATATCGACTGCAGTTATGAGTATGACAGACCCACGTTGGGCGTTAGATTAGGATACCACGCATAGTTGAGACCTTATTTTCACCGGCGCACATAGATACTGCCCTGGTGTTTACTGTAGGTAAGAGAGATAAGCGACATCGCGTATAGGTGCGCGTGAGAGACAGTCTTTGGTCATTGGATTAGGTCATTCTACATAGGTGAGGCCTCATAAGCAGCGTCGCACATAGATTGGGCCCAGCAGTTACAACAGGTATCCGAGATGATTGAAAACGCGTACAGATATGATTATGGAAGACCGTCACTGGCCATTAAATTAGGTTGCCGTGTATAGGTGAGGCTTCATAATCAGCGCCGCATACTGACACGGGGCTAGCATGCTGCAGTGACGATAAGTAGTCGGGGTAATTGACAACGATTACCGTTATCACGATGACCGCTTTATGACGTATTCCACATGTGGTGAGTCATATTTTTAATAGGAATGATACCACTGTGTTGGTAATTTGCCTAAACTTACTTCCTGACGCTGTATTGTGCACAGGCTAGTTATGCATAATTGGGAAAGGCAACCATCCACAGAGATGGCAGTCGCATCTCCACTGCACAATTCATGCCGCTGTCTGACAACGTTGTACTTAATGGAAGCTGAGCTCCATAGGAAAAAGTGTTGTGATGAAGTTCGCTGAACAAGATTATCTCGTCTGTTAAATCTGGGGAGTATAAAGCAAACAAACGTCAATAGCCGAGTTCCCTGGGTGGAATTTGCATTGGATATTCTTTAGATGTTATTTTCATTCTTAGAGAACGCCAAAATATGCTAAAGTGCGATATCGTTCTTTATCTCTCGTAAACCGGTAACATAATGCGAATCGGTGATGGTTCGTGACCTTGAAATTTCGCTCACTTGAACAAAAGGCTATGAACAACATATCACCTACAAGTGCAAATGGATTAAACTTATGCTCCGTAAAAGTCAAACCTACGAAAACCCTACAGTTTCGGCGAAAATAATTTGGGTGTGCTCCTAGTGAGCGGCTGCAACGTCACCGACAACCATTGATAATATGAATTTCGCGTCCAAAGTATGCCTTGATTACACTCAAACAAATTCTAGTAAAACCGCGACTGTATGGAGAGATTTTGGGGTTCTGAATAAATAAAATTCAGAAACACCATGCTGAAGTTTCCTTCGTTTAGACTACGGTTTCATAGGAGTTTGCAGTGTGCATCCAGTGATTGACACCGTCAGTTCACTCTTAAAGACGGTTGGAGAGTTCGTGGGGAAGCTTATTCCCCTACTGCATCTGAACTTATTTTGCGGTTGTAACTAACAATGATAAGTGTGTTAGTCCGCGTAATCTACAAAGAAGCAACAATTCGCCGCCCTTGTAAGAAATTTTTTTATCGTTGCAACAGGCATTCGACCGAACAAAATCAAAGTCGAGGAATTCTTCGCAGGCGGTAAGTTCCATGAACTATTAATGTTGGACAGCGCGAGCTGTGCCGGGTGCCGCGAGGTTTTGTCTTGGTCGATATAAAAAGCTGTTTTATGGAGCGCAACGACCCAATAAACACCATTTTTTGGATAGTCGCCTCATCCACCAGCTTCCGGCATGCGACTAATTAAAGAAGTGTTGTGCTTTACTGAAGTGCAAGTGTCAGTCTTCAGTAGTGAAGCAACACGCTGCGGGTGAGTTGAGAGCTGTGACCACCCAAGTTATTTACACCTATCACGTCAATTGCTAACCTCTGCTATGGAGTAGGTCAATTTTTACGTTTCGTTTACCGGAGCGGACAAAATGTCATGTGGTGGTCGTGGAACCTGACTTTGGCCGTCTTAATCAAGTTTGCCTTTCCAGCAGTTAAAAATACCTAGTTTTCAACGCTTTCCAGATATCGCAAAGTATGATGCAACAGATAGCATCAACCATCTTGAGAAACTTCTTTCAGGGAGCTTTTTTTATCTGGGTACAAGCTACACGGCCTCCTAGTGAAGGATCACATGACGACTTTGAAACCGACCACTTATGATTTAGTCGAAAGCAAACATTGATATCCTTTGCGTGGGCTGTTTAGCCTGTCCAAGGATACGGTGGGCGGATAGCGTTGTATCACGACGTCCTTGGTTTATACGATGACATCAGGGCTGCCAGGTGCCAAAGCGGTTTTCAGCTGTGCACAATGCAGTGTAATTTTTATGCATGTTCAACCACTAGGAACATGCATGTTTCATAAATATGTCATTTTTTGTGGACCATTTCTAATCGCAGCAGGCGCATATTCAGTTTCATGGCCTGATTTGACAACGTGACGGATTAACCATTCACTGGATAACAAGCAAGCAGTTTTCTTCATGATTTGGAAATCCCGTGAGGAATCCACCTTGGCTCTCTCTCATGCCTGACTACATTACTCACAACTGGGCCATTCATGCACGGCGCAGGGTTGTACAGTTTGGTAACGAGACCAATGACCACCTTGAGAACGAAAACGGGTGACTGGAGGTGCAGGGTGCACTGCAAGTGAAATATGGTCAAGTGGTGCACAAATGTGGGGGTATATGAGGATTCAGTTGTTATTTTATGGAATGGATTCCATTTCGTGAGTCCAAATAATATATAATAAAGAGCCGATAATCATTGAGCTAGCAGGGGAAACACTCACCGTTGTAGTCGTCTGGCTACCCAATAAGTTACTTCACCAGGAGTGTGTGGCAAAGAAATAAAAATACTAACGCTAGGTTGGGTATGCAATAATAAAGAGGTCAGATGGAACAGACTCACTAATAATTGTTCTCTTTAAATCGTTCGTCGTTGGCCCAGGTCAGCGAATAAACAATAATCCAATTATGGTGTTCCAGGGGTCTTCTTCTGAACAGTTCCCACATATAACAGATTTCGAAGATGGTCTGAAATGTCTTGATATCAGAGTTAGCAGATGAGACTTGCAAATGACCGCTGCAAGCGCGAGCGAAATCAGAAGAGAGAGTCGAAGCACGTGACCACGTTTGTATTGCGTGAAATTGTACAAGTGCGCGTTTTCGTAGTTTTTCGTATTCAAACAAAAAACGATTATGCAATTGCTAAAATACGTAGTGTTATAATGAAAGCAAAATAAAGGTAGAAAATGCCACAGTGGTGTTTTGTTGAACAGCAGTTGAAGAACAGTCCTTATCCACTATGTCTGAGGTTCTTTTTCAATCATTATTTATCCGTTTGCTGTCTCCTTGCAAACTACTCCCCATTTTGCATAACGGAGCTCCTTTGATGGGACTCTGAGCCAAAATCTACCACCGTTACCTGTCTAACTCATCCTGCAATTGCCCCTTTCAATTAACACAACGGCTATCCCCCGTGCTCATCACCACACCGCAAACCTCACACCTTGCAAAAATTACGTGACGACTTTCAATGTGGCTCACGTCTACCGCTCAACTGACGCTCAGTGCAAAGTCAGAGACACCATTCTCACTAACGCTGTTGGCCTCCTGCACCACTATCTGAATGTACCGCATACTCGCCAAGCAGAAGCACACCTCTGGTGGTTTGTTCTGTGCCTCATACAATACCGGCAACGCCAGTCATTCCTTGGATGTTAGATAAACGGACATACATCTACCATATCTGGGCTCATTTGGCTTGCTTTCCCACCTATTTAGATTGTTTTCCAATAATGAACTCCATTTCATCCGATAGCTCCACACACCTATCAGACTCTGCCGATCCTCCTCCATTCCTTCTACTCTCTCTGAGTCTCCGCTTTACGTCCACATGGATCTCCAACTCAACTGACACTACCTGTGATTCTACGTCAGCTTGTCTGTACCTGTCTTGATTCCCTCGGACAACCCAACTCCAGCTGCCCAAAGGAAGACGCATCCCATGTCTGAGTACCACAACCTTGACGCCCACTACAGAGCTGACCAATGCAAGGATGGTAAAGCGCGGTCACGACCAACACACCCGGTTTAATGGCACATCCACAACTATTCTCGTTCTGCTTTCGACTGCCCCTCTTGTTCATTACTTGTAACTACGACCGAATTTTTGCCAGGCCTCAACCGTCTCTGGGATGAATTCATTTCAATCCGCTATACCGATCACTTGAAATTAAACATCTCGATATTCCATTGCAAATTCAAGATGTCTTGTCCACAAATTCGACAATTTTACTTACGGTGCTCTTTTATCTCCACGAATTAGCACTAACAATTCTTGCCGAATAATTTTTACACCTGACTTTCCTCCAGCGATACCAGCGGGTCCAAACAGTTCCAATCTACGCCACACTTCTAAGACACAGCTTGTCATTTATCTTTACTGCAAATTTTCGCACATTCTCACCAGTAACACTTTTCGTGACCCTGGCCATTAACTAAGCTCTATAAAGTTACTCATGGCCAGCAACAGCTTTTGTTTTTTTAGCAAAAATTATCCGGTTTCATCAGCTGTGAGTAGTGCCTCCTGCCTTATTATTCTAGCTTTGGTTTTCAAAAATTCAAGATTACTTATCACATGATACCTTTCTTTGAGCTGCTTTCGGGACTTTCAAATTGTAGCGGCCCGATCATACCTTAGTTGGCATACTCCCTACAAGCTGGGAAATGAACCTAATACTATCAAGTGCTTCTTCTATTAGCATTGGCCTCAGGTACCAATCCCTGATTGGTGGAGTTGCCGCTCCTAATGAAGCGGGGGCTGGTTGAGCTTGTAAGAATTACGAATGGATGTGTGATAATGAGTATTGAAAAATTGGCCTTTAGAAACTGATCGGTGGAGCACCTTAACCGGACTGATGTGGATAAACACAGCGACCGTTTCGGAATGGCCGCTCACTTCTCGTCGGAACAGACTTGGATTGCCCTCGCTTGGTGCCGGTAACCTGGCATTGGTTGCCTCGGAGATCATGAACAACAAGTTGACGATCCTACGTCCCAGGTTAGCCCGTCGTGATTCCCCAAGCGGATGCCTTGAGGTGGCACGTGCTTAAGCACACAGTGACGTTCTCCCCTCGCAGCTAGAGGCCCTTTAAATGGCCCCATAATTGCAGGGTATTCTCACTTCTTAACCAGCCTTGTTTGTGGCCCCCATTCTGACCTTGAATCACTAAGTCTAAAAGCCATAATTAACATAAGACGGCCCCAACGCCGTTTTTGCCCAACTAGGTTTTGTTGCTACCAACCACTGTCACTCTGGATCTAAGTTTGCCAGAGTAGCCGACGAGGTCGAAATCCGCCCGCTGCTAGGCCAAATCGAACACGCGTTTTTCCACTGAAGATTCTACCTTGTTGGAGATAAACTAGTGAGCACGCCCGACAGAGTACTGTCCTTGAGCAAGATAACCACCTGCAATCAGGATTACCTTATTTACCCCCTTACCTTTGTCATCTTTGTTAAACTCATTCTCTTACATTCTCAGTGGATCATCTAAAGTCCTGTGGTATACTTCGTTATTGCTGCTTTGCCTCTGGTTGTCCTTGTATTCAGGGGTAAAGCTAGTCTTGCATGGTGTCTCCGTATGGCCTATTTTCCCTCTTCATTTTCTGACATCAAAATGGCATGCTTTTAGAAACAGACGATTGTAGCCCCCACTTATATGGGCGGATGCTAGGTGATCTCCCGATTTTAAGATCAATGGGTCGGATGTTCTTTCTGCTGTAAACTCATGAAGAACTTTGTCAGAGGGTCTCGTTGACCATTTCTTGGGTCCTTCCTTCAATTTCTTTCCAGTATTGCTTTCTTCTCTCGTTTTTCAGCAAATTACACATATTTTTCCGGAAACATTGATTGTAACAGAAAGCAAGCTAAATTAGATCGAATGTTTTTTATTCTTTAAAAACACGGCGTGATCCTATATACACGTCTAGGTATTCTACAACGTTTAGCTATTTGCAGTCCACTATCGTTCTGGGTGGCCCAATTCATGCCCCCATTTTACCAGGGAGTAAGGATCTACGAGGCAGTTTTCCCTCAGTTCCGTTCTACCGAGGATCCTCAAATGATCAGGCGCCCAATTCAAGCTAGTTAGTGTTTTTATTGGCGAGTTCTGCTCTGGACCACATCCGACCCCATTAAGCTCTACCTGTCCAACGACCTGGGGATATGGGCGACAGAGTCCTAATTTCTGCGGACTACGGATAACATCCGTCGTCAGCGATCCCAAACAAACCGTCTTCCGATCAACTCTTGTCGGTGTGGAATATCCACCCACAAATGGGACATTATGGCACCGTCTTCCCCCCCGACTACAACCAGATCAGGTTATGCTGAACAATATCCAACGGAAAGCCACAGATTTAACACCTTAAATTATCCTGAGCAGATGAGTTACCGCGCCCCAAAACCTTCCCTCTTGAATGCTGCTTACCTCGTGGTTGCCTTATTCCCAAATATAGCCATCTTTGAGCCGCGCTCAACACGACTTCCTCGCAGGTCCCGACTGCACATCAACTGGTGCGAGCTCAGTGTACAGCGGCTGCGCAGTACTTTCTTCTCCTCTGCCGAGGCAAACATTTTCGTGTCTGATCCCGACTTTCAAGTCTATACGAGCGCGGATAGAGTCCTCTAATCCCCATTTTTTCACTTCTTTGTGCCCACTCTCTACTTTCAGCTAGTTATTAAATAATGCTTGTTTCTGCAAGTTAACCGCGTGGATTTTCAAATGTACCTTTAATTACATGGGTGTATAAAACCTTGACCACTCTCTTGATAGTACTCGTCCATATACCCTAGCATCCTTTATCCCAGCACCACAGATGGCAAAGCCAACACCTCACTTCCCTTGCAACCTACGTGCCTGCACGGGTCCAGAGGTCTTAGCCGACACCCTTGTTTTAACAGCATTTGGCTCCCTCCACCAAAGTATCTATCTAGCATCTATAGTAATGGGTGGAAATTCGTTATGGGTGCGTAGGTTTCTAGGCTCATGGACTAACTTGGCTGCTGTCGATTCGTATGTAACCACCAGTTTGTAAGGTAAAGCACAAAAGCAAATCGTGGCATATTCTTAAGATCCACGAGGCTCTTTAAATGGGAGAATTTATAATGTAAACTGCACGCAGATGGATGCTTGGGTAACGTTTGTACCTGTTTGGCCTTTCAGACGCAACGAATTAGATGTGTTTGTTCAACGAACGTCTGTACAACACTGTTTTTTGGAAGCGATGCAGTATAATAATCGAAGACAAATTGATGAATTTTGCAGTACTGAGGTATGTATGCAACTCTGTGAATAATCTGCATTCTTAGTTAATCGCAGCAAATCGGGAGGAAATGCAGCGGTTTCAGATATCTGCAGGTGAATTGACAACAGCTTGATGAGGAATATTTCCCCTTGGAAATTAGCACGTCACTGAGCCCGATTAGGTCATCAGGCGCAAAGAAGATGCTGAAAAAGGTCAACTAACCCCTTCATTAGGAAAACCCTATGCTTTGTAGCTTATCATGGCTACTTACACTTCCAGGCCTCTATCTATGTCCGCCGCTGATTAAAAGGCGCCAGATATCCAAGGTGTCACCTTATCCAAGGGTCCACGAGGCCCTTCATGCGCATAATTGATTATCATACCAGCCAGGCCCGCACCTACCCGATCTGCCATGTCAGCTCCTAAATATTGAGAAGCCACAAATTACGCAGTATGTCTTTTCTCCATTTCCTGCACTAGTACAACCATAATTGGTGGTAACTCCGGTTCGTTTTCCGTCACTCGACGATGAATCTGAAGTGGACAATGTATATTCCATTTACTATCGTTTATGCCTTCAGTAAAATCATTCCGACGTCTTAATATTATGAAGACAGACTTCTTACTTGGTCAGTCTGTCCCGTTGTGGGTGGTGCCGACTCGTTGCCACCCACCTTCCCCCCAAAAATCATGTCTGAACTATTCGAGTGCATGAACGACAAAGGTAGCCATTCCAAATACAATCAAGCTGTCTCTGACGATGATGATCTAGCTGGGGAGCTCAAGCTTTACTCCGTCTCATTACCGAAATCCAAGTAATACACACCTTCACAATATCGCCATTCCGGTCTCTATCCCCTAAGCTGTCGATGAACCCCGACTTCCCATTCCCAATATCCTCGATGGGTTTTTATTTTTCAGCCGCTACCAATCCACAAACATCCGCCAGCTCCTGTACCAAGTCCTTTATCTTCTGCATCTATGACCCCGACGATGTGACAAATCTCACTTCAGCTGCATCCATCCTCCCAAAGAATTACCTTATCCCATACAAAGCCTCATCGTCCAAATCCTGCCGTGGTTTCACACAGAGATTGCCATCCCTGTTCACTCCTATATACCAGGGGTTAAGTACACTTCGATGAACTGTGAACACACGCACAGTCAACACTTAATCCTATACCATCAATGCTCTCTCCCGAATTTCTATAGTGCCAAACTTCAAACAACTTCCTACTTAAAACCTATCAGTAATATAAACAATATTTTCATCATCATTCCATAATAATCCCATCAGTTCTTCTCCGAACACAGACAAGTACCGCAGCACGCAGACCCACCGCCTCACGCCTATGTGAGACTAACAGAACTCAATATGTGCATTGCTTTCACCACCGACATGCCCATCCGCTCAAATGTAGGCATTTACACTACTCACAAACTCTTCGACAACCCGGTTTCATCCTTCTTGGGGCTCGTCAGATAGGCACAGTCCTGAAGTTTCTATCAACCTTATATTCGACTTGAATCCAACGTGTACGGAAACACTCATCTGCACATTAGTGGATTCCAGCTGAATCTCTCGTCTGTTACATTCCTCAACTAAGCGCGCTGCTCACAGGCCGCCTCAGTTAGTTAGAACCCTGTTATGGTGTAAACTGGTGTATTTCGAAGGTGCCATACAACTTAGAAGTAATTACAATCAACAGTTGACGGTCACTCGGGGAACTGCACGCACTGGACGAGGCCCAAGGAGGACAAAACAGATTATGGACTGTCGGAAGTTTCAAGTATTCGCCGCTCTCCTCGATGGGCTCATGTGTGCATGCACTACTGACTGGTTATCGTTGTGCGCTGTTTTGGTTTACACAGGTTCAAAGTACTCCATTTTGTGGCTGCGGTATTGAGGATCACTGCGAAAGGTGGATACTGGACAGGGAAGTACGCAAATGACCGAAAGCCAGTGTTTACCCATAGCCTCACTTTCCAGTATGAGGTCTTCACCACTCAGCTCCATCCGTTACATCGCAAACCCCACAACACCCACGTTCGGGTCTGGGTTTTCACTGCTTTCAAGACTGTCTCCGTCTAAGTCCATACTGGATCCTAGAGCCTCCAAGCTGAAAACGACAGTTCACATAAAATGCTGAGAGAAATACTGGTAAGGAGAGTACAGATTTGAACACGCTGTTATGGCAGCTGCGACTGTACCAGAAATCGTGACGAAGCTGTTAGCACGAACCTCCACTTTACAGCATTTATCAGCAGTTACATTATTGCTTATCCAAGAGGCTTATTGCTATGGTAGATAGCAAGTTCTTTCAAATTTTCAATGGCTGCCTCAAGACGGGTTTTTTTATTCTGGCTGCAAGCGTTTCCTCCTTGGACTCATATTCTCCATGAACCGTTGTAGCAATATGAAATCATCATCCACAACAAACTGAATCGCAAAACAAGGCATTTTGCATGTTTTTACATAGCATTAGCTGGAAACAATAGTTTACAATGTTTGAGAGTATCCAAACTGAGAGAGAGAACTCGACGCAGATTCATGGAAATTCATCGGTGGCCATCCAATAATGACCCTATGGCAAAGTGTGGAACAGCGGTTCGTGAACAGCCAAGCGCGAACTGTCACTTGGGCGAACTATAACATGATGGTTGCGTGCAGTCATAGTGCCTAATATGATTGCACCAATGACGAAATGGAATTTGCGCGTTGTAGAAAGTGGGAACTGGAAGCATGACAGAGGAATGCAAATGGATCAGGATGGGTCCTAAACGAGGTCAACACACTTTGTGACTGGAAAGCTTTTTGGGTATAAGACGCCATCTTTTTGTGGGGCATTGTTTCATCAGAATTAGAGGTCATCGGTTCATTAGGGGGGGGGTAATTTCATTCTTTGAATCATATGAGATGGTGGAGGCAGCCCAGTTTGTACTGACCAAATATGTACAATTTTTTATAAAAGATATCGTCTGTCAGCGGCTTTGTGATACGCTTTTTAGTAGGTGAAAAACGTAAAGAATAGGGTGGAAGAAACCTACCTTGTTAGGAGTGGAGGTTTGTGACAAAGGGGTGAAACATGCCTTTAACAAATGCCGCATCACACGGCAGTTCTTGATTTCAGAAAGCATTTAGACTCAGGTATAATTAGGCACTTATGTTCAGCTTTGACTTGTCTTGTGAGATCCTCAAACTTCGGGGAAATGATATTTTTAAGCGCTCTTTCATTGAAGACACAGAGAAGTAAAGCTTTCTGACTTTTATAAGGTGTGTACTGTGTGGCAACACTGATTGAATAACAAACGAATATAGCTCGTCAAGTGTTCACAGTGAGAGAAAAACATGGACTACGGATAAGTCAATTACGTATAACAGTTATCGATCTTCTGGTCTCTTCACATAAAGTTTTCAAAACACGTGATCATTTTTATAACATGATTAGAAGAGTTTGTCGTGAGTGTGTCTGATTGTCAGCTTGACACTTCTGTTTATTGTCTAATTGCATTTCACCATTGTGATATGTACATGCTCATGACATTACAAAAATATTACTTTGTATATGGCATCGGGTTTTGGAAATACTCCACTGAACATGTTGGAAAGTTGAAAAATAATAAACAGACCAAGAGTTTTCTGTCTGAGTATGCTGGGAGTTGTGCAACGTAATAGTCTCAGCACTGGTGGTCAAAGTGGCTTTGACCTCCGTACGAGTTTCATTCTTAGCTGCTTAATTATCCAAGCAGCGTCTGGTCAATCCCTGTTTTTACTCGACAATTTTTCGGAGTGGTGCTAATTTGATTGAATCGAAGCCTCATTTTGTAGCACAGAGGCCACACAATGCAAAAAATGTTTCCGGCTAGAACTACTGTGATTTATTTTTCAGTCTGGCCACGTTTATTTGCTAGTATTCTAGTTCTATCAAGAATATTCCGTATGCGATTAATTCGTCATTGGAAGAATTTTCTTGTTACCTGGAAGCGAACGCTCGTTTGACCAGTGGTTTTGAGTAGTTCGTGCGCGTCGCTGTAGCCCTCAACTTTTTAGTAAAACAAGGGGTGAAAGGAACAGGTAATGCGAGTCTGTGAATTTCGCCAGCACATACACAAAACATCGACCGTGCGAGTGTGTCATCGGCGCAGTGGAAAAAAGCTGGTAGAACGTTAACTGTTGAGAAGTTTTGCCTGTCGAACTGTATAATTTTGAAAGGAAAACTGAGAATTGCGTCAGTTTAATACGGTTCTTTTGAATTCTGGCTATGTTGTCCAGCTTCCATTTAGGGTTCACTGCGTTGCAAGTGAAACCTAAACGCAAGGAGGATGCGGCTGGAGTGTTTCTGGACAGCAGAGACGGACAACGAGTGTTATCAAAACACCTGATTGAAGAAGCAAAACAGGTGTGTGGTGCTTGTTCAAAAATGTGGGTGAACATGAATTCCTATTCGAGTGATTCACGGGCGAACTGAACTAGTTGATCTGAAGGCAGCAAAGTTTGGAGCCAACTATATGGGGGTTGCTAACAGCTCATCACACGGAGAGTGAATCTTTGTACGAATGGATAGTGGATCCTGATGTAGAAACATACACTTGTCACGCAAAATAACCTCATTCTTGTTCTGTCAAACATCAACACTGCAGTTCTTTTACATAAGCTGACCGGGTGATCAGCTCGCGAGAGGTTCTAACTATGCGTCATGTGGATTCCGTTTTCAATACCTTTGTAATCTGTATTTCCTGCATTATCAAAACGTGATTTAGTAATCGAGAAATACACTCATTTGCAAATCAATTTGGTTTTTGCGAGAGACTTACCTGGAACCCAGCTGAATCTCCCGTCTGTGATGTTTTCAGACAACTGAATGTGCTGCACCAGGCCGCCTCATATCCCAGTTGCTACGATATTCGAGATTTAGTAATCCCCAGGTGATAACAACAACTGGGTTAACTGGATACGTTTCGCACGTGGTGAATGGACTTTACTAACGTGTGGTCAGAAATCTGCCCGCACTCTGTCCCGAAGCATCTGGCAGGCTGGGTTTTTTTCACATACAGGAATTTCAGAATGCCTTGCTGGCATATGTTCCTAATGTTGTGAATGAATTCCGGTGACGAATTTGTAAGAGCTCTAAAAGGTGTGAATGTTCTTGAAAACAGCTAATAATGGACATGGTTTCAGTTTGAAGAAACTAGCGCTTCATCCGCTATAGACTTGTGAGTTTAGATTTGAAGACAAGAAGATTACTTGTTGCCCAGACGCTACACACTATTCATAAGGTTGCTGAAACGACACTGACAACACACAACCGGTTTTGCCCTCCTTGGGGCTCATCAGGTAGGCGCTATCCTCGAGTTTCCGTCAACCGTATGTTTTACTTGAGACAAAATTGGACAGATTTTGACAAATAGGATTATTTGCAGCCGGATTTGGTTTTGACAAGAGACTCAACTGAATCAGGATGGCTCTCTTGCCTATGATGGTCCGCGCCCACCCGACAAGCCCCAGGAAGGCTGAAACCGGTCGACGGCTAGCGATGAGTAATGTGTTCTGTCTAGACAACAACCTACTGAGATGCCCCGAATACCTTACCAACCAAAGCGTGAGGCGGCCTGATGCTGCACGTTCAGTTAAAGCGGATCAGCATAACCGAGCATCCTGTCAAAACCAAGTTCGTGTGAAAATGAAAGTATTCACCGAAAAACAACTTGTCCACACCCCTTCTTTGGCTCTTACTTTTTGACGAAAACGCTGTCAACTTTTTTTTACTGATATTTGGACGAAAATCCCGCAACAGCCCTGTTCAAGATTGACCTTGCTTTTCTGCGGCAGCATTAAATTCACCAGTCTCATTTTGTCTTGAACAACAAAATCAATGTCCGTGAGGTAAAGCACATATGAATGAGAAATTCACCGGCATGTTGGTTGCTCGGGTGCGCGTTCATAGGTGACTGATTAGGTAACCTTTGATCTGTTCGCTGAGCTTGACATTTAGTTTGCAAGCTAACCGAACAGATAAAGGGCCCCATGATCACTCACGTAACCGTAATCCGATTTGCAAATAGTACAAAATTTTGCATGCTGCTAAAATTAGAAATCGTGACCAGTTCCGGAATGATAAATGCTTTTTTGTAAACTGTTTCAGGTTTTGCCTGTCCATTGCATAACAGCAGTTTTATTAGTTTGTCGAAGAGAATGTATCTGAAGCGGATAGTTACTATTCGTAATGCAGTACTCGTAAGGTTGCTGAAAATTCTTCGACAGCCCACGACCGGTTTTGCCCTTCTTGGGGCTCGTCAGGTAGGCGCGCAGTCCCCGAGTTTCCGTCAAACTTATGTTCTACTTGAAACCAAATTGCACGAAATTGGCGAACTACACTCATTTGCAAACAAATTTGGTTTTGCGGAAGACTCACCTGGAACTCACCAGCTGAATCTCTCGTTTGTGATGTATCCAGGCAACTGAATGTGCTTCACCAGGCCGCCTCACATTGTTGCTACGATGTTCGAGATATCGCGATACATGTCTATTCATAATGCACTACTCATAAGGTCGAAGAATTTTCAGCAACCTTATGAGTAGTGCATTACGAATAGACATGTATGGCGATATCTCGAATATCGTAACAACTGAAATATGAGGCGGCCTGGTGCAGCACATTCAGTTGCCTGGAAACATCACAAATGAGAGGTTCAGCTGGGTGTCAAGTGAGTCGCTCGCAAAGCCAAATTTGTTTGCAAATGAGTGTAGTTCGGATAGTTACTAGTTCGTTGTGGTCCGCCAACCCCGATAGCACGTATTCTAAATCGCCAATCAATAAGTAACATTGGAAAATTGGAAATTCATATGCAGACCACTTCATGATTGGGTTTCTAACACGAGTGTCAAAATTAAATGGAATTTCCAGGCTTACAAAAATTTTATCGTCCCACCATCCGTGCACATTGTGAATTCGCATTGTGGACCGCGACACGTTCGAAACTAGTCAATCGATTTTCACCTTTAGCTATTATTGTATACCGGTTCTAAGTTTATCCTAACTACACATCTACTGCATGCTTCGTTGTAACGGTCACACATTTATTACCTTATGTTTTTATTAGTAACCCACTGTTTTTACGATTTGGAATGCATGGTTTTCTAGTGGTACGTGAACAACTATCGGTAAACGACCAACAAGTGTCCCTTCGGAAGGGGAAGATGAAGGCTGTCAGGGACGGGCTTAAAGCTTTCCAAGTAATCGAGTGACGGCGCCACGCGGAGAATCCAGAAACACGAAATCAACTTTTGGAACATATCCAGAAAACAACGATCGCGCTGCCAGAGTCATTTGACGTGATTATGATCTTGTCCGCGACCTTGAAAAAGGTGGCTCCTGAAAAGGTCAGCGGCATGCGAAATTTTTGGGTTAGAACTCAGCTCTTTGAACAAGTATTAGGGGCTTTCTTACTGCGATATTTTGGCCAATTCCGAGCCGCTCTTAACTTTTGTACTAGCGAATAACGACATTGCTTATTCTGGCAATGTTGTGGAATATGGGTAGCTCGGGTGCGCTGATTGATTGTTGATCTGTTCGCCGAGCTTGGCAGTTGGATTGCAAACGTTTCATCACCAATCGAGGTGACATCGTCAGTGCGGGGTTGAGTGGGCTGAGACCCGCTCAGCTTGAGCATCCAAAACGTGATTATCCTTACAACCAAACTGCATTTTAACCTCCATTTCACCAGAACATTTCTTTCTTGAAACTCCGAAACCAACCTAAAAGCTTGACCCCTTCCATCAGCAGAAAATGAAGGAAACAACGTAAATTTTGACGTACGTAACGGGAGAGCAAATGTCCAATTTTTCCAGCAAGGTTAAATTGCTCGGATCTGTTGTGATAACTTGGCAGACAGCTATGACGCTAAAGAATCCTCCATGAAGGAACACATGAAGGCAAAAATTTTGGACAAGATTTGCAGGGTCTCTTGTTTTGTTATAAACATTTTCGCGGGTCTGATTCACACATTATGAATATTGGTAAATTTTTGGAGACTCAGGGGGCTCAACCGGTTTATGACATTGTCCAACAAAATGTGCCGTACAAAGGCCACCTCTTGTTTGATTTGGTGCATCTTTGGAGATATCTTGGTATATTTTTTTCAAGAAACAATACTCATAGGTTTGCTGAAAACTTCTGACAGCCCACAATCAGTTCTGTTCTCCTTGGGCCTCGTCCAGTGGGTACAGTTCCCCGAGTAACCGTCAACTGTTGATTTTAATTACGTCTAAGTTGTATGGCACCCTCGAAATACACCAGTTTACACCATAACAGGTTCTACCTAACTGAGGCGGCTTTTGTGCAGCGCGCTTAGTTGAGGAATGTAACAGACGAGAGATTCAGCTGGAATCCACTAATGTGCAGATGAGTGTTTCCGTACATGTTGGATTCAAGTCGAATATAAGGTTGATAGAAACTTCAGGACTGTGCCTATCTGACGAGCCCCAAGAAGGATGAAACCGGGTTGTCGAAGAGTTTGTGAGTAGTGAAAATGCCTACATTTGAGCGGATGGGCATGTCGGTGTCGAAAGCAATGCACATGTTGAGTTCTGCTAGTTTCACATAGGCGTGGGGCAGTGGGCCTGCGTGCTGCGGTACTTGTCTGTGTTCGGAGAAGAACTGATGGAAGCATGGTGACCTCATGCCAGTATCAACTATCTTGACGCGTAGAATTGAAAATTTTTGAAGAATCAACATAACAGGTCTAATGTAACCTCAAACCTCAAACATTCTTCTTTATTCGGATCGTACACCTACCGTCACCAAAAGGATTTACTGCCATTTTATTTTAGTAAACAGTTCGTGCATTGTTGGAGGAAACCTACCCACAAAACTAAGGAGCCCCTCCCGCCTCACACTCCAAATACTCTAATTAGCTAAGTGTCAACGCGGTCGAAGCCCATTCAGTTTTTCTCGATGCATTTTGTTTTCCAGTACTACCAGTTGTTTGTCCTCGTACCTGGCATCTTTCCAAGCTCACAACTGAACTGTTGTCATGAACCTGACTGACTTTTTAGCTCAATACCAGTACCTTCCGGTACACCAAAAATGCCTTTTGATTTCGCCACAGTATGCTGCGGAGTTGTCTATTTGAGAACGCCAACTGAACAGTTACAGACTATTGAACAGGGGAGCAAAACTCTCATATGCATCTCGTTTACAAAACTGAATATCCACCTTCTCCTTGAACGCGTCTGCCTGAACTTTTCTGGATATTCATTGACTGCTACTCAAATGCAAGCAAATACTACAAAGGGACTCCACAAATTCCGTAACAGATCCCACTTTTCAAGAGACGCAAAGCGGATTTACGAGAAGACGTATTACTCACATGCCTCATCAGTAGTATCCACCGTTACACCAGCAGCGGTGAGATTATTTTGTCATCCATAGACAGACTGCGTCTCCTCAATCGGTCTTTGGTGAAGAGCACCCTCATTGAATCACTCTGTCAGTGTTTTAACATTGCCTTTCACTAGGGGCAACCTTGAAAAAAGGTGGAGAATGGTTTTGAAACTGTATGCTGCGCATCAGAATGTGCCGAATCTTTACACAGAGACAAACAAGGGTTGATAATCCCGTATGAATCAACCACAAAGCTGCCGCTGAATCACCTTGTGATGCCCTGAGCTCGTGTGTAGCTTCGTTTTCTCAGATAAGCAGTCAAGATGAGATACAGTCATTCTTGCGGGTACTTTCACGAGTCCATGATCTGCCTAACGCAATGCCTACTCCAACTGGCATTTGGCAGCTCTCAGTCTGAACATCCACAAAGGAAAAAAATGAAAGTATACATATGCAAAACAAAACGCTGGAGAAATAACGCGCCTGCATCAACGTATTTCACGCGTCGAAGCTCTCTCAGCTGTAACCACAAACGTCACAATCCAATGAGATTTCACGATATCAATTTTTCGGCAAAACTGTTTATAATTTTTATGTTAACGCACTGGCACATTCCCAACTTAAAACAGCTAAGTTTCTTTCCCGGGAAATCGCAAGCAATGCCGCATGCTCTTAGTGACTTTCAGTGATCATATTGCCATCCTAATCCGTAAGAGGGATTTACAAATTTCATAGAATTTCATTTTAGTGTTTTCAAGAAAATGACTCAGGAATGCCCTTGTCCTTGTAGTAAGAAATAAAAAATTATGATCAGCTATGAAGTGACTAACCATCGTCAATTCAGACAGCAACATATTTTAACAAAAAAATAGATGGTATAACGGGAGACTCATCGTCCTTTATGCCCTTCTAGAGCGTACTAAGGAACATCAGTTACTGTAAAACCGTGTGTTTTGACTGATTTTGGAACTGGCTCATGCCAAAAACTTTGTTCTGTTTTTAACAAATTGCCAGAAAAGAGCTAGAACAACAGATGTTTGAGTTCTGCATTCAGTCAAGTTTTGACGTTAGCTCAACTGCCGAGCCTACCTGGAATGGTTACATCACGTTTCCCATGGCAACCAATTGCTGGAGTTAGCCTAATGGGCGATAGTAGCTCCGAGGGCTTGTTTGCACCCCTGCAAGAGCCAAAAGCTGTAGAGTTTAACATTGCAAGCTCTTGCTACTGGGTGGTGCAAAAATCCAGATCTGCCGGTCACTTTCGGCTTTACCTACCTCATTTTTGACCCACATTTCGGGGCCATTTACTATATATATATATATATATATCACCATATATGCACGTACTATACAGAGTATATTCAGGCACACAACGAAATCCTTAGCGTCGTTCAGTTTTCTTTTCGTTTTACTTTAGTGACTGTTTGTTCTGGATAAAATCATCGGAAATTTCTAGAAAAATTAATCAGTAAATAGTGAAAATTCCAGCAGAAGCAGGAGAGCCATGATGGCCGCCAATGAAGTCAACTTGATGTCAGATTTTAAACAAGTTTGAAAATGTCTTTCGACTGGACGTGTCGCTCCATGGTGCCTGCAAGTTAAGTACTAGAATGATTTGCGGTCATTTTCTTGAGCAATAATGTGCCTTAACAGAGCAAAACAAAGTGACAAGACTTTCTACACAAATTGTAAACATGGCAGAACAAAAATTCACGCTACACTTTTGACCGCAGTTATCTGACTACGCGTGTATTGGCATCGGTTTAAATCTGTTCAGTGTTGAGTTGAACCATTCTACGCTTTTTCATTCGTTGTGCAAGATTTCCAATTGCTGAATTGGACGAAATGCACTTAAATGTATCCGCCAGCTGTTCGTGAGCGTCCTCAGACCCTGAGTGCTTCAAAGTGTCCCCTGGCAGGTGCAAACTACAAAGACACGCATGCGAGTTATTGGAGGAAGCGCCCACACAAATGCTTCGGATAAGCCAACCAGAGAACTACATCCACTGATTGATTGAAGCTTGTGTTTACCTGGTTGGCCAGAATGGAACGCCAACGCTGGATCACGTGTTGCTAAACAGCCATGCTTTTGCGAACAGCTGTGACAATACAGTTGTCTCTGTTCCTATCCAAGCTACTGGTGTGATACGGATACCAGAACGAAATGGCCGAGTTTCGGAGAGGTTTTCATACAATCGATCGGAATAACACGGGAAAAATTACAATGGAAGACCTACGTGCCTATATGCATCGAATGAATTATAAGGAGAGTTTTGTTGCTAAATGGATGAAGCTTTTCAAACCGAATGAGGAGGGTGTGATTACCTATGAAAATTACTGTAACACCCTGGGTTTAATACCACGGAGACCAGAGTCAGTTGGGAGCGATATTAGCGAGGCTACCGTCCCGGGAACACCCCATATCGAGCCGCATTCATCAGCCGAAGACAGTGAAACGTAAGTAATGTCGTAGATTTTCCTAGCTACTGCCTTGCATGGCTAATGTCTGAAGGTTCCAGTTTCCTGAATGAATGCATCCTTTCGGTGGTCTAGGCTACGACATACGCGTTTAAATAGACGAACTTTAGAGAAGGTAGTGTTTTAAAGCGAAATGATGAAGTTTATTTTTTTGTTTTTTGACAAGGGTTTGAATGTTATGACGTGAAATTTTTCAGTGGAGCTGAGGTGGCTTTATTCACCCCCAGTTCAAGTTACAATGACTTGTAGTCTCACCATTTTCACTGAGGATTCGGTTTAGCTGATAACGCGATCGCCCTTGGCAGAGCACCAAGTTTCGTGGTCTATCATTGTTCTTCCCCCGTTGCACTGGACGTACAAAATAGTCAGGCACAATAAAAGACAAGTGAACCCAGCGGAAGCTGAAAGAGCACAACTCAGTCGGCTGGTTTCCACCAGTTGTTCTCGTAAAAGTAAACCATTAGACCAAGGTCTATTCGAGGAAGTAAATTTCAATCTTTAACTCGGGTCAGAACCAAAGAAAACTGAATCATAGAAGTCTCTGGAGTGAACGGAGACAGGAAGTACAGCTGAATAGCCAGCTCTGGATCATCGCTAAGGCATTGAGAGTTACCGGTGGTTTTCGCGCCACCCCAGTACCCTGCTGCACCGAGATTAGTTAGTTCCCAACACCGTGGTAAAGAAGAAGATCCTCGACCAACTTAAATTGCGTCGAAAGAAATTACGAACTTTGTGTGTAGAGGTATCGGACGGATTACATACATCAAGCAAAGCTCCTTGTGGTCTAGTAAATGCAGGCCCTGTTTTAACAGCAGGCTTTTCAGAATCAGTAGATTTCGTTTGTTAGTCCATTCTGGTGTTCTGGACGCTGGGCTGAGAACTGAAGCGTATAAGCTATAGCCACTACTTTTAAGTCTGTCTGGATTGTAGACCAACTTGGCGAGTGTTTCACCGTGCACCTGGTCACACCTTGCATCAGTCCGTTGGAGCATTCGGCTAGCCGTAAGAGGTCACAGTGCTTGCAGATACTGATTTCACATAATTTGAGCATCTGTTCCAAAGAATGCGATCTAGTTTGATGAATGACAAGTTTACTTGTTTTTGAATCTCAGATCCACCTTTACTTAAGCTTTACTTACTTTACTTACTTACCTACTTACTTAAGTTTACTTAACCTTACTCACCTCTACTTAACAAGTATTAGTCTTAACATGGTGTCACTCACTCCTAATTCCTTCACCTGGGCTAACGTTGAGAAGAGTGCACCGAATTCGACCAAGATACCAAGCATAGAGCATCTCCACCACATTGTGTAGCTGGCACTAAAGCGAAGTTGGAACCCGATTACCGGTTAAACTAGGAAGCGAAATGAGCGTGCACCTTTTTGGTTTGTCAGGTTTAACGAGATATCGGGTCATGCTGGGGATACCGAGTGGTGGCTAACCTCCCAGATAAAAAGGTACTTGAATCGCGGGAAAGAAGCAGACATTATATATATATATATTGAGACAACCGAATAAAAACCTCGAGCCACAGCGTCCAGCAGAGGGCGCGAGTCTTGGTGCGCAAAATCGGTACTTATCTGCATTGTATAATCTTTCGAAAAATACACTCACGAATACATCACCACTCTCGTTTGAACGGTCGTCCTCCTGTTCTGGCATAATTGTTCCGGCGAGTCCACACCAAAGGGAAGCACTGGACTTGAGTTTCGCTCTTATTAGAGGAGTCGGCCACTGGATATGCACTGCTGATGAGCTCTAATAAGAGCGAAACTCAAGTCCAGTGCTTCCCTTTGGTGTGGACTCGCCGGAACAATTATGCCAGAACAGGAGGACGACCGTTCAAACGAGAGTGGTGTGAATATGAACACTCACGAATAGTTTGTGGGACACAGATGAGCAAGCACCGGTCTGGCCTCTCAGTTTTCCATCAACAATTTCCGGATTGGGTGTCTTCCAATAGTTGGAAAATTTCCGTGGATAAGACTGTAAGTGGTTCCTCAAAAACCAGAGGGGACCAAACATTTTGATCTGAGTTTGAGAATCTTGAGCTGCACTGGCAGCAGTCTAAATAGACTTGTCAATAGGAAGCTGGGCGCCGTCAACCTAACGACGGTTTATGATTGACGGCAACTCAGAGGTGTGTGAAGTAACTCATGGTCTTTGATGAGTGAGTTTTGCTGTCGCTTCAGTACCCTGAGGCCGGTCGTATGATCCGATTTAGAGCCAACTTTAGGAGAAATTTGACATTGACGTGATCTTGGTAGCCAGCTGAGAACGTCTATAAGAAGTACATATACAAGTTGTCTCCGGAGACTCATGAGGAATTGGACAACCTTCTTCAATCCGTAGGAAGTTGGAGAGAAATCGATTGGTTTACTGTCTGCTATGATTAAAAGAGCACTGTGGTGGAACTTCAAGGTATTCAAGGCGATTATTTTGCACAAATCAGGCGAAAAGGATTGCTTACTAATATAGCTATCTCTACCTTTTTAGTCAACATTTTTCCGCAATCTCTAAGGAATCGCATCCGAGTATATTAGGTATTGAATTAGCCTGAACGAGTGGGAAAACGGTTATCCCTTGTATAGTGGCCAAATAATGATAGTTCCTTTGTGATACTCCTTGCAAGCTGGAAGAGTCATGACGGTTGAATTACCGCTAGGTTGATCAAGAGTAGACAGGTGCAGCCGAAAAGCAAGCCTTTGCTTCGAACCATCGACCTTCTAGTCAGTATTTTCGCGACCTGAATGCGAAGCTTTCTTGAGATGACTCAGAAACACACATTTCGGCTTTACAGTTCATCGCAGGCTACTATATATATATATAATATAGATGCTGGTCATAATATCTGTCGAGTATAGACGTTGCTACATTGGGCTTTTCGGTGCGCAATGACCCCGGGAGACATGACGACTCCTTCAATGTGATCAAGAAACCACAATAGGTTTTCTCTCAGCCACAACCGAAATAACCACGTCTACCAACAGGGTACGTTCATAAAATAGGCCCAGTACACCGGTTCCTCCATGAAAGTTCGCGCAGTGGAGGATTAGGGTGAATAAATCTCTCCCGTGCTCCACTAGAAGTGCGGCTTTGATGGACATTGTTTGTGTGCCTACTTTGTGATCCACAGATGCCCGCCTGCGTTGTAGCTGGATGGGCGAGTTAGCTAAGCAAAGAAAAAGTTCAGCCACTTACTTCCAGTTACCTATGAATCCTATCCGAGAATTACAACAAAACTGACGGCATGATGACCGAGCAATATTTTTATATCCGGAAAGTAGTTCTGAAGTCGCTAACG
This sequence comes from Clonorchis sinensis, assembly GCA_003604175.2. Taxonomy (NCBI): domain Eukaryota; kingdom Metazoa; phylum Platyhelminthes; class Trematoda; order Opisthorchiida; family Opisthorchiidae; genus Clonorchis; species Clonorchis sinensis. The sequence continues at coordinate 13,074,103 of CM030375.1, forward strand.
TACTTCTATAGCACAGTTCAATTCAATCAATTGATCAGCTATAAACCGTTTACCACGGATACATCGGTTCCAGCTGGTACAGTTTTGATCACCGGGAAGATGGAGGGCGTTGGAGATACAGCCAAAAATCGGAGACGATAAGTTTGAGGCTACTGAGTGTTCACTTGGGCCACTTCTGGCAGTGTCATTAACCATTGGTTAGTTGAGTCCTTGGGGTCCCCATCCAGGGATGTTAGCCCGACTCATTTTACCCGTTAGTGTTACCAGGTCATAAATTGTCCACCTGTTGTTGGCTTCCACTCAGCACAGGCTGGGCGAAAAGAGCTTTTTGAGACTGACGGTCCTCTGGCGTACGAAGCACCTATCGTAACCAACGTAACCTATGAAGCGTGAGTAACCCAGCTATCGTGGAAGAGTTCTTCTCTCGTAAAACCATTTGGCATACGTCAACACTGCCAATTCCGCTGTTCCCACCAGTCCCGACGAATGCCTGGGAGACAATGGTGAGCAGACACTGACAACTTGCATATGTCTTCTGCGCGTAGAGGCCACGTCCCAGATCCACCAAGCACTACTGATCGCAACACTGCTCTGTAAAGTCTGCCCTTGACAGACGTCGATCAGCTTGTCCGCAAGCACAAGAGATTTTTGTTTGGCCCCACCTAGTTTTGTAGCAGCACTTAATACTTTGTAGGTATAAAGCGCACACCAACTCTTTCGGCAAAATTGTTATTTTGAAAAGTTTTGCATTTTTGAAGGGCATGAACCAGGGAGAAATATGTTTCTATAGCACAGCCTGTTACGAAAAATTTCACCTCTTCCTTCCATATAAATAAAATGGAGTTATTTTCAACTTAGAATTAAGGAAACCAACATCATATCTGGTGATAGTTCTGAACGTTAAGTAGATGACTGAGTATTGTACTCTTCAGCACATATCCCCGGATAAAGTCCCTCGTGCAGGTTTTTCGACGCACACAGGCAGTTTCACTTTTTCTGTGGAAGGTAAATAATTTTATAACTGCTTGCTTGCCATTTTGAAGGGTGTTCGAGTGAGTGATGTTTACATCTTTGAGAGCTTCTCAAAGCTCTCAGCTTAGGCCTCAGCAAGGCACTTTTGTTTTAATGAAGAATCGAACACCAATTTTCCAATGTCCAATATTCAACTAATTGGGTTGCAGCAAACATCAAGCTGGGGTTGTATTCTTCTTTACGAATAATCGAATTTGTAAGTGAGAAGAAATGTATGTCAAAACAAACTGGTAGTGGCCGATACGGTACAGGCACAAATTCGGTGCATACTATGTTTGTAAGGCGATACAATTTGTCGATCGATAGAATCTACTATGTTTCCTCAACGGAACACACCACGCAGAAGGTCACTGAAATCTCTCGGATGGCCCACTACCGGATTTTGTTGTCATTAGATAGACACAGTCCCCAAGTTCCCGCCAATCTTATATTCCGTTTTGCGCCAAATTTTACGGAATTGGCAAAACAAACCCATGAGTAACTTAGGTAAATGTGGAAACAGACCGAATTCCAGCTGAATATCTCGGTTGTGATATTCTTCTATGTTTTGTTCTCCGAAGGCTTGTTTCCTGTATTTTATCTACCTCACTTCCTAAATATCGGTGTTAAGGATTCGTACAAATATGGATTGAAAAAGTTATGGTTAGCATATTTGACATCGATATCGGCTTATTCATGTGACTTTGGAAACACTCTATCATTGACAAATGGACTGGCCTAGTTGATGCTTTTTGCGGCTTCCGCTCTACCTATATGTATAAACAGAGGTTTTGGTTGCCATGCGACTAAACAAATTAGTCTAAAACTGCATCACTTTCCTACTCTAGAGTTGTTTTTCCAAAACATTTCCCGTTTTTTACTTGAAAAAGGCCGAAAATTACTCGGATTTCGCAGTTCGCTATGTAATTTTTTCACATACCCTCAATCTATGCCTGAAGTTTATAACTAATTTACGGTGTCTTATCGCATCCAATTGGACTCCTGTTAACCATGATATGTGGAATCATGTATGTGACGGTCTAGATTTTTCTTGGCAGTGTGATGAGATATGCTCATTTTCATTGCAGATATAGTTCTGTAATTGAGGCCAATCTATGCTGAAAAGCCGAGGAGCGCTATACAGCGGCTTTATCCTTTCTGGGAATCAGTAAGCAACTCAGAAATCTCCGCGGTAGTTGGAACTCGCAACTCTTCTTCCAGTAGTTTGACCCCTTAATCTTTAGGTCATAAGAAGCTGATCAGCAGTGCGATTAACTCGAACTTGTACGAAATTCACGAAGAGCGGAAAAGCTGGCAGAAAACGAGTTGGGTTTCGTTTCGTCAGATAGTCACAGCTGTCAATTCCCACAATATGATAGCATCACATGAAAATACACAGGCATCATGCAATGTTTGTGTGTGAGGTTTCACATACTCATCCTAGTCATAAAACCAGCTCATGCTGAAAACAAATACTGAAAAAGTCATATGCAAATAATAGGACGTCAGAATAAATCAAGCATTTAGGTACAGTTTTTGCATCTAGGACTGAAAGAATCATGAGGTTTCTGGCTGTTGATTACTTGGTCTCGGAATTGCAGGCAAAGTGAAGTTTGTTAGCAAACTTTCCACCAATAGGAGAACCGCGGACTCAATTTTGTCTTCAGCGTTTTCAAGTTTGTCTGACCACATCACGATGGCGTAAGTTCAGTGATGACTTTGATGTGTTTAAATCTGGCTTTCATTATTCGAAAATTCCTGGACGACAGCTTCGGAAGCTTGGACGGACCAAGGTCAGTGCGATAAGTTTTAGGACTGTTATTGATTCAAGGAGGTAGAGAAGTCACGTGTTGTCTGTCGATCGATAACTGACTACAATACATAGTTGATTCGCGGTAAACGTTACGACAAACACTAATCGCTGCTACCTGTGGCTTTCTTTTCATCACTTTCTGCGGGTGGTCGTATTCAAACTGCCACCTGCGGAGGAGCAACGTATCAGTATTTTGTTTTGTCTTGCATTCTATCCCAAATAAAATGCGCGCGATGTAAAAGGTTTTGGTGCTAAGTTGTTCTTTGTTCTTAAAGCTGTCGTTGGAAGTTTTCAATATGGTTTTACTTCCGTTTTTTATAGTACGGAATTCACCCTTGCTCACTGTTGTCATTGAAGTTCCACGCTCAGCTTGATACCGACGATATTCCTGGAAAAATGGTACTCTTTCTGAGTGACAGTGATGTGGAAAAATTTCATTTCAATGACTCATCAGGGGATAGATCCACTTCAAACATACAAGACACTTTAAAGTTGATAAAAAAGAGGTAAATCTTCAAGGGTTGTTTGTGTTGGTTGTTTTAGAGGTGGCTGTTGATTTGTCTAGCAAGCGGGCCGGCTGACGCTTCGTGGCCAGTCGAGATAGCCAACCTCACCTCCTGCAGCGCTGGAGAAACGTTTGCAATCCACTTTCCAAGTTCGGTGAACAGATCAAGAACCACCTGATCAACAACAGATAATCGTATCCGAGCTACCCAGACTGTTTCCGATAGTCAGCCCGCACTGATGCACTGTGGTCTTCACAGCGAGCCATTGCTGTTGTTTTCAAACAAAATTGCCGTTTAGTTAATAAGTCTTACAATTTGCTTTGACCGTTTCAAGGTCACCGTCTCAAAGCCATACTTTGCAACCTAAGCTTCAAACAGTGCTCCGGGAAAAGCATCCTACCTTGAATTCGGTCATATATTGGCAAATTAGGGTTGTACTATAAATCTATTCGCATATGAAATGTTGCCAGTTTGTATCCGACTCTCACCACCGTTCAGTTAGTTGTCGTTTTAAACCAGTGGCTGGCATACGGACAGACAGCGGTGGACAAGTACTATATCATCCTCAGAAATAGCACTGAGAAGGCGAAAATGGTGCTGGATGTTGTTTCTTGAAGTATCGGGTAAAGCTGCACATTCCTCGAGCAGCCAAACTCTTTTCTATTTTTGAATGTGAGACGACTGCCACGTTTCAGACTGTTTTGAAGTTACGCCCGAATTGCTTTGTGCTTCATCTCACCATCAGCATTTGGAGGATTTTCTTTCTCGTACTATTAATAACTGACAACATGTATGGTCTCTCTTTGGAGATTGAATGTTTCACAAAACAACATGCTCTTTTGGTGGGATCTCCAGAGGCAAAAAAACTCAGTAGAGATCTGTACAAAAATAATTGAAACCGGAGCTTTTGTGGAGCAACGAGAGCGGTCTCCAAGGGATATCACCGAATCATATCCTTTCCTCAGCTGTATGTTTAAAACGTCACAGTAAGCGTTAAGTGGAATCTGAATATTTTTGTAAACCATCAGATGAACAATTCTTGAAGCATGTCGTCTTCGGAAGCAAAATAGTTTCGCATTCTTCTCAACCATGTCTGAAAATTGATGTTGTTTACAATACTATTCAAGGTTCACTGTTTAAAAGTGTGTATAAATGTGGTTGTAAACCGAGAAAACGCCGAACAAACTGCCTCGGAAAGCAAAGTCTACAGACGGAACCTCTCCTAAGGAGTGTCCCATCTTCATCTCCCGTCAGCCACCGTGTTGTGTGTAATCGTTCAAAAAGCAGTTGTCTCAAACATAAACGCAATAACCCGGTGACTTTCCGTGGAAAAATTAGTAACAACACTACCTACAATAACAATAGTAATTACGGAACAGGTGTCTTGGCTTTTATCGTTATAAACCACAATAAGTAAAGCTAAGCACATGGAAATTCCTAGGCCATGAACTTGTCCGCTTTCGCTATGAAGTTGAAACTTCGAGTGACATTTGTATGGTACTGCAAGTGTGCTACAGTTTTGCCCCAGTGATGTCATCGAGACACAGTCAAGCAGTTTCCAGAGTTGCGTCTCCTGTAATTTGAAACCTCTAGTGTGTAATAACAACAGCTTAGGAATTGTCTGTGAAATCCACCTGGTTTCAGACATGCGGTAAAGAGTTGTGTGGACGTTATCGATCTGTTCCGGTTTGTGGACAACTTGCGATTGTTAGCCGGGGAAAAGTGCGTAATTATGAACCTTCAGAAAGACTGGCTATTGTATACCGTCAACCGATGTTGGTATAAAAAGAAATTCATGCTTGTGCAAATCACTTGACAAATTTTGTGCAAATAACAGCCTCAATACTCACCTAATTATAACAAGTTACAGAACAAATATTTTTACCCTAGTGTCGCTTTTTTTAGTTTGTGGGTTTGCACGATATTTGTCAGGTATACTTTCGTTTTTTTAAAAAAATAATGGATGATATTTAAAAACAGTGGTAGGAGGCCTGGGGTTGTTCATAAAACTAAGTTCGTATACCGCTTAAATCATCACATTCCTTCGTAGACACTTGATCAGAGCAAAGCGACAAATAATCATAACACCTTGCTCTAAGACAGTGGCAATTCGGTTTGATGCTGGTCAGTTTGCAGACAACAATTTTGGAAGAATACGCTGGATCCGGTTGTGTTCTATGTTGGCTATGTGGCTCCGCAAAAATAGTGTTTTTTTTCAATAGTTTCTCGAATAAATCAAATATTCACTCACCTCATTCGTTCGTGAGTCCGCTTTTAAACCGACACGAGACTTAATGTCACCATCCTTTCATTTCAATAGTCCTGAGGTTTGCGTCCTTCATTGTACCTCTACAGCGGAAGGACCACTATTGTTGCCCATGTGGTCGTGTGTCCAGTGCAGTGTGACACGCTCAGATGGCGCCATGACAACCGCGTTAGTTTTGCGTTATAAGTCGAGAAGTTAAAACAATATGGACTGTGACCTCTTCCTGGTAGCATACGCAAGTTGCACAACGAATCTAACCGTGATCATCAAATCACTCTGTCTACTTGATAACTACAAGACCTCATGGGGTGACCCCCAACCTGTTCTACTTTATGTCAACCAACTCGCCGATACATTGACATTGATTATTGTGGCTGATTCCAACAGCTAAATTGAAGGCTCTGTGGAAGAAGCCTTTTCCACGGTACAAGATGAACAACCCAACTGCGGTACCGAAACAGTGCGCTCAGTTAGTTTTGATCGGTGGCGTAAAGGGAACCGTTTGTGAGTCTTAAGGGGACCAAACGAGACAACCTCTTGCGAATGCTTAAGGGCGAAGAAGTGAGTGGTTATCGGCGTGGACACTGGTGGTATGGGCTTTACTTCCAGTGTTCGAATCCCCGAAAAGCTTTATCATCCAGGTCTAATTCAATTCCATGTAAGGAAGTCTGTGAGTTGCGTCTCAGAGATTTCCGCTGTTTACCAGCAAATTTGCGGTTGGTCTTGGATTCAGTAGATGATCATCATGGATAACTCGTTTGCAAGTTATCATTCAATACTGTTGCGGAAAAATGTTTCAAATCGAGAAGTTAAACAGCCGTTCTTGAAAAGACGGTTTGACACGGAATTTGAACAGCGCTCGATAAGGTTGCGCTTAAGCGTTGCACTCAAAATGTCACCCCAAGTAATGGGTGAAAAACGCTTGACATGGCCACACCTTGGCTCTACCTTGAAAAGGGTCGTTCATGGTCCAAATTGCAATGAGATGCTTAAATGACCAGCGTTTGTCTGTTCATCTAAATTTTCGTCATGCTTACCTCGTTTACAATGTTTTGGCACGAGATGTGTCTTCCAGTATGTTTGGACATTCCCAGCAAGACTTATAGTGAGCTCCTGTGGAGGTGATGACGTTGAAAGACAAACCCGTTTCAGTGTAGAATAACGAGAAGAATGCTTTACCAATGGAAGTTTCTGAGATGATTCCAAAATCCTGTATCAGTAAGACCCCATTCAGCTGTCCGTTTTCTGTTATGAAGGACCGAAACGTCTGATGAGTCACACGCCATTTGTTACGCTTACGTTGTGATTTACACTGGATGACGGAATGCTAGAACAGAAGTGGTTAGTGTGAGTCATCATCGACTTTCACCAAGGCCAGACCTGACTTCGCGCTCTTATGACGTTCTTCGCTACCAATGAAAACTATAATAACCGTTCAGTTTGACTTTTGAACTCGAAAGGAACTTCAGTGGTGTTTTGTTCTTCGTCAGTATCGGCCGGGTATGTTGCGAGAACACCACAGAAGAAACATGAACGGCCGACTACCTATGATCTTCTGTATATTGAGGTACAGCTAGAAAGAAGAAGCAAGAAGTGTAATTTTCTCCCACTTTTTATCTAGTGAAAACTTCAGGTATACAAGTTCTGACCAGGAGGATGGATGTACTTGAATAGGTGTGTTTCGGCCTGAAGAAAGGCACGCCAATACAAACGCGAAAATAATTCTACGGTGCTTGCTGATATGCAAACAGTTCAATCGACAATTATTCCCTCCTTTAAGTATTTCCGAGTATGCAGTTTGCATCATTTATCTCTTCTTCTTCTTCTACGCTTCACAACCGACCAGCTATGTTGCGTCAGCACACACTCTCACCGTATCGATCGCGTGCATCGGTCGATTAACGCTGACAGGCGACAAAACCAAAATCAGTAGTTGTAAGAGATTGACCAGTTAACAAAAGTTATCTGAAGGCCCAGAGTGACTCACTCGAGCCTCGTGTCAATCTAGATCTGCCTAGATTCTGTCCATTTTTAGTAGCACAATGCAGTTAGAAATACTTCACCTGTTCATTGGACCATGCGCGAACACTGTCACATGCTACTTCAGGGCACATATGAGTTTCTAACGATCAAGTGACCTTTTCCACTTAAAGGACCGGGTTTTCAACAGTTTAGCCTGTGGAGAATCTGCTCATCCTCGTTTTGGATGCAGTCGGTACGGCGATCTTCGTGAAACCTTCTCAGTTCGGTTGCACGTGATGCAGTAAAGACCGAAATCAGAAGTGGGTTTTGACACTTGAGTCCAGAGAATTTCGCAATGCATATGGGGTTTGAAAAGGGATAAAATCGGATGAAACGGTTATGCAAATCTACTCATGGGATACAGTGGACGCTTGGTTCCCATCCAACAGCAAATGATGAGAATGAATGCAAATAGAGAGACCAGCTATGTGTGGATGAGGAAATAGAGCTTTTTTCCATAATCGACCGTAAACTGTAACCATTTATATCCAAAATACTATTGGTACTAATTCGAGTAATGCGAGTAGAACAGTATGTTCTGCCTTGCATGAAATCACCTAAGTTTACATTGAATCCGCGTCGCACGTACTGTAACGACAACGTGTCCTAAAACGGTTTCAACGTGGTGAAAATCTTTTTCCATCGCAACTAATCAATATCGAACTTTAAAGGGAGGCACGGACCAGTCACAGAACGTTTAGATTTACAAACTTGACTTCTACCAACAGTTGAGAGATTAAGCAAAGGAAGGGAGAGAAAGTTCTTCGAAGCTATCGAATGCTATCCTGCGAACTTAACGTGGAAATAACACTACTATCAAGCTGTTTGAACCATGGTATATGGAATGCCTGGTCTTGAAGCAAACCACAGTGACATGCTGCAAGACGAAATCTCTGTAGGTAGAGATTGCAATGCTTCTCCAAGGTAAATCTTTAGTTCTTTTGACGAAAGCAGACTACGTCACGTGTCCGTACTCAAGAATTTCAGATCGGTTAAAGCGATCCACGAGCGTGTTTTGGATATTACGAAGCAACTGTGGTCCACGTTTAGAGTTCAATTGTCTCGACTTGTAAGCGATTCAGGAAGAACTAAAGTACTCACGTTATACGAGAAATCTCTTTGAATTCTCAATAATTTGGTGTCGGAAGATTTGGCGACGATTTTCTCACAAAGCCCATGCGCTCCTTCATTCATGCCCCATAAAAATAGACGTGATGCGATAGAGCACCTTTTCTATACATACCCACCGGCATTTGATCAGATTCCATATAGTCCGTTTACGATTATCTCTGAAGCGAAACGTAAACATTTTCATAAAGGAAACTATTTACAAGGTTGCTGAGAACTCTTTGACAGCCGACGACCGGTTTCTCTCTTCTTGGGGCTCATCAGACGTTTTTTGGGGGGCTCATCAGGTAGACGCATTCGCCGTCAACCTTATGTTCTACTTGAAACATGAGGAGGCCCTTGTGCAGCACATTCAGTTGAAGAATACCATAAAAGAGAACTTCAGTTCAGTCTCCCGTGATAACCAAATTGATTTTCAAATGAGTGTATTTGTTGAAAAGTAAGTATTTTCCCAATCCATATGAAAATGGGTCAACGTGTTTAGGGATTCCATCTGGAAATGAGAGTGTTGGATTACTTCAACAGATCGAAAGAGAAATGCTTCGGGAATTTCAAACAGGATGTGGAGCGAATCTGTTTCGAAGGAAGTTGGCATTGTCGGGAGGTGACAAGATGGTTTGGAAAACCTGCGACCGACAGCAACCAATAAAAGATTGTCCAGCAGGTTTCGAAGCTTCCGTGGCGCTACCTGACTGGGAAGTTCTGAAAGGCGGATACATGGATCGTTGTGGCCAGGACTATGTTGTCTTTTGAGTCGTCAGGGGCAAACCAGTCACTTCGCTCAAGCGTGAACACGTTTGCCTGTTCAGATGCGTGTTTTAGTAGAGTAGTGGTAACACGGTGTCAGCTATCTAAAGTTCAAACCCCGGCACGGCCAAGGAAATGTACTGCCGGTGAGCTCTAATAGGAGCAAAACTCGAGTCCGGTGTTTCCCCCCTTTATTGTCAGCTCACGAAAATAGTTGCGCCAAGACAGGAGGATGATTTTTCAAACGAGAGTGACGTGAATGTGAATTCTCCCAAGATTATTTGTTGACCCTGACGAAGGACCAGACGTGACCTGTTCGACGACTGTGGAAAAAGTCAAGGACGTGATGGAGAAATTAGGGTGGCTATTCAGATCTTTGCCTTTGCTTCAACACCGCCCCGGCACTTGATACATGACGCCAACGCCCTCCCTGCAACGCATGTGTCACGTGCAAAACCGAAACGGTCAAAACAAAGCAACATCCTGTATATTGATGTCCATTATTACGCATACAGTATCATCAAAAGAGACACGCCGATCCTCTTGCCGGTGTACAATAGCATACTTCATCAACTGTTACTGGGTATGTGATTTTCCAGAAGGGTCGTAGTGGTCTTCTTAGTGGTCTGGCTTAATGGATGCGATTTACGCGGAGCAGATAGATTATGTCAAGGACTGTTTTGGTGAATCGATATCAGATTGCCAAATCTCAAAACGTGAAAATATGGAATTCGGTTTCTTATTAATGGGGAGGTATTTTCTGCTAATTAGTATTTTAGAAACACAAGATGCAAGGATTTCCTACTTTTTTGCTGGTGACAGCTCGACTTTGTTGTTTTGTCAGACGAAGAAAACTTTACAGGACCTAGTGATCATGCATTTTCATCCAGGATCTTTCGTAACTCCAATGTGTGGTCAACCGTTATTCACTTGTTTCAATTTCAATCGGAGACGGAGCGGCCCTTAAGCTCCCGTAAAGGCCCATCCCGAACAAGGAAACTGCATACGAAAAGAAAGGAAGCACTCAACATCAATCAAATGTACCTTGATGACACCCCAATCTCACTGGTCATGAACGGACTTGCACCAATCCGGTTGTCTACTCAAACAAACCACTACCAGCCAACGGCGTTATTTGTATTGAGCAAAGATATGCGTCCATGTCATATTAAACTAAAACACAGTGACGGCTACCTGGATTTTGGACTGACTATCAGTACCCAGTATAGCGACGTTTTTCACTGCCCATTCCCGTTCACCTTGGCTGTATAACGTGCCCCTCCTTTGGGGCCCCACTTCGACTCTCATAAAATCACCCTGTGAACTGCCCCTAAAATTAATTTTTGGTTGAAGCATAAAGAAACCTTTAAGAAATATTCACTGGACACACGGGGTGCTGCCTCACTATTGCTATAAGCAGTTGACTCTGAAGTCACCAACTTTGAGCTTCATTCATCCCATTACCGCCAAGGTCTTGCAAGTCTCTGATTGTATACGCATTAATTGACAGAGCGGAGTAAGCCATCTCTGGGAATTCAGTGTTGTTTATCCGTGTTCAGAACAGGCCGACTATAACCTTTTTCTTACATTTCCTTGCAAGTGTAGGTCCATTTTCGTTTGTTAACCGGACTGAAAGCGATTCGCACATGTTCCAAATTGAATCGATAATTTATTCGCCGGTGAGACATTCTTCATAGTCCGGCATGTTCTCCGTCTGTTCTCGTTGATAGACTTTGGTTTGATGACAGATGTGTCGGTGAGTGACGAGTGTGGTACACTTAAACTGGAGCGTGCCCACACCTTCGTGTGAGTTGAGATGGTCTATATTTGCTCTTCTGCCAGTTCGTAATCAATTGATCAGGTGCCTTTTTGTCAAACGCGGTTAGTCATGTCGCTGTAAACATGGTGTAACGGTGGATACTACTGATGAGGCATGTGAGTAATACGTCTTCTCGTAAATCCGCTTTGCGTCTCTTGAAAAGTGGGATCTGTTACGGAATTTGTGGAGTCTCTTTGTAGCATTTGCCTGCATTTGAGTAACAGTCAATGAATATCCAGAAAAGTTTAGGAAGACGCGCTCAAGGAGAAGATGGATATTCAATTTTGTAAACGAGATGCATATGAGAGTTTTGCTCCCCTGTTCACTAGTCTGTAACTGTTAGGTTGGTGTTCTCAAGTAGACAACTCCGCAACGAAGGCCCTCTTCCTTTCAATAGTAGTAATTTGAACGTTACTGCACAGTTGCCTACTTACTTGCTGACGCAGTAATACATAAAGCTTGGAACTGTTTCTTAACAGACTCATAAGAATGTGGCAACTTCTCTTGTCGTCTTCGTTCAGGACTGTGTTCCGATTTCAATCGTGTGTTAAATTCTAGAACTGGAAAACTGTATCGAATGTTATAAGAAAAGTATTCGGGTTAATATGTTTACCTTCACATGAGCTTCAACTGATATATTTTTATGTGGTTGACGGACCTGTGTAAGACCACTTACAATTTGAGCGGTACTTATTTCGAAATGCAACCATCCAATCTTACATCACATTTCCCCACCAAAGTTCAAGCTCCCGGTGGGGCGATATGGCTCAGTGGTTAAAACGTGAATTTCTGACCGGAAGCTTCATGGTTTGAACCCGCATCTCGACTTCCTCCTGTCTAGGTTTGAGCGACCTGGCAGTATCCCAGCCCTCGTGCTTCTTTCGGGTGACACGGTAGCTAGGCACCGAAAGGGTGTTACAGCTGAGCGATTTGACTCCGTGAACCCAAAACAAACCTTCATCAGAGTATCATTTTGCCACTGTACTGGTCTGGAATGATATCACAATACCTGTTCGGGCCCATTCTCAGTTTGGTCTCATCGATGATTCCCGTGAACATTTGGTGAAGGCGTCCAATAGGATACTGCTATGAGAGTACAACAATGTCTATTTGTCAATACTCATGCTTATTGGGTCTGCTTTTCAGGGGTGAGCATGAGAAAGCTCAGTGGTTAAGGTGCGAACTTGCTGACCGGATGATCCGTGGTTTGAACCAGACCACGAATGCTCCTGTCTAGGCTTGGGCAATCTGGCAGTATCTCTACCTTCCTGCTTCTTTCGGGCGACATGACAGCTAGAAACCGAGATGATGTTACAGTCGAACAACTAATATTTTCTGCTAAGGGTCACCAATATCCACTTGTTCTTCATTTCTTTTTGTGAAGCAGTATGCTTGCGCATCATATTGATCTTTTGTACAACTTTGTTGGGCTTACTTAAATAAGTTGCATTTTCGATCTGTTAGTGGTCGTCCGCAGGGGTCGTACTCTTGTATGTCGGCATGGATAGCCTAATGTCGTTCAGATTTCATCATGGGAACGGACAATATTGCGCTGGTTTCTTGGACTATCATATGCAGAGAATTTGATCGTTTTTTATGGACCAATAAAGTGACGGGGGTTTGAAAAATCATGAATGTGAAGCCAATCACAGAGCTAGTGCTCACGAAAGGGACTAAAACCTCACGACTTCTAGTTTACCCTACCAGTGTTGTAACAGAAATCAGCTGTTGGCCCTCTGCGCCGAGATGTAGCCAATCAGTGTGAGCTCTACTGCGTGGGTGTGACATGCAGCAGCTTCCACGGTAGCTCAGCTGGCAGTGCACTCGCCCGGCAGCGAGAAGTCGCAATAAATCAAAATTTTGAGTTACACTGAAACTTGCACAGAAAAAATTCTAGACTGAGCACAAATTTGGCAGAAAGACACGGATCGATTGCATGTGGACTCAACCACTAGATTGTAATTCCTACACGGACGAACCTAATTTCAACCAAGTGTGCTCAACAAAATTCGTCTCATGTTCGACTTGAGTTTCTACTAAAAATATAAAAGTATCACTGCTTGATATCAATGCATTTAGTGTTGATAAAAATTCTTGGTTTCTTTCTTCTGAGGTTCTCGTAGACCTCAAATTTCTATCAACCTTACCTCCATCTTCAGAGCAAGGTCTCACATAAGTAAACTGAAACATTCAATTGCAAATCATGAAGATATTAACACGAGCCGCCAACCACACGTCTGTCTTGAAGGTCATTTCTTGTAGTGGTGCGACGTGAAATCCATGAAAATTCCAGAAACACACCCCAAGAACTCCAAAATGCAGCCGGATAAATAGGGTATGTCGACCCCCCATGGTCTGGTTTCTGTCTTTCACATTAAAGAACATGACGTGTTTTTTCTACAAGGAAACAAACCATTACATCCCTATGTCGCTTGTGTGATTGGGCTTAGGAATCAGTCAGTCGAAAACTGAGAGTGCCTTTGAAGTATTGCTAATTCTCTTATAGTGGCCTCTGCATTGGAATTCGCCTTGAATCGCTCAGTTAAATAATTAAACAATGAAACGTATGGAAGAATCAATCGAAGTCCCAAGTTAGATGGACCCGCATTAACTCGCATCTCCAAACAGTTGGCTAATTCCGGCGTGCATCCATTGACAATCAATATACTTGTGTTAACAAGTATGCTTACCGGTTACAAGGTGAACTGGTTGACTTGACGAGAAGATGTGTACTTCCAATTGTTGTCAGGTAGAGTGGGAAATTGTTTCCTTTCCAGTTGTTAGGGCGTGCTTTCGATTGACAGAAATGTCAGTTGAGCTAACCCAGTCAGTCTTGTTCTACCGCATTTCAGAGCACAGTTTCAAACAACAGAGTGAAAAGAGTTCACAGTATTCCTACGTGACTTGACTTTCACGTGACGACCACAATGAGTGGTGATCACAAGTTTCAAAAACCCTTCCAGAGGCTTAACCTGTGCTGGCATATTAGGGTTTTCTTCCGTTTTGTACACTTCGATATTCTTCAAGAGCAGCCGGTGGGAAAAAGCTTAGTTGTCGGCTAAACATCAGGCATTCCTCGATGACATAACTCTGCTTGGGTAAAAGATATTCCTGACAAGGATTTTGCTAACATGGTAGGTTCACAGTGACCAGAAAAATGAGTGTCCTTCTTCGACGTGATTTTTCGAAATGAATAATTGTCACTCACACGAATTTGGTTCGCACACACGGCGCATCTTTCATGTTGCTCAAGAAGAGCACATTTTCAGGTCAGTCGGACATAAAAGTGATTCCAGAGGTTGTTGCAACGGAAACCTGACTTTCATCGTTAGAAGTTCTTGCTGAAAGTTATGTTTTAACACGTTGAATTGCGTGTATGAACAGAACGTTTGACCACCTTCGGTTACCATCGTTGGCCGGAAGCTTAAGTGGCAATATGAAGTGCAGCTATCTAGCGTAAAGTTTCATCTCCCAATGGAATTTTATAGCGTCTTCTTCCGAGATCACTTGTAACAGTCAGTGTGCTTGGGACGAAAACTCAGTTTTTAACTATGAGATGTACGCGACCCTAAGCACGACGTTTGTTCACACTAGGCTGTTTGAAGAAATCGTATCCCTAAAGAATAGATCAGTACATTTCTTCACAAGATCGGTATAGAAAATCTTGACTGTTTTTGTTGAAAACAGCGTACCATTACCTTATCTATGGGTTCCTCGGTAACTCGATTCGTTCGGTTTAATATTTAACAAGATTTTTATCAGCGACGAGACTTAAACTTTGAATGCGTAGCTGGCTTCCGTCCGATTTAACTTTGTTCTACACTTCGAGCTTGTCCTTTTAGACTGCTGTCCTTGAGAGAACTTCGTTTGACCCTCTCTCCGGATTCTGCACGAATTCTGGTTGCACGGATCAATGCGCAAGCGCTCGTTATATTATAGAAAGTTAAAAGTACCTAACTGTACTTGTGTGCGTCCACGGATGAAGAGCCACATGTCACCTAAATAGTAGCCCACTCCTTGTTATTATGGTTTGAAATTTCATGCGCTACTTGCCACAAGTTCAGACGTTACTTCCTTTACTCACTGCCAAGACTAATCGAAATCTGACAGTAGACTACTTTTCTTGTTTGCGCCTCGTATAATCGGCTATGGCATAAGAGATGACCGATTTCCGAGGGAAGGTTGTAATGTCTATGTAGTTTAGCGATTTGATGGAACAGCTCTCAGTTAGTTGGACGGTTTTTCTATCTATCCATCTTTACGTTTGAGAGGGTTAATCCTTCTGTCTGGATGATGTACCACAAGTGTTCCCAGTGTGAGATCCGTTTGCTAAGCTTGTTGTGATGCTCCGTTGGAATGCTTACATAATAGCGTTTTATTAAAATATCAAAGGGCGTTTGATTTACGAATGACATTATCTTTTTGCGTTGTATTTACGCTGGTGAACCCCCTAATAACGAGCATGGTAGCTTCGAATGGAGGCGCTTTGTTAGACGCGCACGTAACACGGCGCCTACATCAAAGAGTAACTTTATGTGAGAGATACTCGCATTCTTCAATCTTATGGGAGAAACTATGCAACGGATGGGTTTTTGGCAAAATTACTGCGGCCAGTGCCCCTAGAAATGTGGAAATACGTTTGACGGTTGCCGAAAATAGAACCAATTAAATCAGCCTTTATATGACGATGGTTGCTGTCGAGGGGCTTAAACATGTAACGTTGTAAGGCACCTACCAAGTCCATGATTCTCGTTCAATATTCTTATGTTCCGGATTGACTTCTCTGTGATTGGTCCAATAAGCACCAGGTTCGGACAGTGATGATCGATAAATTTGGTACAATATACCCTCAATAGGTTGCGCACTCCAGACGGCGGTGTTCAAATTTAACACACGATTTTTGATTTGTCTGGTAAACTAACTGCATATGGAAACAGGACTGTGTGTCTGATTCGCTCAGATACTCACCCGACCCTGGTGCGTAATTCCGGTAAACATCTATGTACTGTAAAACTTGCTAGACAAGTTTGCAAACAGATTTACATTCAAAATCTCCACCTTGTATTCTTAGACAAGTTGTTTCATATTCTGTTGATAGATACCCGCGGAATTCCGACCGATTCGCCGTTTACAGCCACGGGACCGCGAAACAACAACCGAATTCTTAGTGTAGTGGCCGCAGCCAGGGCCGAAAATCAGTGATCTGTTTGAATTGGTTCGGGGGCAGCCGAATGTGGGAAGGCATCAAATTGATGATAAGCGGTTGCCGATGTAATGGCCGAAGTACGAACTGCACTCATCTATACACTAATCTGGCTTTGGCGAGAGACTGAATCCCTACTGAGTACCTGGTTTATGATGTCCTTCATCTGACTGTGCTTCACAGACTTCATATTTTAACTGGTACGATAGTCGAGATGTTTCAGCACATTATCTTGACTGAACACTACTCATAGCATCAAAGAGTTCCGTCAAGAAGTATGTATCCGATTTTTTAAAATGAAAGACACCAGAGTAATTAGTATTATCTTCATTAAAAAAATTGACCGATCCTTGTGGGGGATTTAAGTCAGTATAAGTCTGAAATTTAGGGGTGTGTTTCAAAAGCTAACATAAATGAATCCTGAGTATTCCAGCGAAGGGAGGCTTTCCGTTCCTAGTGATAGTCAACATTTGGGTGTGAGTTGTCTAGACTATTGGTTCTTCAGTTCCCAGTTTCAGCCTGTCAGTTACAGTGTCACGTGCGTCCATTTCTCCAGACAATCCCTGTTTTCCAGGTAAAATTTAGATTGTTTCACCTCCGCAGTCATCAGCTGTGGTCCTCAAATCCTTAGTAGGTCAACCACTTTGTTTTCACTAGGATTTCTCGGGTAGACCTGTCAGTCTGAAGAAATTATTCGACCGGTTATTTTAGCTCTTACCTTATAAGTCGAAATAGGGACATAATGCTTTGTGTAGGTGCGTCTCCTCAAATGTCTCCCACAAGTATCCGGTTGAGTTCCAAGCCAGTGGTTTGGTAAAAATGAGAGCCTCTGCTAGGAATACGAGCAACAGCAAGGCAAGTAGTTCATAAGAAAGAATAACTCACGCGGTAAGTTGCCGTCTCACCTCAGGCATCGTCTTTTGAGAAGTCAGAAGACGTTTGACCACGTGATTTGGATTCTCTCTGAATGCTAGTTAATCACAGTGGTGATCAGCAACTCGTGGTCATCTGCAACTAATGGCCAGGAGGTTGCGGGATCTAATTTACCTGGCTACAATTGTTAGTGACGGTTAAAAAGCTTCACAGTGCGACTCGGGTTTCGGCTACACTTAAGGAACAAAGTATCTATTATTCCAAATACACTACCCATAAGGCTGCTTAAAGTTCTTCGACAGCCAGCGACCGGTTTCGCTCCTCTCGGGGCTCATCAGGTAAGCGAAGCCCCCGAGTTTCCGTCAACCTCATGTTCTACTTGGACGCAAATAGCGCAAACTAGAGAAACGCACCCACGTTTGTACCACTTTGGTTTTGACGGGAAACTCACCTGGAACCCAGCTGAATCTCTCGTTTGCAGCAAGCTTATGAGTAATGTGTTACGTCTATACCTGTGTCGCGATATCTCGAATATCGTACGAACTGAAACATGAGGCGGCCTGGTGTAGCACATTCAGTTGCTTAAAAAACATCATAGGGGGCAAATATGGCGTATCCGGTCTAAAAACTTCATTCTTCTAAGTTAACGTCAACAAAGTTGAAAGCATTTGTTGACCTAGGTCTGTGGACGAACCACACTATTCCCTTTTGAACACATTCCCCTCTCTCCAAGAAGCGCAAGTACGGGGGCACTTCTGCAGTACAATACTACATGACGGAATAAGAAATGAAATGGAGGTTGACTAATCTCACATGAAAAGCCGCTTTAGAAATTACACGGCATTTTTCAGATGTTTTTTCTGTATTTAAAAAACAAGATCTTTGTGCAGGATTCTTTTGAAACATCTTGGTCTCCTTCGGAGTTGCAAAGTGGTGGCTCTATACCGTAATCAGGACAATAATTGCAATAGATAAAAAAGGACTAATATATGTTTTATCGCTTAGGTGGAACGGAAACCCGAGTCGCACTGTAAAGCTGTTTCATCCCCATTGAAAATTGTAGGCAGTACGCATACCACGAATCTGCAGGTAAATTAGACCCCACAGCCTCCCGGCCAGTAGATGAGTTGCTGATCACCACTGTGATTAACTAGCATTCAAAGAGAATCCACATAGCATGGTCAAATGTTTCCCGACTCCTTAAAAGACGATGCCTGAGATGGGATGGTCACTTACCGCGTGAGTTATTCTTCCTTATGGGCTACTTACACTCCTATCGCTTGTACGAGGAAAGTTGCGAATTCGTCAATCGAGATTTTATTCTGTTGCACTCTTACTGTTTGTCAATTTTTCCGCTCACAGGAGAGATTCTCAAATTCACAAACCTCCTCATATTACAAGCAACTTATGTCTTCACCAGTAGGTTGCTTCTATCAAACATAAACACGTAGAAACACGTGAGTGCGCACAATGCACACGAGTACCGCTAGTTTGACAAAGACTCAGTTTTAACTAATTGGCACACGAATTATTCAACTCGCAAAATTTTCTTTTGAACGCTTAGTTGTGGGTCCAGCAGTCGGATTCCGATCGCCTCCGCGGTCGATGGTAATCTGGGTCGTATCAGTCGTGATCGGTTCAGAGGTACCCGGTTTATGGTAGTGAAGGCTTGCTCTTTGTCGATAACATGACTGGTTTCGGCCAGATGTGATGTAATTGCACTTGAGCCTGGTTTCTTCCATCTGTCACTCACAGACACCGAATTGTGTTCTCCCTTCTGTCCGACAAATAACTTGTCGTATGACCGCCGTAAGATGCTCGGCACGAGCATACAAATGAGTACACACAAAGGCTACTGGTAGAACGTGGCAATTCGTCTTTCGAACGGAAGCTGATGGTGGGGCTGGAATCGAAGCTCAAACACAGTATGTCGTATCAACAGAGTTTCTATCGTGATTACCTGAGCGAATTCAGATGATGGATTAGGTTTTGATCACCTATTTTTTTGGGAAGGTAGCACTCGGCAGTATTTTTTCAGGTTTCAGGTATCCAACTGAAACGGATGCACCTTTTAAAATAACAACATTTCGGATGATATTCTCGTGTACTCTTCTCTACCTTTATCGTCAAATTCCTTTTGATTTTCAAGTTCTTAGACTCCTGTGTGGAACTGAACTGGAATAGCTTTGACTCTATATAAGGCAACGGACACGTGAATGCCATTTAGGTCTAGAATAGCGAAGTGAGTTGCTTGACACGTACTGTGACATATCCACAATGCTGGTAAATCATAGATCAGGTTACAGTCACCAATGAACACCTGGACATCGCAGCCTGACTATGATCCTTTGTGAACTCCACAGAACCATTTCATTGTTTTCGTACTGATCGATAACAGTCTGGATGTATTTCGGTTAACAGAGATTTGTAGATTACCTGGTCCTATTGTCGAATGGTTCGCAAAATATGCGTATGTGCGTTTGTGTTTATGCCTGTGAATGCCTCGTTGTCATTTGTGTCGACGCTCTGCTAATAAACCACAGCTTTTTTGCTGTTGGACTGCTGAGTTAGACTGTGAAATATCATCTTTGACTGGATCGACCTGAAAACGTTCCATATGTACGATGATTTTCGTGTTGCAAAGTCATGTAGTAATACATTTAAGCTAAGGTTTATCAAACAGGTGTTTAAATTTTTATTGACATCACCGACCAACACAACAGCTTGGGCATGTTGAGCGACCAATTCTAGCAGAGTTTTTCCCGCGAACAACAAATTCCGAGGTCACATCAATGGAGTAATACACTTGAATTGTTCTGATGACCCGTAAAATTTGACTGCTCTCCCCCTTCTGGTGCCTATTGCCGGAAAAAGGCTCGCCAGCAAGGAACACAACAGCTTTATTGCAAACAAGTGAACGCGAAGGTACAATGGCCTGTCTGGGGCACTGTCTGACCTTGACCCAAGGCTATCTCGCGCTGTCTGACTTTGACCCAGGGACTTATGATCGGTGCTCGGTAGAGTTGAGGGTCTAAGTATACTGGGCTAACCTTCAGGAACCTCAAATTCCTGAAATGACCAATCTAAAGCCTGTGTATTTAACGACATCTTAAAGCTCACCCTTTTGTGTAAATAACGCCACCACCGACTTGAAATGGGCTGGCTATGATAGGAATGACAAACAGGGAGCGTGGATCATTCTAACGGACCACGTACCTTCTCGTAAGTTCTGATTACTGCTAGGTAACAATTATGATGAAACTGAAAGAATACGAATGTTAAGGGTTACAGGCATATCAGTAATACTCGTCAGCTGCGTGCATTGGTGAGAGTATAAACGGCGCATTGAAATGAGCCCAGCACACTTGAGTCACCTGTATACTTGTATACGGTTGACTGAACTTGTATACGGTTTTGCTGAACTGCCTGACTTCCATCATTATCGTCTCCTTCTGTCTTGGACTTGGTGCCTTAAACTGCGACAAAGTTCAAACGTTGTTTAATACGAGCGAACTACAGATATGAACGGAAGTTTTTCGCTGAAATCTTTTGACGAATTCGCTTTTAAGTCGCGTTGCAAGTGAACTGGCATAGTTGGCATGATGCATTGGTATATGTAATAAACAGGTGCT
This sequence comes from Clonorchis sinensis, assembly GCA_003604175.2. Lineage (NCBI taxonomy): Eukaryota > Metazoa > Platyhelminthes > Trematoda > Opisthorchiida > Opisthorchiidae > Clonorchis > Clonorchis sinensis. The sequence goes on from CM030375.1 coordinate 13,095,123, forward strand.
AAACTTTCACAAAAATGGTGTCATCGGATATTGGTAAGCTGAGTCAAGCTTGCTCCTTCTTTCACCCCTTAACACTATTCAGAGGGATTACCTTAAAAAGCATCTCCCTTGTATAGACTTAACACACTACTCATAAGGTTGCTGAAAATTCGTCGACAGCCCACGACCGGTTTCGCCCTTCTTGGGACCCATCAGTTCGGCGCAGTCATCGAGTTTCTCTCAATCTTATGTTCTGCTTGAACCCAAAGTGCACAAAACTAGAGGAATGCACTCACGTGTATACCAATTTGGTTTTGACGGGTGACTCACCTGAAACTCAGCTGAATCTTTTGTTCACGACGTTCCTAAGCAACTGAATGTACTTCACCAGACCGCCTCATGTTTCACTTGGTACTGACTGAGTTGCACTCGACTGTTCCCTCAGAAATCCTGTTAGGTCCAAAAAACGTAGTCACAAGATGCTTTTCGTTTTTACTTGGTTCAAATAGAACATAAGTTTGACAGAATCTCGGGGACTGCGCCTACCTGATGAGCCTCAAGAGGGGCGAAACCGGTCGCGGGCTGTCGGAGAGTTTTCAACAACCTTATGATCACACGTATCTTGAACATCGTCCCAAGTGAAACATGAGGCGGCCTGGTGAAGGACAGTTAATTGCTTAAAACATCATAAACGAGAGATTCAGCTGGGTTCCAGCTGGGTCTCCCGCCAAAACAAAATTGGTATGCAAGTGAGTTTATTTCACTAAGCGTCTTCCTTCCTTTTGACCCCTCGAATTGTATTGTATTATGCAACTCCAATGTCAGCCTAACCTGTTCCTTTGAAAGCATGATTGTGTCTCACTGAAGAGAAAAACTTTCAAAGAGGATCACGCACTTTATAGAAAGAACACGATTTTTGCTGTCACCTAACGTCTCTATTCTGGATTCCCAGACCTGATTGGTTTATGAATGCAGAGGGCATTGTCATCCAAGTAAACGATGGTTGTGTGGAGAATATGAACCTGCCTTAATTTTAGCCTTGCCGACACACTACGTTATATGCGAGTGAGTGATCGTCCGCTGTTTCGCCCTGACGGACCACCCACACTACGTTATATGCGAGTGAGTGATCGCCCGCTGTTTCGCGCTGACGGACCACTATCCACTTCCACTTGAACTGTGCAAATCACATTTCGTCCTGGCTTTTGAGCGGTGTCTACAGTTTATTCAGAGCTTGTTTGTGTTAGCTGCTATTCATCCGACCAATATGTCCTACGAGATCACCGGCTATTTTAGCCCTCCCTGTGTATTGAAAGGAACTGTGTGAGAGCAAGTGATCTGGACGAATAAAGTGGTCTCCCATGTATCAGTTTGGCTGACGTCAGGTCCCTTTTCCCTCTCCCGAGCATGAAATCCAGCGTGTGACCAGTGGGCACAGATAGATGTCAGGATCTGAGGTAGGATATTTTCTGGCTTAAATGGTAAACCAGCGAACCCATGACGTGCAAACTCTTCAGCATCGTTGTGTTCCCCAACAACCCTAGAATACCAAAACATCTTCAAAGACATTTCCATGGTATCATGAAAGAACGTGGCAACATAGCAGAGATCATAAAAGAAGGTTCGTTTGTCGAAAACAAGTTGTGTTCTCTTGAAGACCCAACTAAAGCTGAAGGTCTTCTAAACTCAATAATAAAGAGGAGAAATCAGGAAACCTTGTGTCAGTACCACGGATGATAATGCCTATAGAGATGATCTCGGTAGATGGGTCTATGTTATCAGTAAACTCATCCCAGGGTTGGACTCTTAGGATGATTTGAATCGTGTTCAGCCGTCTCTAAATTTTACAACAAATGTTGAACATTCAGATATACCTAAGTGACACACCAGTCTGACTTCAAATTTGCGATAAACATGGGCAGTCTTGCCCAACTCGATGTTTTGTTAGTGGAGAAGAGACAGCCTTAGTGTCCTCGTATTTTTGCATACAGAGGAAGAAGACTCTGTAGACGACCCAGAGACCTGATTTAGAATTGCCGTATATTCTGCAGGGAAACACTGAACTCGAGTTTCGCTGTTCTAGAACGCAGCAGAATTATATAGACGTGACCATACGGTGATGTGAACTCCGTATAACTGACACGTGGCAAGCATTTCACGGAAAATTTACCGGTGCGTGCTGTACATACCCGAATTAGCATGTCTGAACAGGCGAACGTGTCAACGCCTGGGGAACGTCATTGGTTAGCCCGAGGGATCGTTCTGGTTGGATCATCATTCGACTTGCTTATTCCAGGTTGTCAGGTTTTTGCGTTCGTGTTCATCTCTGTGTCCGTCCGGGAAATTGGTGGTTTAATTCAGGGCTACACCAATCCCCTCCGGTAGATCGACAGATCGATCAATTTCCTAAATTCAGCGACTATTCAGACCGACCGGAAATTCACGGCTGATTCGACCAGGTCGGATTTGTCCGTTTAATACACATCGATTGTTTGCAAGCTGACGACATGGATTAGCGAGACTGGATTTCCTCATGGACATCAGTAAATGAAAAAAATCGTAGGGGCTTCAATAGTTGTACCGGTAGTATGGTAAACATGGCTGATTCACCTTCCCTAGTCTCTTGATAACCCAAACAAATTTATTCTGTTTGTGGCTACACAGTCTTTAGGTTTGACCTGGATCGAGCTGATGGGTGCACTGTTTAATTAGGTGTGTCGGCTGAAACTCCAGTGAGATGAGCAATGATTTCGTTTCGTGATCAAATTGTTTAGAGATGAGCCGGTCAATACACCTATGCACATCGTTTTTCACATTAGGACGTGTGACTGAACTAATTGTTTAGAGATGAGCCGGTCAATACACTTATGCACATCGTTCTTCACATTAGGACGTGTGACTGAACTAGGAGAAGATGAATATTTCCTGAGGATAACCTATGTATGCGATCGCAACTCAGTAAGGAAAGGGCATGTAAACAGGTTAGACGGTGAGCTTCACTCTCTTATCAATGGAGCAATAAAGTTGGCTTTGCATGCGATTGACCGTGTTCGAATTAATAAGCGGGAGTCGGCTGATGTGTCGGGACTACCGGAGCAATTTGACCTGCCGACTCACAAAATCTCCAGTCTGCGGGGCTCCGTGTGTGTTGCTTTGATTGGTTCACTTATGCATATAAAGTCTGTAAAAGCCATTCAAAGAATGCAGTTAAATCCACATTGGAAGTATTCCAACTAGTCAGATGTTTTGGTATTTGTTGAGATTGCACGAACCAGCCTCTTGTTGCGCCATAATGGGGGCACAGCTGTGATTTTCCGATGCGGTTTAGACGTAATCCCAGCGCAGCTTTTCAGAGAATCCGACGTTGGCTCTGATCGAAACAGACTTGTGACTTTGGTTTATCGTGATCCCTCGGGACACTGAGAAAGAAAATGCCCACGGTGCTGGCTTTCTGAGTTAATCCATCGGATGGGTAGAGAGATTTTCTTATTCCCACCCACCATATGGGTCCCACTACCACTCAATCCACCTACCTATTTTAAATAAGATTTCCTGTCCAATATGATCCCCTTTCTAATAAGACCAAACCTGTCTGCTTTTCAAAGTCATTTCAGATGCGTTTATATGAGGAAATGTTAGATCTATGTTAGGATTTAACTCAGCTGGGACGGGCACATCAGGGAGGGTGTGATCACCAGGCCGGTCAGGTATTCCCGACCGTGGTGAGCTATCGTACATTTGCGTCTCAGAGGCTATTGCGCAGGTAGGACACGAAAAAAAATGTTCAGCTGTGGCACCCTTCCGGTGCCTAGCTGCCATGCTAACAGAAGGGAGCACGAAGGCTGGGATACTGCCAGGTTACCCAAGCCTAGACAGGAGCAGTCGAGATGTTGAGGTTGGGTTCGAACCTTCCGGTCCGTAAGTTGGCGCTCCATCCATTGATCTATCTCGAGCTCAGGGTGGACATGAAACAAAAATTGTTCAAATAACTGGATTAAAAATCATTTGGTAGTGTATGCACAGGCTGGAAAATCGTGGTGCCTTTCATCAAGTAGCACCGAGAATCCCTTTATTAAAGTGCACTTTCCACGATGGCACATTTCATGCAGTTTACTTTGGTGCTCCACCGAGATGTCGATGAATTAGTGTTGAGGAATTTGACGTAAAAAGCCAAGACACTCGGAAATTGTTCTAGCTGCTTATGGAAGGAAGTAAATGACAGCCTATTCTGAATGACCACATTCGTCTACCAGCATAAATTCTCTCATCCTAGCAGCGTGGTCATTGTTAGCTTTCGTCATGAAGGTATGTGGCGGAGCTTCAAAGATCGTATGTATGGGATCTACAGTAGAACATAAGGTTGACGGAAACTTGGGGACTTCGCCTACCTGATGTGCCCCAAGAAGAGCAAAACCGGTCGTGGACTGTCGAAGAGTAGTCAGCAACCTTGTGAGTAGTTCCCTTTTATGAAAACTACATTGTTTGCTTTGCTGTACGTTTGGGACATATGCCCGCTGTGACCTGGAAGATATGGTGGAGTCTACAGATTGTTAATAATCGAGTCTATACGAGTGTGGCGTGTAGTGGGGCAGCAACAGTTTAACACAAGTTCGGTAACGCAGTGAGTACCTCCCCTGAAGACCGCACCACTAACTGGGGCAGCTTGGTTTTTGATGGTGGGGTTTAATGAATTGTAATCAGTCAACTAGGATTTGGTTTTCCTGAGCCTTCGCTGAATCTTTGACCAGCGCTTCCTATGCATCCGCACTCCTCGGCGGTCTGTTTATTCGTCTCTTTTGCTCACCAGTTTTGGCGCGCAGTTCCTTGGCTGTTTGTAAACCTTAGTAAGGTCGTTGCATTTAATTTCATCCACACAGTCCCTTGTTCTTTCAAAAGTTCCGTGTTTCCATGCTACGAGTTTTCCAACCGCCTGTGGATTTGTTCTGACAACTTGACTGGTTGCAAAAAGCCGGATCGTCCATCTCAAATAACCTGGCGGATCTGGTGCTGTCAAGGATTGGAATTTAACAGGATGATAGATGTGTGTCTGCATGTGGGCAGACACCGAGGGGCTCAGACACGTGAAACCCGTCACTATCCGTCATCGAGTGCAAAAAATATTAGCGATGTCCGTTACTCCGCCCCAAACACTCCTCCACGCCTCAGGACACTAAACAAGGTCATCGGTAAATGTTTGTTTCAAGCAAATTGTTTCTGGTCGCGCTCCGGCCTTAACTAATGACGGGTCAATAGCTTTTGCGCTCTGTTTATGAGAAAAATATCTATAATACTAGCATATTACGATAAGTCCAGTTCGAGAAACGACCAAGATTTTGATTGATTGCACGCGGTCTATCCACTGTTGATGCCCGGCATTTCGTTGACATACTTGGCCATGGTTTAAAACCCAAGCCGCTCAATTTTGGTTTAAGTCCGAATACGGGGGCAGTAAACTAATTTCCCAATGTTTGCTTACTAGGAAATTCAAGGTCACCAAGTTATCGCAGCAAACGTGGAACCTTTGGACGGCAAATGGGGAAACTTATAGAAAGAAGGAAAAGTGAACGGCGAGTAACAGCAGAGGGGTTTAAACGTAGTGGCAGAGTAGCTCAGTACCTGCTTCAGTAAATTACTGCGTAGAGAATTTTGAGCACGTGGATCCTTTGTAGCGCCTAATGTCTAGAACATATTGCACAATAAGTGTGCTTCAAACAGGGTCTAACAAAAGGGTACTATTATGAAGAACAGTAGATTTTCAGTCACCCGGAATGGAATCAGGGACATGGCGGATCCAGCTGAATGGGGACCTCCCCAGAAAATACGATCCTTCTTAGATCCTACAGGGAGCCCATTGAGCGGACCAGTGTACTTGATATGCCTTCTCAGCAAAGATCTCGGAATCGGGTCATATTGCATTGGAGTTCACTCTCCCGGTGTGGTGTGTCAAGTACGAAGGATCAGGTGGAAACTCTAAAGTTTCCGCAGTTGTGGCCTCCAATCCCCACACTGTTTCTCTGCAAAACACTGCAAAAACCACCAGCACCATTTCTTATCGTATGTGGCATTCGATCCCTGTTCAGCTCTGATAAAGAACGGTGTCAGGCGCCTACCTCAGTCAAACCGTTAAACCAAGGGCATAAGCTCGGTCTTGGCAATATAGCCCGGTCTGAATTCACTCGTTCTGGATCACACTGGTTGACACAGTGATAAGAGGCAAAAGAAAAAGACATGCAAAGCAGTTGAAAGAGCAAGGAAAACAAAAGCCAAAAGAAATGTGCTCGCCATTTCGCCAGTTCCTTTGGGACACTTTATGTAAGCCGCACAACCAGACGCCTCCCTGAAAGTGCATTATACTACTCGTTGGATAAGGGTAGCTGCAAGAGGACGTGCCCTAGTATCGAGATACTCCACCTGTCGGTACCGCAGCTAACCTGGCCTGTTTACAGTCTTCTAGATGATCCCCAATTCCTATTCTAATGGCATACAATTGGCCAGATCAGATATTGATCGCTGTTCTCTACTTGCTTGGTTTGCTAGTTGCTATGTCCTGACCAGGAGCGTAGTGCCGGTTCGGGCATTTTCAAACACTTTCTGAGTATCTTCAGAAGGTACTGGAAAGAAACTATCGAATTGAGATGTTTCACTTTGCTTGATTCTTTATACACTCCAGCACGGATAGGAGAGGGCGAAGAAAAGGTCTTGGAGATTTCCGGACGGTATCGAAACATCTTGAGCGGGTTGATCCTGAAACTGTTCCTGAATGTGTTTTCCCCGTTCCTGAAGTAAACTTCGGAGACCACCAGTTAACCATTCACCCGCATCGCAGATTGATCTGCAGACACCTAAGTAGTCATCCCCTGTGACATTATAAAGATCGGGCGGATTTCGAGAGTTTATTCGGCCATTCCGTTCTATGAACATTTTCTGAAGATTGGACTCCGTGATCCCGCTGAAAACTTTTCATGCCCTAAGAGGTGGCTGTTTCCAGTAAGCTGACTTCCATGTCGTTGCAAGCAGCATATGGTTATATAGGTTGGGGATTTAGTTCCTTGAGCTAGGTCACAACTTTATGCTGATAAGGCACTTTCTAATTAAGCCCAGTGTTATTCAGCTCACATACCATGAAATGACAGCCAGGTTCAATTCTATCGGTTGTTGAGATCAGCTCATTCAAGCAGTGAGTCTCTATGTCGCCTCGTTAAACTTGCTGTTTCATTAAGTTCACAAAACGTGTCATCGACATTTTGTAGACTAATGGGCAGTTCAGTGAGAACAACAGATTTGCACACTGTATTTCCTTCTATAACGATATGGTTACTGTTGGTCGAACACTGCGTAGCGCAGTGAAGGCAACACGAAGCCAAACGCACCGAGAGGTGATCAGCGATGCACAAATTCAAGGTCTCTCTCGTTTTTGAAAGACTGCCTACACAAAATGCCTTCTCGAATGCATGTTGTTGGGCACTGAAGGACCGACCATGGAATTCAGACTCTTAACTAGAGTAAATGCGCTCGATTTAGGCGCCTTCTTTCGAAAGCTGTGCCGTCCTAATTAGAATTCTTCTTCTGGCGCGCTTCAATCTCTGCACTTGGTAGCACATACGGATGTCAGAAGGAAGCTGTTGTAGTCGTACTGCAGGATTATTTAGGGCTCACTGCACGTGGTCGGCTGTCTACAGGCCGTCTACATTGGCACCTCTGTCCATCACTCAGTTCTGTGCTTAGCCGTTGGACCATTGTAGTAGCGCAGGTAGGTCATTTTCTGCATGATCGAAACGAGTGAAGACGTGTGAATTAATAGGTAACCTGAAGGTAGATCTTCTGTGAGTGACAAACACTAACAGATAAGTCTTCTGTAGTCTGTGGCGGAGCCGCTAGTCCAAGCATACTGTCATGGATTAATTTTGGGGACGTGATGCAATTTGGTCTCCTGGCCCGAACTAGAGGGTTTTCTTAAGGGCCCCCCTCCAAAGCCTGTGGATGGAACCGCCTGATCCACAAGACGGTAGAACAAAGCACGCGGTTCACTATCCAATGGAAGCCACTGGTTGACTGAAGTTGATATGCTGTTTAGCAAACTGCAACCATCCAAAATCTCCAGTACACCTGGTTATTCCATCTGCGGATGCCTTAATGCAGTTTAAACCAGATGAAATCTCATACACCATGGTTGTCATCCGCAAGAGCCCAGTGGCTACGCATTTAAAAAACCATCATGCAAGCGGCCGATTCCTCGATTTCCCCTAAACCGGGTCAGTTCGAAATTTCGTTTTGATTGCTCGTATTTAGATGCGTGACTTTCATCTTGAGCCATTTGACAAGGAGGCATGGTAAGAACGAAAGAAAATCGTTTTGCAAGGCATAACATTAAAGTTTCACTTGGTGTACCACATTTTACAAGTTTGTTGAATAATTTTAGACATCAAACCATCGCTTTCACTCTTTTTGGTGCTTACTCGTTTACTCCAAACTTCGATCAAGCCTATTTCATACTTGAATACAAAATAACATCTGTGTGCAGATAAACTGAGTTGAAGTTCTCAGCAACCTTATCTCCAGGGTTGCGAGTGTACCATCCTTTTTTCGTGTTCAAAGTACGGTGGTCTTAATGATGAAAAAATCAGGTAATTTGACCATATTTACTTCGGGCTTTGTAGCTTTTCAACCCCAGTAAAACTTTTATTCTTGGTAATGGCTGCAGTTCGCGTCAAAATACCAACAAAGTGTGACTGGTTTCACGTTTTTCAGTTAGCTTGGCTGATGAAAAACACGAATACTATATAGAAAGTTCGTGTTGACCCGTGGTTTAATGACTCGATTGTTGTCCCACGTGCTGACACAGAAGAATGTTTTCGCTCTGTCAGACTTCATCGTGCTGCACCTGATCGGTTTAGCTATCGACCGGTCGTTAGTCGTACAACATATTGCTGCTTGTTATCGATCTGGACCGTGGCAACAGTCTTTGCACCCTTCGTTGGACCCTCAGTTATTCCTACGTGTTTTCAGCGTACCTTCGTCTGCTCAGATGATGGTACGTGTTTAATCGAACCGCCCATAATCTGTCTTCTAATCACCTTTTTACTGATTTTTTGAATGCAGACAAACTAGTGATAACGGGGCTTCAAAATGGATCAATTAAACTGCCTCTTCACTACACTGCTGTCCCTCACAAGTAAACTTCACCGACTCAAACCTCAAATTGTTGTTTCTAAACCTTTGGCTCATTAATCTCTATTGATGCTGGATTGGACTTCACGGAAAGCCAAATGAGCAATTTCAGTCAGAAGAGTCACCTTTGCTTTGGAACAACACGAATATGCTCATTGTTTGTGGTCGTCCTAGTATTTTTTTTGTCGGTTTCTCAAAGAATTCCGGGAGACGGAAGGTGCAAAATAACTCGTCTGAAAAAATACTTTGTCGTGGAAAAAGTAAGATCTAACGGTGCGTATCTGGTTCAAAACAGGATGCAAACATTTTTATTGTTTCCTTTTTTGAGCAGCTTTTTGGCCACGTATTTCACTTTCTCCGTGTGTGCCCAAATTTGATTTGCTTGCATAAGGTGACCTTAGAAAAGCGAGGGTTTCTGCTAAAGCACGATGTTGGTGGTGGGTGAGAATAAGGTAGTAAATTGAGCCGTTTCATCTACCGAATAATTGCGGATTTCGGTGAGTCAGTAGAGGCTTTCTGTGAAAAAACGGGCTACACATGACTTGCTAGGGTTACCCAGTTCCTCAATAGTTAGCCATTACATGAAGTAACGCGAAGTGGTTCCCCAGGTACTAATGGCGTCTATGAAAAGAATGTACGCTGGAGCGGTCAATGGGTAGTAGGACGGATGCGGTGAATCATCTGAGGTCTGTAACGATTGGCTAATGTATGTTCAGTAAATCGTTCAGTATACTTAGAACACTGAGTGACCTACATATAATTGTGTCCTACCCACACATTTAGAAGAGTTCGGAACGTCAAAATGCTCTTTTACAGGGCGATTGTCGCAGCCATTTTGTATGACCCGTTTTTTTTGATAAAGTGAACCGGAAGTTTAAGGAAACACATGGTTGGTGTGTGGGCTGTCATCTACCATGACGACCGGGTATTTCTCCTATCTCCAACGAAACAGGCGCACGCTGAATGAATTGACCGATGCTGAAGCTGTCCTAGATGTTGACTAGCCGTGTCGCACCGTGCTACTTACGGCACAAGTTGACTGTGGTTGCTTGCATACTTTCCTACACACAAAGGCCACGAAACGCATTTTACTCACGTCGAATTATAAACGAATGTTGTTTGCATGGCCAGAGCATGCTGTGCATTTCTACCGGATGAATAAGGGCTGAAAATTGTGCAATCTCAAAATACTTCTATGGCAAAAAGGTTCGGGTCACAAAGTTACCGGTAGGCACAATAGTATACAGCAATATTCAAGCATTTCGTTAGTATGACATACGAAATGAAATGCACCGGCCTTTTAATCATCAAAAACTAACATCTCATTCTGTTCGCGTGGTTGAGATTCCTACTTTACTTTAGCAACGACCTTTGAAAATTGCATCAGTTGACCTTCGATCACGATTAGTTGTCCGGTATGGTTGGTTTTCCATTCCGTGTCCTGATTGGTTGCTGAAAATGTGGCCTTTCAGCTTGGCCTCTCCTGCTTTTGTCTTCGGATAAGCACTGGAAGGACCTCGCTCTTTGACTATTCTGAGTTCCACTTTTTGCCTTTATAAATCTAATCCCAGGAAGTTTCTTTTTTTCTCGGTTTATTAATCAGGGACGACTTCCACCATTAAATTTAAAATTGTTCATTGGGGAGTCAGGTGAGGATGGTCAATCGGCTGCCTGTCTGAACACCTAAAACTCCTTGTCCTTGTCCCGTCTTGCGCGTGTACCAGTCCACGTATATTCTGGCTCTCCGTATTCTGTCAAACACTGGAGCATTTTATGATTGTATCCACATATTTGACGAGGTATGAGTTTGCTTGAAGAAGCCTTCTTATTCTCCCGAAAGGTTGTCCTGAGTATCCCCGCCAAAGAAGGGTTATTTTGCTTCTTTCGGCTGCTTCGTCAGCCCTCTAAAATTGGATCCACTCGGACTGTCCGAAGGGTTTGTTTCGTCGCGGCTCAAGAAGACGTTTTTTGGATTTTCTACCATCTTCTTAGACAATATTTGTCCAGCCAGAACCATGGCGTCCAGTTTTTCTCTCTAGAGTTTTACTTCGTAGTCAGTTACTGGAATCCGAGATTGTCTCACCATAAGTCCGAGAGCTCACCTTATAACAAAGTGCAAACAACATCCGTATCAATTTCTGCTGGATAGTAGCATCCTAGTCCTGGTACAATTCCTCCGGCCAACTCACACCAAAAGGAGGAACACCTATCCGGATTTTTACCCGGACCAACCTTTATCAGCTTCGTTCGTGTCATGTTTCGACCTCCGAGCAAAACATTCTGTGACTGCTTCACGTACCCGAATGGCCTTCCTGAACTTTTCATAGAGAACTGTCTACAAGAATTGTTAAACTGAAGTTTTACCTTCTTTTTGAGGTAGCTAATCACGGATTTCGTCAAAATATAGGCATGTGGTGAAAATTTAATCTGGCGGGGTCTTTGAAACTGAGAAGTCAGGCTTCTTTGTAAATGCATCCTGAGGTACTTTTGGTACAAAAACACTTGCCGTTGATCAATACCACTGCCACCAAAGTCTTTGTCTTAGCAACCAGTAATCTACCTGATTGGGACCTACCTGGGTTCGCTGCTTCCCATGTGGACTGTTTCTGATGTTCTGTTATTGTTAGCAAGACCACGCAGTAAGATGTGGAAAAAAGATGGTCATTCAATTTTTCGAACAAGGGTTTCCTTTGATTGCGAATGCCAACCTACGTTTCCGTCCACTACCGTGACATTTAAATCATGTACTTTTGTCTATTTGTTGCAGCTACTATTCTTATGGGGTACATTTTTTTTATTCTCGGTTACAATCGCACACATCCTCATAGATTATGATTTTTTTGTTATCTATCTGAGTTTACTTTTCTATTGATTTCAGAACTCATTCAAACAACGCTGTCGCAAGCGTAACAGGAGTTATTGACCAGCACGCTGTTGAGGCCACAGTGTCCCAGACGCACACTGTTCCAGAGGATTCGAAGGAAGTTTTCGCACCACAAGAATGTAAATTACCGAAGAAGACCAAAAAGTCACCCAGGTATCCCAAGCATAAACTTTCGACCGCTTCTGAAAGTTTGCTTTCATCTGATCTCACAGATACCTCCAAGGAATCGGAGTTTGAGCATATTGAATACGCTTCTCTGGCTGAGCCAGCCTCCATGGAACCGTCAGTTGTGCCCGCATTACCCTCTCAGTTAGATACCGGTATGTTATTGGATCGGCCGTCGGAAATATCCAGTAGCACAAAGGCTGAAGTAGAGTTCCCGGGCAACGTAGCCCTTGAATTTCGACAGCCTATCTCTTCTGGCCTACAAGTGCATACGACCTTCGATGAGAAACCTGTGGACATCCCAATATGCAGCGAACAAGGAGAGTCAGCCGATACAACGACCTTCACGAAATCGTCTAAACGGAAACGGTCTACAAGCAAAAGTAAGGAAAAACGGAAACAGAAGGCCAGAGGAGCACGCAGTGAGCCTGAGAGTGACAAAAACAATACTGAAGAGATTTCGACAGCAGAAGCTCCACCAACGACAGAATTTCGGTCAGAAATGGACAACACGGATTTCAGTACATTGGAATCCGCAGAACTATGTTCCTCGTATCAACTACCAGTTTTTCAGATCCCAGATAAGCCAACAATCCCCGATATGACTGCTGAACACAACGGAGTTCCTGCTGAGAAAGACGAAACCGGCCATGAAATTAGAGATATTTTTGTAGAAGAACAATTCGAAGGGGAGCAATCCAAAGTTAGTAGTGAAGAAAAACGCGATTATGAAAAGGAAGTGCCGCCCACCGCATCTGGTAACGGAAAGATTATTTATGAAGAAAGTTTAATGTTCGAATCTGCTCGATCAGCGGATCTTGGATCAGAAAATATGGATATTGCTGATGTGGCAATGATTTCTTCGGAAGTTGCGGAGTGTGACTATTCTATAGACCAATCATTTGCCAGTCTAGGAGCAAACGAAATCTTGCTAAATGTTGAGGAATCTAATGGGGTAGAAAAGGCGAAACATGCGATGGATTTGAAGCAAACCAAAAGCAAAGCTAAGCGGAGAGGTAAACATAAAGCCGATGGGTCGCGCTCCGCATCCGAGAGTGAAAACCTTCAGGGTGACAAAATTTCGCCGGTGACAGCTTCAACCACAGCAACTAGTATGGAATTCGAACTGATGCGTACAGATGACATAACACCGGTACAAGTTGAAAGTGAAAAATCTGAAGTTTCTAAGCCTAAATCTCCTACAGGTTTGACTTCAGATGTGCATTACATTTCCAGTGATATTCCTCCTGAGGGTAAAGAGGCAAGTGAAACGGAGGAGACGATAAGCGAAAGACCAAAAGTACATAAATCAAAGCGGTCCAAAGCCAAAAGTAAGGGAAAGGAGAAGATCAAGGATGAAGGTTTGCTCTCTGCACCTGAAAGTGAAAACAGCAGCCATGAAGAAGTTTTGACAACTCTTCCAATGACAGAAGATGTGGAAAAACAAAAGAAGACGGAACTGTTTGTGTCTGCGGGAGACGTCCCTCTCACATATCATTCACTGACTGATTCGACTCTTGGTGACGTGTCATTAGATCGCGAAAGCCCTAGCCATCCTAAAGAGCTAGAATTTCTGGAGGTAACAGGTGCAGAACAAGAGATACCCAAGAAGAAGCATCGCAAGGTCACAAAGAGTAAGGGAGAGAGTGACCAAAAGGAAGAAGTTCTACGCACCACGCCTGACAGTGAAAGGGTTAGTCCCGAAGAAGTCATGGATCTTCCAGCTGTAGAAACAGGACGGAAAACTACGGAACTCCTTGAATTTGCAGAACCCATCACTTTTCCGAATGAATCATTGACCTCAGATCACAAAGCCAAACGTAAGAGGAAAGGTAAAAACAAGGGTGACATTTTACTGTCTGCACCTGAAACCGAAAAGAGCGGGCCGGAGGACGTTTCGGCAATCACGAGCCCTTTTGTGCCAAGTCAGAGGCTAGCGGATGTAGAAGCGGAACAAAAAACTACTGCAAGTCTTGAACTAGCGGTCACCCAGTCACCCACTGATTTGACCTTGAATGCACAAACAAGCCGCGATGACATAGTTCCACAGGGCACATTTCCTAGCCCGGAGTTGGGAGACACAAATGAGTGGAAGTATCTTAAGACGAAGGGAAAAGGAAAACCTAAACATGCCAAAGCGCACACTTCGCTAGAGAGTGAAATCGAAGAGGTAAGAGAAATTCCAGCATCTCCTATCCTGATGGACCTCAGACCAGATGATGGAGGTTCACATGCAACTGTACAGTTTGAGGTTACCGAGCAATCGGGTACCAAACATCACCCACCAATGCAACCGACTCCGACTGAACATACTGAAGATTTTTTCAAGGTGAAAGTGTCAGGGAGTTTGAAGGCAACAAGTATGGAGCAGAAGCACCCCACAAGAAAACCTGCCGGACTGAAGGGCGAAAGGAAGGAGGACCATACAGAGAACGTTCCACGCACGGTGCATGAAAGTGAGCCTAGCACTTCCAAGGGGCCATCATCTGTCGGAGCTCCTTTAGTGAAAGAAATGGAACTAGGACTGGTGGATGTGCCCCAGGAACAGAAGAAACCACGCGGGAGAAAACGCTCAAAGTCAGTTCCCAAACAACATTCCCAACAGGAGGAAAGCTGTCTGAGTCAGGACAGTGAAAGTTTGATGGAACCGCGCATGGAAGTGGAAGTTGTACAAACGGAACTTTCTGGAAAATCGGAGAAAACAAAGGTTCAGGAGAGGGAATCTAGAAACGGGTCTGCGATAACATCAAAAAATAAAAAGGATAAAACCAAAATCATTCAACCTCCAGTAAATGTGAAGACTGACACAAGTTCACAAATCTCAGCAGGACTTGCTGTGAGTGAAACACAACAAGGAGCAAGTATGACGGAATCCTATCCCGGTGAAAAATTGCCCAAGGGTGGCACCAAGCGAAAGCGGAAAACAGACCAATCAAGTCATATTGAAACGGACTCCAAATCAAAGTCTCCAAAGACCAAATCGTCTAGAGCGCACGAAGATTCTGGTGCCTCGCAACTGCAACAAAGTGCAGTTACCAGCAGAGCTTCAAGGTTGGAGGATGCGACCAAGGAACAGTTGGAGGAATCCGTCTGCTACAGTTGTCGGCCAGTAAGCCCCCTACAAGTCAATCCAGATGCATTGTTTTCACGCATTCCGTTTTGGATGCGCATAAGAAAGAAACAGTCAGTAATCAGGAGACGCAGATTAATGCGCAAAATTGATATGAAGAGAAAACGTGCGGCCCGCCGCGAGCAGTTGACGGACGATGCAGTATCCCAGGTGGTGACCCATAGATTCCCACGTAGTTTTGAAACTCAGGTAAGTTTTATCAGTTGGATAGATGATTTGTGCATATTTGTGGTTATTGTAACGAGAGAAAAATGTAAAAGTGGGAAAATTCATTCAGCCTAAACGTCTTTCATTTCAAGCGTATCCAAGTAGTCGGACAAACATCATTGCGGTTATTCGTATTGCACACTACTCATAAGGTTGCTGAAAATTCTTCGACAGCCCACGACCGGTTTCGCCCTTCCTGCGGTTCACCAGGTGGGCGCAGCCCCCGAGTTTCCGTCAACCATATGTTCTACTTGAGACCAAATTGCACGAAATTATCGAAATACACTCAGTTGCAAACAAAGTTGGTTTTGCAAGGGAGTCACCTGGAACTCAGCTGAATCTCTCGTTTGTGATGTTTCCAGGCAACTGAATGTGCTGCACCAGGCCGCCTAATGTTCTAGTTGCTACGATATTCGAGATATCGCGATACATGTTTATTCGTAATGCACTACTTATAAGGTTGCTGAAAATTCTTCGACTTACTAACCGTTAAAAAAATCTGATCTAGGGAAATTCTGTCTTGAAGCCTTGCGTCATCCTTGAACTTTTGATGGTTATGTGTTGATAATACTGCAACCGCCTGGCGTTCGGCTACACAGACTTGATTGTCAGCCGAAGTTCGAGAACTGTCATCTTCTGCAGGAGTGGGAAGCACAATGCGTAGTGAGTTAGGAAACTGGTATATTTCGTTGCCGTTGCTCGCAACAATTTGCAACCAGCAATCTATTCGCTGAGACCCATCTAAACAGCTTTCAGTTTGTGCATTTACCAGGTGTCCATCAAATGACTTCTGTGACGGAAGAAGCAGTTGACGTTTGTATCCGTGTATTAGGCAGGTCCTTTTGTTCACAGCTTACTCTGCATGATCCTTTTTTGTCTACATTGGTTGCAACTGCTGGATCTGGACGTTTCTCATCCTACAATCAGAAAGTGAGTTTTGGGTTGTGCAACGCGTACTTCCATTAAAGAATTTTTCCAGCACCATAAGCTGCGTTGGTTGGGACATGCGTTGCGTATGCCTAACCATCGTTTGCCGAAGAGAGTGCTGTTTTCCATGCCCAATTCAGAGTGGTGTAAGCAGAGAGACGGCCAACCCTTGACCTGGCAGAGGGGTATAAAAGGGATTACGAAACGCTTGGGTGCTGTCGGTGCTACTCGCCTTCCAGGATGGGGACCGTGTGATCCCCACTGCGCCTGGTTGGAGACACTACAAGATATGGCTGCTAACCGATGTTAGTGGCGTTCCTGTTGTCAGTTTCTATCCAGATTGCTTGAATGAGTGTTTGGAGATATAGGCACCTCGGAATGATTGTGATAAGCTAGCACTAAGTCCGCTCCCCATCCATCTTTATTCTTTTCTTTACGATAAAGCTTTCAAATAAATCATGATTATACGGCGATGAAGCATCAATGTTGAACACTGATGTCATGCTGTCTATGATGATGATGATTTCCGTGATAACAAGTCTCGTAGTTAGACTGCCTAATATCACGAACGCTCAAGCATCTCAGGGTGTTTTAACAGGTATTTACATTCACAGCAAAGCGCTTTGGTCATCTGGTAGTGCTTGATGGACAGCATCTACCTGAAAACAATTTTAGTACCCTGTTTTTTACAGTTACCAGGTTGATTTGTGAACCAGTCACAGGACTGAATTCAGGGTGCTGAGATTCTGATTTTTTGGAGTGCTTGAATTTACTATGTGCTGGCTGATGCAAAAACTTCTAACCAAACAATAAACAGTGCAAACATGACAATTCTCTCCCTAAAGTAGACTTGTAGTCCGCTTGGCTGGAACACCGTGGGGGACTTGGGGGAGCCATAGTCTCAAGTTTATTAGCGCATATCAACGCAACCAGCAGCAACTATGAATCGTGTACATTGTGTTTAGTAGTTCTGGCTTATACAGTTTTATTTATCGAATTTCTGACTGCCGATTGAAGACAGTGGCTGATGTCGTTGGTAAGAGTTTGAATTGGGCTCTTAATTTGTCGGGAAGTCAGGTGGAGCTGTGCTTTACATGAAAATACGCTCGTCATGAATCGCATGACTGAGCTACTTCGGCCAATACCTCCAACTATGTGCGTGTCCCATGTTGGGGTCTCCGGCCAGCTGGGCTTGGTCTGTCCTCACTTGTTTCTGTTCACCAAATGACTGCGTGAAGTGGGCGCTTCGGGGAATTCGACACACACACACACACTAGTAGATGAAGCACGGTAACAAGTCAGTATGTCACTAACTCATCTACCATGTGTCAGTTACTTCCTTCGAAACCCATTAAGGGTACTTGTGCCTTGAGATTTCGTCATTTAACTGAAGGCAGTCCATAGGGAAGAGCCGAGAAGCCGATTCATTCTCATTGCTGGTTTACTGGTGTGAATAATTCTTCCTCTTGAGCTATTTATAGTCGGCGGATAGTGGAGTCAGCTCCGTATCGAGGTGTGCCGTTTGTGCACTCGCTGCCTGTGAGCTGATACCTGGAGAGCATTTCTATACAATAACTGTCAGAGACTGGGAACCAGTCCTCCATGGCACAGTTTAAGAGTAAAAGAGACAGAAAATGACCCTTTCTAACGCCGTTGGATGTGGCGAACTCAACTGAAATCTTACCATGGACGTTCACTCGTCTGCGGGTTTCGGCGTGTAGCACAGGAATTTGTGCGGGATACCTATGGCTCACAGATATAAAGCCTGCCTTAAGTGCAAGGAAGATGAACAGTGTTAATTGCCGAAAGGGTGTCATTCTTGCAGAACCGATCGGAGATTAAAGACGCAATCTGTGCACTTTCTTACAGGACGGAATCCAACGTGAGTTTTTTCGAACTGTTTCTGCCACTGCTCAACCAGCCTGTAAGGGATAAACTCAGGAAACACCTTGGATGCCACAGTTATCGTGATAATGCCATGGGGGTATTCGCAATGTTCGTGATTGGATTCTGGTGCTAACCAAGTACAAACTGACACACATCAGTGCATTTCAAATCCTGACGCCGATACAGCGAACTAGTGAAAAATTCCCTGAATGCTACTTGATATCAGCCTCCTGATCGTTACTAACCTGGACTGCGAATTATTTCTCCAACAAAGCACGATATCCCGTTGTAAGGCGAGCAAAGCTGGACTACTGTGACACACCGTCCATCTGCGACCATCAATTTCTGTGATTTACAAAGCACAATTGACCGAACATCCTCGTTACGAACAGTTAAAAGTACGACAATGTGACTTTGTGAGCACCTTTTCTTTATTTGTGTCAGCTGCAGTAACTCCATTTTAATTGACTCGATTACACACCAAGACTAAGTGTGGCTATCTTGGACAGCACTACACCAATGGAGGAAACGGATGTTTAACAGTCACAAGCCACAGGAGTAGTCCGAGTAAACGATTAGAAGAGAGTTAAGGGGCGGATACCTATGGAAAAGAGGCCTTTGATCCTATGGAAGTCGCCTAAAAGCAGTATGGCAGCACCATTAAAACCCGTTGAAACAAGCTCGACTCAACACCATGATGCACCAAGGCACCATCGGTGAGATGGACGCAACGTACTTTGCTAATCTCAGCCTAAACAAGCGCAGAACACAGCCATAGTGGCTAGTGAGTTCGGCTAGAAAATAACAGGATACTCCATACTGAAACAGCCTAAGTGCCATGTCTTGTAGGTATCCAGACGCTTGCTTGGACAGTTACCTGGACCCTTACAGAAAGGCGCAAAGAAATCAGGGAGCTCAAAGTCGACTTTCATTCTACGTTGGCAGAGCACGGTTCCCCCAAATTCCATCAGCAGGAATGCAGAGTTGGCATAAATTAGTCCGGTATTCGGTGATCAGGTATTTGCAGCGAATTTAACCGGACAAGCTTTGTGTGCTGCTCAAAAGATTCCGACGGCACTGACCACCCGAGTACGAACATGCCGCAGTCAGCCGCAAAAGCAGTTGTGACAAAGTACATTGAGACATTTACAGTATTCGCATGGGAGTGGTCAGTCAAGCATGGTAGCCCACTCTCTGAGGCCGAGGAGACTGTCACTATTAAATAACGGTACAGTCCTGTATCAGCTCGATCCGGAATGAGAGAGTATTAACTTCGAGAGCGAGTGAGTCAGTTGAAGTATTCTCACACTTCCATTTTTAATACCCATTACAAGAAACCAACCAAAGGGATACTGGCCTTCACGTACAGAAGCCAGCGGGTCCAATGAAACGGTCCAGGGTTCAAATCCCGGCACGGCCACTGGACATGCACTGCTGATGAGCTCTAATAAGAGCGAAACTCGAGTCCAGTGCTTCCCTTTGGTGTGGAATCACCGGAATAATTACGCCAGAACAGGAGGACGACCGTTCAAACGAGAGTGGTTTGAATGTGAATGAAACGAAAAGAATTGAGTACCTAGTTGAAGTACAGCTGTGTCATACCAAAGTGTTGATCGTGAATTTGGAACTATTACTAAGCGGCTGGTCCAGGCATGACAAAACTTAAAGACGAATGTTTGCCGGACGAAGAGGCGACCCGAGCAGTTTGGTGCCAACAGACATTCACATGACTACTGAAAAAAAAAACGTCTTCCTGATTTGTTTTCACACAGCACCGAGTGTACATCGGCGTCAGTGCATATCGTTCCCATTGCTTCGTGAGACAAAACAAAAACGCCGAGGCAGCGTGCTCATTCTCGGTCGAATTGCACGACTACTGTGATTGCGAATGTGCCCCCACTGAGGTTAGTTTAGTTAGCGGTGTACCACGGGTCAAATTCAAGCCATATTCGGACGTTTTGAAAACAGTCTCGTTGACTCTGATAGTAAGATAACAGCACAACCAGTTAGCTTCCAGGTGAATATGACTGAAGAGTTGTTTGTGGGCGGAATAAGCAAACGCGAACCCAAGGAAGTTCCACTATATACTCCTACGCAGTCTGTGCTGTTTGTCCTCAGTAGACTAAGCCATTTCAACGAGTATTGACCAGAAATGTACCAACTTTAAAAGGCGTTGATAACAGTCTAGGGAGACCGACCGCGACGCGCTTCTGGTGGGTGCGGCGAAAGACAAGAATGAAGGGTCGAATCAATATTTTTCCGGTAGTATTATTTCTCCGTGATTGACGCAATAAATTATCTCCGGCATTTTCCTTTACGAGTAAACTAAACAACCCCTGCTCACAGCCAAACGCAGTAGCCTTTGCTAGTTTACTGCGCGGCGTCTTATTGTTCCCGGTTTGGCAAAGTGCCAGCTCAAAATCCCTGACCGTTTGACGAATTCTGCAGAGACTTTGCATGTGTTCGAACAAAGCACTATCGGACTTTCCACAACCATAGGGATTTAAACATTGTGTTGCATGACTTTTCAAGGTATGCTTGATGATAATTCTGCATTTTTCAATCCTTTTGGAAAATTTGTTTGAGGGTATACATCACCTTAATGTCGCTCCCCGTTAACATAAAGCCACATCCAGAAAAAGGCAAATCACAGGTCCGTAAACGGCGCCGTGCTGTTGAACGTCTAGTCAAGTACAGAGCAGACCAAATCAATCGAGTTCAGCGCCCCAAAACGAAGAAGAAACCCAAGAGGCGTCTGACTGCGCTGGATCGATGGAAGGTTCGTTCAAGTCTTCGAAAGCGTGGCGTTATTGTTATTTTGCTCGGTGGCAGACATCGTGGGAAGCGCGTCGTCAGTTTAGGTCGACAAAGGTCCACGGGACTACTTTTGGTCACTGGTCCCTTTCGGTACAATGGATGTCCGTTGCGACGAGTGCATCCCAATATGGTACTCGCAACACAGACACGAGTGGATCTCGGAAAGGTAAGGGTTTCATTGGTTACTGTCTTGTTTATTTAGTTAATTTAAACTTCAAGAAAATTCCCGTGCACACTTGATTCCATTGTGCTAAGCACGTTCTTTCACGCCTTTCTTCTGACTGCCTGCGTTGGTCGTCAAAAGCTCGAAAGCGCTGTCAAAGACCATTCCTTTTCATGCACCTAGAAGAAAAACTGCTTCATAACTGTGACCGATGGCCCATTCGAGCGTATCGGAACCTTTTTACTCCAAACACCGTCCTTTTAGGCTAGTGTCACCGAGCGTCGCTCGACGAGCATAGGAAAGTGGATGGTTGCGACTTGTTCACATCTGCAGGTAACTCCATAGAGACAATCATATACCTCTACAGATCTCAGAAAGTTTTCGGTTTTTACATTTGGGCTGGACCTCTTTTTAAGCGTACAAAGTTGTGCGTGTCAGCAGATGTGGAGGCCTAACCAGGTAGCGGGGGCACCACACAACAATAAAGCCACATGAACGTGGAACTTGCGATGTAACTACTGAGTCTCTTAGTAGTATGTTGTTACAATGATTATGTAAAAAAAATCGTTCAACTGTAACATCCTTCCGATTCCTAGCTGCCATGCCACCCGAAGGAAGCACGAGGGCTGGGCTACTGCAAGTTTGCTCAAGCCTAGACAGGGAAGTCGAGATGCAGAGGTCGGGTTCGAACCACGGACCTTCCCGAAGCATACGCTTTATGGTTCATCCCTATGTGGGCCAGAAGGCGATTCACAAAGACAAACCTAGTTACGTCCAAACTTGGTTTTTGAAAGTGCTTCCGGTCTGTCAGTGTTGGGTATCGTCAACTCCACTATCACACATAAAATTGTTTGGTATTCTCAACATGGGTTGAAGAACGAGTGACTGTGTTGGTTTGAGGATTGCCTTCATCGGTTGGCACATCTACCTAAGTTAATTATTGGGTATCAAGGCGCATTCAAACGTGACTCAGTATGTGTACATTTTAAAGTTGTCGTCATATTTAGATGTTCAAGGTAGCAGTTGATTGCGACATTGTTCTCCCAAAATGGATGCCTACAAATCATTTTTACGTCACAGTGACCTGCGACTGCTAGAGCGTGCACGGCAGCCATCCAATTTGAACTTGGTTTCCACTAACACGAGGATTGGTTTCCCGTTTATTCCCAAACACCTGCGGTTAAACAGGTTGTCCAAGATTCGGACTTCCTCCACATAGCTCAACGTCCCTTGTTTTGGGTAAACTGTGAACGACCTATCCAATACTCGTGGCCGGTCTCATAGGTTGATGCCGAACTTAGCAATTCGTATTCTGACGTTTGCCTTCTAGAATCTACTTCAGTGAGAAATAGCCGATATAAAATGTGAGTGGTAGTCCACGTTGTGAGGACCATATCATGGTAGATTAATGAACGTCACAACAGGGAACTAAAAATTCACTATGAAGTAGACCAAGCCGGACCATCAAAGAAAATCCGGGTTGCCTAATGAGGATTACATGCCTTCTGGCGTGATTTACGGCCTGAACAAAATTTTTCCCATCACAGAAATGACCGTTTTTCTGGGAATGATGACCGTTTCTATCGTAACTAATATAAATAACCCTACAAAGTTAGTAAATAGGGAGTTGCTGC
The DNA here is from genome assembly GCA_003604175.2 of Clonorchis sinensis. NCBI lineage: Eukaryota > Metazoa > Platyhelminthes > Trematoda > Opisthorchiida > Opisthorchiidae > Clonorchis > Clonorchis sinensis. The sequence goes on from CM030375.1 coordinate 13,118,084, forward strand.
AATTGGGATACTAGATAAATGTGTAATCGAAAATTGCTTTGATACTAAATACTTCACCAGCCTGAAAATTCCTGGTTATCTCCTTTTAAACATGAGGTACTTGGCAATACGAACGAAACAAAAAGCTGTTTTGGGCTCTTACAGATCTGAGCTGCATTTACACGCGAAAATGTCATCGGTACTTTTTCGAAAGTTTACAGCAGAGTTCACATCAGCTCAACGGGTACGCTTGGTTTGTTGTTCAGTATAACAAATAGCGGTCATTCGAAATTCTCCTTTGGCGATTGCAACCTGCAGATGGAAACACAATCGGGGTTGTTAGAAAAAACCATTCGTCTCGTTGACACTGCTATTCTAAAATACAGAAAACACGATTTGTTTTACATTTGCTACTGAACTTTCTAGTACGCTCTCGATTAGAAATGGCACAATAACTGCGAAATATTGTGAAAACTGCGCTGTTGTGCAATCTGTTCCAGTCCGTTACGAGCAAAGACTGTTTGTTGTTCAAAGTGATCGTGGTTACCGGCATCCCAACTTTCGTGATGATGCGCTGTGCTGTGACGATCGATACTTGATCAAATCCAGCTGTAATCAGTAAAACTGGGATAACCATTCAAGTCTTTTTTCGACTTACAAGCAGTTCGATTTGGTATTCTACATTTGACCGATTAGATTAGACATTCTATATTATTCGGGTTTTTCTTTCGGATGCACAGACTGCGTCATTGAAACAACAGTTTCACCCAACTCAAATTTCCGATTTAGATCCAAGGCTTTCTGAGAATCAAACTGATTATCTGGCCCGGCTTCTGTGTGCATGAACGAACCGTGAGACTACTTATTTATATACTAGCTGGAAGTTGAAAAAGAGCAACTTTGACAGTAAAGACGAACAGTGAGCTCTTCGTGATGGTTAGGCTCAAGTAGACGATCAATCTTAGTGGCGCAAAGAGGTCTATCAGCCTAGTCTGGGAAACTGAACCACGAGTGGAACCTTAAAAGTCAAATGACTTAGGGCCCTATAGCCAGAACTGTCTTCATCGTCATATACCCAATTCCTCTTGAAGTTCGTGGTGAACTTCCCCGTAATGACCAGACTTGCAACAATTCCAATTTACCCCTGAGAGGAAATGAAACCAGAAAAAGAGATAGAAATCCTTTGGAATGAATGGGCTTTTTGCTGTTTCCGTTGGCTTAAACACAACATCAACAGTCAGCTAGTCAAACCAATTGATTCTACGCCCAAAACAGATCAGTCCTTCCCTAATTTTATGTGCAGCAGATGTTTTCAGTGTGCTGGAAAAGCTGGAGGGCCAGATTGTTTTCATGTCCACATTTTATTCTTTGATCGACTTGTGAAAGAAAGTAACAATCGAACAAACAAATTGTTTGTCTGGCGTGTAGAGTCCGATTGATTTTCGCGGGGTTTCGCGGGCATTATGATCTATTGGTCGAACAGCTATTGGATAATTGTCGGACCGCTGCAAGCAGAACTTGCTGTTTGTCAGTGAACGTGGTCTGAGTGGGTTCAGTGGGTGGAATATCGGGTGTGTGAGTGATAAACTACACACACACACACACACACACACCGTCCGAGTTTATACGTGTGTATTGAAAATCGAAGTATGAGTTTATTTTGGACCTCGAATATAACAGGTTCGAATGTAACAGTGTTTATTCAATGTACAAAGTTACTAAAAGTTCTCCGATGCTCATAGTTCTCGGACTGATGGCCTTACAGACTCAAATCAAATGCTATCGTTGGAAAAACATACTGGGGTTTGAATTCACGGTTTTTTTAGTGAGGAACCGTGGAACAATGGAATGTATGCCTTCGTTTTGTGGATGTATAGCGGTACAGGAACAAATTTCCTGTATTCGACACATAGGTCGGATTTACAGTTGAAATGCCTCTCCTTCTCAGGGTACGTCATAAAGAAATCACAGCTTCACAGACTATCTTGGATACCCACTGATATGTATAGTTTTATATCGGTTCCAGAATGGTATATTGAATTTTCATTGGTCCGTTACTTGTCGGATTTTCGGGCAAATCATTTGAATACAATCGGCCTTCACAGCATCCAAGGAAGCCACCTAGTTCACGGGAGTACACATTCGTAGTTGTATCTTCCACTTTAATTCACGGACCGATGTATAGGGTCCCCGTTCCTCAACTTCAGGAACGCCGCTGCAAACTACGGAACCTTAATTCGACACAAATGTAAAGAAAACCAAAGAAACTACATGATATGCGTTGCATCTTTGTCGGTTTTTTTAGGGGGGGAGTGGGCGCTCAGCTTGTTATATCTGACGGTATGTCTTAATCTTCCGACTGTGGATGATGGCCATATAGATGTAGACCACATGAAAAAAGTCAAGTATCACAACAATGTGAAATGTGTCACCCGTGCGCTCTGGTATGTGAACCATATCCTGGTTACAGCAAAACAGCCATCATAGAGAATAATGTTCACTCGTGAGTCACCAAACAGGCGCCTGGAGTGTTTGTACAAGACCAGCGTGTCAGCAAAACCCTCATAACTCATGAAAGTTCTCCTCTTGTTTTTTTGTCCTGGATCTTCTTCAACCCGTTCTGGAAAAGATGAGTGGCGCTGAATTCCGTCAGAATGCAAGGGAGTCGCATTACGGATCACCCGATAGTGACGGAAATGGTTAGGCGTTCAAACTACTGTCCGGAAGGTCGCAAGTTGGAAACTTGCTACTAGAGTTTCGTGAGGTACGCACTGCTAGTGATCCCCAGTAAGGATGAGACACCGGTTTTTCCATGGTTTCAAGAAATAAAGCCAGGAATTCAGGCACCACGGCTGTTGTCCTCAAAGCGATAGAAATTTCGGCTTCGTTTTAACACAAAAATTGCTGCTTTTGAGCTCCCACGAACGTGTGCTGCTATATAGCTCGGGCTCCACCACTGCGGCGAAGTTTATTTTAAAACAACTACTTGTGTGACTTCGAGTACTTGAAGCGCCTGGAGCTAAGCATGGAATCACTGTTTCCGGAAATTTCGGAAAATGCAGTAACACTTATTTTTTTACAACACCACACTGTGCTTCACACCAAAAAAATTATGGCAACCTCTGTGTAAACAAGGGATCGTCTGCTGGTTAATCAGCTTCATTTCAATTGAAAGACGTTGTTTCAGAACGGTCTTTCTTGTCGATATTTTCTGAATTAGTTACGCTCAAAATGAAGTCAGGCTGTAGACTTCATTGTCCTAACCGGTCGACCTAACCAACGGAACTCGTTTGATGCGCGGGTACTGCAGTTACTGTTTTCGAAGACGGCTAAACACTAGCAACACTAGCCAACTCCCTCCCTCAAAAGGAACCGTCATCCAGTACAGCCACCTCATATCGCATGTGCTTCCATTTGTCTGTATACTTTGAAATTTGTTCAGCTTTCTCCTCTCTACCTTCATTTTACCTCCTGCGAAGCAACTAAATTGCAGAAAATATGAAAAGAGTTCCAAATTCGTGTAAACTCTGTGAGCGTTCACTCGTAGGGAATTTACTTTTAAAGTTCTGCATGGATATCCAAACGTGGATCAACACCAGCTGGTTTCGCGCGGGTTTCAACAATGACATGTTATTTTTGGCGGTGTGGTAAAACAAAACCTTGGTTCTGTTGGCTACGTGCTGAGTGTGTGAAGTCACAACAACGAGTCCGTGTTGATCCGAACAATTGGAGATTTGAATTTTTGCAATCTTTGATACAATGCTAGGACTTTGAACGAACATGCACTTTGTGTAACTTGGCACGTAGAAAATCACAGTCAGACTGGTAATGGGTCGAAAACACTGAATTCATGTTCACCACGGTCGTTCAACCGCAGCTGACAAACGTTCACATGAAACCTTGAGCAACTTCAGAAAGTTGCCGTAGACCCAAGTGTTGGGCGATATAGTTTCGAATTTCTTGTCTTTACAACTAGGGTTATCCAGGTAGAAAAATCCCAAAACTCAGTATTACTATGTGTAATTTCCAACCGTACATACCATTTACTCTGTGGGACACCTCATTTCTAAAGAATCGTCCTTTGCACAGGCTGTCTTCAAGGAAGAATAAAACAATGTTTCTAGAACTTTCGTAATCTCCTTATCGTTCACCAACGAGCTATTCTTCTTTCTTGTTTTCCACAGTTCAAAGTTCCTCTGCGTGTGCATTCAAAGGAGTACTTTGCTCGGAAGAAGTTGGACAACAAACACGATTTGGATGCTCAGCTGGGTCTGAGTGGAGCACCTGACTCCGCTGAAAGTAAACGGTTTGTCCCCAGTGAAGAACGAAAAGAAGACCAGCGGATAATAGACGAAGAAGTGTGTAAATGTATCAAAGCACATGCAGACTCTCGAATGCTAATAAAATACTTGAGGTCCTTATTTTCACTAAGTAAACATGACAAACCACACGCAATGCAGTTTTGAGCACTGAGGCCAGTAATCTTGGGGAGATAGAAAAAAACCCTAATCCTATTGTTCAATACCCTCACCCCTGAAAGCGTTTCAGGGATATTCCAAGCATTGCTTCCCGGTCAACTTGTTCCGTTTGGGTACCATCATGAGTAAGACACCCTTTACGCTTTGAGCCTTTGTAAATGGGCTTGTTCATAGTTGAAATGATGGCCAAATAAAGCACTTTTTGGATAATTCGTGAGTTACTTCTGTTATGCAACACAGTGGTGTGTCTCCGAGGCAAGAAAATCTGCCCGGTGGTTTATTCGCATACTGTGAAAACTGGGACCAATCATATTGTGAGACAAGTGATTTACCTAAGAATAGCCAGAAGCGAGTACTTGTCTTGGTGGAACACACTACTCATAAGGTTTCTAAAAAATCTTCGACAGCGCACGACCAGTCCCGCGTGGAACTCCTAAGGCAGACGCATTCCCCGAGTTCCGATCAGCCCCTTTATTTCGCTTGAATTTGTTAGTGAGTGCATTTCACTAAAAGACCGACATCATTTTGGGATTATTCGGAACAGATCACTAAGCAAATGGTGAAAATAGAGCATTTTCAATAGGTCTCTTTCATGACGTAATTGACAGTGAACTCTCAGTCAGTTTTGATCAATTTCTTATATGGAGATCGTTCTTGTCCAAGGGTTTCGCAATAAAAAATCGCGTGCTGCTTGTAGCCAAACTCCTGTTTTTGACGGTCTTCTTGTATGGTTCCTGACGCGGAACGAGGTGCACTTAAGACCTTGTGCAATTTGACAAAAAGCAGGTGGTCATTGGATGCCTTGACCGTGACCGTTAAATATTGTCTTACATATGATTAGTCGTCACCACGTAGGTTGAATGCTTTATGGGCAGAGAATTCTTCTGTCTACCATAAACAACAATTATGTTTCGTTGTACTTTTTGGAAGATAAGTGCCATTTGCTTTGCGGAGATTGGCGTCCACATGCATAAATTAATTTCGCTTTAGCCAGGTTGTTTCTAGAGGTTCTAGTGAGGGCCATCTATTGGTGCTATGTGGCAGTTTTTCCGTCCATGATAACACCCGACATCTGTAATCGAGCTTAAACAATTTCAGCTTGTAGGTTGTCCCATTTTCCGGGGTTTAAACTCCCCCAATAGCAGTAAACCATCAAAAATGGAGACAAGAAATACCTGCCAAATGACGGGTTTAGGAGAGCTCCTCGAGTTGCTCCTTGGTGTGCTTTCAACGCTACAGTACAAACGTAACAAAGCATCAAACAGACCGAGATTGTCTTGTTTGTCTTCAGTAGTGAATCTTTTATTGATGTAAGCAATTTGTGGTAAGAAGGCTTGTGCCTGTTCCACCAATTAAGCGTGTCACTGACAAACACCAGAATAAGGAAGTTTTTTTCATCTGTCGTTGTCTTCATAGAAGGTGAGATCACGCACTTTGGAGTAACAAGTGCAGTGCGTGACTTTCAACCTACCAAGCCAGGTGTATCTGTTATTTTTCGTTGCAAAACTAGACTTTACCGCTACATTAGCGCTAGGGTTGACACTACACATGTAGTTGATGTATCATTCTTAAACATGCGTAGCCCTGTGAATCTGGTGCGTTTGGAAGCATCCAGTTAATTCTTGTTCCTAGAATTCCTAGAGTCCTTAAGTGAAGACTGTTGTGGATTTCGGTGAGCTTTCTGATCTCGTGTTGGTTGTGATCTGTGATGTTTTGGCTAGATCCACATCGTTCATGAATAGCATGCTGGAGTGTGTCTTGTAGTTCGGAGCGGTTAATGCGGCTTGTAAAAGACCTTGAAAAAATAAAAAAGAACGAAAGCTGAGGAGAGCCGTTCAACTGTTTGCTTCACAGTGCTGCTATTGAATAGTTTTCGAGACAGGACGCACCAAAATCCAATGAAGTTGCTGAGATGGCTGCCAGTATTATCTGCTAGGATATTGTTGCTGTTTGGTTCGTCTTAAGTGGAGTTTTCTCGGTTCACTAACAAACATAATTTGAGAGGACTCCAACTTCGATGCCAAATGAAAGGTTTCTACTCTTCAGGAGTTTTCAAATTTCGGCCATGCAAAGCATAAAACCACATATGACTGCCCATATCACGGGAGAATTATGCGGCCGTGTGTACACACTGTACGTAGGCTATCGATTTTTAAAGATCCGAAACAGTATGGTTAAACATACTTGTTTTTAGACATTTGTGCCAAGCCCGAAGTGACATACCGCGGAGTCGAAAGATCCGCAAACAAGGCAGTCATGAGTAGAAAACAGTATGCCGATCTTGGACCCGCGCATTTTGGCAACGGAGCATTCCGTGTTGCAGATGACTGTCTGGACGTCACTGGATTTGTAATTCATTTTCGAAGCGACGAACCGCTCCTACGTAGATGGCGCTCAGACAGATATCGATCAGCGTGCGTCATAACAAGTTCTTCCTGCAGCTTTATACGGATTTTGAGTCCGTTATGTGCACAGGTCTTGTTACCGGACTGAAATAACATGATGGTGTTGATACCTGTTTTCCGGACAGTAGACCAGGTGAAGAACAACGCCCTGGTCAACACCTTCACAAACACGAAGCATAAAAATGTTGACCGTCATCATCGTCATGGACAACGCAACCTCGGTGTTCACCCCTGATGTTGCGTTCTCGTGCAGTCATAATTTATTTGAAAGCCCTATTGTGAAGAAAATAATAAAGACGGATGAAGGAGGGACTTAACACTAGCTTATCGCACTCATTCCGAGGTTCCTGCATCTGCAAGCACTCTGAAAACAACTTAAAACAACGCATATCTTAAGGCGTTCCTAACCGTGCACAAGGGGAATCAGATCGCCCACGCTGAAAAGTGAGTACCCAGACTTTTCGCACCGTTTTTCACTTCCATCTGCCTGTCACCTCTCCTCATCCGTCACTTAAAACTTGGCATTGGAAACTACATTTTTTGGACAAACGATTTTCGCTTGACGTCTGATAGTTTTGAAGGGCTTAATTGCGTCTGGGACCCACGGGAACATTTTCTCCTAGACTAAAGCATCGCCACTGTTCTGTCTGATATCCAGTGTTTGAGAGGACCTGGTAGCTCCGTGCCGCAGGTGGGAATCCCGCTAGTGTGCAAGGATTTAGTGATCTAGTTTCATTACGAACCGACATCCGAAGGTGCAGCAGTTGGAATAAAGTCCAGAAGACGGTTCTGATAAGTTCGTTTGGCTTCAGCCTTTCAATTGCCAAACAAGTTATCCGCACTTACGCGGCCCTGGAGAGCGAATAGCGAAGCGACTCCAAACAGGTTCATAATGGTGATATTCTCGAAATTTTCATACTGTAGAGCCTTCTTCAATAGCGCTGCGCCGCTTCAGCATTTCTAATAGCATACACAGAAGTTTCGCTCTGGAACATTGGAGTTTAACTATTTGAGCAGAATACATACGCAAATTTCTTGAGCAGTGCAGGAAGGGCTGATTCGTTGGCAATTTGTCCTTTTGTCGGTTTCCAGTTCTCTTAGGAAGTGGTGTGAATCATAGGTCATTAAGCAGTGCTCATATCTCTTCCAAACAATCCATCGCATGTACTTAGTTTCCGTCCGACCCAGGTGTCCTAGATTTACGTGAGACCTTACGTTTTTGCTTTGCACTTTTCTCCCGTTGCTACAGTGAATTCTCTTTTATATTATCGATCAGCAGGAGTTTTGATTTCCTTCAAATCCACCATTCGTTTTGAAGTCTGCGTTACAATGTTACACAATTCATCATTGGCTTAATAATCAGGCAGATGCCGGAACGGCTTTCTACAAACGGCATTGTTCTCATTAACCCGGAAAGACAGGAAAGTGTTGTTTGCATAAACCAGTCCAAAGGCATTTTCCTCTGGAATCCTATGGTTTATGATACCGCTGTTCTAATGTTGACTTTGAACTGGATCAGTTGTTCCCTTGATGTTTATGGCATGGTTTTAGTATAAAACCTGTGAGTGACAGCCTTCTGTGATACTTATCCATCCGAGAGCTGCTTGACAGTGAATCTGTCAAACAGTAACTTAATTCTGTAAAGTTAAAGGTCATCAAGGGCATTCGTCACCGTCAGTCTGATCGCTGGGGGGAATACACAAAGGATAGACGATCAGTCATCCACGCGACTATGGTGTCAGTTGACAACTTGTCGGCGCCTGGTGTGACAGTACGAGTACATGAGAGTACACTTGAAGTCCTATCGTATTATTCGAAGCCACTTAGAAAAGGACAATAAAAATATGGAGCCATCTGCATTTGACCTAATCCTGCCAGATCGCATCACAGCACTACGAACGATGGTGAGCTTTACTCAGTGCTCCTGTGCTCTACCATTAAAACAGTCTGTCCTTGAATAAATCCGGTGGAATCCCGGTTAGCTTCTCTTTCGTCCGATTCGGATGTGCATTGAACAACTACTTGGCCCGGCTTGCTTGATCTGTACGTATCCGCAGAATCCACGTTGATTGACAATAGGCTGATCATTCACACTAATCACCAGGTGAAAGGAAGGTATTTTTTATGTGATGTGCTACCCACAAGGGCGAGGTTTTTGAAGTCTCCGTCGCCGGACTTTCGTACAAACACACCCGTTTGTGGTTCATAGTTTACTGGTTTGGTGAATGAAGTCTATGTGAAAGTGAGGTTGCCGTAAACCGTAAACTACTGTAAAATGATGTGAACGGTTCTCGGTAGACGATGTTTTACACTCACCCTTTATATCTCAAAAAGACTAGGTTTTAGTTGGGTAGTGAAATCTTCCAATCAGTGCAAATATGCATCAGCGTGCCGAATTGTTGCCTCGAAAAATCCCTGTGTTGTGCTCACTCAAAGAAAGACTGAAGGAATTTTATGTAGAAATGTTAGAACCACAGTGTTTTATGACCTCGGATTGACAGCTGATTGACTGAAAATCAGTTCAAGATGCATATACAAGGATAATGATTGTATGTTTTTCGTAAACCATTTCACATTGGGGCCAAACAATAGTACTTGATTAGGTGTAATGTTGTTTAATATTACCCAAGTTAATCAGAACACCCACGGTGCATTTATATTGATTACAGCTAATATCGAACCAGAAATCCGGGCTTGTGTGTCAGCTCAGTCATCAAAATTCGTGGTTGTCTTAGAGAGAACGTCTTTTCAGCGCATGCCACCATTGTCTGCAAAGCTAAAATCTGGAGGGACTGCATCTTGTACAACTCGTTGAGTTCGATCATAGTGGATCTCTTACGTCTTTAAAGACTATAAGTCCCTGGGGGAACTTTCCTTCATCTGCTATCAGAGTGACCGACCTCAGAGTGCTATCAGTGTAACGGTGGATACTACTGGTGAGGCAAGCGAGTAGTGTGTGATTCTCTCGTAACTCCGCCTTAATCTAATGGAAGGTGGGATTTATTACGGACTTTGTGGAACTGCTTTGCAGCATTTGTTTACAATTGAGAAGCTAAAGCTAGCTTTTAGTTTAAAGGCTCTTATTGATTCGGATACAATTTTTTGCAGCTGTACTACGTCTTATTTTGTTCTAACGAGGCAACTGACCTACCGATTGTGATAAGACAAGAACAACCCAAAAGTGATAGGGATATAATATATTGCACATTTTGAATACTGACCAATTGACCAATTTGCCGTTCTTAGCGATAGCACCGAACTTCACTTCAGTCTCCACGAAGCTGCGTGAGGACTATTGTTCATAATAAACTGGCAATGTTTTAGCTCCCTGTTCCATCTGAATGCATGCACCCCCTTTAGATGCCAGTATTTCCACTTGGATTGCACTTTGTGTGGAAACATTAATGGCATTCCAAGAAACGAACAAATGGTTAGATGTGTAGATGTGAACGCGATTTGTAACTACATGCGAATCAGTAATGGTGCGATCGGTGTTACTTCAACACCATTTATATGCCTGTAGAGCCTGTCTGATAAGATTGTTTCATGGCAGGTGAAAGTGAGAAACGTCGTTGTATTAAGGCATGCATGATGGTTCTTCTGTTCGGTTTGTTTACGATTTACAATGAAAAGCGGTCTCTGAGCTGCCAAAATAATGTGAATGGCGATCCAGGAGGCATAGATACAGAGCATCCTTCTAGGCTTTGAGGTAAGCACTTGTAGTTATCCCATTATGTGCGGGCATTCCTTGTGTCTACACTTACTGATCAACAGATCCGATTCGCGTGGAAGACATGTATTTCTATCATCACGAGAAGATCATCATTATTGATGATTCACCGGAGGACATGATGATGTTTCATGGCTAGGTTAGGCAATATTTGTCTGTATTTCCAGACTGAATAAGCTCCACAATCTTGGGCCTAGTGACTTCGAAGCAACGGAGGATTAACCGAGAGACATCTTTAGAACAAAAGGCCAATGAGGTCGGTTGGTGGCAGTCCCTTTAATAAGTCGGGAAAATCCTGAGACTGTAAAAAGTGCTTTTGACGAATAATTTCCCTAGTCAAAAAGAACAAGACCGACTAAGGCAACCCCTTTCATCTCGACAGTTTTTTTACTAAAATTGACAGCGCTCCGTGATTAGTAGGTAATCCTGTTCACCCCACAATCCGGGACAGCATGACGTTTTCCATAGAGCCGAATTTCATTGCTATTCAATTTCATACAGACGAGGTTTTAGAAAGCCAAACAATAGGGGCATCTGAACTTGGGATATTGAACAGCGGGTATTTTGACACTGACGCAGGTAACGGGACTGTGAAATGGGCAGATGAGGTAGTAAGAACTATGTGTCCGGTTCTGACACGTGTTACTTCGGTAATAACAAACTGTGACATTTCAGAGCGCAGTAGATGGCAGTTGTAATAGCCACTGTGGTGGTCGTCAAGTAGCAGCTCAGTGCAGTAAATGAGCCCACGGAACAAACAAAACGGTATAAGGAGTTATTTGTGGACTGAAAAGATCCTTAAGGGTTTTCAGAATATTGAAGTGTTTACCGCGTTATTTGAAGCTACCTGCTCCTGACAAGTCTGGGTTACGGATCGCACATACCTCAATCAATCTAGTGGATGGCGATCTAACTCTGTCACACGGGCAGTAGAAGCACGTAGAAACACTGATGTAGGAAAGTGAAACGGGGATTTTGAGAACTATTTAGTAGTTAAAAATTTCTAGCACTCCATCTTGACACAAAAACGAACTGTGAGAAGCTTAGCAGTTTGTTTGTAGTAAGTGTAGACACGCAAATCACCCGTGAAGAAAACTACTCAGCCCACAACCTCTTGAGTAGATCCTCCAAGAAAATGTACTCCGATATCGCGAAAGTCGTACTGACGGAAATATGAAGAGCCCTTTGTGCGGCATGTTCAGTTAAAGAGGGTCTCCTTGAAAACAAACTGGTTTGCAGATGAGTGTACTTCGCGAATTTATGACATGTTTACAACAGTGCTCGGTGTTACACTAATGACAAAGTCACGTCAAAAAGCAACTAGAATGAATGTTCTCCCCTGTTGGAATTAAATTTCTCCTGGCAACCTAGAGACTATCACGTGCTTCAGGCGTAAAAAACCCTCAAGATTCAGAGATAAATAAATATCTCATCGATACATGATGTATTCTTGTGTATACATGTATCACAGGACGTGTAACAGATTGAACAGATTTCATTTATTTAATTGTTGTGTAGAGGGAAAAGGAAATTTATAAGGTTTGTAGAAACACAAGGCTGGTAATTAGAAAAATGAATGCATGAGTCATCCTATGCCACTGTCGTGTGACCTTTTGTGGATCATCCCGTCTGACGTTGAGTGATCCCAACCCCCAATTCGGGGCATCCGTCGATCCGCGCTATACTTGACTGGTTTTCACTTCCTCCATAGTCATGGTTGCGTAGATTGAGAAACAAGCGAGCGTGAACTTGTTTATGAGGATAGAATGTAAAATAAAAAATCACTTATTTGCGGGCAATCCCCTCCGAATTTGAATGAGCACAGTTTAAAATTTACAGCTTTTGGGGATTGAACCTCAGTCCATAACACGAGATCAAGTTAAACAATAATTGATATAAATTGTTGTGAAACAGACTGGCAAGCTCACATTTCACCCAAAGTTGAAAGACATGAGGAAAAACCACGTTAACCCATGAGCTAGTTTAAAACTTTGCAGAAATAATACCAAACATGTTAGTTCGCCTTAAGCAGAAAGTTCTAAAACCTCCAAAAAAATTCAAATTCACACAATACCCCTGCGGAAATAACATGTATCCTATATATACAGAAGAGCGATCAATTAGTAGCCTATTTGTACTTGTTTACCTCAAATAAACGTGTTAGATTCACAATTCTCCCGATTCCGATATGAATGTTCGATATACAATATAGATATACGACAAAGGATCATATGGCACGAATACTGAGCAACACAATTAGTCCTGCTTAAGAATCATTGGTTGTACTCTTTTAAATGAGGAAAATTCCGAATTTTCTGAGTCGTAGACATGTGGGTGTTGTATTCGGGCGTGTTCCAAGTTGCATGATGCTGTCTGCAACGACGGCTACCGAGTGAATTTTGACAACAGATGAAATTTTGCACAGTAATCAGGAACTGTGGGGCCTAAGATGATGATCCAAATTTAGACCAGTTCAAGAAGCAGCATAAACTGCGTGAACCGGTATAGCGTTCTCCGGAGACCTCTGCACCTGTGAGACTGGAAAGTGGTTGTGTCTGTGTGTGTGTTACATTGAGAAGACGCTAGCAATGCATTCTTGCAATAGACGTTTGTCGATCAACCTGTTGTTAAGTAGACACTGTTTCTTCCTCAGTTTCTACCTCGCCAAAGTAAGGTTTGAGACGAGAAGTGGCTAAATTGTTTTTGTAGGTGCATTTGTGTCACGTAGATGGACCGAGGCATTCATTCGAAACAGGCGATTATCATGTCTGCATACGGAGAGTTGATTCCAGTGCCCCCTCGCTAAAATCGAAGCATTTTTCTCCTGTTTGTCATTATAATTTGAGCATCAGGGACTCATCGAATAGCAGTTTACATAATCGTATTTACATATTTGCTAGCGTTACGTAGCTAACATGCCACTAGTCCCATGCGGAATTTTATTCGAACAGCATTTGTTTGGGTGTCATGTTGGCAGTGTGCACTGTAACGACAAAATAGACATAAATCCGACCACTGGATGGCAGTCAAACGAGAGCATATTATTCTCACGACCAAATTGAAACGGATTGCGGAGTCGAACAGTGACAAAAACGGAGGTTGGAAACTTCAGCCAGTTCATCATTTACTCCGTCTTCCTAATTACACTAAAAAGCACAAGAAGATGCCGTGGGCTATGACTATTGTCAGCACCCATCCATTGGCAGGAACCACTTCCACACGTCCAACCAGCAGTCATCCTAGAGGCTTTGCCTTAAATGGGTTTAAAAAGTTTGTTTCAGTATTCACTTCGCAAATCAACCATGAAGGTGCAAGGCACACCGCCGCCCTGCAAGAGAGATAGGAAACCTATTAGTTTCATTTCACATGATATGTACCATTAAACGCGACTGTAGTGGACTTTTGGTGTGAAAAACAGACGGGTTTCCGCACTAGGCATGCAGAACAATCTGATTGTATGCCCAACTGATTCTTCAGTTCTAGCATTAAGATCGTTCCTACTGCTCAGTGCAAATAAATCAAAAATTGCTGAAGATATCTCTAGCTGTCGCCGTACTATTGGGTCAGGGGCTTCAAACTGCCAACCAGTGTTTCACGATCAATTCATCTAAGCCCACTTGATAATTTCCAGCAAGAACAAAAAGTATCCTCTAACTACGCTTTTTGGAAGCTAACAAGTTTACTATCGGGGACACTTGACTACAACTCGGTCGGTACCAACTGACACATGAGGCGGCCTGGAGCAGCGCATTCATAGACGAGAGATTCAGCTGGGTTCCAGGTGAGACTCCTGGCAAAACCAAACTGGTATGCGAAGGAGTATAGTTCGCTAAGTTCGTGCAATTTGGGTTCCAGTAGAATATGAGGTTGATGGAAAATAGGGAACTCCGCCTTCCGGATGAGCTTTAAGAATGTCGAAACCTATTGTGGGCTGTCGAAGAGTTTCCAGTGACGTTATGAGGAGTACCTTACGTCCATGCGTCACTTATTTGTAGCCAAGGTCATAATAAATTTTAATAAACATCAAGTAAGCACATTTTTTGGCTTCGTCGCTTACAAGAGGCCTTTACAAGCTAAGCGACGAGCGGCAACCTAAGTTGCCTAAAAAAGAAAACTCTCAGCTCTCAGCCACCATTGCTAATCAAGCAGATGTGGCTAGCTCACTGCGAACAAAGTAAACAATTTTGCAAGGTTGCTGATACACAAAATCAGGGCCAGCCATCAAAGGGACGCCGTAGCAGACTCGTACACGCAGTAATCTCGATAAAACTGTAAACATGACGGCAACGCATGTCTCCGATTTTGTGCTACTAAATATTTAATCCCATGAGCTCAAACAGAACTTTTTTGGTTGAAGCCTTTTCCCTAACCTTAAAAATGTCAGAAATCGTACAAAGGTTGTAGTCAAGTCATGATTTGTGGCACAAGGTATCCAGCAGGCGTACGCTAACACAAGTACATTTTGGCTTGAAGTGAAAAGCTTGACAAAATCGTAATTAGGTATAATAGAGAAGTTCGACATCCACGTTTACGACGTCCAAATGCGGTCTAACAAGCGCGCATACTGCTTTTCCTATGAAACTGGATAGTGCGTCTACAAATAACATACACTGGCGTCATAGTTACTCTATTGGCTCTCTGTCCGGACGATTTGCCTATTTCGGCCACATGATTTTTTTGCATCCAACGACAAAATCTGTGAAGAGGTATGCTAGGATTTTTTTGCATCCAACGACAAAATCTGTGTGAAGAGGTATGGTAGACCGATGATAGACCGATCAGTGGGGAGCATGGCTAGGGATTAGTCAACTGCCGCAGAGAATGGACCATGTATACTGGATTATCCACTCCGCACCAGCATCAAAGAACAGTGTGGGTACAGTACCAGTTGTTGATAGGATAAAGTGTTCACAAACACCCTAACTAAGTGATTACTTCTGAAAGTTTGTCTATGGTTGGACCAACCCGAACGTGCTGTTAAATTTCCAAGACATCCGGGTGTGTCCACGTGTCAGTGGATTTTACTTCGACATTGCCTATCGTCAAAAATTCGGGTTAGCGTAAACGGACGTTACCGAACCCCCCGGCAGTTTTATCACGTCATTTTTTCCAAATGTCCCCCCACTGTTGCGAGTCAAGTGATGCTCTGCTTACTAGAGCTGCTGTGTAAGGAGCACAAAGGTTTTTGCTAACATTGTTTGTTGCAGTGGTGCAGATCCTTCATTCTTGCGGATAATCATGAGGTAGTTTTTGAGTGTCTCACTTGTGATACGCCTCTGATGAGTCCACGGACCACACTATCTTAATCTATGAATAAATGATAATCTGCGCGGAAGTCCAGTAAGGTTTTCAGCTACACACTTAGTTTATCGAAATCTATGGGATTAAGCCCAAGTGGTGGAATCCAAGAAGAACAAAATCAACAACCTTACAGGTGACACCAAATCAATAAATCCAGATCTTTCTCATATAAGGACCGATGTAGTCTATATGCAGCATATTAGACAAAGTATGCAACAAGCAAGAGATTTTTTGAGTCTGCTGTGAACAGCATCCGTGTTTTAAGGAGTGCAGTACGAGAATACTCCTAATACTCGGTACTGATTGCTTTCATGCAAGACAAAATGGCACAAATGTGCCCAAAGCAGATGGACTTTCGATGACGGAGACAACCTGAAGCGAAAGAGTAAAATGTGATCTATAATAACACACGAGACGACTTACTTCAATCAGTATAGTGAATATGACGATGAAGGACACCTTTGTGAGGGCCGACAAAACTTGTCCTTCAAGAATAGACCAACATCCTGTTTTGATGTAACTGTTTCGCTCATCAAATACTTCCGGACATTTGTTTGGCAATTTATCGTAATTTTCTTTCCGCTTACAGCAGGACACCGGATACCGTAGAACTGAAAACGCGTAGGCAGTGGAAACTCATTTAAAATAAATAATGGGGACAACAATGATCAATTTTGACAACCACTCGTCTCTGAGTCTATTTTTCTCAGAAAGTGACTGTGAGATTGATTTTATTCTCCGTTGCCGGTTACTTCAATTACTTTTTGAAGTAAAAACAGGCACTGGCTTTGGTCAGAACAGCATAGCAGACACTCCGTGAATAGCAAAATGGATTAGTCATGTAGACGCATGAGAAGACGACCCTAAGCTTTGCTTGAATATAATCCAAGTCGGCTCCGAAAACTCGCCAACATTCAATGAAGGAATTATTGAAGAATCGGCAGTACATGGCAAAAAAGAGATATATTCGTCTTTCCACAGTAGTACGTCGCCAATCCTCATGCTAATTAGACAGTACGACACCGGCCCACTGTCAAGTTAATAGTTGCGACAATTTTGCGCAGCCCCGTTTTTTAAAACAACATGCAGTTATCTTTGCTAGCAATTTTCAACGATTTCCTTAGATCGAATGCTCTGGGTTATTCAGAAAGCTGGATGAATTTATTTACTGGTAGTTGATGAAGTGGTTCTTGATCTGCTCATTGATCTGGGCAATTAGCTTGCAAGAATTTCATTGCCGAGTTTGAACTCAAGAACTTTCGGGAAAAACGCAACACGAACTGAGAACGGATAAGTGTGACTACAGTTACACCCCAACTGACTAGTCACACGAAAAGATATCGGGTTTTCTTTAGAAACCAAGTAGTCACACGCAGGTTAGAAGGAAGCATTCAGTGAACTATGAATAGATAATATCGACTGAAAAGAGAACCCCACTCGCAAGATCCACTAAGATCCATTCACAAAGCAGTTTTTGAGCAAGCATCATCCTCAGTTTCAGAGTACATTCGTTTCGGAGGCAAATTTCCAATATCGCATTTTACTTTACTGACCCCTTCAGGAGCAATATAACCAACACAGTCTGACAATTCTGTAACAACTTAGTGGTGCACTTGTGGAGTGTATCGGTGATGGGCTTTTTAACTGGATTTCCTTGCCAGAATTTGCCAAACCACTTGAGGCCTCAGCAGTTTTGAGAACCCACAGACGGACTGAACGAGATTTTTTAGTGATTAGGCAGAGTCTCTTCAACCCAAACATGTTTGTATAAATAGGGATTCGGACATCAACTGCTTCTTTATCATTGAGCTACCGGACACAATGAAAATGGGGCACCATCAAGGTCGTACCCATACAGGTAGTGCCATATATGTAGTGGTAACCGTGGGACCTACACCATTTAGACCTCAGAAGTCTCGCAATTAAGTTTGTATTAGGCGATTCAAATAACCAATCAAATCACAAGCATGGCTTCATAGTAGTGCCTGTGACCACTGCTCAATGCCCAATGCTAAGGATGATCTAAAAAAGAAAAGATGTCTCAAGGAAACTGTGAAGTAAAATATAAAAACTAGCGGAATGAAAGTGTCACTAGCCAAGCTCAGTCCTCTGTTTGAACTTTCCAAGCGGCGCTCCCATCGAAACAACCACCAAAGGTGCACAATGTGTATTGACACCCAAACCACATCAAAAACAAATGTACAGCGCGTCGTTCATCAAGTGTTTGCGGCGACAATATTCTGGAAATTCTGATACCCTCTGGACGAGCGGTTGTCAACGCGCATCCGACAGAAAAATTGTATCGTGATTGGCTGTTAGACCCGGACTTACTACCAATCAGAGCTCGGCCTGGCGCTAGACGGTTAAGCGGTCCGGTCTTTTAGCCAATCGCGTGCAGTATAGACTTCTTGGTCGTAGCAGCGCCCAACTACGAGCAGTAAATCGATATCAATGCAGAATTCCACCTGAAAATAGCTCACCAAATTTTTGGTCATCCTCATTTCTAATTTTGAAGGAGAATCCGCATGTATAGACTTTTTCCCGCATTTGTAGTTTAGATCATAGGCAAGCTGTCTAAAATATCCCACATATTTTGGTCGGTCATCTAAACACCACACGACCACACGTTTTCTCTTTGATACTACACAATCACACTTGTACAAAAATCCTTATCGGGATACGGCACCACTCACAACGCAGACATTTATGAAATAGAACACCAAAATACAGAAACCACCCTAGCATTTCGCTTTGTTATAAACGTTGACTCTTGTCCCAGACACCAACAACTAAAAGTATCTAAACCTATCTTCCCTGTGTAGTCATCCCTCTTAAAAAAGTACACCGGTGGGAGAAGCACTTTGCTTTCTTATTAGTGCAGATGAGTTAACAATCATGTATACCCTACTTACTTAGCTTTTTTATTAATGGTGGTCACACCCAACATAGTTTACTTGAAACCGTAATCACCTGTAAAGGAGATGATGGGAGCGGATGTTCACACACTTATATGGAGGCATGTAAAAACTCATTACACCTCGACTGCTATCTGCTGACTGTTTATCCATGTGGTAAACGCCAACTTAAATCTGACCCACAGCACCATAGTACGTAGCGTCGAATGGAATCATGAACAGGAAAACTTACCGATCGTGCCCTCGTTGCTGACGAATTGGTTATCAAAGTTTTTGGATCCAGTGAAATCTTCCGCGCCGGTCACCCCGCAACACTTTAGCTGATGAACAAAAGAATATGCACATCCAGTGAGATACCATGAACTGTATTCACTTTCAGATTGCGTCAAGCTAGATTGACCTACGGATTAAACCAAATCCCTGAGGCTGAGCTACCTCATTGGCCCGATACTGAAATTGTCCTAATTGGTGGAATATGCTAGAACTTGATGTTTATCACCAAAATACTCTGTTCTAAAACATGACCGTCCAGTACGCCCTCCTGTTGTTGACCATGCCTGCATTTACTCCACAGCAGTATTTGTTTTTTAGCCTGTTACTAAGAGCATCACGGAGATTTAGCGCCTCTACTGTTTTCATGAACGGGATTAAGTAATTTCGACAAATGCACTCTTTTGCACATCAACTACATAATAAAATGAGAATATTTGTCGAAACCAGTCCAATCTGGGTGCAAGTAAAACATGGGGTTGACGGAAACTCGGGGACTGCGCCTGCCCGGCCAGTTCAAAAATGGGTGAAACTGGTCGTGGGCTCTCGAAAGGCTTTCAGCAACTTTATGAATAGTTTTCTGTGTGATGATTAATTGATGTCATGTGACAGAAAGTCGCCCATGTTCCTTCGGTCTATCGGTTGCCACCACAGCGCAAGCATTTACTTAGCTGTTGGATCGAGGTAATTGTTTCGATGTTTTTTCATCGTTTTGTCGAGTACAGCCCCTAAAAAACCAACCGTTTCTTTGTAATGCCACTTTGGTTCATCTCTGTTCAATCCAAAAGGGGAGTTCTGGCCAAAAATACTGTGAACCCACATATTCAAAATGTGTGGAGGAAACAAACTCACATGTGGCATCATGACATTTAGAAGGAGACTGTGTTTGTCCAGAGAATCTAGATTTTTGTATCCTTTTACGGCAGTGGTGAGCAAAACACGGAAGGTTTCGACTACCTACAAGAAAAAAGCATTTAATTAACAAGAAAGCATGTAGATAGATGTAGCTCGATAAAAACCAGAAATAGTTGCAATCAGTCTGGTCTCATTGTCTCCGTTCAGTTGGACGCTTAGGTCTGCACCTCACTTCTGTCATGTTGAGGGAGGATTCTGTGACCGACTTTCCAGAACATGGGGCGGTAAATTCACCCACAATTTTTATTAGCCTGCTTGCAGGAAAAAATGAGTATGGAGCCATTCAACGATAATCGAATTTGCTACTGTACACAACAAATCAAGTTTATCCGTTCGTCAAACAGTGCAGTTGGCTTCTTCACACACTCGCATGCACATGAAGGCCTATTTAACTGGGACTGGAATCCAGTTTCTTTAGCCTACCCTGCCTGATGTTTTCGCCGACCTCCTGCACTGACCTTGCCATTTTAGACAGAGGACTACTCTCCAGTGATATGTATCTAAAGAAAGAGAACATGACAGGCTACAAAGACATGGACATAACAGAGCTGTCAATTGGGTTTCATCTTGTCAAGTGTGATTTTGCCCCATTTATTTGCTGTGATGCATGGATATTAAGGCGT
This sequence comes from Clonorchis sinensis, assembly GCA_003604175.2. Lineage (NCBI taxonomy): Eukaryota > Metazoa > Platyhelminthes > Trematoda > Opisthorchiida > Opisthorchiidae > Clonorchis > Clonorchis sinensis. Next base: position 13,138,700 of record CM030375.1, read on the forward strand.
GTACCGCTGATTTATTTGTAGTGACTGAAATGTTGTAATTGTATACGATGGGCGGCTTAATGGGAATTCGATGGAATCAAGCAAAAGGAGTCAGTAGATTTGCTTAGTCTCCTTAGGTGATTATCATCATCATCAAATTACGATCATGTATCAAAGAGAGTTGCTCTCAGTCGATCGTTTTTCTCCCCGTTTACGGTCAGTTGGATCTTCCATCCAGTTAACTTGGCCTTCAAAGCCATATTTCCTTTTAGCAGTACTTTCCACTCGACAGTCGTTGAACACAGAGCTGTGCACTTGACGCAAACATCTATCCCCTACGTTCTTTCTACTCTACTGCACCGCACAGCCTACAGTTGAACGCCTTTAGGCCACTTGTTTCAATTTTCATATTGTCCGTCTGTGACATCTCTCGGGGTGTTTCGAACGAAGACGGATGGCAGACGATTGGCTGAGGGGAAACCGAATAGCGGTAAACGAAAGCTCGGTACATTTTAATTTATCAAAATGGATGGTAAATCAAAGGTTCTACACGTTTCAACAAAAAGTGCTTATAAATGACAGGATAAGAGGTGAGATTTATCCGGATAAGCCACTCAAGTCCAGCTGCCTCATTTCAGTAGTATGTCTATCCGCGGTACACATATATCCATTGTCCGTTCTTATCTGTTCTCGGGGAATAAATAAACACGATGTTTTGGAAACACGACTAATCAACCCAAGTGACCACCATTCGCCTTGCGTTGTATTAGTGTATTGTCCTGCTCCATCATAACCCTACATCGAAAAGCACAGTTATGCAACAAAACGAGAAGGTGCATGGTAATCTCGTTCGAGCTGATCGACTGATACATATGATACATATGTGATGTTAATCCTAAATTCACGGTAAAGAGTAGCACCGTAGGTAAACCATGGAATTTTTTTTATTCAACTTTGCAGGTACGATCTCCTCACAAGACCCTAATGTTGACACTCGTCGCACACTTGTCTAATCCTTTGTCCGAAAATCCATGGAACACTCTCGGGGAGTTGCTGTCCAGCTCGCGCATGGTTGTTAAGTTGTCGTTTTTGTTTATTCGCAATTCGGTTTCTTTGCTGTCGTCATGCGAACGATACCGCGTCTACTCATAATAAATTCAGCAGATTTGTCCTGAAATTTCTTGCACAAATATGTATCACAAACAGATCTTCACCAGATTCTGTCACCTGAAAGAAGTGTGAACGTGGAGGAAATACAGCTGGAATCTTAGACGTCTAAAGATCTCAACTAGTGCATATTAACATACACCGAAGCCACGGTCATTTGTCTTCCAGGTCATAATGCAGACACATTGAATTTTTTTATTTACCAGAAGTCTACCGACATTGATTTTCCCTACAGTATGGCATATAGTCTAATCCTACCTGTTTAAAAAATTACAGTATTGATGAGTAAGAACAACAGCTTTTTTGGCATTCCGAGGAAAAGCGGTTTACGTTTGCACCCCAATCATAGGTAGAAACAACGATCAACCTTGAGGCTCGGAGGCAATCTTTCAAGAGTTTCCGTCGGACTTATAGTGTGACTCTTGTATCAGCTGCTATTCTTTCAATTTCGAAGTGTTAGGCCACAGTGTTTTACGAGATTTTGTGCACGACTGATGTGCGCCACATCCCACGCGTTGTCCTTCATTAGCCTTAGTCGGATGAGCCATTGTTCCGATGCGTCTAGGCCTAGAAATTCATTGACCAGCGGAAAGCTGTTCTGATCTCCCCCCAAGAGAAATCGCACAGCCTTAAATTGAGCTCTTTAGAGTGCTCTTTTTCGAAGCGCTCGCTCCTGGAAAGCACGTTCTCGTGACTATAGACCTGTGGAAATTTTCTCTCCAAGTATTCACAAAACTCTAAGTACATCGAAGAAGTTAAATAAACGCTAGCAGAATTGGAGGAATCAACTGTCCAACCGCGCACTGACGATGTCATTTGTAGTGGTGATTTCGGCGAACAAATCAGCTGTGGCCTGATTAGCAGCCATTAACCCAGCCGAGTTACCACTATTTAGACACGTTGACTCAATGGTGACCAAGGTCCCTGAAACGGTAAATACCAAGTAAGAGCACGTACCACGCGTCTAGATATCCGGAGACCGGAAAGGATGGTGTCCGCCAGATAATTTGCTGATTTTCTGCATTGTCGGTACTTTCAGAGATGAGACGTCCTCGATGAAGCGCATTATTTTCACACAAAGTTCTCCGTCCGCCTAATTTCCATAGATATCGTGACTGGCCCTCGATTTAGCACGCAGCGAACACCAGAGAAAGGAGGTTGTTTACTTGATGCTCACAAACGGTGGACAGTGTTTGCTTTTAGAGACAGAATATAACTTCTTGAGGTAAAAACCTTCCAGGAATTTCAAGATCTTTACAATATGCGGAACACTGTGCCTGCTAAATATATCTGAAATGATGTTCACACAATATCATGTTCAGACATCTTGCTGTCTCTCATCAAATGTCTCTTGTTAGATAAGCAGATCCGATTTATATGACTTTTAGGCGTTAGCAGGTGGTATGCAAATCAAAACGTTTCACACACATCAGGACATTTAATTAAAGTTAACACAGAGCCACTTTCTATCCTATTTTGGATATTGTCCTATCCCTGGTCACCAATTTTATCGAGAATATCCTACGACTAGAAACCAAAAGAGACTCTAACTTTGCTGCCCGACAATTTACTGGCTGCTGCTTAATTCCTCAACGGATTTCATCCTTCTAGCGGATTTCGGAGGAATCATTCGCACGTGCATGATTAAAGGGAACGATTCTGCAGCTTCCTCTCTATTTGCTTTTTGATTGATGATAAAAATCTAAGAAAATTATGTGCTCTTCCTACTGGGAATCTTTTTAGCTTTCGCTCTCCTACATTTTAGATTAGTTATATTCGACCATATCTGACATATGCGGAGTGATTTAGGTTCCAGTCCTGCTTCTATGTTTCCAAATGACTGATTGGAGAACTATACTATGCTACCAGCGGTCAAAGTTGCGATTCGATCCGTTTTTTAAGTTTCCTTCCTGCTAACCATACACCGTTTCGTTGTTCACATAAGGCAACGAATTTTCCCAGGGGAGAGTTTTTGAAGTAAAAAAGAGGCTGTGTGGAAAGAACATGTATAAAAGTTAAAATACAAGGAAACACTTGGTCTTCTTCCTCAGGCTTCTCACTGAGGATCCAAAGCGTATAAAGCGAGATATCGTCAGTCTGTCTACCTACCTTCCTTAGCTAGGAGACCCAAAACATGCAAAGTATGCAGAGAACGAGGATGTTAATGAGTGGGTAGACAATGGTGTGTGAAAACTGAAGTTGATGTGACGTGGTCGGGACCACCGCGCCTCCTACCACGGTGAGCTCTATTCACTGGAAGCGTAGTTGTGAATAGCCATGATGATTTGTCTCTGCAAATTTTCATCTGCCTGGCGAGGCCATTATTTGCACTTTTCAGGGTTTGCATCAGCAGAACAAGTCCCAAAACTGGCTCCAACCCCCTTTTACGGAACAAGATGCAGATATACTTGTGTATAGTTGAAAAAATAATGGACATGTAAAAGGACCCTTTCGGATGCCAGTGTAGACCTTCGACACTCCGTATACGATTAGCTGATAGAAGGAGAAAAAATGGTGTTCCACATTTTTGGTGGTACTCAGTTCGCCATAAGGACGGGGCAAAATTCAACAGATACAAGTTCACAGTAGGACAGTGCTGTGTGCTGTACATACATTCCCCAAACACGGAATTATTTGTCTCCCGGTTAACTCAACGTTTTTCTTGCAGACACTAGTATCGCAAGAATGGACTGACGTCCAACACAGAATGATTGAACACACCCCCGAATCACGTCCCTTTGGTGTGACCCTTGCCGTCTGCTTGAGTTCAGACCTTGGATTTGCGTCTAATGTTACCCAGCAAGGTCGGTACCATATAACTACAAAGTCTTCGTTCCGGATGTCGCCGCGCAATCAGGGCCGGAAAATGTTTTCAGCGTAGTTTTTTCCAACCTAAGTTTATATTCAAGTATTGTGTGCACAAAAAGCTTTGAAGCACTACTCTTGGTTGTTGTTGTTGTTCCGGTCGAGTGACATCAACGCTAACCGTGTTTACGTGCCATTTCAGATATGGTGCTAACGTCTTTTACCTATAGTCTCCACAGTTCGCGTTTCGTGACCTAGATGGCGAAAGTGTTGACATTGTGCTGCTGGTGTCTCCCGGCCGTAGTAGAACCGTTACATCTTCAGATTTTCCAAAGTCAAAGAGCACCTTCAAAGTTCAACATCAAAACGCAGTTCTAAGGAGCTGTCGAAAAAATTATTGTGGCTGATGACACACGTTCATCTGTAACATTCATGTTCCCCAAATCCGAAATGCAGATTAGGACATGATTGCTAAATGATGCATATATTCTGCTGCTGCACGCCTAGCTCAGAGTTGCTTCTACGAAGTTGATAGGAGAACAGCAGTATGATAGCCTTGGATACGTAGACTTACTGGGCCCGGTTGAGCGTGAAATGCGATGATAATGACAGCGAGAATGAGTACTTTGGCAAGTAGCATGGATGAAAACTGTGGAAAACAGATGAGAGAAACAAAATTTGATAGAACGTGTGAATCTGTTTGTGAAAATGTGCATCAAGTCGGCTACCGTAGACAATCAGCAGTGAAGAAAGGTTTCCAGGGAAGGTCATTCATTAGGTTATCTCTAACACAGCAAGAAGTATCTGATCGTCGGTAAATGACGGAATGGAATCCTTATTAAAAATTACCAAATGGCATCACATCGATAATCTCGTGAAATGAGTTGAACTTTCTTCCAAGGAGCCAGTTAATAGGTGGCCGCGTGATATGGTCTCTGCGATGAAGGATGGGTGGAAATATACCCTGCCTAAGTTTGGATTAATCACATTGCTGATCAGCTGCTCATGACTGTTGAGTCAGCCACTGGCCGAAAATTTCGGAATTCCTAACTCCCTGAGTTTAGTGAGAAGTGTAATGTCGATGACTCCCAATAGAGAGAAAACAGCTGTGCGGTTATTTTCCGGCTTTCAGCAAATGGTAGCTTCTCTGGTAGAATAAAATATCCCTTGGTAATGTAAGGGTGAAATCCATACTTGCCGCCCTGGCTGGAAGTATACCAAGTTCCCACTTGGATGTGGGCAAGAACGCGGAGATTGTTTGCCCAGAAAGCAAGTCTTCAACCAAGCAAAACATTTACAGACATGATATTGTTTCCATTTCAGCCATAAACTCATTGTGGCGGATAACAATAGATTTTGTATTCTCCCCATACAATGATTCTGTAGCGCATTATTTTCTAATTACGCAGAATTGCATAAAGATTAGGGTTAAGCACCTTAACGTGTCGAGTGAATCAAGCGGAGAAAAAAATACAATCTCAATTGCTGGTTTTCATGGCAATTTTCCATAAGGTTACACGGCTCTGGAGCCTTCAGTAAAGCGCTTCTAAACGCAAAATGTGTGTTTGGTGGAGCTAACCAATCGTAACTAGGAGTTCAGGAGAATAAAAATGCCAGGGCAACTTTTTGGAATAGACTCGGGTGAAAAAACACCAGGATTACTCCCCAAAACTATACACTGAAATCTCGAACATGGTGTTGTTTCATTTATTCAGAATACTGTCTTTGAACTGTACTAGTCGTCCACAGTTTTGGTCCGAAATTCCCGTTTTTAAACTTGAATACAAAAGTAAACTTTTATAAGAGCATTTCGGAGAGCTTCTGGGATTTAAGAAGTCTAAAGCCCGGTTACGAAATACAATGGATTTTGAAAATTCCTCAGTATTAGTTTTTTTTGTTGTTGTTTCGTCTGTGGAAGTCACAGGGTTATCATCTATCATCAGGGTGGTTACACTCATCTGGCGTGTTAATGCAGTCCATGGGTTAACATCTCCATGCACTACACTCCCAATCGCTCTTGAAATAGTGACCACATCAGCTGAGCTACATTGTTCTGGTAAATGGTGTAAAGCCGGTTCGATACATCACACTACTGAGGTTGCCTTAGTGAGCCTGTTTCGGAGATATTTTTTTTTGAAAGTTTGATCGTTTCAAAGGCGCGCTATCGAGCACACTTAGGACACACTTCACTTGGTTACCGTTTCAGGATTTGCAAAGAGATTTTCGCTTCAACTATGCATGTAACAATATCATACAGCCACCAGTGAGTACAGGGTTGCAACAGTAACCTACACAACGTCGCACAAGATCCATGGTAGAGTGGTGGCAACCGCTTCGATATCAGAGTCCAGTTACACACACTTAACTTAACATGGGAAGTACACACTTTGTGTAATTAAACTTTTATGTCTCCCACAAGAGTGATTTAAGGTTGCACCTTTATCGACGGTGTAAGCAAAACCATTGGTTTTCTCTGTTTTTGTAAAACCTTCGAGCTGTTTGTGATATTTTTGAATGCTTCTGGCCACACCACCACAGTAGGAAGGCAAAGTCGTCATAGGATATTTAGCAATGTAATTAGGTACCCAAGAAGTCATTAAATAACCATCTTAGTAGTCGATCTGTGGTTGGTAACCCAACCACATTCGAACCTTTTGTTGAAAGTCCTAACATGTAAGCGACATAAAGAGGCTTTACAGAAAGAAACTAACATTGAGCAAGCAGCAAGTTACAAAATATAGGTTCAGTTGCAAAGATCATAGGATCTCCTAGCTCGATATTCGCTCTCCTCGAACGTAATTATCTGTGGCGTATCATTGCTGAAAGTGATCCTTTCCGATAGACATCAGTGTGCCTTTAGAATGACTGAAGTCTGGGTGGTCCGCCTGTCTAATGGGCTCCAACGTCGGCAGAGTCAGTTGTTGGCAAACTATTATTTGCCAGTCTACCTATAACAGCACCTAGAGATCCAAACGCAGAACACTTAAACTTGACAAAGGCAAGTCAGAACAGCTATTGGCAGCAATTAGTAAAGCCTACTTGATTGGAATTTAGTGAACATTGATGAAGGCAGTATTCGAGCCCCCTGATTAATGATAAGTGCTTTGTCCGAACGAAAGTGATTCTGATGCGAATCTTACATTTCTTATGTTATCCCTGCAAGTAATCGACACTCACCATCGTCGGTGACAGAATTTTGGGGGTAAAAGGTTGGAATATAGTTTATAGAACCTGGAGAATGACTTTAACTGCACCAGGGAATATCAGTGATCTCAAAAACGACAAAACACAAGTCACCTAATTCTTCGTCTATTTGAAGAAAAACGTACCAGGAATAGAATGAATCGGCTTTGTACGCTGGCTCCGTACAAGCCAATGCAGCATAGAGCGGTGGTGCACAGGCCTATCCACAAGGCAATCTGCCCAAATGGCTCTAAAATTTAAAGGATCAATAGGATGTATAAAAATCTGAATTGTAGCGCTAAAATTCTGCAAGTCACTACACTTTTATTCATTTAGTCGGCCGAGAAATTTAAATATATCAGGCTGATCTGTTGCATGCCTTGTGGGACAAATAAGCAGACCTACTCAGCAGCACTGGATGGTCAGTAATAAATATACCTGACAGTGAGGGGACGTAAAAACTACCCCGCTACTGGACGAGATTACTGAGAGTGCTTGTTCGGCAGTACCTCAACCCTAAGCCATTTAAACCGTCGTTGTGGAATAAGTAAACGGGTTAATCGGTGTTGAACTAGATTTGAGACCTTTGAGTTTTTTATCGGGAATCTAACAAATATTGGGAGAGTAATCTTCACTCAATAATTACAAACACGAGGTTAGGCTTATTTATTCCACACCCACTAGATGTCCGATCACACCCATTTAGCAGGTTATCAGTTCGCTGTACGAATGTTGTTAGAGAACTCAGAACAGAGAGGTACATCTATTCAACAAACCGCCCCCCCCAAACCTCTTCAGCTCAAAACACATAAGGTGGACTATGAACGCTAATAGTTTATTCAGTTAAGCAGTGATTCGGAGATTGAGGTGGTGTTGGGGAACTACCTAAATTACTCTCTCGCTGCTAATAGTTTGCGGCCCAGCATGCTGAAAAATTGCAAAACTGAGAAGATAATGTCTGTGGGGTTGGAGAAAATTCTTGTACAGTCCCCCTCCACCGATTTCGCCACTTTTCGCATTTATCATGCCAAGTCTGTCGATTTTCTTCACTCGTGGTATGTGCGTGAAAACATAAACCCACTTGCAAACTGATTTGATAGTGGCAAAAAACTTGAATGAACTGGACGCAGCATTCATTGTAATATTAAACTGAATGTGCCGCACATTTCACTGTGAAAGCCATCAAGGTAATTCGCTCAGCATAACAGTATTTTTAGGGCTGATGAAGGCTCTTTATGCAGCTTGTCCGAACTTATATCATACACACATATGATTTTAACGGTCATTTTTACCAACTAATCACCTCCGGAGAAAAGGTGACAAGTGTCCTAGTGATTAGGTTCTCCTTCTTGAGAAAGCAATTGAGACGCGAAGTCCTTCGTTTCTTCAGAACGTTTACTAGTGGAGATGGTACATTTGGAAGGAAGCATCAGTTGCTCAATACAACACACTCTAGATTCCGAAAATTAGATGTCATTCAAGCGTATAAACTGCGAAATGCAAAGAAGTTTCCTAGATGAAAATAACACATTATATCTCCCATGTAAAGGCAAGTTGAGTGGGCGACTTCTATTTCCTCCTAACCGCAGTTTAATAAAAGAAATTCACAATAGGTCTGGCAATCAATTATTTCTTAATAATGTAATCAATAGAACTGTGTGATTGTAGCACCACAGGTAGTGTTGAGCCCCCGCTGAGACTCCACAGCTTTTGTGTAGTATAGCAAACCACCAGTCACTCTGATACAACCTTGATTAAATTTCCAGTTTTTCACTAGCCTGCCAAATGTACTTTTCGAGAGGATGCATCCGACAGAATGGATCTCACAGGGTACGTAACCTATGTTTCTCACACTGACATACAATGTGTTTCCAGCAAAATTGGAACACAAACTGCTCAACTACACACACACACAGTGCTGTCACTTGATTTTTCGCGTTCACTTCTGTTGGGAAGGCCATAGTTTCCGACTTCTAATTACCAGACTGAATAAAAAAGAACGGACTAGGCCAATCTTCCATGTTAAAATCTCTCACTGCTTGAGGTTCATTGAGTTTCGAGCACTGGTAAGAAGCGGTGGTCATGCAAGCGGGAAACAGTTAGCTAAAGCCTCAAAATAACGACGCTCATGTCACCGTATGATTAATTTAAATAACACGATGTAATGAAGTAATCACTGTAGATTCATGCCTACCCACAAACTCCAGTATGGCGGCTAAAACCATAGTCTTGGCGGCTTCATTTTCTGTGAGGCCCATGTAGGTGAGGTAGGCGTCCACCGGTTCCATATAGTAGTTGTACATGGTTCGATGTCCCCAGGTGAATAAACATCCGACTACGAAGGATATTATGCCAGCGCACTGGAGGTAGTGAGATAAATGCGAATAATGTGTCAGCTGTTATCTGTGAAAGTCGGTAGACATAGAACGTGTGCATCATGTTAGGTAAACCACAACAGATGTTTAGGTAGGGAGATTAGCATGCCGCCAGGATGGAACAACGTAAACATTCAGAACACAACCCCTTTGCTTCTTCTAATCATCGAAGTAAGCGGCTTTGCTTAGAAATGCGTCCTCATTGTTTAGGAATTCCTGGCACACTGGACAAGCTGATAACCATGAATCACTTAGGGTCTATGTCTTGATCTCCTTTGGACTATTTGAGTGTCTCTAAGCGACGTGTATAGGGAAATAACGATAGATTGAATACTTTGCCGTTATCCCAGTATATATTTGCGTCCATTCAATGTGTATTTTTAAACGCTTCATGGACACTAAGATTTTCCGATGCATATTTCATCCCCTGGAAACCGGTAACCTTATCATAAAAAACCAAGCAGCATATCGGTTTCAGTACCAATTAGACCCAAATGGGCCCGGCTAGGAATCATGGGATTAAGCTGCAGTGAGAGCAGCAAGCGGGATTCCGGCCTGGTAGGGGTTGCGTTGACCAAATCTTCACACTTCGTCAGGTGCTAGAACAACGCCATACGTATGGGCGACCCACAATTCTAGTATTCTTGGATTTCCAAGGCGCATTTGACTCGGTTGACCGGTCTGTTCTGCTTGACACGCTTGCCCACCAAGGAATGCCCCGGAAGTTCGTGAACATAATAAGCTCTTTGTATCCCAAGACTTCCGGACGTGTGAGAGTATACGGCGAGCTCTCCAAAAGCTTCCGTACACAAAGTGGTGTCCGTCAGGGATGCCCACTCTCCCCATTCCTGTTTAACTTCGTGATCGATGAAATACTGAGACGAACGCTGGAAGGTCTCCAAAACCCCGGTGTTCAAATAGCCTCTGACGAAAACCTTGTCGATCTGGAATATGCAGATGACATCGTTCTCATTTTTGAAGAGGAGGAGAAGGCGCAGGTGTTTTTGGATGAACTGACCAAAGTCATCCCGTCCTTTGGTATGCACTTTGCACCCAAAAAGTGTAAGGTCATGCTCCTGGACATGCAGTCACTGAACGCGCAACTGATAATCCAGGGAGAGGTACTGGAAGTTGTGGAGCGTTTTACATATCTTGGAAGTTGTATTAGTTCTGATCGTAGTGTGACGGATGAGGTAAATGCACAAATCTCAAAGGCTCGGGTCACGTTTGCTAATTTGAGACACCTATGGCGTCAGAATGGTGTGTCCCTGAATCTCAAGGGACGTGGGTATCAAGCTACAGTGCGGGCTGTTTTGCTGTATGGCTGTGAGACTTGGCCTGTTCGAGCAGCGGAACTGAGACGTCGTCAGGTGTTCGACAATCGTTGTCTCAGAACCATGACTCGTGTGGGTTGGTGTCAGCGAATCCGTAACGAGGCAGTTAGAAAGCGAGTTTTGGGTTGTACAACGGGTACTTCCATTTAAGCATGTGTCCAGCATCAGAAGCTGCGTTGGTTGGGACATGTGTTGCGCATGCCTAATCATCGTTTGCCGAAGAGAGTGCTGTTTTCCATGCCCGATTCAGAGTGGCGTAAGCAGAGAGGTGGCCAGCCTTGACCTGGCACAGGGGTATGATGTCATGCTATCGATGATGATGATGGTGATGATGATGCCGCACTTCCTGAGTTTTTCGCTTGACTTCCCTACATATTTATGACAGATTAAATCTCACTACTTTAGAAATCAAGTAGCTTATCCAGAAAAAATAACCGTGAGGCTAGAAGGCCGTCAGTTGAGAGGCGAATCATTAAAAGTACAGATTCTATGCGGTCATCTTTTATGCGATTTAAACATAGTAATGGTGGTGCGAATCTCATGTATATTCAGTAACCGTAGGACGTCTGCAACGATTTTGTCACCTAATCATCCAATAGTGCTGGGATAATAAAAACTGAACCGCCCATGTCTCGAAGGGTGAAGCGACATTCTGCACAATATTGTCTCGCTGCCTGGGTGGTCATGACTCGCGAATTCCCAATATAGATGAACCATTTCTAAACCACTGAAAAAGGGAGAAACAGTAAAGCATTTATAGGCCACTGTGTTGCGGCGACTGAATGCACAGCAGTAGTCAAGTCAGGAGTGGTCAGGCTGTTTGCGTGTACGTGTGTGGGTGTATTGAGCGTTCAGCGGTCATGATACAAGAGAGCGCCATGAAGGTTTTTAAAAAAGTAGTTGACTTATTAATGGAGATGTGCTAACTGGTTTATAACGAGCACGCAGAAAAATTTTCAAACATGTGCGGCAAACATTGTCCCCTGAAAAGTGACCCTTAGTGGGAGCACATGTTGGGCACTGAAGTAGATGTTTCTGACTTAACCTACGTAAGGCGAGCTGCGCTCGGTTGAGCGTCACAGAAATTTCGAAAATAATGTACTCCAGCTAGTTGAATTGTTGTGATTAGAAAACACCTTCAAAAGCCCGGCACGGCTGTCGGTGCTATTGCCTTCCAGGATGGGGACCGCCTGATCCCTAAAGTACATGGCTGCCAACCATTGTCAGTGGCGATCTTGTTGTCAGCTTCTATCCAGGTTGCATGAGTGAGTGTTTGGAGGTGTAGACACCTCGGAATGATTGTCGTAAGCTAGCACCAAGTCCCTTCCCCATCCACCTTTATTCTTTTCTTCACAATAAGGCTTTCAAATAAGTCATGGTTGTACGGCAGCGAAGCATCACTGTTGAACACTGATGTCATGCTGTCGATGATGATGATGATGATGGCTCACGAGATTACGAAAGGTAGTGGCCATGGTCAACGAAATTTTAAACTGTGGAGGCCTTGGAATTTCAGTACAGCCTGTGATATAGTCAAATTTTGCAGAATCCCCCTGAAAAGGCTTTGAACTGCCTGCAAGTCACAGAATAAACAACTGCATTCCGTGGCATGCGACAAAGACTTCACCATCACCAAATGCTTCTACTCACAGTGCTCAAGAGGTGATAGAGTGCTCAAAAATGAGAGAAAATGACTGTGATGATCAACTGAAGGCTACAATAAACAGAAAATGTCTCATCTGTACCCACACAAATGGAAGCGCCCCAAACTTGCATCAGCATAGAGGGAGGGCGCATTAAATTGACGCTTCTTCGGAGGTTCCTACAACACTTTACTAGATGGAGTGAGAACGATTTATTTTAGATGTTGTGTAATGACAATACAAGGCAAACTTCTACCATATACAGTAAAATCACTTGTGTTCTTTATGGATGCATTATTAGAGGCATCATGCAGCAACCATCATCGTAGTCAGCAGCGATTGGGACCAGACCTACTGCCTCCGGGACAGGCTTGCGTGCTGGCAAGCAAACAAGAACAATCATAAATTAACAAAAAGCACTAAAGAATCACATTATTACAATCAAACTTACAATGAGTAGGATGCAGATTCCGATCACCAGGAAACGGCACGGAACGCTTGAGCATGCATCTGAAAGATATACATTCTACATTATGAGCGTAGTTCACACACGAGCGTTGTAATATCAACGTGCGTCCGACACTTATTGGCTATTTAAGTAAAGAATTCATAGTTCAACTAATTAGACAGTAGGACGAACCAAAATAAATGGTAAATAATTCGTTGAGCTCATCCGCTGCACCCCAAGGTAGATGAAGCGGAAAATAAACTACTGACAACTAAAGAAAATCGCCCGGAAAATTCCCATTTAGGATGATAACAAAGATGGGTTGATGAACGTGTCTTTGGTAGGGCCCTTTGAACTAAGAGAAATTGATGTTTATTACGATTTTGTGGGTACGGACGTCATCCAAGGTGATGTGATTAAACAGCTAAATATTTCACTTTCTCCTTTAACGTTCATCTCCACATCATCATGCTTTGATTTGCTGATGGCTCCCAACAGGCCTGTGCGTGTTTTTCTTGGGGTGTCTGATGTTTAAACCTTTACCCATCGTGGCTCAGTGCAAACCGTTTCCCATTTATCTACTGTGCACAAATGTCGTGCTAATCAGTGACCATTGACTGGCAGAGCTGTCTCGGATCCTAGCTAACTTTTTATGTATACACCTACGTATGTGCGTATATACATATATATATATATATAGGCCTACAAAAAGCTCTTTTGGCACGGTGAACAATAGTGTTAGATTAGAGGTAGCCGTTGGGGAATTTAGGGGCTGGGGCTGTTTCTGCATCCAGTTTGTGACCAGTGATCACAATGCATCTGGTTTATTCAGTCAAAACGAAAACGGTAAAACGAAAATTGGGCAAGCGGTTAGCATTTGGTGTTAGTGATGTCGGGGACGCAAAAGTCTATACTGAGTACACGTCCAGTCAACCAGAGATGAATACGTGTTTCAAAGTGTTGTTTGTTATCATCTCTGTACACTGTAGCCTGCTTGTGGATCGAGCTAAAAGGTTGAGTGTTCAGTCCGGGCTAGCCTTCACCCGAGAAAAAGTCTTCTGCAAGAATACGTTAAAAGATTCACATTAGCCGAGGGCCAAGGAGCAGTTTTCTTAGGGCAAGTATTTTCTCTTGAACGATAGTCTTGGAGGACCAGTCTTCGTGGGGAGAGCAGCTGTCCAGAGGGTCATTTTCCTCTCATATTTCTGACCTTATTTACTACTTGCTTACTACCTTAAAGCAGGTAAGCACCCTTAAGGCCTTATCTTGCGTGACGTGTTATTTTGAAGATTAACATCACGCCTGTAGGGCCGGACGAATATCTCTGAGGGATTTCGCTTGAAGAAAGTCATCAGAGCTGGTAGTATGTACCCGGAATATCACTCAACTCAAGTCTTTGGGCTTTAGCAACACTGGCACCCGTGGACTGTTGTACTGCAACCATCTCTTGTTTTCTGCAATATTCAGCGAATTATTGTCAAAAGTGCAAGTAAATGTTCATATCACTGAAATTCCCAGCGATGCCACGAATTTCCACAAAATTGCCCGTTTCTGCCTGCGCATTAATCCAACCGTAGTTTTTATCTCCATAATCCAGGAAAGATTAGTTCCAGTAATACCGTGGGGATGGTGTTACAAGACAAGCGCGTTTTGTCCCCTTTCGAAGGGGGTGGAATTTTTACTACGCGACTGTTTTGCACTAGATGGTGAGTAGAAAAGGACGTTTTTGTGAACTATTCAGGGGATGGCGTTCCATCAGATGGGTCCATCTCGTGAGGGGATACTTTGGCCCTTGAGGCCTGTAACATGACCTTTCTCGGTCAAATATGCCTGCTACATATATCAGCTATTAACAGTACAATTGAAGAACCACACAAGTGACCGTCGCACTTACTAGATCCAGCGTTCAACCATGGACAAACCGATAACTACAATTAATACTACAAGAACCAATCCTCTTTTTCGGCACCATAGGGTGAAACAAAAACCGACCATCTCACCCAGTAAACCAGTAATTGTAAAAGTTAATATCCAAAGGTTACAAGAGAAATTTACGGGCCAGCTGTTAATCATCCCAAGGAGTAGTATGGTTCACAAGTTCCAACAAAACTCCTCTATTTTTTTATCATGAACAGCTGTTTCCAACCCAGTTTCCCAGTTGCTTTATGAGGATAGACTGAAACAATCTGCACTGCGTATTAGGTTCCAAACAAACGTGTTTCGCTTTTTCAAGTCCTAATTCTGTCTACTCCGAAACAAAGCATTCGCACTTTTCCATGCAGTAGCAAATCAGAATTTACCGTCAGTGTGTGCATCTCGAACTGCAGTTGCCCAAATGCCTGAATTGTCCTTATCTTCGTTCATGCAGAGTAATCAAAGTTTAACCGAAATCAAAAGCTTGCAAAACTCGTTTGCTTTCATTCAATAAAGAATCGCATATCCGCTGTTAACGACTTGCCGACCTTTTTAGGTAGTCCGAATGGACTCAGAACATGGTTAAAAACTTGCCAATCGGCTTATCGATATTTTTGGCTGTTGCTAAAATACACATAAAGATACTACTAGATTCAGTCCCTTGTCCACAAGCTCTAGATCTAGGACATCGAATTATTCTGCTTCTGAGCTGGGCGGTAAATATAAGCACAGAAATCCTCTGCTTTGTTCTACGGTGTAGAGCTTTCTTTGGCACCAGCAAGCTTCCATCGAGTTGTCTCCTAAACAACAAAAAATATGCAACCCGGTCTGCTATCATTCTCCCAAACAACAAATCTGTGAAAGCATATTTATCTCATCATCAAGTGATCATATCTTGAAAAACAACCATTTCTTTTTGCACGTTGCTACGGGTTTTTGAACTTTTTTCTCCTAAGCCGAAACATCATTTGAAACTAGTATCAAAGACTGTCGAATTCCTTCTTATTACTCCCCGCTGAATAGTTTTCATATAAATCATCAGTCTAAAAGGTAGTTCTTATTCACTCTGAAAATACATCGACTTTAATGACTGAGCTGGTTCGTCTGTCAGGTTCCTCATAATGAGTAATTAATGGAATCCAATGTGTGTAGGGGTAGCCGATTTGTAGTACTCTAAGAATTATTATTTTTTGTTACTCTTGCTTAGGGGCTACCGTAGTTTTTTACCAATCGTTTAATAAGCATCTTCTCCTAGGCCCATGGCCTGAAACAGCGTACTGCTGAACTACACTGTTGAACCTGTCTGCAGGTACTACCCCCATAATTCCTCAACATTTTTCCCACTCCATCCAGTTTCTGTTGTAACCTTCAGGCAATCGGCTAGCATCATTTTGGTAGCCAGATTTAATTCGTATACGCACCTCCGTTTATCTAACAGACAGGAATTATTGTATTATAGTTATATTATAATTGTTATCATATTACGATATGTGACTTCGCGGACGAACAGTGAGATTTCACATATTCAACAGCTTTCATTACCTCCGGCTTAATCGGTTTTGACTGGTCTGGGCAAACAATACATTTGGAACTTTCCCACACATCAGATTAAAAGGTATACATAGGTGCTTCGGTAGACCCACCTATGGGCAATGGGCTATACTACCCTTATTTTATGGTTTCGAACATTAACAGAGCTGGGCCGTTGAATCAAATTGTGGCATTTATAAAGCTCACAACATGATGAAGTTTGCCTTTGGAGCGGCTAGTTTTACAAAGGAATACACGGCTTACACGAAATGCATGCTATAAAGTGTACCAGCATAGGTTTTTAGTCCATCGATAGATTTCGATTCGATTCATCTCAAAGCACCATTACAATAGCTAGAAAGCCAGATATAATAAATTTCCAAGCTAATTTTTTTTAAATGTTAATTCGATCCATGTAGATCTGGGTCCATTTACACCGACACGTTTGTTGTGCACGTGAATAGTAATGACAATTGAACTTCGAGTCCAAGACCCGTGCAACCACCCCGCTCCGGTCTGTCGGCAATTCAAAGCAAGTTCATATCCTTTACATACATTCGTAACTACAACCGTTTGTCAAGTCAAAAGGTTTCTGGTTTATCTACATGACCGTTTGAGTCTCTGTTCGAATGAGGCCGCTATGAACATAATCCGGTTCACCGTGCAGCAGTTTTAAACAGCTTGTTTGAATTCCTTTTTCTTCACTACTGACACAAAGATTATTAGCATCCAAATGCACAGTTTAGGCAGTCTGTCGTAATTTTGTGAACTGTTTGTTAAAATATTTCACCCATACCAGAGTGTGTTTGTTTTTTTCCAGACAAATGGGCCTGATTTTCCCCCCCAGCTGGGCACTCAGTTATGTGTGGACACAAACTATTGCCACAACAAATGGAAAAACCAAGCATACAAGGACTTTTGCCCGCCTAGATTGTTCACCCTTCCTTGATAATTTTTATATATTAAAGATTTCATCATTTGCTTTGACGTTTCTGATCAAAACTTTATGGTTTAAAGCAGTGTACAATTGGTTGTGGCCTACGAAACAAAAACCTCTTGGAATTATCTTACAACTGCCTAAGCCTGGTAGTGAAATGCTCTGAATACGCTATTGCCATTGCAGTGCTCGTGGTAGCCATGTAGATGTCCAGCAACCGTATCTTTTTTGGCGATGCAAAGCAGTAGTTGTTATGTGGAAAAACGTTTTATTTTTTATCGTTATATAGCGTCATCATGAATTTGTTAAGTCCCTTCCTAGAACAGTTTCTAGTATAGTAGTAAAGTAGAAATCTCAGTGCTATGTTGTTTTCTTCAGTGACATGTGAAAAGACACTCACCAAAGTGTCGCTTAGTACAATCAAGTCAGATGAAGAATCCAGAATATTTTTGACAATACATCTCCACAGATAGTACATCACAAAATTGGAAATTGTGTGCCATCCTTTTTAAGTTGTTCCAGTGAGACATCCTCATGGATATACGTATTTTTTTTTACATGGTTCCAAGTTTCAATGAAAAGAAATTGTTACTTTCTTCATTTACTCGAGACGTACAAAAGTTTGTAAGGTTAAGTGCTTTAGATAGAGCTGTAAAAGGTGCTTGATTTCCCATTTAATTTTGGGCGGCACTGGATAGGTCAAACGCTCCTCATGTGGCACGCCTTAAAAGCTTTAAACTGATTTGATACTCAGTCGTTCTGCATGCTTGATCAACCTATAGATTTGTTATAATCAAGTGCACCACACAAAATCCAGACTGTAATGGTTTGACCAAAATTGTACGTTTCCTAATCAAGTGCACCACACAAAATCCAGACTTTAGTGGTTTGACCAAAATTGTACGTTTCTATTTCAAAAGCATGCCAAATCGGTCTAAATTGCCTTTTGACGGTCAACTGCTTTGTACTTTTGTGAGGTATTCTTAGGTGCCGGTGAAGGGTTATCCTTGATTTGTGACTGTGACAAGCTGCTCCATACATATGAGACAGCAAGAAGTTAGATTGTGGGTTGAGTCAACAAGCAAAATTTGGCATTTCTACATTGAAGCCCTTGCAACTGTCAAATGTAAATAGGAATGTAGGCATTCCTGTTGTAAAAAAGAGTAAATGGTGTTTTTGGACATTAAACGGTAAAAAGCATAAAGGAATCAATGATTCAGACAGAATAATGATAGAGACAGTAATAAAGAAAGTCCCTTTAAAGAACCAGGAGTCAATGGGTATATAAAATGCCAGGACATTATAGTTAGATTTTGCTGCAAATACTGGAAAAGTGAGAGGGAAAGTAAAAAGTTACCACTGAGTGTTCTGTACCTTCGGATGACTCTGGAAAGACAAACAAAAAGACATAACTTTAGCGACGCCGTCCAGCTACGTCGCCCATGTAGAACAGTTATAAGACAAACAAAAAGACATAACTTTAGCGATGCCGTCCGGCTACGTCGCCCATGTAGAACAGTTAGGTCATATGTTCATCAGCCACCGGTGGAGAGCTATAACTCAAGGCTACCGTTCCTTCTGCGTCACGTAACTTGATTCGGGTCACGCCATTGTGAGGGCACGTCTGACGGTTTACTTTCTTTTGCAAGTCAGTACGGAACATGCTTATCCAACGTCGTCAGGGAAATACCACAGCTTGGAAGCACCGATCTGAGCAAACTCAACTACTCCACAGTTAACCAAAACTGTACTGGTAAAGATCACGTGGAGGAAGCGTGGCAAAATATGAAAGAAGCTATGTAAGCAGCGTTTAGTTTTGTCTTTCCGACTCCTCCAGAACGATCAAACAATCACCGGGTATCATGGAGATCACTAGCACTGCTTGGTGCTAGAAAATCCATGCCAACAGGCAACGAGTACGCCAGCGCACGCAAATTTATCAAACGCCAAACGGTATCGAGACTAAGGAAAGATCAAGAGATTTGGTGGACGTAGAAAGTTCAGTAGATGGAGGAGGCTTTTAACACCAGAAACAGCCGTGCTCCCTATCAATTGATACAAACGACTGGCCATGGGAAAGTAACAGTCAGTGAAACGATAAATGAAAGTGGCTCAATGATTCACTCGAAAAACATCGACTGGAAAGATGGGCCGAATACTTCGATGAACAGTTTATTCGAATAACTACAAAACAAACTCTAAGGATATTTCATACAGGCGGATGGGATGTAGACCTTAATCGCCCGTCAGAGGAAAAGGAGAACCACGAGCCATCCGCACAAAAACTTGAGAAGGCACGGATACCGGATAATATATATCCGGACCTCATCAGAGAAGGCGGAGAAATCCTGGTGATCCATCTGATTAGACTGATCGATGTGATATGGTGTGAAGAAAGAGTGCCTGCATAATAGGAAAGCAGACTTCATCTCTATCTCCAAAAAGTACGCGGACGCTGTATGAAACACCCCCCCCCCCCCGGCATCAGCCTGGTTACTTTAATATCCAAGGTACTTTCTAGTTTTATCCTTCGGGGGTTGACTGAAGACAGAGAGAGACAGATCCGTTAAAGTCAAGTTGGGTTTTTTCTGTTGACCACATTTTTACCTTCCGAAAGATTCTGGAACAGCGATACTGCTTCTGGCAATCCCGAACAGCGAAAGCTGCTTTTCATCCTGTTGACTGTTAGGCACTAAGGCAGTGTCTGTGAAGCAAAGGAGTCCCAGCAAAACCTTCACCCTCCTTAAAGTGCTGTATGCCAACTACCGCGGGTGCGTGAAGCTCTACGGGAAACGCTCAGCTGAGTTCGTCACATAAAGTGGTGCAAGAGGACGTTACTCTCCTTTTTTCTCTTCAACACGTGCTAAGCCTCCAAAGCAGGCAGCTTCCAAATGCCCCAAAGCATTCGCTGGCAGATATTACGTAGGCCGACAACATGGCCGTTCTTGGATCTTACCTGTAATACAGATAACAATGAATAAATTTAATGCTTCTGCCTCGCGGTTTGACATGCTCTTCGCACCCGCGTAGTGAAAAGTGCTGCCTCAAAGCTGGGTAGGCTCGAGCGCATTCTTGCGGATAAGCCAACTGAGGTATTAAACAAATGTGTCTATCTGGGCAGTTGTGTCATTTCCGAGGGTCCCGCGAAAGATGATGTCTCCGTCCGGATTGAGAAAGCCAGAGCAGCTGTACTGAACCTGTATCACTTGCGCCGTAGGCGTAACATTAGCTTGTCCGATAAGGGTAAAGTTTATAATGCTGAGGTGCGCATTCTTGCGGATAAGCCAACTGAGGTATTAAACAAATGTGTCTATCTGGGCAGTTGTTTCATTTCCAAGGGTCCCGCGAAAGATGATATCTCCGTCCGGATTGAGAAAGCCAGAGCAGCTGTACTGAACCTGTATCACTTGCGCCGTAGGCGTAACATTAGCTTATCCGGTAAGGGTAAAGTTTATAATGCTGAGGTGTGCTCCATATTATTATGCGGGCTGAAAACCTGACCGCTGTGCACTAAGGACATCCAAGGACTCCCACTTTTCGGCCATCGATGTCTTTGATGCGTTGCTTGGATCTGGTTGGAACATCTGATCAGTAATTTTGAAGTACGCCTAATGGTTTTCGGAAGAAATAAATCACCCACGATAGAGGAGCTAATCACACTCCGTAGATTGCGCCGGCTTGCTCAAGTGCTCTGTATGCCAGTCCGCCGAATTTCTCGAAAGATTCTTTTCGTCCAATTAAGTGCATGCTAGAAATGCGCCATGGAAGGTCACGCAATGACTTGGCAACAAAGCATGCAAGCCAGTACCAGCAAAATCAATTTCGTTGGTCATTGTCGCTTCCCTGGCTGGGAACCCGGAGACGGGACGCATCAATGGTAGAGACATTGTCAGACATAGCAGAGGCGCGCCTTAAGTGGTGCTCATACATCCAAGCTATTGCCTTCTACGCCTAGCTCTCCACTCAGTCTGCCAGATTAAATGTCCACTGACAACCTTGTGTTTACAGATCTATTATATCATCGACCGCTTCCGCAGCTGTCTTCTCCATCCCCAAAATATCGGTTGAACAAACTGTGGCAGGTAGAGCCACTGTCCGGCAAGTACGAGATTTTTGCAGCTAATGAGACCATTTACAAAAACCCTAGAATAACAAAGAAGAAGAAAACCGAAGCACAATGACCCTCCAGTCTACAACAAACGTCCGACTTGCCCGCACTTCCAACGAGAAAAAGCAATAATTCATCCGTAAGCTTTTGAATTTTGTTGGCTTCTTAGCCATATTTTGCCATCTCCGCTAATGATCAAAGAAGCAGAGTATACCAGTAAACTCCCAAGAGAAATTACGGAATGAACTCTTAAGGCAACCCTACAGGAAAGTAGCGATTCTGCTACAAAGCTTGTGAATGATTTTCGGCGCTTTTTACGTCAATTTCCAGCTATTTTTTCCGCTAAATCGTGATCTCATATACACTCTATATAGGTTGTTAAACTGCGTTATAATTAAACATTCTTTTGGGAATCTTTTTGGTGATGATTTGGAAGGCAAATATCTCGCGGAGGACATCTCTCATCAACGTTTTACTGATATTATCATAGTTTTTGTACCACGTTCTATTGAGTGGATGTTATTCTTAACTTAGACTTAAAATACCGTTGTTGTTTTGTATAATTCTGACAGTTAAAGATAATTAAGAGATGCTCGGTAAAGCCTCTATATAGTGAATGATCAGTGGCCTTAGCTGCAAGCCCGTCGTTCATCAGCCTGATATAAAGAAGTAAGCGCACTTGGGTTGATAATGCAATTGCGGGTTCAAGCCCAATTTGTTCTTGGAGCTGTCTGATATAAAACAAGTTGTAATCGGAAGCCAAAGACTCACGGTAACTCTTATGTCAGACGGGCAGCAACTAAGTATTTTCAATGTGAACGACCCATAGATCCCCAAGAGATGAAAATTGCTACAGGTCGGCTGAGCAGCATATCTTTAAGCAGGGAATTGGGATGGTCTATAAATTTAGGGCTTCGGTTTACGTGGGAATAAAAAGCAGCACTCCTATCCCTTCTTTCCCGGATGACCTAATAGCTGAGGTCAATGAAGGTAACATTTGTATGCCATGGTTGCTTGGTTTAAGCCATGGCTGTTTCACAACAAATAAATTAAACTGTGCTTATATATTCAAACGACCTTATAAACACGGCCTTGTCCTTGCTGTCATATCAGCTTGAAGACACAGGGTCGAGTTTTTCTTAATAATATACGTTCTTGATATAGAAGCTGGAAGGTTAGAGCGCGGCCTAAGTCGGCTGGTTCAACAATCTGTATTTGCAATATCAACAAAATTCATCATGTATTTTTGATTATATAGTCTATAATGCCGTCAACGATAAAGTTGGTTGCGAAGATTAGGCAGGAAGAAGTTAATGTGACTTCATGCCGTGGATGGAGCCTAAATGGTGGGGAGAAGCTTGCGGGCAAGATACGTAGTGCTTGCAAGTCTACTATTGACATCACTGTAATGTCTAAAATCTGTGTCTCGTCTAGTATCTAGCAAGCTGTGGCCATTGGAATAGTATGTATGCTGTCACTGCGCAATAGCCCTGGCCTCTCCAGTTGCCTCGGCCACGCAAATGATCAGTCTTTTCACAAGGGACTTTAAGCTCCAGTTCTGCATTACCGATGATGTTGCTTTGGTTTAATGTGTTAGGTTTGTTAGTGTGTGGCCCTAGGTTATATCATTCTCAATGGAAATTATTTAGAGGTTGGCTCAGGAGAGAACAAATGCTCCCAAGCTTACGTCTCAGAGTCATGACCTCAAATATGCATTTCACGCAGCAGTTTGTGTTTCTGTAATCTAAGGAGAATTTCGTCTCCTGGCTAGCCGGGTTAAAACAACTAGTTTAATATCCTCAGCCTTTGGGCAATACTTCGATGCCTCCAGCCAATCTCACTTTTGGAATTCCTTCAAGAACGAGAGAAAAGGATAACCCTAGGCGTAACTCGTCGTCATCATCATTAACAGCTACAAGAACCGCTTACTCGTTGTTCTTTGTTTCTAGCCTCCACAGATTCGTTCACCAATGGTTTGATCGGATGAGTGGATAGCTGCGCATAGGAGGTTGAGGCTGATGTAATCAATGCGTTAACACAGAATCGTGAGTAAACTTTTAATTTGACAAGTAAAGAGCTGTGCATTAAAGGCAACAGCTTGGATATATGAGTGTTATTAAAGACACGGCCGTGCAAAGTCTGATATGTCTCTAATCTTCAATGCTTCCCGTCTTCGGGTCCTCATCAAGGAAGGCGGCAATGACCAACGCTTTGCCTTTCTATTTTAAGGAAAACTGTGTTTAGAAACAGCACTTTCGAACGTAAAAAGGCAAGGGAGCTAAAGTAATTTTATGAAGAAATTTGGTGCTGTTGCGTTTGTTATGAGTGAATCATGTGAGAATACGTTCTCAAGAGGTTTTTAGATAGTCCACCTCCTTTGTGTTAAAGGAATTGGAACTGCAATTCTGGTTCCATTATTTGAGTAATCCTTGAGAGATCAATCATTGTGGTGGATAGTTGAATTCCAAAAAACCACCTTTTGGTGAATATTGTTCTTAGGTTTGCGAACTTAGTTATTCTAGTCCTCCACATAACTTTTGCTGGCTTCTTTGCACCCATAATGTGGTTATTTCCTCGAAGTAACTGTTTTCTTTTTAAAACATGAAATCTAGGCTTGCCCACGAGACTGCAGCTGTTGTCGAACAACTGAGCAATATGACAAGAGTTATAGCTCTGTTTATTTGTCTGCACAAATCCATTGCCGAACAACTGAGCAATATGACAAGAGTTATGGCTATGTTTATTTGTCTGCACAAATCCATTGAGGATAGACGTTGCGTCTTCTGTCATTTTGAGGCGTTTGTATATGACGACCTTGGAACTCCTAGTTGTAAATTTCCACAGACTTATGAATGGTGAAAACCGTAACTATACATGCTGGTTGGCTAGGGCACAAAACCCTGCTGAGCTTGGTGACTATCTTGAAATAAATCTGTAACTAGACCTTCAGTTTCACTGTTTCCTAATTATTGTGAGTTTTCATTCAGAAACGATCCTGAATTATTGTATCATATGTGACTGAATACAAGCTTGTATCCTAATTCAACCACTTTGTCAAAATTAGCAAATAAGATTTTCCCGCATCCTGTCTGAGCTCATAGTGGACTCTGACTTGAGAATTTGCTTAAACGTTGAGTGTACTCTGCGCTGCCCTCACGTTCCCTGTGTATCCTGTACAAAACTTAACAAGACCCCAAATGAGCAGCTATGCCTTGTACTTCAGTGGTGTCTTTCGAGGCAAATTACATCTCTATGGTCACGTGGTGTTGTTTTTAACCTGATCTTATCTTAAACCTACTTTTGCCATTTTGACTTGGGACTGAACATGGTTACTAACAGTTTTGGCATCCATAATTGTTATTAGAACAAGAACGTTAATTTCAGAACGCAGCTGGCACAGAACTAGCTGAAGCACATTAGAAGTATATGGAGTTCTTATCAGTTCAAGTAGTGAAATCGGGTAGTCTCACCTGAAACAAACTAAACTGCATGACTGCTTGAGACACAGACATCATACACTTAAGCATTTGGTTTGACTTTAGGTATTTGGAGTTTCACTGGTGTTACCATTGAGCAGTTTTACCAATCAGATTAAAGAGAGCGTTCATAGACAAGACCTAATTAGAGTACATATAACTTTTCTTAGGAACCCCTTTTTCTCCAAAACACTTGAGGTCTGATAGATGCACATAATCTGAAGGAGTTAACTGTAAATTACAGGATGATCCATCGTTAATTTCTAGTGTCAAAAATAAGTAAACATGAACTGAATGTGCACATTTGTTCTCTTTTTTTACGCTTTTCATCCCATGATTGTTATGCATCTTTATTTACAGCCATCGTTGTTAGAAATAGCGTGAGTATTTGGCATTGACGCATCCCTGCCATATAAACATGATGTAGTTGAAAGCCTTATTATGAAGAAAAAATAGAGGTCTACTGTGGAGGGACTTATAGCTAGCTTACTATAATCACTTTATGGTACGCGCATGTGATGACCACACAAGCTGATGAAGACATTTTTATCAAAACGTCGTTTTGTGTTTATTTGGATTTTGAACCTGTTTATGATTAGGTTTTTAGTAAACCATCATCATCATCACCATCATCAAAGACAGCAACCTCAGTATTGACACTGATGCTTCACTGCCGTACAACCATAAAGTTCGTCTAATTTCATATATATATACATATGTATTAAAAGCCATTGAGTGAAAAGAAGGGAAAAAGGGTGGATGAGGGAGGGGACCTAGTGCTGGCCTATGTCAAGCATTCTGAGGTGCCTACACCTCCAACCGCTCAATTAGACAATCTGGAAAGAAACTGACAGCATGAACGCCACTGACATCGATTATCCGCCATTTCTTGCAACGTCTCCAGCCAAGCACAGGCGGGGTCACGGGGACCCCATCCTGGAAGGCGTACAACACCAACAACACCCAAACTCTTCGTGATCTCTTTCACGCCTTTCTGCCAAGTCATGCGCTGTCCACCTCGCGGTTTGCGCCAGTCTGAAGGAGGCACGAAGAACAACACTCGCCTCGGTAGACGGTGTTTCGGCATGCGTAGCACATGACCGAGCCATCGTAGTCGGTGGTGCTGGATGATTTCCCCAATTGATGTACCTGCAGCACAACCAAATACCCGTTTTCTAATCACCTCGTTACTAACACGCTGATACCATCCAAAACCAGCCAAGCTTCTCAGGCATCGGTGGTCGAAAACCTGGAGACGCCTCACATCATCTGTCCGTAGAGGCCATGTCTCGCACCCATAAAACAATACAGCCCTTACTGTAGCCTGGTACACAGGGTTGTCCATCAGTTAGCAATAGCTAGTTAATTTACAAAATATTTTTAAATTTTACTTTTTCCCTATTATTTCAGACAGTCGAAAGAAAATGCCGGGCAGTTGTATTGCTGACAAAACAGCCGTTTTCTCAGTAAGGTCCTAATTTGTTTGTAGTAATTGATAGTTATTAAGTGTCTTACTGAAATCTGTCCAGTGTTACTCTTAAGTTTTTTAGCTTTTAGTCAATGGACTGACAGCGTTAGCTTTCATGATCCTCTTACATTGTTCGAAAAAGGCTTGATGTAATGGGCTATTGAACACCTTTTTGGCTTGCTTTACTACTTTTCCACAAGTTTCGCACTGTTCTAAAGCTGACAGTTTTAACGTTCAAGGCTTTTGTAGAACCATGCCCAGGTGGTGCGCTTTGATCTCCTTTCAGGCATTATAGCTACAGGTGTTGCACAACATCTAATTCCAGGCTTTATTCACACACAAACAACGGATAAGCGTTGTCTGTCTCTGAAAAACTTTAGGAACTTATTTCCTCATTTTAGTACCTGTGCTTGCGCATTAAACTTGAAATTGGGTCAGGTGGATTTACAAGCCCAGGTTTTGCAATCACTCTCTAAAAGTTGACGAAAACTTTGAAGGGCGGGACCTCGTCTATACAGAGTCTTGTGAGGTGAAGAACTGATGAAATTAGTGCCTCAATTTTTTCACTCATCCAACAGCTTAACTCGGTGGCTAATTCTTTGGGTACGAACAAGTAATTGGAAGTCTGCTTTCTTTGTTGCGCTAAAAACTGAGCGATGCGTCGCCGTCAAGCAGCCGAATTCTTGACCTGATTATTAGTGCTATACATCACTGTTACTCACGGGAAGCCCTTAGACAGCAATTAGACACACCACGTAAGCAGCCTGCGTCTTCAAACAGAGTGGCAGTGGTAAGATTGCAGCCTACAGTAATGCCTCATTGGAAAGCGAAGTGCAAATCCTGTTCATTGGTCTTCATATTGACAGTCACTGAAACAAATGTACATGGAATATTGGTGGACCTCTGCACATTAGATTACGAGATCTGATTGCGCCGATCCCTTGTAACCTGAGGGCGTATAATCACATCTGTGTCGGTAATAGAAAGATTGCCGTCATGCTGTGGGTTTGCAGGTTGGTCTGCCGATAGTTCGTGAAGTCTACTTCAGTAATGTGGCACAACGACTTGCTGATCTGCGTCTAATACTGGAAACATCCTGCTTGGCAATGGCATAGTCCAGGAAATTTAATGGTTCTTGAACTGTGCAACTTCAGCCACATTAATGTATGCTCAATCTTGGTCTGCTGAACACCCAAGGCTGTCCAGGAGTCTTTACATTCAAGACCATTTACTTCCGGCTAGGACGTGATCAGGACATATTTGGCCCTGACCAACCAAACACACTCCAAATAATGTCTTCACCAGAAAAAATACGCGTCTAATAGGCCAAATTTGTGGTTTGTGCTCTGTGCGGCCTGTGGAATTACAGTGTTGAGTATTAGGGAAGGTTGTGCGACTTCTCTTATTCATACGCCCTGAGTTGGCAGAAGAATAATGAGCATAACACTCACTTTTTGAACCCGGGTCTCTTTGCTGACATCCTACATCATCCATCACAATTCACAACCCTATTCACCGTCTACTCTCATTAAGTCACCACGGAAACGTATACGCTTTTTAATTTCCCACTTTTTCGACCGCGTGAAAGTGAAACCGAATTGAGACCAGTTCAAAATCGCGTGCTATGGCACTTGTCAAACTCACTGAAAGAAAGTGAAGTGAATTTTCTTTTTCAGGTTCGTATGTAGTCAAAGGCGTTTATGCTGCTGAGGAACGAAGCTGTGTGAACAATTCAAGGTAAAGTAAGGCTGCAACCCGCTGCATCTGAGCCCATTTCCACCCACAGCATGAAGTAGCTGGTTCCGGATCTCGGATCTTAGAGGACGTTTGACCTAAGAACGAAGGACCACGTGTTGGTTCGCTTAACAACAGTACTCGAGGTCTTGATAGTGATATTTTTAAGCTCAAAACGCGGATTCGTTTTAGACATTAAGTCTTCTAATTGTGTGCATTTGGTACGTGAAATTACCCCCTGGAAACCGTTGTTCACGCTGCTTCTGGGGCAAAATTAAAAGCGCCGTCAGATTTCACCATCTGAGCCTTTAAACTGGAAAGCTTACTATCCACCTCTGTGATTTTTCCGCTTGTACCTTTCACGTGGAACGAACCGCTGAACGCCAAGGACAAACCCTTCAAGGAAGCCTGGACGAAAGCGTCGATCCTGAATTGGTGGAGCTGTTTAGTTTTATTGATGTTCTTCCTCCCACTGGACAAACTTTTTCTCGTCTGGACGCCTGGGAAGTCGATACTCTTGGTATCAAAATCTGGGACCTTAGCAGGTTCTTCCAGGCAAAAAGTGCTACTTCTGCAGCCCTAAACAAAATCAGCAAGTTACGGTCTACATGATACTTTTACTGAACAAGGTGATCCAGTGATATACATGCCAGATTAACTAGACGTGCTCTGAAGTGCCGCAGGTTTACCCGGGGACTACTGCTCTTGTGCAAGACAGTTTGCCCACATCCTAGCACAACCGCACAACAACAGATACCTTTACCAAATGCCCCATGTATGCCTCAGAAATCTCAAAGCGTCTGTACATGTAGTAATTTTAAATGCCAGAGCAGATAAGTGGTTCGTGTTTCAGGATTTGCTGAGCCTCTCCACCCACATTAGTGGAACGCGCGGAGAAGCGTAAAATGGAAAGTAAAACAAATGTTGCTAGATCGCACTTGCCTTTCATTCTCACGGTGTTTCGGCACACAGTATTGAAGGAAAAATAATGATGAACAGGCTTCCGACCTTCCCGTCTGACTATTATTGCCCCTAGTTTTTCTACCACCCGTCAATGACTGCTATTGCCATGTTAGTGTCTAATTGTCTGTGTCTCAACATATTGCGTGCTAAACCTTGCATTTAGTGGTTCTGCATCAAACGTTGCATCAAAGATATCTCCTGACAAAATCCATCATGCAGTGACTTTCTGAAATCCCATCGGACATGTTCAAATTTCACTTGTTTTGGCAACTTCAGGTGCCGTTGACCTATGTACAATAGGATCTCTATATCTTTAAGCGCATTACAAACATAGTACTTAAACCTTGATTAAGCTTTTTTACTTTTTTGTCGGGGACCTCCCAGAACAAATGGGATGTGGGAAGAACCATCTCCCGAAAGATAACTCACTGTATTTGCAAATGTATGTCGGCCGCATGTCTCGATGAGGACGTCAGTACAACACAACATCTGTTGTGGGGTTTTGCGGGAACAGATGAACGTTTTCACACTTGGGCGATGTGATTGTTGTGCCCGGCTCACTGAACGACAAATCAGTAGCGATTGACCCGCCGGTCAGGGCTTCCTAGTCATGTAGCGTCACAGACGCTTGAAACCCACTAGGCAAAATTTTGGTTTCTGTTGTTGGGTTTTGCGGGATATTTATTGTTCGTATTCACACCACTCTCGTTTGAACGAACGCCCTCCTGTCTTGGTGTAACTATTCTGATGAATCCACACCAAAGGGAATCACCGAACTCGATTTTTGCTCTTATTTAACTTCATGAGCAGTGCATATCCAACAGCTGTGCAGGAGTTAAACTCCGGACATCTGACACATGCGTCCATCGTGCGCCGATGGGTAACACGCTCACCTCCCATGTCAGACGTTCGGGGTTTAAATCCTGGCACGGTCATTGGTTACGCACTGTTAATGAGCCCTAATAAATGCGAAACTCGAATCCAGCTCTTCCATTTGCGGCTGCTGAAGGTGCTTGAGTGTCATTTTGTGGAATATGATAGAATACAGTGAAACGGAAATCAGGTAATATTACAACGGCCGTATGTACTCTAGAGGTCATTGTCTGTTATGTACCTAACTTCATGCAGCCCAGAAATATGGAAATGCGTCTGATTGCTGGGAATTAGGTTGGTAGTATTTACACTCTACCGGTAGGTCGTTAAGGTTTGGTTGCGTTTCGGAAGGGTCTTGGAAACAGTCAGCGGATTTTTCCGTTTGTCCTTATAGCTGTCATTATGACTAGAAAATGGACGACCCTTCGAGCTCCTAGCTGTATCCAGCAAGTTGCCTTAACGAGATGGTAGGTTGTGTTTGTTGATATATGCTGTTGGCAAGTGTAAATAACGTGACAGTAATTGGCTTCCAGTTTGAGAACAGTCATTTTATCCGCCTGTATTGTATCATCGTTGCAGAGGCATACATGGAGTATTGCGTTTGGAACGTTGAGTTAATGATATCCGAATTGTATAAATTTACACCGTAGGTGAAGTTAATAGGCGGTCCTTTTGAAAACAAACAACGAAAACTGAACTAGAATCTAATGGATCCACGTCTGCTGGTTTATCGAGAGAGTTGAACACCGAATGAAAGGTTACTTTAGTAATACATTTACCAAGACACCTACTAGTAATTGTTGCCAAATTAAATGTACTAGTGCATATGTATTCTGAAATGTCAATGTCAAGCTTTGGGTCAAGAAAAGCTCTTCAGCTTTCAAAAATATCTTTATGAAGTGTACCCGCATGTTTGTTGCATAGCTTTGGAGTTCATGTGCACCAAAAACAGACAGGTTGGATTAATTCTATATAGCTCATCCCTTCTCAGCAAATATGGTGCATGGTTCTACAATAACAATAACCCGCACGTGCTCTTCCCTCCACCGATTAGACGCGCAGTGTATAACTGAACGGTCTTCTATATGCACGCCGCCCACATGCCGCAAATAAGAATAAAACTTATGGTATCACTTGAAATGTGAACCCACATGTGAAAGTCACAAATGGCCACTGGTCTTACCTTTGGAGGATTTTCACCAGACGCATTTTTGAGAAAAGTAGGTGTACAAGGGCCGCTGAATCATTACTGAATGACGCTGGTTGCACCTAGCAACGTGTATGAGCAACACGGACCCCGCGCCCAGTATCGAACATTTGGGTGAGCCGCAAGGTGCGAGCAAAGTAAGGTACATCTCGAAAGTAAGCAGGGCATTTGCATATAAAATGTGCACATAGCATCCCATTAAGTGGATAAAAGTAGCAAATTTCGTCACACATCTTGCACGATCTGTGGATCGTTCCCTGGTAATTTGCTTGGTATCGCCCTAGAAGCATTCAGGCAGTGTGTACTGGTGGCGAGGTCAACCATTACAAGTGGCGTAATTTAATAGGCGTTCCTAATTGGGCATCGTGGAAATGATATAAGAAATGTAAAATGTGAGCTGCCGAGGATAATGCCATTTGTTGGAATCCAATGAACATCAGGGAGAAAACTCAAATCATCATTTTAAATTGCTCAACGAGGTTATGGGTGTTCATGCAACATGGCCAAAACAGCCTAGCCCATGTGCACGACCAACCTGCTACTCGTGAACCACGATGCGTGGTAAACTGGCAAGATACAGCTTACCTACATGGAGAACGAGGCCCATCCATTCCAACCAGTATGTGTTAGTTAAATATGATGTTGAATTTTGCTGGGCATTTTGATGAATACGTTTGTCCCGACGGAAAATTCCATGGCATCATTCGTGAATAGTGGTCAGCAGATTATTGTCAGTAAGGGGGTCCCTGTGGCTGGCAAAAGACCGATTCGGCTACCTACACTAAAAGCCGACATTCTTTAAGAGGCTTGCTTACAAGACGTCATTTTCGAATGTTGCTAATGTCTGTCGAGTGTTGGGTGGTTAGGACGCAGCTACTACCCGAAATGAGAAAAAAATTTGCTTACTGAAATTTTAAACTCTGAGTTTGAAAATCTTCCTACCATGTCCACACCGTGTGTTTGCTGGGTCAACGGTGAAAAACCTGTCAGCCAAGCCTCGTTCAAACAGGGCACAAGAAAGAATTAGGTCCTCTCGGAGGCGGCGATACTCCAGGGTAAATAAGTCAGGCATGGCAACAGGCGTTTTGTGGTCCACGGAGTTAAGGCTGGCAACAATTTTCGTATCGGCTCGCTGGACACGCTCAATGAGGGCTACGTCTTTCGTGCGTCCTGAGTGGACAACTTGGTTGGCATATTCAAGCAGCGGTCTGACGCGAGCCCCATATAGTACTTGGAAGTCGGTGCGAGTAATACGGGAGAAGGTGCGCCAAATCATCCGTAGAACGGGGAGTGCATTTTGAGCCGATTTCTCATGGTACAGTGAGAATGACATGTTTGAAGAGAGCCAGATACACAAATATTTTCTGTTTTCTGGTCCTTTCTTACCATGCATTACGAACTTCAATGGAGACCGGTGCGGGAGAAGGGTAGGTCGAACCTACTTTCACTCGGAATGAGCTGTTTGATGGGAATGCTTTGACACAATGTATGAATCTCTATTGAATCTCGTAAGACCCGAGTTTGTGGAGCAGTAAGATGTGTGGGGCTTGGTCAAACGCTTTCGAGAAGTCGAAAACTATGGCATCCGATGAGTCCCTCGTCCATGGCTTGGGTTAAGCTGCCCATAAACACGAGCACGTTCGTCACGCAAAAACGGTTTGGAAGAAATCTGTGTTGAACCAAAGATATCAAGCTGTTGGAGGTAAGATGATCTAGGATGGCTCACCTCAGAATGCGTTCCATCACCTTGCACGGCAAGCTAGTAAAGCTTATAGGTTTGTGGCTGCCAGGCGATAGTCGGTCACCAGTTTCGTAGACTGGCACGTTAATCGCTTCCTTCCAAGCATAAGAAAAGCGGCCTTCGTCAAGCGAATGGAGAAACATTAGGTAAAAATGAGTTGCCGGTGTGAACAACGTTTCCTTCAGGCTCCTTGGATTGACTTCGTCGGGCCCAGAATGGGTTGTTCTTTTGCAAGAGTTGACGAATGTCCTCCACCGTGAAGCCCAAGTCGGTTACCGACCGCTGGTAAATATGCCTTGACGCAATTAGATGTGACGAAGACGCTGGGGCTGAATATGAACCCGCACAGTGTTCTCTGTAGACCTCAAATATCACTATTCAGTCACTCGTGGGTCCCCCGTTTCTGTCCTTCAAAAAGAACGGGTCTGGCTTTTTTCTGCGGCGATGTTCCATGTATTTGAACTGCACATTCCTGTTTTTCCTGGCGAGGTCCGGGATAATGGCTTGTTTACTTATGTTCCATTGGCGGATTTCTGATTTACGGAGATTCCGAATTTTACGAAATGCGAGCTCATCTTCTCTCTCCTGTAGTCAACGTTTTGAAAATTAGTTGAGACCGCTTTTCCAGCAGTCGCCGAATCCCTTCAGCTGGCTTGCGGCTCATCCAACTGCATGCTGGTGTTTTGGTACGAGCATAGCGTTAGCCTCGTGAACTTTCTGGACAATGGTCCCATACAGGTCTTCCACCGAAGCTGGTCCCAGTTTGACTTGTTAAATAAATATGCGCATTCCTGGGAAGGTTGTGTGGCAGAAGTTTCGAATCCATGTTTGAGGTTCGGGATTTCTGGCTCAGTAGCAGGTGAAATCAAAGGTCGGCGCACAGTGGTCGCTATATCCCAGTGGAGCGTTGATTATCACCTGATCAACGAAATATCTTCCGTTGGTGGTGAACAAATCCTGGGGGGATGTTTCTTGACCCACGTGGTATCTTGTGCGTGCAACATGATGAGTCCAAGCGCTCCGTTGAACGACTTCGGTCAGCGCCGCTGCAAAAAGTCCACTTGATCCGGCGAACTGGAGCTCCATCCAGGAGGTCTTTGGAGCGTTTAAGTCAACTACCATCAGGAGATGAGTGGAGTGGTACCTGGGGGAAAGTTGCTCAAGTTTCGTATGAGGAACTGGTCATCTTCCGGAGGCCTCGAGGTGCAACGATAGACCAGACGGAGAATGAGAGAATCGGACCCGCGCGGCGGGGCTCGAGTCCAAAGTGCATCGCAAAAACGTGCAGGAATGGTATCAGAGGGGACAATTGGGATGGACAGGGCCGCATATAAGTACAAATCAGCCCCACCAGCCCTCCCTCGTTTTGAGTCGGCTCGAAAAACAGAGTAGTCTTTGGGTACGTAATAATGCCCTTCAGCAGAAATCCGCACTGCTTGTGGTATATACAACTATTACTTCAGTTTCGTATTCATCATGGTGACCTTTGGGTGGGATTTTTTGAGTTTTGTAGGAGGTACGTTTACATAGAAACTTATGGGGAGGCGGTCTGCATGAATTCAGTTATCGAATTTCTTGGGCTTCCGAAGTTTCCCTCAACTGTGTAACTCCCAGTCGTTTTGCCACGGCACAAATTGCGAATGGGGGATTTTTGTGACATCTCGGCTCTTGGCGTCAGGTCTTCAAAAGATCAAACGTACTGAGTGTTATGCTCGGAGCGCCATCCTTAATCACCGATTCTCGGGAAGTCCTCAGCCTCAAACGCTGTGGGTCACGTGGAAGTTTCCATAAAAGTTGCTGGCTTCCTTCCACACCAAATCTTCATGTTGTTGAGTGACGTCTGTTACAAACTTTGGATCTCTTTGCACTGATAAATATACCCATACAAAAAGAGAAGCGTGATAAAACAGGACCTCACAAATCAAGGTTTGGATTGGTTTGTCTGCTTTGCATAGGTATACTCCATTTACAGACCCGACTTCGCTGGAGAACACTATTTCAAGTGCACTATGGACTGAAGACTGCATAGGATAAACGCGCGTGTTGTGGAGACTGTTTGACGTATTTTGTCGTTCACCAGTAGCCCTGGAAACCAGAAACCCCAAGGCTGACAGAATCACCAACGTGCAACAGTGGGCTGATTAATGTTTCCCACTTGGAGAGGCTGATTTATGGTCATCGATGGATTCCATTTATTTCACTCACTAGTGAGAGGGATAACTGCGTAATCCCTCTGAGCCGGATGTGCCTGAGTTAATTCTCCCGCGAAAGCACAAGAGAACCCCCTGCAGGTGGCTCCATCTATACGTAAAGGAGACACCAAAAATATGGACTGGCTCGTTCTTCGAACTGGACACTCGCGGAAGGCCACTCGGTCTACCATTCGCTATCCATATGTCAGTGACGCTCCGTGGATTGTCAGGAAGCTTCGTTTGCCTATGAATGCGAAATAAATTTGGGATCGTTTCAAGGCCACCCAGTTGCCCGCTGATTTCACAGCGTGTGAGGAAGAACGGGAATAAATTCTTCAGCCGGAGTCTGCCTTCCAGTCTGCGTCCAACTGGGAGAAAGAGACCATTTTTTTAAAAGGGTAACCAGAGGGAGTTCAATTTGATGTTCGTAGTGAGAGGGCTTCTGGCTTCAGCGTTTCTGCGCGCTCCTACGGCGGCGGGTGAAACCTTGACTCCTGAGCACCAACTGCGACACTGACCGGGTAGGACCTGTGCCAACCTCATCTTTTCAGTCCATCAGGTGTTACAGTATATACATACAGGCTACTCGGCTGTGGTGTTCTTTGACCTCAAGTGTCCGTTTGGTTCTGCCGATCGGTCAATGCTCCTGAATTCATTTGCTCAGCAGGGATACCCCAGAAGATTGTGAATATACTCTGGTCCTCGTGTAGGTGAGCTGGCTAAAAGCTTACCTATGGAAAGTGGTGCCCGGTAAGGGTGTCCAATCTCTCCTTTCTTGTTCAACGCTATCGTCGGTGAAATATTGGGTCATCAAATCGTTGTCTTCAAATCATGGTCAGTAAGAATCAGGCCGGTCCTGAGCATTCAGCTGACGTCGTCCTCATCTGTGAAGCCTAAGTTGAGTAAACGGACCACTGTCATACCAACTTTTGGAATGCGCCTTGCGACTACCAAGTGCAGGTTCATGCTTTGTAACTTGGTTCCTGGGCATGCCCCTTGTAATTCACAGTGAAGCACTGAAAGATGTGAAGCTTTTCATACAAAACCCGGTAATTATATGAGAGTTTATGCTGTACGTCTGACAAAGTCAGTGCACGAACCGCAAAGGCTCGAATCACATTCGTACTCTGCGTCATTTTTGGCGTAAACAAGCAATGCGACTGGGTCCAAATAGTGTTTTTCACCAGCCTGTATATGAGGTGTATTGTTGTGTGGCTAGTCGTCGTGGTTTCTATAAAATACAAATATATAAATCTTTCAGCTGCAGCACCCTTTCGTTGCCTAGCCGCCATGCCAACGGAATGAGGCACGCGGGCTGGAATGACCACCGCAGAAATTAGTTAGCCGCTATGTCGTTCAGCGTCGCTAGCCATGCATTAAAAGGTCACGTGGACCCCACCTCGGGAGGCAAACAGCATAAGCTGCACCAAAACACTATGTAACGTTGCAGATAGCTAAACAGTTAAGGAGTAAAATTACTGACCAGCAAGTCAGCCGTTTGGACCTGATTCCGGCATTTCGGCTGCACTTGTCTAGGCTTGCAGCCTAGCAGTACCTCAGCCCCCGCGCTTCCTCCAGGTGGCATGGCATCTGAGAACGGATAGGGTGTTGCAGCTGGATAATTATTTCTTCTATACTCTCTTCAACCCTGTAAAACCACGTCCACTTCTGGGTTTCCGCCGCACAAAACTACCCATCGAAAGACAGACGCATATGGATCCACTTAATCGGACAGCGTGTCGAGGGCGGTAAAACATGGATTACAGAGACATTTTTCTGCATGTCACTTAGTCGGCCTGGTTACAGCCGATAGGTCCACTATGGAGAGATGTTGCTACACGTCACCCGAACAGCGAGATTTTCAGGCTACATTTGAGGTCCGCTGCATGCCGCGTTTAGCAACAATTCAAAAACAATCTCACGGATATCCGTGAGAAGGGATGACAAGGACGTGTTGTCACATTATGCACACCGTTTTGAGGTATATCTCCTCGAAGGCTGAACCTTATTCAAGCAAAAAGTCTGCTGGATATCTACATAAGTATAATCTGCAGACAGATATGGTAATCTGGTTGAGGAAGGAGATTATGAAAATGGAATAATCAAGTAGAGCTATGAACGCGGAGATACTTTTTTGTCCGGATACACAATACGTGAACCAAGTGGCTAGTAACGTGTTCAACAGGGAAGTTACTACAGAATAACAACCAGTATTGTTGTGTCTTGCTGACAGTTGTGCAGCTCCTGCGTAGGTCCTTAGCTTCCTGCTCCACCCACTATTGTATTCCAAAAGGTTCGATAGTTTGACGCAGCCCTTCATGGAGACAAACGGAGATTATTACAACCGTATTCATAGGGTCACCACAGATTGTTTCACAAGGCCACGCTAAAATCTTCGTGAGGCTGCGGGAAGCATCGAGTTATAGGTTCTCGATCCTGATTGGCTGCCATTCTGACCAATCAAGACATGCCTTCGTATAGTCCATGGCCCTCACGCGACATATCCGTCCGATCGAATTGGCGTTCGGTTTTTAGGAGCGGCTAGCCACCGAACGAGTATGTGGGTCACTGGACAGAATTCTCTTCAAACGTATTTCAGTCTACCTCTGTCATTGCATCCTCTTTCGTCTTTCACTCGAACCACAGTGTGTGAATTTATACGCTGGTTTTCTGAAGTACTGCCGTGCCTTTGCGTTGAAATGCTGGAATGGATGACCCACCACCTGCGTTGTTTGAAATTGGTCATGAATCTCCGTGTGTTCTTGAAACTAATTTTGGAACAGGAGTGCGTTTCAACAATCTGGAGGGGTCTACACATTTTGACGCCTACACACTCCTATACTGTACTGCGGATGAAGTCAGTCAGCACATCATTAAGTAGGAACCAACTTGCATCATCTTTGGCGTCAGAAGCGACCGACAGCAAGACGACAGTAAGTGTCGGTCTAGACTGTTGCTGTGAAGCTTGGTGTCTCCGATCCGAAGACCTCTGTATTCTTGAAACACTTGATTACCGATATCTGACTGCAGCACCTACGTAGTGAAACGGTCTGTAGGCATGTACTAGGTAATCGGCCAAATTCAACCGAGTGGCATTTGAAGCTCAACAAGTTGGGGCATGCTTTACACACATCCGACTGTCGTCTACCAAAGAAAGTCGTGTTTTCCACTCCAGGCCCTTGTTCGTCAGAGGTTCGTAGCGGACAGACCATGAAGTGGCGCCGCAAAATAAAAGCGGATTCTGTCAAGTTGGACATTAAAATATTGCTGGCTGGAGCTCCCGTGATTCTCTTTTCGCTGGTTGGGAACCCTACAATGCATGACAAACCGGTCGCAGTAACAAGCCAACAACCACTCCTGAACCCCGTCGTCCTTGCTTTCAGAAGTTTGCCACCAGTGGCAACCTTTCTGACGTATGCCTGAGGAATCTGCTTCTAGCTCTTCATGACTAAGCTTTCATACTAATTCTCATGTACTGCAACTGTTTTGTATCCCATATTACTTCATCACCACGAGGGTGTATGATTTACTTCTGCTTCAACAGTACTGTTTGGACTGGAACTTTAATGACCCGCAGTTGCTTCTCAGTGTTACGTATTGATGGGCTACTTGTTTTTGTATGCTTTCTTTTAAATTTATCACCAGAAACGGGATTTTATTGCTCGGATTGTCCTTCATATGTGGTGGCTGGCTGAGTTATGTATTGTAGTGCTCCCTTCTATCAACACATTTGTCACCCTCTACCTGAAGAGGAGCGACTCTGCTTTGGATGGATTGAACTCATTGCGAATATTGTATAATAAAGGTCTTCAGATCTACGGAAACCAAAGGTTAGCTGATGCCTACACTAGCAAGCAGATATGTCTCTTCACAAAGGTCAGTTGAAAGCTAACTCCTGAGACAACTTCGGATGCTATTTCGACCCGTGAATACGCGCATGCAAATGCATGTAGCGAATTTCATCCTGCCGATATTCTGTCATTAAAACGGGCTCTGGTGTGATGGTCTGACATCACTGGTTCGAGGCAGATTTGGCCGGTTCGAAGAGTGATTAGTGTTCTTCCCTTAGGCA
The DNA here is from genome assembly GCA_003604175.2 of Clonorchis sinensis. NCBI lineage: Eukaryota > Metazoa > Platyhelminthes > Trematoda > Opisthorchiida > Opisthorchiidae > Clonorchis > Clonorchis sinensis. The sequence goes on from CM030375.1 coordinate 13,177,849, forward strand.
TGTTCGCACTTTGTCCGAAGATTGCGTTGTATTAGAGTGTTTGCTTATCTGAAGTTTGATGTGGCAGCTACAACCACTGTACGACAAGTACATGGCTTCTTACAGCTGATGATGATGATGATGCGTTAATTGAATTGAATTTATCAGCTATACATCATGTACCATGAGTACATTGGTTCTAGATGCTACAGTTTGGATCACCGGCAATCGGGAGATAGATCCAAGCATAGGAGGCGGTGGCATGTTCAGTCATGGTCAGTTCAGACAGATGGTCAAACACTGACAACTTTCTATGTCCTCTGCGCCTAGAGCCTACGTTTCTGTTCCGTAGAGCAGCATGGTTCGCACCGCTGCGATGCAAATTCTGCCCTTGACGGACAAACTGACGTCACGTAGGCGCCATAGGTGTTGGAGGTTGGTAAAAGTTGCCTTGCCCTTCCCGATTCGGGAAGTAATGTCATCTCCATCTAGTCCACAAGAACCTATAGAGCTGCCAAGGTGAAACAATTTATCTACCACGTCGATTGGCTCACCTGCAAGCCAATTAGGTTTGGGCTTGACCCCATCCAGTCTTTACACTTTGCAGATGTGAAACACTTATAAAACTGTGCGGTGGAATGCGTCATCATCATCGACAGCGTAACATCAGTGTTCAACGCTGATGGTGAACACTGTGCGGAAAAATTATTTAGATTGTTTAAGATGGTTTGCATTTTTGAAGGGTCTGAACCAAGGGTAGCAGTATCTTCCGCGTACTCAATGTAAAATGAACATCACGGGTGCATCTCCACCGCAGAGGTTTCAGGGGGTGGCAGAGGAACATCAAGCAGCACATCAGTAACAAAGTTGAAGAGGAATGATGAGAAAGGGCAGCCCTGTCTTACACCACCGGACGTGATGAGTTCAGGCGGAAGCTTGCTGTATACTCATATCTGTCTACAGGAGTTCGCATCTAATACCCTCATAAAGGAAATAGACTTGAAATAGGCACTCTTGATTGTGAGACACCGCTAAAGGTTCTGACGATTGACAGAGTCGCAAGCAACTTTCAAAACGGCCGACGTGAGACGTATGAAAAAGTGGCGCTTTTCAAGGGCTTGTCTCGGTCGGGGCAAAACCCAGCCTGATTTTCACGAATCTGTCTATCCCGTCAATCGATCAACCTACGCAAAGTAATGCCGGAGAGCACATTAGATGCGACGGATACCAGGCTGATTCCACGATGGTTTCTGAATGACGTTCATGCACCCTACTTGAAAATTGGGATGACGGTTGAGGAGCCCCATTCGGCTAGTATTCTGTTTTCGTTCTAAATTTTCTGCATTATAGATGTTAGACTCATTTTAGACCTCATCACATTTGGAGGATGCGGGGTGCGGACCATCCGGGCCAGGTGCTTTGTAGTTTTGGAGGAATGATATCTCATTTTAGATTTCTGTTGTTGATGGTGGACTGGTGTCGATGTTCCATTCAGGCTCGCTGGGTTCTTGCTTTGGTGTTGAAGGAGTGCGTTAAAGTGAATGATGTCCTACACTTGGCAACACAACCCTTTTGAAGGGCGTTTAGCTCCATAAGGCCGTCTAGAGTTGGCTTTTTGATCCACCGTGGTGTTCCCTATTCTCATAAAGGATTTTAACTTTAAGCCGATAGAAAATTTGAAGTACACCTAAATGAAGGCTATCCTTTATGGAGACGTTTTGTAAACTGTGGCTTGATGACGCATGAGGTCGACGGTTATACTGTTCGGCAATTTGCGACGCATTACTTTGCAAGCACGCCTGTTGGCCTTACTAGCCGCTTGTTGGCGAACACCTGGGCAGTAAAGACAGCCGCTGGTCGAATCATTGCGGTTTAGCCTTGTTACATGTGGCAACGAATCCTGTTCGACCTTGATGGAGCAAAACTTCAGAATGATTCGTATCAACAATATGATCCGCTGACGGATTGCTATGTCGCTCACGCTTGTTCGTTGACGGTCTTACCTGGATTGGCGGTCAAACATTCACAGCTGAATTGCTCATCCCAGAGGACAAACCAACGTCTAAGACCCATTAGGATTGGAATTAGTAGAAAACCTCGTTGCCTGCCTGTAACAAATCTGGTCTGTCAATTGAGCAAAGAAAGCCCCAGCCATATCTGGAGTGTATTAGAACGAGGTGAGTTGTCCGGTTCCGCGAATGGTTGATGTACTAATGGTAGGTAGATTTCGAGTTCATGGAGGCCAGGAAACGGCGGTTTACACGAAGCCCAACAAGATGCATACAAGTCAGGGAGGACGGTTTGTGGTGTTGAAAAATTTTTGGAAATGACAGCACAAGATCACTGACGGAACTACATACTACTCGCCCTCGTTATAACGGCACCGCCTTTATGGATAAGAAATGCCGATAGTCGTGGGTATGTTCAGCCGTCCGGTGGTCCGACCACCGTTGGCGGGCCAATTCGTAACTCTGGTCCCTGTCTATTGAACCGCAAACGTCATAAAACTGCTGCTGCTGCTGATACTGCTGGTGATGGTGACGAGGATGACACTTGTTAAGATGGTTTGGTCTCTGGTGTCGTGACTACTGATCTAGTCGTGCACATAAAAGATGCCTCCCATTTCTTTGATCACCAACCGACAGGGATTTTGCTTATGGTTTGAATGCTTGTTTTCTACAAGCTGGAGTGAAGAATGGAGTTGATGCAGTGAAATCAGCACAAACTGTTACGGTAATCGGATTCGTATATTAGCCACATGGTAATAATGTGTCGACTCACGCTTCTTTTCTCCTTAATATTGCAGGTTGCGCAGCTACTAGTCAGTCGATTTCTGGCCATACCGCATTTCTACACCAGCTATGTCATCCAAATCAATTCATGAATCACTCGCCAAAGCTATTCTCTATAATTCGTTGTCAGAGAGCACCATTTCAAGAAATCCCTCGAGGGTCGTTACCGACACATCCATTCTAGATACGGACGCTTTTCAGGAATTCAGTGCCCTAGTATGAACAGTGTTTGCGTGACCCATACTCTTCATAGCCTCTTGTCGCAAAGCCTGATGTGTTGCTCAAACGAAGAGGAAAACTCGGTTTAGTTCTGGCCGGGAAATCCTTGGAGGAAACCAAAGCTTGGTTGAAGGATAGAGTTGGGACGAGTTTCCAGGTTGGTTTATGTGTAAGGAGCATCCAACTGGAGGCGTTCTGGTTATTAGTTGACTGTTCTTTTCTTGTTACTCGCACCTGTTTCTGTGCAGATGACCACACTTAAAGACTCGCGGCCACACAACTAATTGCTGGCCTTCAAGTTATATGCAATTTTAAGACAGAATTGGAAAGCTTGTTGGTTGGACAGCCGTACGTGGCTGTGTTTCCCATCTCGCTTTTTTACAGGTCACAATGCCTCAAAGATTACAGTTGGAAACCTGTTGGCAGCAAAAGATAACCGATTTTTAGCGCGCATTTCTTGCAACTGTCAGAACCTGGGCCATTCCTAGTTAGTGCTGTTAGGTGACCTTTTGTTAACAGGACCTACTCCTTTGCAGGTGAGCCGCTCCCCCTGTACATTCAAAGCTTCGCCTTCCCTTCTTTACCCTGGAGCAAGAAAGTTAGTTGGATGTGGAGTAACATTCTGCAAAGCCCGAACACAATGGATACATGAGAGCATACACGACGGCGAGAAACTCTTTGGCGTAGGACCTTTGGAACTCTGTGTTCTTGAGTGTATTTCTGTGTTTTCTGTGGCGTTATCTGAATGTTTTACACTGACAAAAAATGCAATGGACTGGGCCAGTGATTTCAAACTCACCAGTTATTTGCGGGGGTGATCTTCCTTCAAACTTTAAACAGCTATTACTTAACTTCACTGACTGTCACCTCATCGTCACACTATTATTTCTTCATTTTACTCACTGGATCTCTATAATTCTAAACGACCAGTCGTTTACTGCTTATTTAGAATTCCTAGAACGTAACATTCATGTTCTAGGTACGGCCATCTGGTGAGTCTCTCCTCAACACAAGTAGTTCCGCCAGCAGTTGAGCTGGTTCATGACTAACTTTATTCAGCTGCGAAAGATGCGAGCGTTACTGATCTATGAGGTCACTGTTGCTAAAACAAATTCTGGCCTTCTTTAGAATAACCACACTTCAAGGCGACTTTTCATAAGCTTTTCATAGCATGGGTTTCAAGCGATTTCTGCTAATGAAGTTTTCTTCCAACATCAAATGATCCCTCTGGTGTTTTGTTGATTAACTATAGGTTGGACGCGTGACGGGAACGTTGAGTCGCTTTCTTGTTGAACCGTTTGTTCCGCACGAACAAGTGAGTTGGGATTTGTTTTTCCTGCTTCCGCTGAGATCAGCTGATGGTTCATTGGATTATTCAATTATTACAGCTTAACCTTAGATTGCTTCAAGTCTCCCTCTGCGCACGATAATCCATCTGTATTGATCGACTAAAATATCTGCTTGTCTACCGCGTTTCGTAATGGTCCATCATGACAGTGAAGAAGAGAATTTGAAAGATTTCCTGAGGGCTGAGATCTTCAGACTGACTTTTATGATCATCGTTTTTTAGCTTTAAGCTCACCACGCGGGTATATCGCATCGCACCGCGAGCATGACGAAACTCGTCTATTTTTAGTGGTACAGATGCATGTGAATTGCGCACGGATTAGCTGGAGCCAAGCGTATATCTGTATCTGCCTATGCCTGGTATGTTCTGACAGCGATGAGTTTACCTATCGATTGGGTCGTTGTTTCAGAGCCATCTCCCCATCTGACCAGCACACCATATCCACACACTTTGTGCGTGCGGAGTGGTGTTGTGGAACAGATTTTTCTAAGGGTTAAGAGTTTAAAGCTCAGCACGAATTGACCCATCCCTGTGCGTCATATCGTGGTGCGTCTGAGGGCGGGCAGAACTTAAGTTGCGAATCCAGTAAGGTGTGAAGAAATGTATTTTGTCCACTGCTGAACGTCACGGGTGTGTCAAAACAAAGTGACACAAGCGTCACAGCGTTAGCCGAACGCAATGATGGCATGCATAGACGGCTTTTACGAGAACGATTTAATCACATGTGATTGAATCACACGTGATTGGTTAGGGAAAATCGATCAAGGAGTTTTACCAGTTGTACTTTAAGGCGAACAACGAATGGCCGGAAAATCCATGGGACAGCTAGCACGTAGCTGTTATGAGCTTAATTCAATCCAAAAGGAGATAACGCAATATCTCTTTGGGATACCAGTTGTATTTCTCAAATATAAACAGGTCCCTGGGCAATGATTAATCGTAACACCCTTTCAGTGCCTAGCTGCTGTGCCACTCAAAGGAAGCACGAGGGCTGGGATACTGACAGGTTGCCCAAGCCTAGACAGGGGAAGTCGAGAGGCAGAGGTCGGGTTCGAACCACGGACCTACTGGTCAGTAAGTTTGCGCTCTAACCACTTGGACCGTCTCGCCCCCAGTGGTTAATTCACTATGTTGTAAGGAGAATTTTCTCAGGGTACAATCGTCACTTTTGTGCTGCTTTGCTTCTCCTTAGAAAAACTTGGAATTGATTACGGACTTTCCTGTAAACTCTTCACCAAATAGTATAATATTCAATCTCAACTATGTTTTATGACTCGTTCTTTTATCGAAAGTTTGGGTTTGTGGGGAGTATAAATAAGTTTTTCCCCCTAGATTGGTCGTCTTGACGAACCGGCTAGAATTGGTTTCTTGCAGAAGGGTCCCCTCTTCATGGACCACAATATCTTGAAGCACTGACTAGAGTGGATCTCTTGAAAGTTGCTCTTCTGTAAGGTTAGACTGTCCAGCAAGACAAACGGGGTCGTTTCAGTGTTACCTCTAAGGGAAAACTAAGCTCATCTCTCCAAACTCTTCTCCACTGATAGCTCTTTTTGGAATCTCTACTGGAGTGCGTTACTATCATCCTGGGAAGTAAAGTCAACGTATTTGGTTTGTCTTTTATCTTTGCGTTTACCAGTTCTTTGTCCTATTCTCCGTTCCTTTTTATGTAGTCCGAAGAGTACTACATTTGCATGTATACGGAGCGTGAATCCAATGTCATCCTCTTTCATCACGAAGGTGGCGTGAACGTCGGCGCGGTGGATGAAAAGGTACGGTGTTCGTACATGTCTTTCTCCTTGTTTTTCATTCCATTCTAATATCCGGACCACAGGGTTCTTCATCCGTTGAATTTTGCGCTGACTTGTTATTCAGTCGATGCCTTCGATTCATTGGACAGTGTCCCTCCTCAGTTCGTTCCTATCATGCAAGGACCCACCTAAAGAACCATTTCGTCCTGTTCCCATAAACTTTACCCCAGGATCAATGGGCATACCGTGAACTATCTCAAAAGATATCAGAGAATGCGGACCACTATATGACCCAACAGGATCGTGAACGTCGTTGGCATTCAGTACATGTGTAGCGATCGCACAAGAGGATATTGTGCCACCAAATTTATACCCGTTGTTCGCTTCTGACGCTCACCATTTTAGGCGATTGATAGTACGTCTGTAGATAGTGAAGAGATTTTGAAATTTCACCAAGATTTATAGTAAGGATTCATTCCGCTATTGAAGTCAGTCTCTGTTGAAATCAGCGACCTCAACGAAAATAACAGTGAAGACGCCACATAACTTATGACCTACCGGTAAGTGCGGACTCAAAGGTTATTGTTTTTCCTGATTCGGACAGCACTTCTGATAAAAGCGCAGCTCTGTTGCTGTTCGTTCAGCTGTATTGAAGTGTCTGTGTTTGACAACCTTGTGAAAAGACGGGCATTAGGTTTTAAAAAGGTTAAAAAGGGTGAAGAAAATTTGTCTCCTTGAGGTACCGTTCCGAAAATGCGAATCATTAGGAGGAGATTCGAGAACTGTTAAAAATAATGAATCTGTTGAAAACAACATTCAACATATATTGGAGCAGTGGGAATTTTCATCGTCTGTGCACAATAACGCTTTTAATTCACGTGGCTCTCGGGTATTCGAGGGCGTCTGTGTTTTCTATTAAAGTAGTTTGCTTTGTCAACAAGATGCTGTTAACGCTGTTGAGGTCAGCAATCGGAAAGCCCGGTCTCTACAGTACACACATTGAGAAGTATCTCCTGTAACCAGAAGGGAGAGAATGCGTACAGTGCCCTCTGAAACTCAAGCAACGATGGCAGATCTCTTTTAAACGTAAGCCAGAGACATTTATTTACCACATAAACCAACGAATTGGTTGATTTCCCACTAGTGACGTCCCCCAGAAATGATCACCTTGACCACGGTCAGTTCTCATTTGGAAGGACCACTAATCGGTGTCCCTCTGAGTTTAATTTGCGAGCGTCCGACTGAACCACCTGTAACCTAACTCACTCTTTCCTGGCTTTTTTTTTACCAAAAAAGTCCTCAAACGGATGCAACCGGAAATAACCGCAGGTCTCAGAAAGTATAACCGGCTTTTTGACTCCTGTACTTTATAAACCTAGACTGAGAGGGGTGTATTACATTGTCAAAACATTCATCTTCATTATCATACCTTTTACAGATATCACATCGATACGATACATAGACCGATAGCCATTTTTTAGTTTAATATATCGATACCATAAACTGGTCACAAACACACCAAGTCGTAGTATTAGGAAATTTTGGCATAGAAGTGTTGACCACTTTAGTCATTTCGACGCTTGAGATTCGTTCCAGCTTGACCAGTCCAATTGGATAAATAAACGAACTGATGAAATCTGTGCATCTCTGTCGTGACGCGACAGCCATTTTCATGTGAGTGTTAATGTATGATTGCCTATAGGTTGTGCGGATTTAAGTGATTCTCTCCAACAACGTCAGATGACCGCTTCGCACTGCTATAGCGCCCATCTGCGTCACCGATATATACAATTGGATTCACCAAGACCAAGGAAATGTCTTCACAGGCGTGGTTGAACGAGTATGCTTGTTGGGTGTGGTGTAACAGTATGTCACGCAGGCTGGATTGTGTGGCCTAAATTTTCACAATTACACTCTTGAGAAACAAAATCGGTTATGTTGTCTGTGCGCACTTTTTGAGGTTTCGGCCTGCTGTTATCTTCTCAGCGGTTTGGACTTGCGTACTGTCGGTACATGTGGGATGTCGCTGTATTGTTTTTAAATTCGGCAGAGTAATTGACTCCCGAACCAATCAGCTGTCTTTCCCACCCGGTTACACTTCTACAGTGGATACTCTGCCTTGCTAGTGTATTGCGATTGTTGTGTACCCCGTTTCGCTCGAATCCCTCATCGAATGGCAGTTCTCCTGTATGGTCACACAAGTGCTGAGCTTTTTTTTAGGTGCACTATGCTCGAATTTTACGCATGGACGGAGGTTGATTGTTAATCAAATGTTGAGTGCCCCGGGCAGGCGAGACGATTACCTGATGATCTGACGCCATTCGTTGAACCGGTGACCAGGTGAACCGGTGATCCAACGTCTTATTCACTCGGTACTCATGATCCGGGTGCTTCTCCAGAACATAGCTAGTCAATGCCCGGTCTGCATCAGGCAAATTACTGCCCGAAAAGAATCGTGTGTCACTCGTATGCTATTTTCCTTTTTTTGTCCTTCAGGCCAAGCGTTTCGAAATTCCGGTGTCCACAATGCTGTCCAGAGAAGCAGCTTCCCAGCCAGTCTGCACACCAGATGAGCTTCTTGAAAGTTCCTTGTTTTCAGACGTGGACGATATGCAAAGACGTCGGTAAGATTTTTTGCTTGTGTACCGTTTGTGCATGCCGTACTCAATATAGCTTTCTCATCAAATTGGATGGGGATGTACACTGCAATACCGTTTCGTCGGCTGCTTTCAGGAAGATAGCAAAATGGCCTGGTTCCAAACCTGCACTATTCACGATGTGACGTACATTGAGGCGGATTGCGAGTTTCCACTCTGTCGCGTCCGACACCTTCTGTCCATAAATTACGGGCCTTGGAGCGTATCGATCGTATCAACTGGGCTTATTATGAGCTTTCTCATTGTACTATCTAGCTGAAATCTTCCATTTGAAGTCATTTCGCTGCAAGATGTCGAAAGGACACGTATCCGTCTGCGTTGCCGAACCCTAGTTATTGGTCCTTGGAGTGATGTTTGATATCTGGTCGCCATGATTAACTCAGTTGCTGAATTGAGTCGATGGAGCATGCGTATCCGAAGCAAACATCTTTCACCTAGAACATTGTCCTTCCAGCTTCTTATGCTGCCAGTTTGTCTTTTGTGAGCACCATTTCACTGAATCATCCGTTGATTTACTATCTAGCCAATCTGTTCAATCTGCATCAGCTGATTTGAGCAGCAGATAGACGTTCAAACAAGTACAGCTTTCGCTCTTGATAATGTAAGTGGCTGCGTTTTGTTATACACCGGTTTGATATTGAGCCAAGACATGACCTTAAATCACACCGTACCGTCAGTAGGCGTACAGTAACCTTGGTTGTAATGATCGAACGAAGCAAATAATAAACGCACTGTCGTGTATCTCGGAACATGTACTATGAAAGTTCATGCTGTCTGACATGTTAAGGTTGTTAAAGGCCTTCACTAGAGCAGCCAGATATATGAACGAATCCTCGTAGGAGGGAGTGGGGGGTGAACGGCTTTCGTGCATTTGTTTGTAGGTAGAGTTAAGGTGCTTCGAAAGACTCTTAATTCCAGGGGACAGTGTTTCTGTTAGTCAGACTGAAAAGCCATAATGAGAGCTTTGGTTGCTCAGAGCCGGATCCTTAATCCCGGATCCCTTAATCCCGAGACAGCACAGCTGCCTTCACAGACATTGAAATATGGACAATCTGGGGGATTAACCACTGTCTTCACCCCCATATCGCATGGAGCTGTACGACGTTACCCTGTGACCGCCGCGTACCAGGATTTCTGGCACTAGGGGCTTCGTTACTTTTCATCTAGTTGTCTGTCCCAAGTCTTCTTTGGATGAAGGAGGAAAGGTTCACCGTATTATTGCAGCGTTCACAGCTGGCGTGTCCGTCCTAGTGCTAGCTGTTCGATACAAGGGGTCAAATTTCAGGGAACGACTTTCGAAGTCAGTGCATAAATAACTGCCAAGCGCACGTCTCAGTGCCACTAAGTGCATATTAGATTGGTTTTAATGAGCTGCCGTAATTCATGCATGCGTTTCGTGATCAAAAACACGGAATTCAATGGTGATAGAAGCTTGTTTTGGGCCAAACAACCGTGAGAACACTTCAAAAGTGCAGATCTTTTCAAGCCGAGGGGAAGATCTTATTGACAGCAAGGTTGCCTGTTGTATTGATGTGTTTCTCAGACTGTTCTCCAACTGGACTGCCAGGAAACATATTGCGTTGTATGGAAAACATAGAGGACATAGGACGGTTTAAAAAATCCGAAAGTGAAGTGTAGTGGATCACGAAAATTACAGCCTATCATGCAATAGGGTACGCTGGAAGTATACACCTGTCGACACCTGCATCCGTTCTTCACCTCACTCTGACTATTTCCTTTAATAGCTGTGCCAAGCTGGGAAGGGTGACATTCAAACGCAGTGGCCTGACGTCGTCACAGTGAAAGTCACGCACATGCATAAACCACAATCACTGTTATATGTCGGTTAATGAGGCTTATTCAAATCGGATGAGTCATCAGCAGTGAACACCGCCTACTAGCGAATGAGTCGCAGCAGCTGAAACCACTCGCTGAATAAAGCAGTGACAAGCCGACCTGAGGTTTCAGTTGGAGATCTGAAACATTTGCTGGTTTTCAGAGTTCTCGGTAACATCATTTTCGGGTCGATGGCGTGGGCTGAACGTGGGCCTAAACCAACCAAGCGAAATCAAGTGAAAAGTCATATATACTTTTCTCAAGGTCACCAGTGACCATCATTAACAACGTCAGGATAACCAAAAATTTGATGAAAACGGTTTGCACCATTTCCACTATCTAGCAACGAACAATACCACTGGCGGAGTAATGTGAGAAGTTTTAGTTGGTAAAATATCCGTTATTTTATTGATAATACTTTCTGCAAAAGAATGTACCCTGATGATGACAGGAGACTCAGCTGACTCTCAGCTGGAACTGAACTTGTTACACGAAAGCCGCCTCCTGTTTCATTTAGCACAGCATTCGAGATGTCACAGTAAATTTCCTGACGTAAAGGTTGTTGAAGGTTGCTGGAAACTGTTCAGCAGCCCACGACTGGTTTTGCCCTTCTTGGGGCTCATCAGGTAGGCGCAGTCCCCAAGGTTCCGTCAATTTTATGCTCTACTTGAGCCCAACTTGTATGCAACTTGCGAACTGCACTTATTTGCGAACTAATTTGGCTTTAATGAGAGACTCAGCTGAATCCCAGCCGAATCTTTCATCCTTTGTTTTCCAAAGGATGGTTCACCTATTCTGTTTAGCTCACAAAGTCTCCTTGAATATCTCCCATTTATTGTGTTCTTCAACTGAATCTGTTGCACAAAGCCCGTCTCATGTTCCACTTGTTGCGATATTCCAAGTATCGCAGTATATTTTTTGATGTAGCGCACCGGTTCAATGTTCAGGTGGAACATAAGGTTGACGGAAACTGGGGAACTGCGCCCACCTGATGAGCCCTAAGAAGGATAAAACCTATCCGGTGCTGTCGAAGCGTGTTCCCTTTTCAAGCAAATATACTGCGGTTTCTAAAATATTGTTCCAAATGAAACATGAGCCAGCCTTCGTGCACTATGTGTTGGGCATCCAGATGCTATGCAACTTCAAATGGTAAATTGCAGTAATGAAATGCGGTGAAAAAGCGCACGGTAACCTGGGACGTTGGACGATAGGCGTAGTGTTGTGTGTTCGAAGACCCATAGATTAAAAGTACCAACCGCTCCCCGTATAAAGGTCGGATAGTAGCTTTAGTGAATCAGTTAATACAACTCAATTTTACGTGGTTTCCGACGGTCAGCTGCCTATGTGCATCCTTTCGGCGGATGGTGTATGACATACTCATAGTAAAATGCGCGCCTTCGTAGCATGTGGCCCTATTTTGGTTTGCAGTATGTGTCCTGTCCATCGAAACTGTATCAGATGGGTACTCGACGCATGCGTGAACACTCAGAAAAGCTGACACTGGACTGTATCCAAGCTTTTCACAGCCGGATTGATAGAGAATCAGTAGGGGTACGCCTCAACAAGTTCGCAGAGTAGCCTCTCCCTCAGAATGAACGATAACGTACTTTTCTGGGAGCTCGAATTTTCAGAGGCAATCTCTGAGGTAGTCTTATGCATTACAACAAAATCCTTGTAGAATCAGGGAATTCAGTTATACTGGTTGTGCTGGCGCTCCAAGTACGAGTTTGAATTCCCCTGCTTTCCTGCATTCTTCCTGCTTGTCCGGAATTTGGTCTGGTAAGAATTCCCTACTCACTCCTCTCGGTTTGGATGAATAAATCATCACTCTCACTGTTTGGAATCTTTACACTGTCATGAACTCCGATTTCCACCTGTACGGAGAAAGATTCAGACGGTGATCCATTTGTGGAAAAGTCCCCGTCGACTCTCCGGCTGGGTACTAGTCAGAGTTGAGATGAGATTAGAGTGCGGCTTAGTTCGATGCCGTTTATACACCTCACGTTTTCTGGGATTCGATGAGCCGATGCACAGGGCTGACTTATCTTAGGTGAATGCCCACTTTGTGTTTTCTCATAGACATAAACAGCTGGTCTATACATGAACCAGTAAGGAACTGACAGTCAACCTGAAGTTGCAGAGCTAATGTCTCCTAATGTCTTTCACTGTATCCGTTAAAACTGTGGTTTCCATGTATTGGCTCACCAGTTTCAAATCTTTTGCCGGCGCATGTTAGCTTTGCCAACAGTACGGTCAAGCGGTATCCAGAACGGAGCGTAGTTGCTCTTAGGACTGTTATTTTTGTTTCCATCCTGATAGGCTTCCTCTTTCCTCTGATTTTCTTGTCAGTATATTAGCCGAGTTTGTCGTGGATTTGCACCGAGTATTTGACAAATTGCACTTCACATTTCTGGAAATCAATCCTCTTGTGGTGTGCGGTTGGACAGCGTGTGGTGGGGCGAAAAGTGACAACCTGTTTGTGCACATACTGGACGTTGCTGCCAAGTTGGATCAGTGTGCCGAGTTCCTCTTCTCTGCCAACTCACTTTGGTCTCCACAGGGCCAATCACTGGAATTTCCATTTCCGTTTGGGCGCATCCAGACACCAGAAGTGAGTTTTCTGTTTGACTGAATTCGGGACAGCTGAATAGTTAAGGTAGGGACTGTTGTTTGCAATTTTGGATCGAATACCCTGTCAGATCTGCTTAAGGCGCTCTCCATTCGGTACTCTGTCATCCGATTGGTTGGACAGATGAAAAAATATGGCTGCTTTCACTGGACCTGATTCACCTCATTTAGTCCATCGACTGCAGATTTCAACAGCCCGATAAGCTCGGGCCCTTACGAATGTACTTTGAAGCCAAAGCCACTTGCTATGATCAACATCTCTGGACAGAACGACCAGCTCATATGAGCGACATAAAGTCACGACCTTCTAAGAAGGTCGTAAGAATCTGAAAGCCTTTCCGACACCAAATCAAATTGTTTCTCTTCTGAAGGACGGTGTGTACAACTTTGTATAAGTCAGTTCTTTCAGCTGTTTTGTGAATCACACCTCGACAACTATCAAGAAAGGTAAGCTAGGATTACCCATTGTCATTCAATGACGTACCCATTCTTCTATGCGGCTTATTGTAATCCGGACAATCGAAAGCGCTGATCCAGAACGCTAGATTGGTATTTTTGCCGGTCAGAGGATGCTTTGGTGGAGGCTTGGATTCAACCCAGGTCTATCAACGTGCAGTGGGTCCTATCCCTTCGTACATGTTCATGATCGCTTTATTTAGTAGTCTTTGGATGTTCAAAGACTTTCTGGTCACTGGTGTTTAAGGGCCAATCCACTAAACAGTTGTTGTGGCATCCCAACACTGAGTGTACTTATTCTATCACAGACTCAGTAGTCTGTTTTGGTCGGCGTCTAGACCAAACCAGTACTTCAAGGCTCCCAATCCCAGTAGGTGGTCTTCAGTGACAGCTACGCTATATAAACTTCCCGTCTTATAAGCGTTCATAAGTTGATCGGTCGTGCAGAATTTGAAGACCGGCCATCGGCACCCATTTTCAAGGCGCGTAATTGACAGTCAAGACCAAATCATCCAAGTTTGGGTCCACCTGGACACCCAAGCATCCCAAGTTGCATTCTGTTCGGTTGTGTTTGTGTGCGCGCTAAGAAATATCATAGCTTCTAACTCCGTCCTTTGTCCAGTCGATTTCTCACAACGACACCCTATCATCCAGCCTAACACCGAAAACTACGCATCCAGAAGTCATTCCATACTCCTCAGTTCATCTAGCTTCTGAGGCAGAGGGTCGATTTTTATAACAACCGTAGTTGTAAAGATGCCTCTGGCTCGACCTGCCCACTGCATAAAATACTCACGTGATTTATGCTACCAGTTTAAAGGGGGGTGTTGTGATGATGAAACACTGAAAAATTCTTGACTGCGGTGATCAGTTTATCCTTGAAATTGCTCGAATCTGCCACCACAACAGTACTCCTAAAACGACTTAGACGCCACATGGCCACAACATCTAATCCATCCAGACCGCTCACGGCCTTGGAACCAATGATGGTTTGATGAAAGAGTAGATGATGAGTAGAGTCCCATTCCTTTTCGGACCTCATCTGTGAGCTGCTATGAGATTGCGATTGATTATCCCTAGCGTTAAACGCAATAGCGCTCGGTTCTGCCAAGCGTTATCTCGAGGTCTTCCGGCTTTGGTCAACAACAAGCAACAATGCTCTGTTATTCCGTTTTAAGGAAGCACACATTGCGGAGCTCGATGCGCGTACTGGAGCTTCGATGAAGTTGTCCGTGCTCAATCCAAACGGACGCATCTGGACCATGAGCGCCGGGGGCGGTGCTTCTGTCATCTACGCGGATACCGTATGTGCATTAGCGGAACAAGTGAAACAAGAGCAGGGAAAAGGGAACGGTGCTTTGGATTTGGCCAATTATGGGGAATATTCTGGCGCTCCCTCAGAAGGTCAAACTTACGAGTACGCAAAAACTATCCTGGCGCTGATGACACGCGGCAATCCACATCCTGATGGTATGTGTGTCCCTTCTTGGTTTCTTTTCTTGTGGTGGATGATACAGTCTAAAACTGTAGGAGCTCGTGTAGGTTTGTCTTTTAGGATTTGCATGTCTATCCCCGAGCGCGTTTTCCTACGCTTCCACCTACGCTTCCTGTTTGATGAATCTACACAATGTTTTGGTAAACCTGTTGCCGTGTGTCCGTATCTCTTTCATGCTCATAGGTTTCCCGACATATTCCCTTGCTTAGCCTCTGTACTCTTGAACGACCAAGTTAATTCTAGCCTCCACTGGTGCGGAGGAGGCGTTCTACGTACTGGTGAAAGGAAGAACGCCACTCGTTGCGCAGTTGTCCATTGAACAACACTAACTAAGCAGTTGGGCACGAAGTAAAAATCTCATTTGCACAATGTATTCTCAAGCGTTCTCTTAAATTTTCATGAACGTTCTTCGAATGCCTAACGATAATTAATAAGCATTATAACGCGATTTTATAATTTCCGTACCAACCCTCTACCTAATACGGGAACGACGCCTTGACACTTAGACAGATGCTACTCACATGTCTCATCAGTAGCTTATGGTCGATTCCCGAAATTCGATTTTGTGAATGAGCAGTATGTGTATGAGGCGAGTGGAACCATGTGAAACCACACGATAGCATGCGAAAATGATCTTGTTCGGCTTATTCGTAATGCAGGCTGCCGGGTTACTCTAAGGAGACCCGATTGGATTCACCTGTTAATTTGGTCATGCCTAAATACTGTACACAGTCTACAGCGTCAAATCTACATATGTACGGCCGGAAGTTACTGTTGAAGAGCATCGGCTTCCCGTGTATGTCTATATGATCGTGAAAGGGAACACGCTCCGCATACATTCTGGCTTTCGTTTTTTAGTTGGCCCCACCTGTTTTGACAGTTATGGGCCAGTCTCCGTAGCTGCCTCTGGTCCTATCGTCTGGTCTTATTCCCTTGGGTTTACCTCACCTGAAGAGTGTTCATATGATTGCATACCAGGCTGAGCGGAAACTCCTTGCTGTTACATACCCTGTGCGGTCTATCGATTTGGTTCGTTGTAACAAACAAATCTGGGAGACGAATGTGCAGGACCAGACAATGCTGCTGATGAGATTCCTCTCTGTAGACTGTCCATGTTAGTAGACATATTTTTGGTTTCGTTTCGAGTACGATTGATTCAGATAAACTCTTTAGATGCTAAATTATTCTCTGTCTTTCATCGTTGGACAACTAGATTTTCAGTGAATTGCCATCACAAAGAAGACTATTCCTTGACAGCGATGCACTGAACAGTAGGGGTGTGTAGTTCAGCTGTAACACCTTTTCGGTGCCTAGCTGCCATACCTTCCGAAGGAAGCACGAGGGCTGGGATACTACCAGGTTGCCCAACTCTAGTCAGGGTAAGTCGAGAGGCAGAAGTCGGAATCGAACCACGGACCTTTCGGTCAGTAAATTCGCGCTCTAAACACTGGGCCATTTCTTCCCACTGAACAGTAGCGTCCCCTTGAACTCAAGAATACCATATCCTCCAAGTTAAAGATTGCCTATGTATTCGGCAGTATTCAGACCGATGTTTCCTGGTAATTGCCACCAAAAATAGGAGCTCGTCCTCCAAACCCCCTAAAGACGTTGAATGGGACCAGACGTAAGTGGTCGTCATAGAGCAGCGACTATTGTTGAGAGCCGTGTGTATTTCCTTTTACTTATGTATGTGATCGTTATGTGTTTGTCTTCGCGCGAGTGAGGTATTTGAGCAATACAGGATACAACCTGAAGTTCGTAAGTCATCTTTTCGCCGCCCACTTTTCTATCCAGGTCTCTTTCTCACTCATCAGGTAAAATCCTCTTAATTGGTGGGGGTATTGCCAATTTCACCAATGTGGCCGCAACCTTCAAGGGTATTATGCGTGCGTTGATGGAATTCAAGTCAGAACTGCAGAGGCACAATGTGCGCGTTTTCGTACGTCGTGCTGGGCCAAACTACCAAGAAGGATTGAGGATAATGCGTGAATTGGGTAAGTCTACATTCTAAACCATCTGGAATCGGTTTATGGCGTAATTTCTGGAATGTCTTGTTTGTTTGTCTTTCCAAAGGAATGGACGATCGGACGATGTGAAAGTTGCTGGGTCACCTGAGGAAATGAAGGCCGGTTGTTACCCATAGTTCTAATCCACTGTTGTGGGAACTTGGCTCGGTCTTTCTGTGTTCATCTTCAGTCTACGGGCTTTAGCTATTTGGACGCTATCTGCCTCCAGAAGCTCAACGCTTCTGGCAATGTTGTGAAATATTAACGCTTCTCAACGTTCAACGCTTGCTTTTTTATGAATTCACCATGTTGAAATTACAGGATTGGATTGGACCGATTTCACAGAGAGCCGCGTGGTTTGCAGGTTTTTGCCAACCATAAAAACAAGAAACCATCGCCAAAAACGCACTACCCAACGAATGTCCATATCTTTCCACCGTTTTTTTCGAGTAGCTCCATTTTTCTGTTGATTCTGTAAGCAGTTAACTGAATCGTTACTTTGCGATTACATCCTGATCGGTACATACTGGTCAGTAGGATGCCGGAGACCATAAGTATCGTTTTCAGATTATGCTCACAACCTCTTAGACATCCAATATATAGCGTTATAGTATTAAACTTACTTGATTCGCAGATCAAAGGAAACCAATGTTGTGTTGGTGGACGGCAGCAATGTTTCTTTTACCTTCTTGACTTCATTCAGTCCGCTTCTGTTGTGCTTCAATCGCCCCAAAAATCTTCCTGTGGTAAAATGTTGACTGTTCCGGTTCTTTCGTATGTATCCTTCGTTCGTGTATGGGACTTACTTTGAAGCGCTTTGTGGGGAATTTCTACTGTCTGAATTGAACCTTTCCTTTTTTTGGATCAGGCATACTGTTGTTTCTACGGAATTGACGCCGTATCACGCTTATACGTCCGCTGTATTTCATCCTAAGAACCGCCTTCCCAGCTTTCTTCAGGTTTCTGTTTTGTCTGTGTTCTTCTGTTTATGTGATGTTTAAAGGGAAGAGTGTCATTGCCAATGGTAGTTAAGTGGTTCTACGTGACAAACGTAATCTAATTTGGACAAGAGGCACATTGACAACAACAGTGTAGCTCGGGCTGTACTGTTCAGCTGTAACACTCTTTCGATGCCTAGCTGCCATGCTACCCGAGGGAAGCACGATGGCTGGGATACTGCCAGGTTGCCCAAGCCTAGACAGGGGACGTCGAGAGGCAGAGGTCGGGATCGAACCACGGACCTTAAGGTCAGCAAATTCGCGCTCTAACCAATTGAGCCATCTCTCAAACTAGTCGGCTATATTGTGATCACCAAAATCCCTCTGTTTACGATTATTATCAGTCATCACCACATTTTTGCACTCCAACGCTACATGAATACCTAATTCTCCGAGATCGAATTTGCAGGCACATGCGCCACCTTGTTCGACGGACGTACGGTTACGGTTTATCTGGAGCAGCTTGTGGTGGTTTGGAGGCGTTTTTTCGTGCACCATCCACAGTTTCTTTCTATTATGATGATGAATGAATAAAAGTTTCCATAGTGCTATCCACTGCAAAATTGCTCGTCTATTAACAGGTCTTACTCTAGAGATACCTATCCATGTGTTTGGACCCGAGACACACATGACTGCCATTGTTTCCATGGCTTTCGGTCTACGTTCAATCGTTTCATCAAAGTTTGACCAGAAAACGGGGACGGAGGCGTTGATGAGCGCAACAACTGGAAGTTGCGATACTACCGTAAGTCAAGTCATCGGAATAGCCAGTACCGATTGCGGTTAGCGCGCAATAGGAATGTTGTCATTGTGAACTCATTTTCAAACGATTCGCATCTGGCTTACGTTTACGAATCCTAGCTTGACGTTCCGGTATGGTGGTTGGGGAACGGCAGCCTCTCCAGAGATATATGGAATATCTGTTGTAGACTCTCCTAGGAAATTGTCTCTGTTAGGAGATTTTTGTTTTTGGCACCATAATAACTCAGTAGCCAGTTTTGTTGGTGGTCTCGGTCGGCTGGGAACCAGCTCATCCTCATCCAGCAGACAGTCGCCTCCAAGTAAGTAACCAAATCGGTTGGGTGTGAATTCACCGCTTGAAACCAGATTTCCAATATTCTGCCAGCTGAGGTTGTTAGTGCCTGGTGGAAGGCGTTATCCCGCCGTAGAAAACCTTCAACTGTTCCTACTGGTGTTCAAATTCCCTCCCAAATGGCGAACGAGCTGAGTAGTGATCAACAGCAGCCATTTGCGCTATCTTTTTTGAATACATATTTGACGGTGTGCATGTCCGAACAATATCTAGGTGATGTTGGCGATATCAGTTGCGTCAAAATCTATATAAATTGGAGAGATTCGTTCTCTAGGCTATCCCCAAGCATTTCCTGTCTATCCTAAACGGCAATTCGTTCAGCTGCCCATTCCTAAAGTGGACGAGGGCTGAGTTACTGCCAAGCCATATGAACCCGTAGAGGTGAACGCTCAATTTGAACAACGGGTGTTTCAGTTCTGATGTCTCTTCCCCTGTGCTCTGTACATGTTCGGTTGTACAGTGCTCCTCCTATGTAACATCTGTCCTTGTTATAACTCCCTCTTTCATGACTATGTAGCTGGTTAGGACATTTATTCCGCATGACAGAAGATCGCCTGCCTCACAGAGCTTTTTTTCACCAGCCCTTGCTGAGTGGAAGCGAGTGAGAGGTGGACAGTGTATGACCTGGCAACGAAGTACGAAAGCGCTAACCAGTAAACTTAGTCGGGCAGGCAACTGCCGCCTCCCTGGATAGGGACTCCGGGACTCAAATCACCAGTGGTTAATGACACTGGCAGAAATGGCCCAATCGCGCAGTCAGTGGCGCCCGTGCATCAAAGCTATCGCCTTCAATGAGTAGCTATCCAATTTCCGAACAAACTGAACATGCCTTCGCCTCCAAGGCTTGGTTGTACGTTCCACATTCCTATTTTCCGATTATCGAAACTGTAACAGCTGGAACCAATGTGCCTATAGTACACGGTTTGTAGCTGATAAAGTGAATTGAATTGAGGGTATCTGTCCCTCCCTGGTACGATCACCATTCTGATATAAGCCAATTCGATGCGCATTTTCGAGGATGTACTTAAATGGGACTACCGTGAGTTGATGTTTGAGATTTCCACAAGGAAACTGAGCACTTGACTTTTGTGAGGTCAGTTTCCCGATGGTTGCACACCAGAACATGAATGATATGGAGTGCCTCAGTGGACAATTTGGCGGACTAGCCTATCTTCGGTAGAGGGTTATCACCATTGTCATCGGCAACATAGCATCAATGTTCAACACTGATGCTTGGCTGCCGTATAGCCTTCAGTTATTTAAAAACCTTATTGTGAGGAAAAGAATAAGGTGAACGGAAAAGTGACTTAGTGCTAGCTTGTCACAACCAGTCCGAGGTGCCTACGCCTTCAGACAATTATTAGGGCGGTCTGGATAGAAACTGACAACAGGAAAGCCATGGACGTCGATTAGCAGCCATATCTTGCAACATCTCTAACCATGCACACGGGCGATCGCACGGACCCCATCCTGGAAGACAGGCCGCACCCGCAGCACTCAGACTTTTTGTAATTGATTTCACTTCTCTCTGCCAAGTCAAATTTCGACCACTTTGCTTGTGCCACTCTCAATTTGACACAAATGGCAACAATCTCTTCGGCAAACGATGGTTCGATAAGCGCAATACATGACCCAACTACCGAAGCTTTTGGCAGTGGACAAATCCCTCAATGGAAGTTCCTGTCGAACACTTGTCGTCTAAGTCTTTCTGTGTGAATTCGCCAGCTATGGTTTTAAGACAATGGTTGTCGAAGACCTGAAGACGTCTCATTTCCCCTGATCGTAAAGGTCCCATCTCAGCCGTACAACAAAACAGCCCGTATTGTAAACAGATACACACGTCCCTTGAGATCGGGATCACGTGATCCCCATTCTGGAGGACGAGTCGCAGCCACAGTACTCAGACTCTAGAGGGTTGCTGTATAGTATAAAACAGCGTAATTTTACAGCTGAAAACTTTGTGACTTAATTCAATGTCAATTACTGATATTAGTAGTGGTGTAAATTTCATAATCTATACCTCACTTTCACGTGGTTCCCATTCTTCTAGCTCAATGAAACAGTGGGGGATAATGTTTCTAATGGTTTCGGTGGCCGAACACACCAGCTTTTCCACTCGCATTCGCGGTGCATTGTTTGGGGTCTGCAAGTGAAGGCTGTACAATCTATGCTTGATTTTGACTATGCTTCACATCGGGAGACACCTAGCGTGGCCGCACTAGTCTATCCGTTCAGGTAAGCCGTTTTGCTTTGTGGCTGCGGGCTGTGATGCCTAGTTTTCCACGTTTATTTACTAACTGAGCTTGACAGTGCTCGGTGCCCGACCAAAATGTCCGCAGTTCGAGCCCAACCTCTGTATCTCGACTGCTGCTGTCTATGCTTGAGCAACCTGACGGTATCTCAGCCCTCATGCTTCCTTCGGGTGGCATGTCAGCTATTCACCGAAAAGGTATTATATCTGAGTGATTGTGACCACTGTTGTTTTATTCATTACATGAACGCTGAGGTGGTTCTATCGAGCATCGTGCTTTGGGTGAAGCTGGATAACGCATGAAAAAACCGTTCAGCTCTAACACCCTTCCGGTGCCTAGCTGCCATGCCACCCGAAGGAAGCACGAGGGCTCAGATACTGCAAGCTTACCCAAGCCTAGAGAGGAGAAGTTGAGATGCAGAGGTCGGGTTCGAACACATAGCGTTCGAAAACCCGGTTTCTTGAGATCTCACATGTCTAGGCTAATTTTTTTTAATTCGGAGTGGAAATAAACCGACAAATTAGCTACTTGTGGTCGTACACCCACTGCCATTTTCTTCATTGGATTGAGTGCTTGTTTACGTCTTTTTTTACGGAGTGCGACCAGCCCGGGGACTCGAGAATGTCTGTTTGTTTTTGAAACCGAATTATATTTTCTAAAGCGTGTGCATTTTTAAAAGCTGATTATTGGATCCCTCCCCAACCGCTGCTCGGATGATAGTCAAAATTTTAACTTTTCTGGAAGGTTCACCTGAGGGCTGTTTGTGTGAGCTGTTTTCAAGAAACAGGCGAATTTTATGGTGTCTAGTTGTGGTTTGACTTTCGGACGTAGGCTTGGTTTGGAAGTCTTCCCATCTAGCTTCCAAAAGCAAGAAAAGTTGTGTCGTTTTAGAGGGATGATCAACTTTGAGAAAATCAATTACTCTGTCTGTTGATCAACCAACACCCTCTGTCGGAAAAGATGTTTTTACAGAGGCGTTTATTGTGCGTAGGGAGCACCTTGTGGCCCTATGTCATCATAGAACAGCAGGCTAAATGGGTTTATGTCTTCTCCGAACACGAAATGTTTACTTTGTATGTCAGCGAAGCATTAGGGTTGAACACTGATGTCGTGCTGTCCTTGATGATAATGATGACTCTGTAAGCCGAATTACTGATAATCATTTGAAATCTTGTAACCTTTCCGAGTTAATTGTTTTGGGATCCTCCCGCCAACTTTTTTCCGGTAATGGATCGGTTTACAACTAGTGAATAAATCAATTGTAATATCCATGAAAATGCTAGCAACGCGGTGATCTGGGGGAATTTATCAAGTCTAGTACTCACGCACGGCGTCAACACCGATCGATGTTCTAGATTTGCTCCTCGTAGACCACATTAGCGACCACTGCGAGCAAAAAACCGGTGGTCTACAGTGTTCAAACGTCAGTTGCATTATGGCACATTCAAGTAGCCAGAGCACCCACGGGGTATGTAAATGTTATCGGTAGATATGAATCATGGACGATTTCTGTTGGTTTCAAGGGACGCTAGGGACAAGAAAGCTGAGGAAGTTTTCTCCCAGATGGCTTTTTATAGGCACAAGCCATGCAAATGTCTCTAGGGTTACGTTCGTTCGCTGCGCCCAGGTCGCTGTTTCTCTATTTCGATTAAGGTGGGTATTCTGCACACATTCCATAGAAGGGCAAACGGCACCTAGGTATAATATTTTCATCTATATATATTCAAGTTTAAGATAACCAATGAGATTTCATTAAAATGAACACTGTAACCTAGCTGTTGTCTGGCTATATGACTGACCGACTGGCCAAATATCTAAGTAAGAACTGTTGAGAGTAGTTTGTTTTTGGTTTGCGGTTGTATGCCTATCTTTCATACCTGGCATGCTGATTGGATAGGTCGGCAAAATATATTCAGAGTAAGTTGCCGTGGTCGGCAATCATCTCCGATTCCCCTTACTGCATTCACTCCGTCCTTTGCACTGAGCAATGCTGTCCTCCTCACTCGGCCTTTTTGGTCTGTTTAATCGGGGTCCTGAGCTGTGACTTTTTCACTGCGTGTGTGTGGCTACGCTCAGGGCGGGTCACTTTGTTCGGCCAAGGGAAATTGGGTCAGATTCTAAGGACATGTCGCACATTTGGAAGGCTGGCTGTTTTTAAAAAGTCTCGGATTTTTAGGGACGAGATGACTGTTTATCTCATACGCCTCGCCTGTACCAGGTATGGGGAGTTGTAGTTCCATTTAAAAGGCAGAGTAATATCGGTTTCGTTTCAGACAGTCGAATTCACTACATTTATGGTCTCCCAGTGGAGACGTTTTCCCCAATATGATCGATTTCACACCGTAGTCCCTTGATCTGGCTCACGAATCATGTTTTTTGAAAAATCATTCATTTGCTGTTTTTCTCCTGCGATCTCCCAACAGTGACCCACACAATATCAAGGTCTATTGGGGTTCCAGTGAAATCTTCCTCCCTGTCTATAAGACTTTGAGTGAAGCGAGCATGAGTTCACCGGATGCTGAAATCCTGATCAATTTTGGCTCGCTTCGGGTGGCCTACGATGTTACCATGGAAGCAATATCTCTTGATCCCGTTGGACCAACAAATAACAAAAACGGTGCATGCAATGGCTTGTCAAATGAATCCCAGTTCAACTGTATTGCCATCATCGCGGAGGGTATACCGGAACAAATGACGCGTCGGTTGATCTGTCGAGCCAAGCAGCGGAACGTCCTCATCATTGGTCCGGCAACCGTAAGAAACATTATGTGTTACGTGACATATGCTGAATATTTTCGGGTTTTTGAAGCGCATTTGGTTGCTTGCTGTTCTCGTAATTAAGACGGTAAGAAGGCCACTGTTTGTGAAATGTATTCGGATCCTTCCTAGAGGTTCGATGTACTTCTTTTGGAGGGAAGGGTCAAGCACTGAATATTGGCTAACAGGCCGCTCTCAAGGATAATGGTCTTTTTCAGAGTGGAGGTCTTGAGAGACGGCATCATTTGAATGGTATTTCACTCTTTTAGGAATAGAACTGTCCTGATACTCCAGACTTACAAGTGCCCTTAGTGTGCGCCAGTTTGATTGGGAGATATTGGCTGACTAGAATTCATCTCAGTAAACTCCTAGGTGATCACACAGGCCACCCAAGTTTCGTAGCTTCGATTTTTAGTTTGTGTCGGCCATTTTTCGACAGCACTCACTGAATGTTCACTACAACCATGTAAGCAAGTTTACCTTGAATGTGTCGCGTCCACGTACACGCACTATGGACAATTGGCTGCACCTGTGAGTGAACTCTGACCACCGGTGTTTCAGGATTTATCAAGTCTTTTCCACCTTGAAGGTGCACGAGCATGGTCTAGGATCTTTGGGTTCTGTTAGGCAGTGAGTGACGATCAGTTGATGTTCATCCGGCTACGCTGGGTCATAGTACGCAGTCGATAGACCATTGTGTTTCTTTGAAATCAGCACGCGATCGGTAACATGCAAGAGTATTTCGTGTAATTTGTAAGTTTGATATCGTTTTGTACGGTTCTGATAGGAATACGTTAGTTGTTTCTCTTCGTCAGTAAGTCATGTCGCCTACACATGACGCGTACACATTCCTGTCACCACCGATTTTGAGTTGTCATCAGCATTTTTCTCATTCAAGCCAACTAGCCACTTCTTCGGTTGCCCAGTGTAGTAACGGTATTTTCTCAGCTTAGCTCTCGGTCTGAGCCTCCCAAGCTAGCGTGCGTGTCAAAACAACCACCAAAGGTGTACAGGATATAATAACGCCCCAAACGAAACCAAGAGCATTTGTACAGCGCTTCATGTATATAGCGTAGGCGGCAATAACTTTCTGGAACTTCTGACGCGTTCTGGATGCATCATTGGCAACCGGCAATTGCAATCGGCCAATACTGGGTCATGATTGGCTGTTGGGTCCAGATTTTCGACCAATCAGATCTGGGCTTGATGCCGGACCGGCAAGCGTCCCAAATTCCTGACCAATATTGCGTGGGATAGGCTTTTTGGCCGAAGCAGCACCCGACTGCGGGCGGTAAAGCGGGATCTGTGTGGAATTCCGCCTAACACCCAGTAAGCATTAATTAGTGCCCAAGTCAACTGTCAAGGGAGACTGCTTTTTTGGAACCTAGATTGTGCACCTAAGGTTTTTGAGACCTATGTGGAGCGCCTCGTTTACAAGACTATTAGGATTGACGGCTCAAGCACATCACCCTTGTGATGTGTGTGACAAATTCCTTTTATTGAACGTTGAACTTCTGCGACCTACATTAGGAAGTGCCCATCAAATTTTCGGCTGGTAGCGGTTATTTCATAGCCATGCGTTGGTTGCAGTTGGCATTTTTTTTATGACCATTGTCATTTCAGTAACATGCTGTGCCCTGATCGACAAAAGAATTCGTACAACTGGTTCCACCCACAAATCTTATGGTTTCGAATTTTCCCTGTTAGTACACAAGCCTCTGCCCTTTCGCCCCATTTGAGTTGAAACAGTGTTTCGGTGTTCCTGATATTTCATTGTTCTGTTTCCCTGTTCCACCTGAAGGTTGGGGGTGTGAAAGCCGGTTGTTTCAAGATCGGTAATACCGGTGGCATGGTTGACAACATTCTGTCCACACGACTGTATCGCCCGGGAAGGTGAGTGGTTCTAGACGGTCCCCATCCCACACCATCTTGTTAACAGGTTCATTCCTTTCGAATAAACGCTGGGTCTATTCATTTTGGGCATTGGAACCCATGTTTTTAGATGGTTAGCCATCTGGGTCATCATTGCTTTAGACAGCTTTGGCCTTGCTAATACTTCTCGTGAAGGAGGGTACAACTGTACCGGCTCTTCCAAATAGGTTCGTTTGTATTGTGTGAGGTATTCAACTTAATCCAGTCCGTATTCTGTGTCAGCCATGTCGAAATATAGGTAGTTCGGGTGTGTTTACTGTGGTTGATCAGATGGCAGTTGATCGGTTCACCGAGCTTAGCAACTGGCTTGCAAACGTTCCGTCCCCAGTCGAGGAGACATCTTCAGTGCGCATTGACGATGTCTTCTCGACTGGGGACGGAACGTTTGCAAGCCAGTTGCTAAGCTCGGTGAACCGATCAACTGCCATCTGATCAACCACAGTAAACACACCCGAACTACCTATATTTCGACAAATTGACAACGAATTCGGGCGTTGTACGCTCAAAACAGCTCGTCGTGTGTAAGTACTATTATCCTGTAAGCGCTCTGTATGGTAATCAACGGTAGTAGTCTATTCAGGATGGGGGGAGAGCGAACGTTGGGTTCTTTTCCCGAGTCAATAAAATATAGTACTGAGAAGAGATTGCCCTCTAAGGTGAGATGTCCTCTTACGTGCTTCGGCTGATCGTTTCATACTAATCCCTGTGCCGTATTTCTATCTTACTGTTCACGTGTCCAACGCTGTTGCTCCAGTAGCACTCGGAATTCTCGGTTCTGAAATGGAAACGATTTTTCGTCCATCTGTATCCAAACCGGACAGAATGGTCTCTGGCATATGATTTCTTTTGCATGCATGCTCGTGTCCATGGTCCTGAACTCGCGTGGGGTTTGATTAATTCATCAGGCGTGCTGCCGATACCTATGCTGAACCATTACCAATGGACTACCTGCTTTTCTGTGCAATTTTCCCCACGTAGGTAGACTAAATACTGTAGCAACCCATTTCACGGATCGGAATTTCGTTTGCCAATCTACGTCCATAGTGAGTCGGTCTCGTTGTCGCACTACGTCCGGCTAATGCAGCGTTATCCGAAGCAGCGGTCTGCAGTCGTTGTATGACCTACGCTCATTAGTAACCAGTTGCATTTGCCATCTTTCCGTTTATGCCTCTTTTCAACCTCTAGTGTCGCCTACGTTTCACGTTCGGGTGGAATGTCCAATGAACTGAACAATATCATCAGTAAAAATTCCGATGGTGTGGAAGAAGGGGTTGCTATAGGAGGTGATCGGTATCCTGGCAGTACGTTCTTGGATCATGTGTTACGCTTCGAAGCGAACCCGCAGGTGGCTATGATTGTGCTCTTGGGCGAGGTAAGTCATGGTTCTGTGAATATCGGGAGGGTCTGGGAGTGTCAGGTCTGGGTTTCGTCGTGTAAAGCAGAATCAACCTCTGCTGAAAAGCCTGGAGACATTGTGATACTCATTGTAAATCATCGGCAGTGGGCACCTCGAATCTGTGGAGAAAAAACTGTTCAGCTGTAACACACCCCTTCGGTGCCTAGCTGCCATGCCACCCGAAGCAAGCACGAGGGCTGGGATACTGCCAGTCTGCCCAAGCCTAGACAGGGGAAGTCGAGAGCCAGAGGCAGGGTTCGAACCACGGACCTTCCGGTCAGTACGCTCGCGCTCTAACCACTTGAGCTATCTCGCCTCGAATCTGTAGGCTGAGTTGAAATGTGAACCTTCCGTATAGGAATTCGTATGCCGTAGTATTCAGTAATGGGTGGTTGACTTGCGGTGTTAGATGTTTATTCGGAGTTGAAGGAAACAGCTGGTCAGTACGGATTAACTCCTCTAATAGAATGAAATCTAACTTCAACCCTATTGTTCTTCCCGTTTCCTCGTCATCTGCATGGAGTCGTTCCTGATAGCTTTACAGACGACAGCATCCTTAATACTGTTAACCTCTTTCCTGTTCGAAAAAGTATTGTAACAGTAACTGCACAAACATCAAGTTTGTTTACCCTCAGTTTGTTTCTTGTTGAAAATCTCCAAGTCTCCGTTTTTCAGGAATAATTTCCACTAATGTGAGAAAAATTTAACTGGTTTGTATTCCGTTTTCGTTAAAATTGGTTGTACAAACAGTTCAAACTCATTGCGTTGCTTTTGTTTTTATGATTGCGCAACTGTTCTGTTGTCAGTGGGTGGGGTACTTAGGATGGACAGAACTGCATCCCCATACCGGCGTCAGACGGCATCTTTCTCTTATCGCAGACGATACAGGTGCGATCAGTCCACTTGAAAGGAGTAGGCAGTCACTGCATGATCTCTCGAAAGGCATCGTTTGCAGCTCGGTTAGCCTACTCTTTCAAAAAGCTCCAAATACTAAACAGTCGTTGGTATGACTGGCCTTCAAAGTAGAGTCACTGACCTGGTCGTTAGGTTAGGAGAAAAGACATGTGCAACCTAGTAATTTCTGATTTGCTGCAAGATATATCGCTGTCGCTCTCAGGATGGATTTTTTCTCTGGGCTCCCGTAACCTGTTTCCTGAGGGTCGCATATAAAGCCTCCATGAGGTAGTGACTGGGCATGAATCACTGCTGTACGTCGTTTTGGAATGCATTGTGTATCATGGATATTCTCTCCGCGAGTTACATGAACTACAGTCAGTCTCCCAAGCTCATCGGTTCACTCCAAACTCCACTTCATGGACTAATACGCAGTTGACAAAACGTTTGCAAGTCAGTTACCAAGTTCGGCAAACAATTCAACAGCCATCCGACCAACAACCAATAAACTCACCCGAGCTACCAATATTTCGAAGCCAGGTTCATCGTACGGACATGAGCTGTCGATAGAAGTGTTCAGTATTAAATCGTTAATCATTCTGGAATGCGTGTGTCCGTTTATAACATACCGTTATTCGATGTCGGTCTTCCTTATAGTTATCGGGTAAACCTAAGAAACAAACTTCCTGTTTAGCGTTTACAGAGTTTTCTGTACTTTGAGTTGAACAAACTTTCCTCGTATGCCATCTCCTTAGAAGGTGTCGAATAGAAACCGCATGACACTGGAAACTCCGCATTTGATATCTTTGTGTGCGTACACACCAAGCACCGCGCATCGGGACGGTTGTGCATCATCGGAGTTTGGGTATAATTCGGCTGGACGCGCGTTACTCTAAATGGAGGCGTGCTCAAACCAGTGTCCAAGACCGGGTGGGGTGCACGGAATGCGATGCGGCACCCGGAACATCACCTATAAACAAGAAGTTCCTAAATGATAGGTCGCCTGGCAGAGTATTTTCAACGACAGTTTAATTAGCCATCGGATTCGTGTTTCGATCTTCTCCTTGGCTTACGAAGCAATGATGTGTCTTCTCGCATTTGACTCGGTGAATAGGTCAGTTCTGCGTGCAGTTTGCTTATGTTTGTTGCCACTGTCCTGGTCGTGTCCAAGAATTTCCTCACACCTACCGGTGTTTGTCAGCACCACCCCCATTCCTTTTTTCGTTTATTTTTGTGGTAATATCACATATTCCGAGAGGCCGTGAATCTTGATATCCAGATAACATCTGTGAGTTAGACCATGACAACCGCACAGTCTTTTCTAACTAGAATTCTCCATAGTACATCCCTGCTTTTCTACGAATTTTACATCTAAATATTCTCTTGCTTCCAGATTTTTAGCACCCCCTGGAACCCTCTAAAACTCTACAAAGGGGAGAACTTTACTTTGCTGAGCGACTTACCAATTTGTGCGTCTGCGAAGGCTGTGGCTGTACTGTGGGAAAAAAGTAGTTCACGCGCGATCTATAAAAAAAATACGAGCCACATTTGCCAAACTGCGTCACTTTTGGCGTGAGAAACAAACTTCGTTGATGTTAGATAAGCTGTGAGTAGGGTCGTATTTTAGAATTGCGGAACTTGGCCCCCTTGCGATCCATGCACCTACACCGCCTTCAGGTGTTTGGTCGTTTACACCTCTCGAGTATAACAAACAGGCCTCAATCTGTTTGCAATGGAATGCAGTGTGAGCCAGCATTTGGTAGTGAAGCAGAATGACCACAGCTGCGAACAAGTTGATTTGGACGTGCCGTATGCATACATAGTCACTGTCTAGCTGTTTGCTCCTCAGAGCACCTGATGGAGAAAGACTCTCGATGGGTGGGGGGTGACATGAAAACGCGAAGTGAAGGCAGCTACTACAGGATTGTGGGGTAGTCGTGCATTACATGGTAATCCTTCAATGTGGCTGGAGGCTCAACCTCTACCAGTGGTGATTGTGCTGTCGCTTCCTAGCGAGCCAGCCTAGCTAAGGCTTATCGGTTGTCTTCTTGACAAAGCACTACTTATGGCTAAAAAACCTTCGACAGCTCGCCACTCGTTCCGCTTTTCTTGAGGTCCGTCCGGTAGGCATAGTCCCGTCCACCTTATTTTTCACTTGGGTAGCGAACTGTACGCAAGTGGCCAACTACACTCCTCAGCGAGACACTCAGCTGAATCCTTCGTTTATGGTATCGTCCAACTGAACGTCTTGTATAAGGCCACCCCATGTTTCGGTCAGCACGATATGCTTGGCATAATACTGCCTGCCAGGTTGTTCATTACTGGCCTGCGGTTGGGTGAGGTTTGTGAGGGATTTTATGCCAGTTCTACTGGTAACATCCTATTCCGATATGATGCCCAGATTCGTTTGTACCTTGCTTTTCGAGGGTCTAGGCGCCTCGGTTGCTGGAAAGGGATTTTTTCACATCAATTCCCCACATCCTCCCGTTTCTTTTCCAATGGTCTTGTCTAATGGTTGTGCGGCGTCTTCATTTATTACTGATGTGTTTTTGTCGATGGTGACTATGGTGGTCTCGTTTATTCAAACCAGTGATATAGATTAAGAGAGATGGGGGGGGGCGAGATGACTCAGTGGTTAGAGCGCGAATTTGCTGACGGGAAGGTCCGCGGTTCCAACCCGACCTCTGCATCTCAACTTTCCCTGTCGAGGCTTGGGCAGTCTGGCAGTATTCGAGTCCTCATGCTTCCTTCGGGTAGCATGGTAGCTAGGCACCGAAAGAGTGTTACAGCTGGACGATTTTTTTTATTAGGAGCGATACTGCGCTGTCGTAGCTCTCTCAAACTTCACCGGATCGGTATTGCTCCATGACGTGATCGTGTTTATACGTTTGCGTTAATCAGGTGATTAAGTGAACCTGTAGTTTATATGTATACAAATGTAATATGATATTATATATATATATATACGCATACCGTTATGCCCTTTAAATCGGTGTTTGTTCACACGCATGTCTAATGTGATCTTCAAGTACTGACTAAGGTTGATGTTATTTTAGAGACGAGGCCACCTCAGAGGGATGCGACCGGCAAGGGGCTCTATCAGCTTCGTCATGCTTCGACATAATGATGTTTGAGTTTGGATGATCAGTAGGTGACTCGACAATAGTAACTGTCATTGTCAGGCGCTACTCTAGTCGTCAACATGTGTCACATCCTTGTGGTAATAAATAAAAAATAAAAAAGATAACCGTTCAACTGTAACACCCTTTCGGTGCCTAGCTGCCATGCCGCCCGAAGAAAGCACGAGAGCTGGGATACTGCCAGAGGAAGTCGAGAGGCAGAGGTCGGGTTTGAACCACAGACCTTCCGGTCAGTAAATTTGCGCTCTAACCACCGAGCTATTTCACTCCTTAAATCCTTATGGTGAAACTGTTTGGATGGAATGGGGTCGTTGCATATGAGACGTTCAGGACCATGTGCGGTGGGGAACCCACAAACCTGCCCCTACAATTAATATGTTTTGATAGTTGCTGTCCACTAGGTGCTTTCTGCCAGGTTCATCATGTCTCATTTACGTGTATTGGCTTTGATATTCAATTATGTTCGGCTTTTGATTCCCCCCGCTCACTTTTTTTTGGTTTGGCTGCGCTGTTGTATCCTCTTACATTCACAAGAATTTTCTACTCTCGACTGCCAGGTTGGTGGGATAGAGGAGTATGCCATTGCCGAAGCCGTCAAGTCAGGTCGAATTCGCAAACCGGTTGTCGCTTGGTGTATCGGAACGTGTGCTCAACTTCTCGCTGGATCTGCGGAGAGCATTCAGTTCGGACATGCCGGTGCTTGTGCCAACTCGATCCGTGAAACAGCCACAGCGAAAAATGCCGCATTGTCCGCTGCGGGTGTTCACGTGCCCTCCAGTTTTGATAGCCTTGATGCTGTTATAAGGTCAGTGTTGAAAATTATTTCCTATTGGTGCTGGGGCTAGATTCTCCCATGTGTTCCTCTCATTCCCGTCCTGTTCTTTGGAAATTACCTAAATGGCCATCTCATAAAGTAAACTACTCACAAGGTTGCTGAAAACTCTTCAGCAGCCCTTGTGCGTAGTCTCCTTTGTGAACACATGCTGCGATATCTCGAGTGTCTTATCAACTGGAACGCTAGATGACCTTTGTGCAGCATATTCAGTTGAAAAAATAGCGTAAATGAGAGATTCAGTTAAGTTCCCGGTGAAACCCAGATTGATATACAAATGAGCTTGTTTGTCAAGCCGGACATTTTTCTCTCTGTCGTGAACCAACGTAAGTACACGCATTTTAACCCCTATCGCTACAGTAAGCTTTTACGTTGTTGTCGCGTATGCTTCTGGTCCTAATACCTTCATTATTACCCAGGCCTAAAGCTTGTTGTGGTTGTTCACGTCTGTCTTGTCAGCTATTCATTGGTCAGTTATATAATCCGAGCAAGACGTATTTGCTCTGCTGATACACTGAACTCTGAACTACAGCATATTGCTAACGTGCTCCGAGCCAAGAGATCTCTCTCCGAGCGGAGAGATTTATAACCAAGAATATGTCCGATCGCCCCATCCAACCGCCTATCACGACCGTTGGAAAGAAGCCAATATACCTGAGTTTACCGTATAAAGACGATCTGTTGGCGGACATAGTCAAGCGCTGCTTGTTTCAATCCCTACAGTGCTTTCCGGCTGGAACTCTGCTGGTTTACAACCAGCCGTTTGCTCAATTTAAACCTCAAAACAAGATTCCAGTCCTCACCCAGCATATGATTGTGTATTCTTTCTTCTGCTGTTGTTCAGCGGGCGCACGACACGGCAACTTCCTAAGAGAATAAGTGAGCACCTCTTTTACCGGAATACCATTAGCCTCAACAGTTCAGCCAGAAGCCCGATTGCATCCCACGTCATTTACCGTGTACCAAATAGACTGTTAGTATCTATCCAACGGCGTTGCTTGACTACAGCCGAGGCAGTCGCTATACGCCTGCGAAACCCGGTACTGTGCTGTAAAAAACGTTCCCTACGAACGCTGAGTCCGCCTTGGTTGTGTGGCACGAATCAACCGGCCAAATCACTCAACGGCCCTCTAGACTGTCTCAGCCTCCAGCTAGATGCGACATATGGGTGGGAGAGGGCGCAGACAACCAATCGTTCGTGTCTCCACGTTTTGTATTTTACTAACCAATCTTCGCTGCGTATTTCATTTTTGGCTCCTATTTTAACCATTAGATATGTACTGACCTGATGATGAGATCCCGAAAACATTAATGTTCGTCACTGTGTTCTTTTTCAAACCTTGGAAATATTTACGCAATCCGAGGTCGTGAACACATCCATAGTTACGCAACTTACTGTGTAAAAGTGACACATTTAGATTGTGCGAAGACCGAGACTGTTGCGTACCAACCAGTTCGGCAGTGTTAGAAACAGTGTTTGAAAGAGCGCCGCACAGAATGAACTGAACTGAAAGCCAGTTCTCTCTTTCTCCCCGATTCGTGGTCATTGACTGCGCTCCATAAGCACAGAATGATGAGAAAATATCATGAATATCCGGTATAATACGAGGACGCTAGGAGCGGGTTCTGCGTCTGCGAAACAGACAGTTTTTTTTCCAGTGTGTAAACATGTGCGGGTTTAACGAATTCCTTGATATTATATCACGCATATCATCCAGACCACCGTCTTGTTTACCATCAACAGCTCACATGTAGCAGATTTCAGTACATCGGTGAGACGGTGGTATGTTTTGGTCTGCACGCAAAACGCAATGAGAATAGTGGGTAATATTAGAAACCCAATGAACCTAACAAAGACAAGCGTCTAGATCGCTATGCGGGATATTTCCGACGACAGTTTGGTTTGTCCTCTACTCCTACGGCTGTTTTTCATTCGACCCGGTCATATCGAGCCGTGGCCTGAGTTTAGGTCACTTCTCATTTGATGGAACACTAATATAGCTTTGTGCCTTAAAGCGCCGAATAAGTTTGACATCTGTCGTAACACCGCTACTGACCTCCATTTTGCATCACGACGCATATCTTCCGCATGTGGGGTGCACCAGGCAGGAGGTAGGTGGTGCACTGGCCATATATTTGCAGAATGTCAAGTAATTGGACAGCGCTACGCATGCTGCCTGTCAAAAATCTCGGTTTTCCTCGAATTCAAAGATGACCTCCACTCTACTGGTAGATTAACTCTGTTATTTATTCTTGGCCAGAGCGAGCTGCTCTTGAAGTTCGTAAACATTCTTCGTGTCCTGTATTTCCATACCTCCGGTTGGAATAAGGTGTACAATAAAGTGTCCGAATGTATCCCCACCACCAGTGGAGTTCATCAGGACCGTCCCCTCAGTTACGTCGTCGACACTGTCAAGGGGTGCACACTCCAAAGAATCATAAATTTAGACATCGAGCTCGATATGTGTTAGTTCGAGATAGCTCAGCTCACCGAAAGGTCTGTGGTTTGAATCCAACCCTGATATCTCGGATACTCCTGTTTAGGTTTGGGCAGCTGGACGGTATCTCAGCCGTCGTGCCCTCTTCGGTGTGCATGGCAGCTGGGCACCGAAAGAGTGCCACAACGGAGCCAAAGGTCTTGTTTGAGGAGTGGTCAATGGACTTGGAGTTGGTATTAGATTGTCCGCTCAAAGTCTTGTCAACACAATATCGGAGGTGGTCTCATGTTTCGGTACGCGTTTTGCACCTTCAATGCGTAAAGTTCTAATTCAATGTAGCCCTTTCCCTTATGCTTCTCTGAAACTTCAAGGTGATGAACTTAAGTCTGTTGATCATTTTGCATGACTTGGTAGCTGCACAAGCTGCGACTGTACTATAACAGATGAAGTCAGTGTGTGGATAACGAAGACGCGGACAACGTTCATCAACCTGCGTAGTTTGTGGCTTCAGAAACGAATTTCGCTGATGCTGAACGGTGGCGTTTACAGTTGTCGTACTATACGGTTGTGAGGCCTGGTACGTCCAGTGTGAAGGCCTTATACGTCTCCGAACTGTTGATCGCTTGTGTCTGCGTGGCATGGCAAGAGTTGTTTTTCCGTTGTTGTTTTCCGTTTCAAGCCTTTGTTGGCAGAATGTTCGCGGGGGTAGGCCATGACGTGACAACGTAAAATGATAGCAACTATTATGAAAATTAGTGCTGGAAGGTCTTTGCGCCTTCCTAACTAGCACTCGCGTGATCCAACATGCAAGTCACTGAAAAACCCCGGAGAACATGGCATTGAATCGACCCAATGGTGCGCATGCTGTCGTTTCCTAGCTCAACTGCGTATCTGAGGTCTGCCCGTCGTTGTTTGCTGAACTCATGGTGGATGAGTTTCGCAATGGACACTGGCTCACTCCCGCTGAAGACTGAGCAGATTTACTGATCGGAAGGTCTGTGGTTCGAATGTGACCTCTTCATCTCGACTTCTCCTGTCTAGGCCTGGGCAACCTGGCAGTATCCTATTCCTCGTGCTTCCTTCTAATGGCTAGCAGTTAGGCACCCAAAGAGTGGTACAGCTGAACGAGATTCCGTCTGACGACCTTGCTTCTACTCGGGTATCAGCTCCCATAGTCTCACCTCTCAACTGAAAGCCAGCAGACTGAGATTGGTCCCCAGCTTTCAGTTGTCCAAATCTTGATAAGACGAACATAACAATATTTTATTGATTCAATCTGGCCAATGCTCGCAGGTCAGCACAGTTTATGCTCTCCCTGTCCATGTACAGCGTTCGTTGCAATCGGTCGTGCGTTTGCCAGTGTCCCACGTCGTTCAGTTGATTTTTTCCCGTCACGTCACAAGTGCTATTCCGAGGAGAATTTATGAGTTGTCGCATAGGGTTGACTATGTTGTTGCTTGTACAAGCAACTTCTCCCGCCGTTTTACTGCACAGTAAACTGCGACAAATCCCCGTCTTCGGTACCTGCTCTCAGATTGGTTGTACACGCGCTCTCGCCAGTCTGTTTTTATCTGATCTTAATATATTCCACATTTTGCGCACTTTTTTATGAAGTCACATAAATACCCATTGCTACTTCTTGCTATCTCACAGACAAGTATTCGACAGTCTGGTGCAATCTGGCAAATGGGTCCCTAAACCGGACACAAAACCCCGTCCAGTCCCTCTGGACTATTCTTGGGCAAAGGTAATTGTCATTTCGAGTAGATGACCTTTCAATGTCTCCGATTTACCATGTCGACTCTATTAACAGAGTTCGAAAGTGGACAATAGTTAAGGCGCGCCGACACGAACAGATAATTCTTTCCATCCCACTCTTGGGTTCTCACGGGCTCTTACTTAGGCTTTCGAACTTACACGGGATCTGACTCGTCTTGACATTCAATCTGAACGCCTAGACAATCCAGAACCAACTATGGTCTTGATGTCCATCCCTCCCCAATCTTGAGTCTGTTTTGTGTCTTCTTCCCCAAAGACGAACATTCGGAGACTGTTCGCCACTAGAGGCTATTGGCGCTTTGGAAAGTGATGCAACTGGTTTCACGAGACAATATTAGTTTGTCATATAGTCGTCCAAAAACTGCGTTTCCCTTCTTGTTCAAGAGGAGTTTCAGCTCTGACGAATCCGTATGTGACTATAGTTCGACCTTGATTATCTCAGACTAACAGTGCATGTTGTTGCCTCGATCACAACTTTGGATTCTTATCCCGTTTATCATTTTTCTTCTGACCGGAAGGTCGATGGGTCACGGAGAATCGATGTTTAAACAAAACACCTGTACGTACGTGACATCGTTGATTTTCCCCGATGTTTTTTATCTTGTTTTCAATGCTTCTTGATTGCGACTTTCCTTGTTGCATGTCCATTACTTGTATGTTGTATTCCAAATGCTTAGTCAACTCGCAGGATTCGACGATCGTCCTCATTCTGTTCCTAACGAGAAGCCTTCGTCTCATACAGATCACTAGTGAATTGGATGGACTAACGCGATTGATTAGCAAAGCAAAGAACTTGATTTCACAATTTTCGTCCGCTTGTGTCATCCAAAAATAATCGTAGGTTCAAAAACCACAGCCGCTGGAACGATGACCACAGCTCGTTTCAATATGAGTTTGATTTGGCCTTGTAACTATTCCCATGTGGATGGCGTTTCTACCACAGTTGAAACGATTCAACTCATTGCTTTCGCCTCTAGCCAACTGGTATAAGAGAGATAGAGGTCTGGCATTTGACCAGGTGGCTGTTGATCTGTTCGCCGACCTTGGCGATTGATTTGCAAACGTTTCGTCACCATTCGAGGAGACATCTTTAGTGCTCTGTTGGGTGGGTAGTCTCTCTCTTCGTGCTTGCGTTTATATAGTTTACAATGAGCAGCCTTTGTGCTGTAACCTGATTGGCCACTGACAATCATCGTACTGGGATTCTGGTTGGACCTGAGAACTAGGGTTCAAGTGCCTTTTGATTCAGCAAAATATTTAATGGTTTTGTTAAAAGTCCATCAAGTAGACCGGTTGCATGAGCAATATTTTCACTTGGACCTTTTAAGGTAGTAACATATAGTAACTCCACTTAATCCCGGAACTTTCTCACAGTCATGAGTGTTCACTCGATACGTTGTACGTAACTTGACAACCAATTAAAAGCGGTTTTGGCTTCATTCCGACGGCGTGGAATTATGTATACTGCGCGGACAAACAGGTACAGGGAGTGACCTCACATCGTGATCCGAAGCATTCTACTGTAAACCTGCTTGCGGCTGGGTCTTCCCGCCTTGTTGATGGGGTTTGTGTGATTTCATTGAAAGTGGCCGGAACTCTTGTAGTCGTACGTAGCACGTAATCGACCCGACTATCTAAAGTTTGTCTGACAAACTTGTGTTGGTGAGTTTGCTTACTCGCTGACGACGTCTCATTCCATTCTGATGGTCAGATGTGTTTACTCGGATGCCGTTCGAAGTTGTGGGTGCTTTCAACTCTTTCGTCCAAAGACGAAAGAGTTGATAATATCCATTCCTCCACTTTTTCGCTTTTCCTTCTTCTGCCATGCTGCTCTTGTACTACTGCATCATTTTGGAAGTCGCCTAGGGCAGTGATATTTCAAAGGTAGACTATCACGACACTTTTTGTAATTGAATACGAGAGGAACCTCGTGAGCCGAAGACCCGTAAGCAAGGAAGCTCACAAAGAAATTGACCGAAATGACAAGCAACGCACACCAAAGTAGACCTGTTCTTGAAGACACTATCCACTATGTTCCACGACCGGTCATCGCTAGCGGTCTAGTGTGGTTTGAGCCTGGTGGGTACGTGTACAGGGGTTGCGACCTCCGAGCCTGCGTTGGCGTTGAGCTCTGCACGGACTACGACCCATTCGATGTGTGCTAAATCGTCGGGTAACATCATAAACGAGAGATTCAGTTGGGTTCCAGGTGAGTCTCTCGCAAAACCAAATTTGTTTGCAGATGAGTGTATTTCGTCGGGTATTCTGTTTTCTAAGGTGCAGTGTATCCTTTCAGTATCCAACCGCCATGTGGCATTTGGCAAGAGTGTGGGCTGCATTTCTGTTATGGTGCTCAAGTGTTACCGGGATAACTCGATACGTGACAACCACTCCAAGATGCTTGAGTCGCACTGGTTTGTCCATATGTGGGTCGCATTCTTGAGTCTCTGTTTGAGCATTTGAGTGATCTGCGGAAACAATTTCTATCTCTTTACGTCAATCCGTGTTTTTTCTTTCTCAGACTGGCTGACAGTTGTGGCTCCTCCGGGCGGGTTCCCTGTGTATGAGTTAGCTAACTGTGATAATTGGTGACGCTTCTCATGCTCTACTTGCAATTGTATGTGTATCGTAACGCTGCTGACCACCTTACAGATTATGAATAGTTTGGGCGCTTGATTCTTCCTCGAATCGCCTCTCGGTGTTAGTTGATTTTTCTTTTTGGTTTGTGAAATATGATGAGGATATTCGGCTTGTTCAAATAACCGCCTGATTCTATCGTTTGTTTACCGGCACTGGACGGTTGCTACTGGGTTATGATTTTGTTCCGAACTTTCTAGGAACTTGGACTTATTCGTCGTCCGGCTGCATTTACCTCAACCATATGTGATGATCGTGGCTCGGAGTTGCTGTTCGCCGGTATTCCGATCAGTCAAGTCATTACCGAGGATCTGGGAATCGGCGGTGTTCTCGGTCTGCTGTGGTTCAAACGGAGGTAGGCGATCTGATTAGAAACCAGGTTCTGCTCTTGAACACCCAAGTAGACGGTCATATTGCTCGATCGAGGTGGTCCGCGAGCAATAATTTCACCGGAAAATGATTCGAATTTGTGCCTGAGTTTTCTGTCGTTTTTATCTTAGTTTGCACAAACTGTCAGTATCTCTGTCCGGTTGCTTTGGTTGGATTGCTTGGCAAGCGTTCAACAAAACGGTACCATAACTGAACTACTCGGCTAGACAAATTCAGTTTCCATGTTGTCAGCGTAATGCTTTTGGGGAAAAAACTCCAATTAACCCAGGAAAATCTAATTCCTAATGTTTGTGGGTAAGTAAGCCAGGTCACTCACTCACCTCATTGTAACCACTGTGGTAATATGGTCGTTGCTGCAGAAGAAGTTCTCACATTTCATATGGCGGGGTACAAGCTTACTGCTAACCTGCAAAGTCCGAGGATTCTTCTGGCTCAGTCGTAACTCTGGCAGCTTTCGTGTCTGATTGGAGCTTGGCTCCATACTCTAGTGGAAACTAGGGTAACTCTGGATTCCCAACGAACTACTTGATTGCCGTCTTACCGGCTGGAAATGGATACATATCAGCACATCCTCCAAGCGTGATCTTCTAGGGTGTCCAGAAACTCATTGGCAATGTATCCGGGCATTCTTCTCGCCACCAAACTACGTGTTCCAGGAGCTTTTTTGCTTAATTGTCCCTATCACTAACTCCTCGTTTGGTTGGTTGATTGTTGGATGACGCGTGCTCTCAGTGCGGCCAGACACCATACTTTCTTACGCTAAAGTATTATGTGGACGCTTGTTTTGATCATCGATGCGAACTACTGAGTAATTTGTCCCTACAGCTCCTTTCACTTGTGTGGTGTTTATTACCCTTGAAGACAAAATGAGTTATAGGTATCTTTCGTTTAGGTAGACCATCTGAAAGGGCAACGTTCTCTCGAGTTTGGCTCCCAACACTCAGTGAAGCTTCAAGGGGTGTCTCTTTAGAGGGTGGGCTTTCCTAGATTGGGCAATCTTATTCATTCCGTTGGCGTGAACATACGGTCTTTTTCTATGGTTATTTTCTATCGTGAATTCTGAGATTGTTGAATTCTTGGTCGGTGGTATCCATCAACCACTAGTGTTAAACGAAGACTCATTGCTTTTCAGGAGCGTCTTACGTGATGACAGCGTTCATTATGTTATCGGTATCTTAATGTATGCATAATCGATAAAGACAGTGGTTCAGTGCTAGCATTCCATGGTGTATCAACAAACAGTTAAGTAGAACTTTTGACGCACACCCGTACATTCAACGAACCGCCAACTACGATCAAGTGTGGTCCGACTGGACCTAACTTTTTATCGGTTGGCAGCGCCTGTAAACTTGTACGAACTTTCTTGGGCACTGTACCTCGGCTAGCAAATCGACGTCGCCATCGTGATGCCCTCCTGACAAGCCATAGGACAACTGTCCTGGAAGCACACTACTAGCCAGACTGACTATAGCATCGCATTCTCACGCAGCAGACCGACGGGACTTCGTTTCCTGTATTATCTGGATGGCCAGACAAGCCGTAGATTTGCACTGATCATGGTTTCAGCAACATTTTCCGCCCTAAAAACCTGGACTAGTGAAAGTTGATGTTTAGGGGGACCGATGTACAAACCATCTCAGCATATTTGAACGAAGGTGAGGAGTTTCTGATTAGGACCTGGACACTAGAAGTCTGCTTTATTTACTCAGACGCCGAAGAACAAGAACGCCGTCGGCCGGTACAGTTTGATCACATTCGGTTCGCCTAAGATCACCTTTCGGTCCGCTGGACCAGCTTGATGACAGTTTTCACTGCACTGCGAATAATCGGCAGCCACTCAAGCAACCCTAATCTGCGTCATTCATTTACTTTTCATCATACACAAAACCTACACCTATCAATCTCAGGTGAAACAAAGCTGACCGTGTAGCATTAATGGTACACACTTTGTAAGTA
The DNA here is from genome assembly GCA_003604175.2 of Clonorchis sinensis. Classification (NCBI taxonomy): domain Eukaryota; kingdom Metazoa; phylum Platyhelminthes; class Trematoda; order Opisthorchiida; family Opisthorchiidae; genus Clonorchis; species Clonorchis sinensis. The sequence goes on from CM030375.1 coordinate 13,219,507, forward strand.
TACTAATGAAACACAACTTTCGCGTTGATGAAAACATGTTTGGTTATGCTGTGACTTCAAGGAAAGTATCACGATGATAATGGCGGATTGGGTGTGCGTGACATGGCTCACACTCACTGTTTCAATCCTTTCGTTTCATGACACTCTCTTTGTGTTTTGTTTTCACATTTCAGGTTACCGTCGTACATGGCCAAATTTCTTGAACTCTGCCTTGTAATCACAGCGGATCATGGTCCTGCCGTTTCCGGAGCCTTGAACACAATCGTAACCGCACGTGCTGGAAAGGATTTGTTGTCCTGCCTAACTGCGGGTCTTTTGACAATCGTACGTGTTTGTTCTCGTTTTGGTCGATATATTAGCAGCTCATCCTACTTCCACGTGACTATCGATCCCGTAGCCCAGGGAATTAATAATTGCTTATCGTCTTTCGTGGTTGTCCGTTGTATGCTTACACTTTGTACCTCTTCCCTTATTTTGCTTACATTTCGTCACCTACCTGGTTGCGTCCTATCAGATCAGTTCGGATCCATGTCGTACTATACACCGATTGGTCTGTCGCTAGTCCCTCAGGTCGTTAATGAACCCAGTTCTCTTGGTAACTAACGACTGTTCAAAAGATTCCCTGTAAATAACTGCTCACTCTCCTCAGTGAGAATGTGGCCTGTAACCCGAAATCCGAACACCCTTTCGGTGCCTAACTGCCATGCCACCCGAGGGAAGCACGATGGCTCAGATACTGCCAGGTTGCCCAAACCCAGATAGGGGAAGTCGAGAGGCAAAGGTCGGATTCGAACCACGGACCTTCTGGTCAGTAGATTCGCGCTCTAACCACTGAGTCATCTCGCCCCGAAATCTCAGTACATTCTTACCTGGCGTCCGAACCCACGCTGTGATGTGTGAGCCTCGTCCGTTTGGCTTAGTTAGGCACCATGTGTTGGACGGAGCCTAAAACAACTACATTTAAGCCTGCTTTTGTAACTTCACCCAGTTTTCATAGTTTTCTTGTGCGGTATCACTTGAGAAGACGTGATATCTGAACTTTACTTGGGAATAGGCTGTCTTTTGAATGATCCCATTCTATTGTGGGTGATGGAGAACGCTATTTCCGAACCACCAGCTAGGGGCACTCTTCGGGTCGGTTTTCCTTGTGCAGTGAGTGTGCTGTACTACCTTCATGCCACTGCTTTGATACATCACTGGGGGGGGGGTCTACATTACATTACATTCAGTGTGTGTGACAGTTTTCTTCCTCATAGTTTAATTGGAAGCTGAAAGTATGCGACACTAGTGTTTCCAGCGATTATCGACAATGGTACCTCATCTTCCCTTATCCCTTTCGGGGTGAACCGACCTCGTCGATGTCCCTAGTGCGGCACATTTTTCTCGAGAACTCATCTCTTTTGTTTCTTCAAGTGAGTACGACTTGCAACGCGGGAAGAAGGATGTACAAGCCGCTAACTAGAATCGCCTTTTTGGCTATCGGGTCCAAGAATCATCCTATGTTCAATTCAGGGTAACTATCTTCTGTCGTTTTCCACCAAGCTGTTTCTGAACGCTTCCGTACTCATCTACTCAATTGCTCTATCGATTTGGCGTACTGATATCTAGCCGATACCACTTGGATGCATATGTCATCAGCACCCTTTGGAAAGCACTTTTTGAAACAAATTTCCATGTTTTATAATTTCCATCGTGCAACGTATGCCGAGTTATTTGTCCTACTCTTCTCCACTTCGGCTATAGTTTCTCAGCTAGCCCTACATGTTTTCCGTTGAATCACTTGTTTCTCCCTCCCGCATTTCACCACGCCTACTGTTCGCATGATTTGTCTCCGGTTACTGGTTACAGGGTGATCGTTTTGGCGGTGCACTGGATGGAGCTGCCCGACAATTCGCCGCGGCTTTCGATGCCGGACTATCACCTGCGGAATTCGTGGCATCCGAGCGTAAAGCATCGCGTCTCATCATGGGGATCGGTCATCGCGTGAAGTCGATCACGAATCCGGACATGCGCGTTCATCTGTTGTCCGACTTCGTACATCAACACTTTCCAGCAACACCTCTGGTCGACTACGCGTTCGCCGTTGAAAAGGTTACCACATCAAAGGTGTGTCATCTTGTTTTTCTCCGCTGACCAAAATTTAGTTAGTGACATACTCCTCTGACCCTTAGGTTTGATAATGGCGCCTTATTTGACCCGACAGTGCACACGTCATAGTATTGAGTTACCATCCCATTCAACCTAAGTCACCTTATTATTGGTTCCTTTCCTTTCCGAAGTTTTTCATAACCTGATTCTCTGAATTTCACGATTGATGTTCAGCGATCTTCATGATTGTCTGTCTTCAAGGTTTCAGTATGATCCTGATAGAAGTTGGATGATGCGGTTCCAAGCGGTTTATCGGCAGTTGCAACGAACAGAATACGCACTTGACTTATCGTACGGCAGTGAAGCATCAGTGTCAACACTGATGTTGCTGTCTTTGATGATGATGATGATGACTTGACTTATCTGAAAGCTCAAGATAATATTCGCCCTATTGATACTCCTTTTTGCTTCCACCTCTTTTCTGAGAGGCAAAACGATGAACCACTCTTAAGATTAGCTTAGCTCACTATCACCGTTTGTACAACTGGGAACGGCACTTGTTTGCTCGGTACATCGGTACACCTGCTCATCAGCACCGTCTGTTTTGAGAATTTTCGGGTATTCGAGAGTGCCGGAATAAGAAATCTGACTTATTGACAAGCCGTCCTTTCAACCTATGAACAAACTTCTGGTACCCGGATCGAAATGTTTCGCAGGATAGATGCCAGCTTCCAGCGATTGTCGTGAGACTCATCTGCCGCAAGAAGTTCCGTTTCGTTTGCAGTATCAAAACAGTGCAGCTTGTGTGAGCACGTTTGGCTCCAGCCGTGACTGCTGGGCTGCCACTGTCCCATAGAAACTTACGGAACCGCACATAAGCCACTGGCATGTAAGGCTAAACATCTAAAGCGGTTTATCATGTCACTATCAAGTGGTTGAAGTCAGGAGGTAGTTTTAAGTGACCGAAACTCCTCTGTGGATCGAGCTGTAGCCGTAAATTTTGTGGAAAATCTTTATTAACCTGTGCGTTGGGCTCTTTTTCGGATTTGCATGGTGAATTACATCACTTTAAGCAGGTTTCTAGGCTTTGCTGTCGTAACAACACCAAAGTAGTGCTGTTAGCCATGAAGTTGAATAACGATTTGTTTCAAACCTGACTTCAAGTTCATAGCCCCACGTGACGGTGCTCATAAAGTCAATGAAAGCTGTTGACAGCCCACTACCGGTTTGTCCCTTCCTGAATCTCATTAGGGAGACGTGGTTTCCTTCAACGTTGTGTTCCACTTGAAACCAAATTGTACGCAGCTGGCAAAATATTCATTTGCAAACCAAGGTAGTGTTAAAGAGAGACTTGACTGAACTCCAGGAGAATCTTTCGTCCCACGCAAAGGCTGCTTCATGTTTCAGCTGGAGTGATATCTATGATATGCATATCTCGAGTATCCGACCGGCTCAGGCATGAGGTGGCTTCTGTCCAACACATTCATTTGATTAAGCTGGGATTTATTCCCCTTAAAAACAACCTAGTTTTCAATTGGGTGTATTCTACCACTTGAGTACAGTTTGAAGTTCATTTATGACGGTATCCTGGAAATTCTTTAACTACACTTACCTGGTTGGTCCTTGTAAGGTCTGGATCGATAGTCGTTTATACTTGAATTTCATCGTCTTTGAGTAGTATCGTGTGACGGTAACTACTTAAATGTCTTGAGTATTGCCCCAACTGAAACATTCGAATAAAGCACATTACGGATGAGAAATTCCGTCAACACCAACTGGATTTGCAAGGGAGTATTCGCCTTCACAACGGACCTTGAATCACAGTTCTTTTAATTTGTCAGCTGGTCAGAACCCATGGGACCTTTTTGGGAGATAATCGTACAAGGCCCTTTCCTGGTCTCGAGTTTTTAAATTTTGGGTTCCAATCTTTTCAGATATCCCATTACTGGCCTAATGCAGTGGTCCCCCCCTCCGTGGCCTTCACTGAACAGTCAACCACCTATCACCAGTACTTTGTTCTTATGTCATAACCACCCGTTTGCTTCTCTGTTTATGAGCTCGCATTTTTTCACATTTCTCGCCTTTTCAGCGACCTAACCTTATTCTCAATGTGGACGGAATGATTGGTGTGGCTATGGTCGATCTTCTGCGCCATTCCGGGCTATTTACTCGGTCAGTCACACATTGTGTTACTGTTTTCCGTCTTCTTTGTTTTTGAACATGTTTTCTGGCCCGGCGAAGTTACCGAGACCGCGAACTTACGACAATACCTGTCAGCGAAAGACATTCAAGGAGCGGGTTATCTCTATAACGGGAGATTTGAAAATATCCACTGTTTTACAAATAGTGTGTCCCGAAGAAAAAGGGGCTCCCAAAAAAGCGTTGCATCCCAAAAGAAACTGATCGTCTAAGTTAAAGAAAGTATTTTTTGTGCGCATCCTATCCGATAGTGAAAACTTTTTATGTATGCTATTACTGTGATACAGTATGCGAAATGTTATAAAAACCATCCTTTTTCTCGGTTTTTCATCTCGCGTTAAAAATTAGAACACTAAAATCCTGGACGCACCACCGGAATAGCTTCTTCACTGCATTTAAGGTCAATTTCAATGTGGTGTGCACGTAATTCTGAAAAGATCATGTTGCGTGCTGAGGTAGTGCGAAGCGTCATTGAATCAACCGATAACTGTCCCGACATGTGTTGCGGTCGAAAGTCACCATGGCGGTGCAATTGACCGCAATTTTTGCTATAAATGCTGAGTTCTGCTCTCAATACGATCAATTTGCTAGTTCAATTGAGATAACTATAGCACAATGCTCGCTGCTAACATCTGTATGGACTGAAATTATATCTACGGGGATGCTTAACTAGCCACTGCGACGAAGTTTGCTTGACCGAAATTTCGACGATGGAGCACAGCTCAAAGAAAATTATTTAGTTACCGAGAATTGTGTAGGGTTTTGTGGAGCGGGAATTTTTTCGGGCGAGAACAAGTACCTCGGATCCAAACTAATTCTGTCAATTGACTTTCGAGGACACATCTGGAAAATGCTCCCTACGTCCTTTGCGTTTTGAGCACAGAAACGTATCGCTGACTAGAATACACATGCGCATAGATTCGAATAAACACAGAACATCACTTTATGGAAAAATGCGATGCTCGGGGGTCGCTTGTACGGTCCAAATGGCTGGTTTCTCTATTTGCACAGCACGGGAAGAGAAGAGTGTATTCGCAATAGAGGAAGTTACAATAGAGTGTCCTTTCTGGTTTGGAATTCTATTTGTGGTCAAACCAGACGGTCTCCTATATAAGGATGCCTAACGGCTACCTCTGAACAACTAGCAGGAAGAATGATCCGCAACACCTAACGGACAAGACCCAAAATATTTGCTTTCCAAACTCACCCACGTGGTTCTCAAGCGGCACATTGTTCAGATCATGGGATTACCTGGAATAGGTGACTTTCTGCATTTAATTTGAACTGGTCACAGTAGCGTTTTGCGTTCGTTCGTTAGAAAAATTCTTCAGCTATAGCACCCTTTCGGTGCCTAACTGCCATGCCACGGGAGGGTTGCACGAGGGCTGGGATACTGCCAGGTTGCCCAAGCCTAGAGACAGGGGAAATCGAAAGGCAGAGGTCGGATTCGAACCACGGACCTTTCGGTCAGTAAATTTGCGCTCTAACTAATTGGGCCATCTTGCGTCCGTTCGGTATGTCACATAAGGTTTCAGGAGTTGTGTTGCTAACCTGAGTGTTTTGCGTTCTACTGGAGCGATGGAACTTACGAAAAACAGCTGGCCTCTATGGCACTTCGTAAACTATGCATGGAGGGTGAAACATTTTGAAGTAACACCCTGTATTTGAATGCGGAGGAACGCGTACGGGCACAGGCGCCCACTTCCAACGTATGAGCGACATCCTCCAGTTTAAGTTCATGGTCCTTTGGATAGTACGCCATTGGCAAAGTAAACAACAGCGGAAAATTTTCTGTATGGAGATTTCATCCCCTAAATTTGGCCCATCTGTGTTGAAAAACCCAGAAGCACTGTACGTTTGTTTCATGCTTACTGGGAATCATCAGCACTGAGCATCTCACGAAACTCTAAGGAGTTTTGAACCATTGACCCCCCGGCTATCCATTTTAATACTTAGGTGTTCATCCATGAGCGGCCACGGTAGTGCAGTTAGATTGCACTTAAACAGGATATAGTGCCATTTATCGTTTAATCACGGAAACCACATCACGTGGTCATGAATTGTTTGACTGGGTCCCCGAGCGACGCCTTCCCATATGGAATTTCCACTCACCGGGTGAATTTTATTCTTCCACCGAGCTACTTACTGATCGTTGGTAGTTTGAGGAGGTTTGGGAATTTTCAGTGGAAGTTTTGCTTAAAAGCCGAGACGTGATATACAGCTACTTCATCCCTATTGGGAAGTGTTCATCCCACGAATCTTCAGTCCGATTACAGTTCGCATCTTTCCGACTAGTAGTTCTAGACCAACCATTCGGCCACGAGCGACTCATAGTCGGCGGCGATCAACTCGCACTTGGACAGCTTCGACAACTTATACTTTTTGAACATACTGGCGCTACTGAAGAAACAGGAACAAAGGATGCGAAGTACCACGTGCCAAATATACACCACAGACCCAAAAGACGCTTCTATCATTCAATGTGAGCGCCCCCCAGGCCAGTTGGTACGTCCTGAAACTTCGTTTCTCAGTCCGAAAATTTATCTGCCTTGCATCAAGACGAGTTTGCTAAGCGGGCGTTCCGCCACAATGGTGAAACCTGTTCATCATGGAGTTTAACTAACTGGTAAATAGTTTGCTGTTCTACTATGAATAAACTACCCTTTAAAGTGGTCCCATACTCCTTATCACGTCTCATGTGAGTAGCTTTCTGAGTTCTTGATTGTTTACATGTGTCTCCTCATACGTTCTTTCACCTTGCCCCTCCATCCCCACCTGGTTCCCAACCAACTGTGAATCGTTAGCCAAGAAGCGGAGGAGTACGTGAACATCGGTACACTCAATGGCCTGTTCGTTCTTGGCAGAAGCATTGGATTTATTGGTAAGTTGAACTGGTCTTTGCGATGGGTGTTTCCACTTGACCAATCTGCCGACCATCACGTTGCTTTCTGATGCACCACGCTACACAATGATAATCAAACCAGACGGTTTTGTAACTGATTTTTTTTCCTCATAGCATGTCTTTTCACACTATTATGAAAAGTACGGAGAGCAACTGTTCAATCTGGCGTCATTTTGAAAAACTCGGAGTCGGGCTGAACTGGTCTGCAAACTAATAATAGTAAGAATGGTAATACTACTAATATTAGTAATAATATAATAATATGTAATAATAGCAATGAAAATAGAATAGTCCGGTTGTATTTCTCGCGGGATTCTCCTCACTCCGGAAGCTTTCGGTTAGTGGTGTTCATTTTGACTTAAATTGCTCAGCTAGGCACAAACTACTTTGACCAACTAGCGTTCAGTTAAGCAGAACGTGAGTTTCGTTCGGGAGTCTCACAGGCGAAAAACAATTATGAGTACAGTTGTCGAATACAATTGTTAGATTGTATCACAGCAAAAGTACCACAAATTTGTGAGACCTAATAATGGATGGACACCCATGCAATCGGTCGTCAACAGGTTTGAGTGACTCTGGACTAATTTAAATGAGAAGCTACAGGTAAGCTACTGAAACTACCCACAACGTCTCTACGACTGTTTCGTTAATAGAATCTCATTTAAAATGCAAAACTAAGTACTCCGGCTTATCAATGGCAGATCATTTTAGTAGAGAGAGAATAGAGAGCATATTAGATGAAATGCACTCATTTGCAAACCAACTGTCACTATGCTATTTCGGATGTGGGGGACAGACCAGCGGGAAATTGCCTCCTCTAGGGTTCGGAAGGATCCTTTTTTTCTCGCAGGGCGGTGAAAGACAAAAATGCTCAAAATGCTCACGTCAGCGTTGCTAGTCCATACCTGAGGTACAAAGTCTTTTTGCATGCCATATACGTTCAAACCGCTTCCGCTGTTTCGCAGTTGGGGCCAATCACTTTCTCAAAAGACGTTCGTTTTCAGAATCTCATTTGTATCAGTAAGGCGATTTACATGCTTTGAGGTGGTGGTGACATGGGAAAGTTTTGTTCACAAGCCCCGCTGTACTGCAGTACCCGAAACAGTGAGTCTAATCAACTCACCTTTTGTCAGTCAGCTTCCGATATTGGATCGATTCTCTGCTAAACACTCCTAAACGTAAAGTTCTTGTCCCTTTTCCTCTCTGTTGGATCCCACCACTGGTACATGTCCTTGTCCATAACCCGGCTTTACACTCCGGTCATGTGACGTGGGAATCGAGCTCATTACCATCCCCAAACAGTGCATGTTAGACTCACCTGAATCATGAAGGGCCAATACGTCTATGCGCCGACGCTGTGTGTGTGTGATTTTGCCTAGGCTTGGGAAACCTGGCAGTGTCTCAACCCTCATGTTTTCGTCGGGCTGAATGACAACTAGGCACCGATTGTTACAGCTGAACGGCAACGAATCAAATCTAAAGGGCCATCAAGGTGCTCAACAGGTACTAAGCTTGAAGGAGATTAGCATTGAAATCAACGTTTGCTCCTTGGAAGAGCGAACGCTCAGTTGAGCGACTTATTCTGTGACCTAGGGGACGTTTGCTCCAGAGAAACAACGCTTGGAAAAGCCGAGTTAATCGTTCTGTGTTAACGAGCCTGTCGATTTCTAGACTGTATGGGTTCATCCTGTAAAGATGATTTGAAACATCCCACCGATACCGTCAAAACGGATGCGCTTAAACCGTAATTTTACTTCAAAAAATGCTTAGCAATGCCGGTACTCAGCTGTCAGTTGAGTACATTTTATCAGGTCTCAACTCTGTCCAAGTGTCATGGTGAGGGTGGTGGTGGGGGCACCTGACCAATGGTGAGGAACGAAATCCTGTGTGGCTCGACTAGGGAAGTTGTGGGAAGCAAGAAAACCTAACATATCCGTAGGGAAACTTACTCGTATTGATATGTTCGAACGTCCGGACAATGCATCGCCTATCCTATTCGTTAACTCAAATTGATAAGTGATATTTTTTATCAGACAAACCGGGTTTCTATGCAGTGAATAGAGCTGAACCTACATCTGATCCCATACGAGACACAAGACGGGTTTCTTGTATGGTGTGTTATTCCTAACGCATTTCAAATGAACTCCGGCTCGCTGAGAACGAATAGTCTGCTTTTTCGTCACGGTGCGAAGCTGCATGCTCTTTTGAATGTCTCGTGATGAGTGTATTAAAGCGGTTTTAATTAGAGACTGTTGGTGTCTTACGGCTGTTTCGATGTAATTCAAAAAAATTCTTTCTATGGAGTGGCTACCTGGAGCGTTTCATCCTAGTGCTCAGCCTGCAAAGGGCTAAAGCGAACCTGATTGTTACTGCCGAAAGCAAGGTTTCTTGCAATTTCCATATGTAGTTGGTCACATATTTACAAACATTAGACGGAGGCTGACAGCCGTTCCGGACCATGACTTTTCGAGTGAGCAACTGAAAAATAGCCAAGTCCACCCTAGCTCTCAGATTTCAAGGCTCTGATCTTCCTGCAGCCGATGTCATCTGTCAAATCGCCTCCGGTTGCTCCGTCTGTCACAAAGAATAGCTAGGCATTGATATGCGCGTCCAGTTAACTTGGCGCTTAGCATCCCCGATTGTGAGGCGTCCGTTGACTCCCAGACAGTCATTCAGTGTTCCTTGGACACTGTTTATCTCCGTATGGCACTACAACCCTATTGAGGAAACAATGACTACCGATCTGGATGTGCGGTTTCTGTCAGGTGTTCTTCTGTTAAGTCAACACGTTTCGCCATAGTCATACACGGAGGTCGAACCGCTGCACTGGACGGTATGCGGTCGCTTGAGAGAACGCTTTTGTATTGCTGTTTCGCTATTTTGCTGAGCCTTTCTTTTAGGTTGTTCATTCTCTTAATTACGTGTTTTGATCTCTTCCCCCCCCCCAAACAAAACAGGGCATTATCTTGATCAAAAGCGACTTCATCAAGGCCTATATCGTCATCCTTGGGAAGATATATCCTACGTTATCCCTGAATTATCGGCAGATAATGACCACAAGGAGAATTCGAACTGAGTTCCTCTCGTCCTCTACCGATGAGAAGATTTGACCCTTGTGGTTGGAGAAGTACTCCATTCGTGCAAACTAGTTCACCTCAGTCATTTGGCGTCCCGGCAAAATCTTATCTCCCCCCTTCTGCTCTTTCTCTTTTATCTCTGGTTGTGCTAGCCTCCTCCCACGTGGAGGTGGTAGTTTTCGGTTGTGATCTTTGGAGAATTAGTTTATACTGAGCTCAGACCTTGGACCATGCGTTTTCTCAGTCCACATTCCGACGACGTTGGCATATTTATACCACAATCACTTATCACACATTTATGTCACGACTACCGGTTGATTTTGTTTCAATGATCGGATGGGGACTACACTCGCGCCACAGAAGCGCGATGGAACAAGAGTGGGGGGGGCGAGATGGCTCAAGTGGTTAGAGCGCAAATTTACTGACCGGAAGGTCCGTGGTTCGAACCCCACCTCTGCCTCTCGACTTCCCCTCTCTAGGCTTGGGCAACCTGGCAGTATCTGAGCCCTCGTGCTTCCTTCGGGCGGCATAGCAGCTAGGCACCGCAAGGATGTTACAGTTGAACGATGAAGGAAGAGGGGGACAACGATGGTTGTGTTGGTGAATTCCGCTCGCTTCCTGAGCGCTCCGGTTTCACTTGGTCCATACTTGAATCGCACAAGTCCGTAGGAAGTGGAACGCAGCGTTAAATAAGGAGCAGAGCAATACACAGTGCCATCACCGGAAAATGCTGTCGGAACCGACAAGTCGCGGGAAAATCATGCTCTTCGGTAAGACTGAGGTAAAGGATAAAGTTGGTCCTTGGGGTGATCGTGCGGGTACCTGAGATAAGCCAATACGGACGCACAGGTAGCGCACGCTCTTTGGGGACTCCGCGATCCATCCCCAGTACAACTTCAGTGTTCAACACTGGTACTTCGCTGTCGTACAACCATAGTTGATTTTTTATTTGAAAGCTTCACTGTGAAGAAAAGAATAAAAGTGGACGGGGAAGGGACTCTTAGTGCTAGCCTACCACAATCATTCCGAGGCGCCTACACCTCCAGACGCTCATTCAGGCAATCTGGATAGAAAGAACGCCATTGGCATCGATTAGCAGCCATATCTTGTAGCGTCTACAACCATGCACAGTTGCTCTTGTTGGTCACATGCTTGAATTGGAGTCCCCGTTGTACAACCGGACATTCATTTTTTTAATTGCTTCATTATGGATTTACCAGCCTACACAAGCTGTAGTTCTGAGGTAACACTTTTCGAAGACCTGTAGAAGTCTCAGTCATGCTGCTCACATAGATGAAGTTTCGCAACCGTACAACAAAACAGACTGTAATGTAGCACGTCCCCTGTTATTCAAGGATTTACCACCATGCATGTCTGGATACAGCGTCTGCGACCCAGCGTGCGTACAGGTCAGCTGGATACCAGCATGCTGCCTCTGGGACAGTGCCTTCGAGATACACATTGGTGAATTCTCCGAAGGGTGTCTCTGCCGGCATCTCTCACGATTCACTCTATAATTGCTGATAAAGGTAGACAGGTATTTATTCAGGGCAAATCGATAACCGTTTGAGATTGAAGTGTACACCGGATACTTTCCGAGTGATTGGAATGATATACTTGTTGGAAAATCGGTGCATGCCGTCATGTACCAGTTCGAAACAAAATCGGGAGAACGCTATTCAGGTCACAGAGTTGGAACTATCATGAAAAAGTAGAGATTGGCGAAAGTTTCTCATGACGGCATTTGGGGGCTGTGGACTAATTCGGATCGATGCGAAGGAAGCAATTGGAAGAAATTTGAACACAGGAGTACAGCGTTTGCGTGCGAATAGGATGTGAGTGCAACATGTGTGTAAACCTGGGAGGATAAAAACTTCAACTAGCGGCTTCCATCAATCTGCAGAGTCAGGAAATTCCATTGTGAGCGTTGGGTAACTTAGCCTTGTTGCCGGTGTGTGTGTATTTTACCTTGTCGACAGTGAGTTTTCAGGGGCTTTGGCGAACATATAGTCAAGTGGACGGGACATGGTTCCTTCTCCAAATTTCATACAAACGATTTTTCCGAAAAGGAGACAGGCGTGATTGAACCGTTCTGTTTTTGAACTTTTACTGTGTTTGAAAAATGAGGAATAAGATGGGAACTCAAATTGGGAAGGACCATCTGAAGTGCAACGGCCCCACAATATGGGTCGAAAATTGATGGATGCCTTGGCGGAAGGGTACCAAAACGGGCCTTAATCAACCATAATCCTGCATATTAGAGTACGCTACGGACCCAATTCGCTGTCTTCTGAGAGATGCACCTTCCTTGAAATGAACCAATAAAAATCGAATGCGGTGGAACCTTGCGAATTAGCAGCTTCGCTTTTCCACTTTGCTTTTCGCCGCATATTCTTTTTTCAGATTGACTTGGTATGTAACTGTAGTATACTGAAGACAACAACCCAACTCAAACCAAAAAACGGCGGTACAAACTACACTACTGACTTGTGGGTTATCGATTGGATTTGCTTTCACGGGTATTGTGTATAATGTGGTTCGAATATAAACTCAACTCAACTTGGTTAGCATGCTTGGGATACAAACCATAAAAATAGACAAGACCAAACTTCGCGGATGCTCTGGGGACGCCGACCTCCGCGATTTTCGGAGAACAACTGTACGCGAAGGACCGAAGTTGTGCTCTCTGAACACACTGTGTGATTCACCTCTACGGCTTCCAATCTTTCAGTTCATGATATGCCTTAGACAAACACTAAGATTCTAATTTCCCCCCAAACGCACTCGTTTTAATTCGTACCCCTTGGAGCCCAATCAGAACGAATGGTTGCGTACACATCAACGAATACGGTAACTTTGTTTTTCACTGACAGAAGGCAGCTTGGCTTGGGCAATTTTCCCGTAGCAAATCTAAGATTCGCAGGAGTCTAGGAATATGGAAACCTTTAAAGTAAATGTGTTGTCGGATGCTGAAAACTTTGATCACGTGATCACCCTCACCTTTATTGAAACCCATTGGGTGGCGTCAAGTGATCGGACACGTAGGTTCAGGCTGAATCAACTGTTCGTCGGCTAGTCCTGTCTCATTTGTCATCGATCCTCGCTGAGTATCTGACAGGGACCGCTCCGTGGGTTTCGAATTTTACCCGGTGTTTGAGGTCGAGTTGTGATTGAATGGTGAAAACCTGCGGAGGGATTTCCTTTCAACGAACTTCGCGAACAACAGGATACTCTTGAAGAGATCAGAAGGAAGGAGAACCGATGGCAATCAGCTGCCGATGTCATTTCTACACACCATACAAACGGACCCACAAAATTTCGCGAATGTTCGATTTAAATTGTCTTTGAAGCCCCTGCTGCACACATAATAAATACTTCTCAGGACAATACGAGTATCTATTTGAGTATCAGATAAACTGAACAGATTTCGTTCAGCTTCCGACCAAAAATAGGTCTGTGAAAGCAGTTCGACCTGAAAACTGGCCTCCGCATAGTTCTCAGGGGTAAAAAAACGTCATGGGACTAATTGAATTGACCTCCTAAGATAGACCAGTTGTAGCTAAAAAGCATTGTAATTGGTTGAGCTAGGCAGTCTTGTTGCCTCTTGCAGCAGCAGAAATTTTATTACACTGCTAGTACTGTTCCAGTAGTAGTCGATCTATCGGTTTGAGTCTGCCCCAAACGGCGTTTACATTGGACTTCCAAACAGTTGGGCCTAGTTGTTCAACTAAGTGCCTAGGACGTTGACTGGATAACAAGAGATTGTCAGTCTTTTAAACGAGACTCAACCTGGAACTGCAGTGTTTGACCAAGTCGGCCTGAAACACTTGAGGATGGCCACTTGTCTGTGGCAGTCTTGCAAATATATCCACCTATCAGTGGATAATGCCCTTGATAAAAGCCAAGTTCGTTGAGATTGATGTGGCGCTTTGGGTGTGGTTCAGACGAAAACACGTGAGTACTCGTGTGTTATCTTCTATTCTGCCTTCTGGTTCGCCGAAAAGCCTACTGTATCCATCGGTTTTTTCCATCTCTACAGATATTCATCGACGGAACGTTTACAACTGGGCGCACTTCGCCAGTATCTCCTTGTTTGCTGGTACGACCGTTCACAGCGACAGTGTTCATTGTCTTTCCAACCAAACCGCAAAAGTGAGAAAATGTCCGACGGAGACCAAAAACTCTTCCTGTTTTAAAGTTGAATGCATGTTTTCCTTCGGACACAATTCCCGAGAAATTGGTTTTTTTATTACCGACTGCCTTAGAATAACGAGATATGATGGTTCCGTATACGAAGTGACAGTTACTTTTCGTTCACATCACTGTCGTCTGGAAAATTCACCTTCGATTCTTGCACCACACTTGAGTTTTGTCAGTTTAGAAGCGATCCGCAGTTCCTAATCGAGACGTAGACCTCACCCTTCTGACCTGCGAAGTGAGGGTGATTCGAACCCAGAGTTTGAACATGTTCATGCATGAATATTGCTTTTTTCGATGTATCAATCCAAGTTAGTAGCCTGATTTTGAGGACTGGTGATGCGCCTTTTAAGGTTATCCGGCAAATTCCAACTTGTGGACGATTTTTGGACGCATTTTCCGAATTGATCCCGCAACTAACTGCAAGTGATTGGCCGCTAAAACTGAGCTAGCATGCACTGGTTCTTCCGGAGAGCGGTACGAAAGTCCTGCACGGATATATCCTTCCCATATGCTTAATCGAGGCAACTTCCACTGACGCGCTGTTGATAGGCAACATATATACATATTTGATATAATACACCAGGCTGTTCAATAAGGAATAGAAGAAAGTGATATGAATTCAACTATAGCACTTTCCGAAACTGCCCACAACGGAATCAAGCATTGTGCAACAGGCTTCAATAGTCTGTAACGTCGACTCGAAGGGGAGCTCTGACTGGCTGCTAATTCGGTCGAAAATCGGGACAGTTACCGGCTCATCCCTCTGGCATAAACTTGTTCTACTAATCACAATTCCAGTGTGCCAAACCAGCATTGATGGCATGGTGATAATCCGATCCCCTTGCATACCACATGTTCGGGAATTCACCTTCCGGAACGACCAAAGACATACACAGCGGATTAATGCCGAAAAGAACCAAACGTGTGTCCGTTGCTTCCCCGCTTTGGTGTGGGTCAACCAGATTATTCATCTCGGAACACAACGAGAACAGTTCAGATAAGGGTGATGAGCATGATAGTGAATCAAATCGACTCCTAACACAGCCGAAGATTGTCGAACTATCCTGGATGTCAATGGATTTTCCACAATACTGGCGAGGATCTTATCTTTCCATCAATTTGTAAATGCACTCCAATAACCAGAAAAGAAGCTCATCGACTAGACTGCTTTTGACAACGGTTAAAGTAGAAATCAACCTTCACAAAGGCGAACGAGGCTCAGCAGTTTGTTAGTCCATTTACCGAAATGCTGCGCCTTTTATTGATATCGATCAGATGACAGATAGATTAAATCTGTCCTGCACTAAACCATACGGCGCAGTAGTCTAAAGTTTAGTGACCAATTGATATTTGTCAAGTAAACAGAAGAAGTGGAGACAGTAATGAAGGTATACGAACTGTGACGATTTTCGTACTATGAACCAACTCACATCAGGTATCTAACTATACCGCTGATGCCTAAGAGTAGACACGAACATGATACACTGATCCATTTCGGTCCTATGTGCGGTTGCACGTATGTTTACCTTATTCTCTGGCTTGAGCATACACAGTGATGAATGTCTAGTTATAATCGATCTATTCTGCCATGTGTTGGTCTGAAACTTGTTGTACTGTCACAATAAACATCGTGGCTACCAATTGCTCATAATGTGCTCAGCCAGGTAAACAACTCTTACGATAGGCTGACCTCCGTCATCAATACCAGCTAAGGTAATTGACACTGGGCGGTTAAAGAATGGGTGGCATTCTTTTCTACCTGGTTGAAGGTTATTCACTGTGCCGATCAGCTGATCGTAGCTGACTTGTAGGGCTTCCTTCAAAAGCCTTGGACTCGAATATTCTTTGTGAACGGAAGAACAGGTAGACGTAGGATGTGTAGACTGTCCTCAGTTGTCGGATGGGATTCCGATTTGCACTTTTGAGATATCATGACTGACCGAACTCTAGCGGTGGTTAGAAGATATGGTCAGAATTCCAGCGTCAGTAAGTGATGGAACCTCATTTGTTCTGTTTTCCTAAACTCCTCAATATTTGATTGAATTTGGTGTGTAATATAGCCACTCCATTGTATCATAGCGTCTTAAAAGGGAAGGCAGACTACGAGGGAACCGGTCGACCCTTTCTCATCTAAAGTCCGCAGAGAAGATGACAGTGTATTTCTCACAAAGTGTAATTTACATGAGGTTTTTTGTTCAGCATAAGGAGAGCGAATGTAACCATCCATCAATCGGAGGTCATACCTCCGAATAAAGAATAACTAACCGGTTGATTGGAAAACGATGAATTTATTGCGCAGTCCCCATTGTCAGGTTTGCTAGTGAAATGTAGGATGATGCTGTAATGCATGGCCATAAACAAGCCAAAGAAATAGTGTGACACTGCCCCAAAGTGACACCACTATGCTGACACATGAAGGAATTTGGAATCTTTGTTAAAAAGGATGATATGGCTTGGATGCGAAAAATACTATTAACTCCGCGGTACAAACCGTTTTTTCATCTGGCTAGAAGTGGGCCAACTTATTCCACCAAGACCCCATCACCAGGTGAGAATTAAGTTGCCTAGGGCCAAATTGAAGTTTGACACCAAAATCAGGCTTTGATGGAGCGCCGAGGACATGTTTTAGGATAGGCAAAGAGCGTACTGGAATATCAAGGCTAGAAAGTGTACCTTCGTGTACGGCGTATAGCAGGCTAGTCTAGTTTAGCTATCCACAAACTGATGGAGCACAACATATTTGGAGACAGTCGGCTAGAACAAGCGCATGACCATTCAAATTCCAATCATTGCCGCCTCACTTTTCAGTTCTTATCACCGCTGTCACCCTCTGCTAATATTTTGGTGCCACCGCGACGTCCTATTCAGCCTTAGGCAGGTTACATTTTGAAGAATCCACGCCACAGGTGGCTGCGGTTTGTCACTGCTGAATTCCTTCGTATCTGTACCGGGAGGACGGAGAAAAGACCATCGTAACATTGAGAAGAAACAGCTCAGGATGGTTATATTTCAGCGCGTAAATCGTCGCGGAAGCTTGCTTCTATCGTATTTTAACAGCACGATCAGAGTTGTCAAAATAACTAAACCACCGGGGGTGGCAGTTCCACAATGGGGTCGGCTATTCGGTGGTTTAAGCGGCAGATATTTTGGTTGGTGTCTGTACTGTGCGAGTTAGTTATAAGGCCCGGAGGTTCAAAAAGTGGCTTCGCGTGACATAGGTGGATGGCGTTTTATTAGTAGCCATTTTCGTTCTGGGTACCACGGCCAATTGCCGGCCCATTATTGGACTTGGGATGCCACTTTCTACCTTGTTTAGGATACTCGTAGTCTCATCAATAGGACTTTCCACTAAATCCACTTGTCTTTTGCTCATTAGGTACCTAGTTTATCCCTGGGACACCTTCATATTGTTTACGAGATACACTAGAGATTTTTAATGGGTAAACACTCAAGTCCCACACCAGTTGGCAAACTCAGTGTTTGCATTCCAGTAAAATAATGGACGTCCGAAAGGAACATTACCAAAACCCTCAGAAAAGGAAAGCATCTTTGGTGTGTATGGAGAGAGTATTCCGCCACCAGCTTACATTAGTTACTTAGTTATGTGGGAAATATAGTGAGTAAAAGGTGATACCATCTAGGTTTACGCTTTCGTTTTTTTTTGATCGGGATGTATGGTGTGTTTGGACAGGATACGATCAAGGAAAATGGAGGATCCAGCTTTAAACAAGGCAGCCCAGCGATGTTCGTGTCTTCCTCAGGCATACCTCTATGATGCCCGACGAAACGATGGAGCTAATTCTAGGGCTGAAGCATTCGGTTTGAAATGGTTGCAAAGGTTACTGCCAGTGGGTGTTAACCGAAAGCCGACCAGTGACTTCTGAGACTGCGAATGTAACTGTAAGCCTGCCCATTGTTCGACCATAGGAACTTCGAGCTAGACCGCCGGTTTTTTTTGTGGTCACCCTAAAGAAGACTTCACCGCAAAACTACTGGTGTCGGAACCATCTTATTACCGGATGATGCTTAGTCGGAGCGGTCAAATTAACAGACTTCCACAAGAAAACACCACCCCGTGCGTGTCGAGAAGTGTGTTGTAAAATGTTGTTGTTTCCTTTAATTCTTAAGCCGCTAGCTAATTTTTTCGTATTCTGTTAATTACTTTCTCCAGCCCGTTAACTACACATATTTTTATTGGAGTTGCACTGTCATAACTCAGCAAAGTGTTGGGTTACGTTTCTAAAGTGTTTTTAGGATATGGTGGCTGCATGGACAAGATTCTTCACAGCACTTGAGTTGACTTTTAAAAATACATTAAGGCTTACTATGCGTAGTTGTGCGCGCAGCGAACAAAAAGAACCGGAGCGCTTTTTTGCGCTATAAGTAGCTGAACTACCAATGGTGCAGGTAACTTCCGAAACCCAACATTTGTCGAGAAATAGGAAGAAGATGTGGAGATGAGTGCATTTCCTGATGACAAACGGTGCGCGAAAACCGGTTGCTTACTCTAGGCATTGCGGATTCCGAGCCACATGTTAGCCGTGGGCGTAAGCTGGCCTCGTTTTCATGTGTAGCGTCAAAAACGGCAGCCTTTTAGGACAATGTAAACAGGTGGCATGAGGTTGTTCTTGATGTACGTTGGGGAATAAAGGTTGGTATTTTACTTAACAGCCAATAACATATACCGAATCATGTGAAAGCTTCTATGGTGTGAACCGCGGAGTGCCAGCTTCCGATGCCATTTGGACTTCGCTGCCAGTCAAGAGGATAAGTAACGCGTGTACTGTAAGGTATAAGAACTCCCAAAAGTTGCTTTGGCTACAGAACTGCTCGCAATATTCGCTGGCCAATCACATCTTCCGGCAAATTCAGCTCTCTTACTAACCACCACTTCCTAATTTGAGGCAGTACCTGATCCAAAAAAAACCTGTTTAGGCACGCCCCCTACATGACGAAGTCGCAGAAAACTGCTTTGTGTATAAACATGTATATTTATCTGTGTGGATCTGTTCATCAGAAACTTTGGAAAGACCAAGAAGCTTTTGGCATTAGCCGGACACTTGTCGCCGCCGATCGTTGGTTTGCAAATGGCAACGATCTCTCGGAAACTATGATATTTTTGAGCTTTCAATTTGTAGTTAAGAATGACAAGGCCTAATGCGTTTCGCTGAAAATTCTCTGTATGGATGACTTATCTAAGTAAGTGAACCTCCAAGGCCAACAATTACCTCGAGTTGGAAAACAGCGCTTAATGAAATAAGATGCCCTGAATTGCGGTAAAAAGTGACCTGCTTACACTGGGCGAAAGTTGCAGGTTGTGCTGAAGCCATAATAGTTCAATAAGGTTTACGAACCCTATTGTACTCGCTGAGATAAAATATGCGGGTATCAACCATGTTACTAAAGTTCGTCTTTCATCATTTACTCGGCCAGACGGATGGCAAATCCTGTGTTTTTGGATCTCGGAGAAGTTATTTTGAATGATCATCGCCACGGAACGTTCATAGATTTGGATAACTCGTAGAACGTTGAAGGATGAGGATGACTTAAGCCTGTGGGTCAGGTTGTCTGATAAATTGCTTTATATGACTATGAAGGTATTCAGGTGTATTGCCAGCAGAATTCTCCAGCGCAAATGTCAAAATAAGACGAGATCGACTTATCCGGCTCCAGACAGTTGCTAGATGGTTTGCATCTAGAGACTCACATGGTGAACTGCTTACTATAATGCCAATCATTGGGCCGCAACCTATGTACATGCTTCTGTTGTTGCTCGCACAATAGGGCAATGGGAACTTAGTTGATGCACATGGCTAACATGCGGCCAGGGATCCACGAAGTCTAAACAGCTGGCTAGATGTAACCTACTATGATCGGAGAGGATGGTCAAACGACCCTGGCTGGCGCAGTCGACTGAAAGATGCCTATCCATCTTTTCTGAGGGAGAAAACAGTGGTCCGTCTTGGACGAAATGAATGTTGAATTATGGTGGCTGTTTTGATCACAGCAGATGTCCTGGTGGAAAACGTACGGGCTTGTTGGTGCTCAGTGTTCATCGGTCTATCAGTGTCTTTGGGTGGGAGGGAGGTATAAGTTAGTTTATCGAAATACCACTACGGGGCAGGTGGCTGATAACCTGGGAGCAATACTTACTCTAGAAGGCAAGCACTTCGAAGCAGCAGTCTTGTAGAACCCTGGTTACACGGTACCATCGTCAGTGGCTGATTCGTGCTACGTTATTTCTTGTATCTAGTGCGTGCTGAATATTAGGCCCGAAGAAATACGAGGTTTACCTGAAATATACGATAACTCATCAACGGACGAACATTTGGGACCTGGTGGCCCTTACGTCCTTCACATGAAATCATCATCGTCTTCTTCCTCCAACAAGCACTCAATAGCACTGGTACCAGTATTATGGCAACAACTCACGACTTTCAATTTTCTCTTCGCTGGAACCGGAAATGCGGACTCACGCAAATTTCCGGGATACACCTGCTGTCATTCCGCGGACGGGTCCAAGTCAACATGCCTTCTTTGAAAACAGTTTAGCAAGCAGTTCTGTGTGTATTCCGGGGAGGGGCATAATATGATATACAAGATGGTGCACACCAGCGGACAGTGCAAATAGTCACCAATTGACAAAGCCCACAAAAGCCAACTTCAGTGTTCCTAGACCGCCATCTGGGTTGGGACGTATTATCCTCGAAGGCCGACGGCAGGTGGCCCGTCATGGACGCCGAGCGGGTGGCAGTGGTCCAGTGGGCTGAGTCAAATGCCGGATCGTCGGTCCAAACCACGCAGTAACTGAGGGTCTTGCTGAAATCCTTGTGCTAGTATTCTGACAAACGTAGAACCTTCTCTACGGCCTTGGCTGGGCGATCCATCGATTGAAATGTGTCAGCTGTTCGCGGTGTTCATGAACGAAATACACGAAAGTAAGATAGTGTGTAGTGCTTCCTTATTGCTGTGCAAATATGGAAATGGCACAGCATGACATCGCACTCGAACAATATTCTCGCCGCCCGGATTGTCACCACAGTTTCGTCTACAACGAACGGCTTTACTTGATATTGTTCGCTCACTGTGTTCCTGAAAAAACCAAACATCTCACGCATAGGAGCACACTGTCCGCTTCCCGCAAAGGCATATATAAACAGACGCACGACACTCATGTATCTGTGATCAGGAGAGTGTGCAGCTTATGTTTACAAGGTCACACATAGCTTGATTTAGAAATGCAGCCAAATCGGTTGGTAGCCCACGTACAATCAACATTTACTACATTTGGGAGAAGCCGGAACGTCGCTATCTGTTGTCCTGCGGCGAAGCATATTTAGCTGTAGTGACCTTCCCATGCTGCAATACTACAGACAGGACTTGTCAAGACATGTGAAGCTTAGCTAGAAAGCAAGGCATAGCATCTGTCTCAACGAAACCAAGCTATCCGCGACTAGCTCAACACTTTCCACTTGCTCCATTCATCGGCTTCAAGCCGCCGCACCTCACACTGTGGTATTCCATACTTTAGCAGGGCCTTACAATTGCCGAACTTCTCTTCGGCTAGCCGTTGATTTACCGGCAGTCGATTGCAAAAAACTTGATCTCCTTGTGATTACGGGCAAGATAATTAGAGATGACTGAGAGAAGTTTCCCGTGTTTCCTTGGATAAAGTCGTACAACAAAACCGAAGCTTCGTGCACTATGTGCTATTAGCGAATGTGCTCAACATACTAGTTGCTTCGGATTCCGTTGGTTTCTGGCCGCATACAGCATTTTTAGCACATCAGCCCATACTGAAAAGCAGAGCATGCGATACTTCCTCCAACATCACACCTTCTTAAATGCCGTGATGGATGAAAGCGTAACAAACGGCAACTTTTCAACAAACAGAACTGAAGCCAATCCCACAACTTCCTGAGCAACAGCTCTGCAATTGAACGATTGAAAGTGCATCAAAATTAATGGAGGCAGATAATTCGAAATACCTTTCAACAAAAGTAGGGCAGCTTATGGTCGTTTTTGCTTTGCCCACATAAACTGCAAAAGGCAAAATTTTCACGTTAACATTTTATTTGACACAACGTTTCCGGAGAACATCGCACATACCCAACGAGCACCAGCCTGATGGGACCACTTGGCCGCACAGTGCCCTTAGCTGCAAAACCTTTGCGAGTGGAATAAAACTCTTTACGCCACACTAATCTACATTATTACTTCCGCAGCTAACCGAATTTCATTGTCCCCTGGGGGAAAAAATTCTGGTGGAATATTTTCCTAGCATCACTGGGAACCCGGGATGCCTGGACGGGGCTCAAAAGTTTGGACTGGTATTTCGGTCTCACTTGCCTGTCTGTTTTAGTCTGTCAATGGCAAGTAGCAGCTTTCGAAAATTCAATTCCATTGTGCGAATACTGAACACCCAAACCTGATCGAGCCTATGTTCAAAATTCAAGCCGCGCGTCAATCGCAGGTTTTCCGAAAGTCAATTAAATGCAGGATTATTATGAACAGAATCATCCCTATGCATCTGGGAAGTCGTGAAGCGTGTGAACGTTTTAACTCTTCACCGTCCTGATCGCCATAGAGATCATAACGGCGGCTGTTCAAATGATATCAAAGCGAAATCCGTTCCCATTAATTCGCTACGAGAATGATGATACTTTTTCCCAGTACCCCCATCATGATGTAATACAAATAACATTTTACATGTAGTTTTATTAGTCTACCATATTTACTGGCCCTGTAAGCAAAAGCACCTGGACACGCTTGAATAATGCGCACACCTCATCCAGTGCTAGACATACGGTAAGTGTTGAACTAATTCAGTTACCTTATGTGACAGGTTTCGAGTCTGCCGTTCCAACCCGATCATCTGGACTTTCATCTACACGCACTGTATGACAACCATCGTGACTGGTGGAAATCTAACGCTGAAGCATTAGTCCAGGTGGAAACAGAAAAACACTTATGGTGAGTGCAAGACAGAAGCAATGTTCTACCCGGGCATAAGTACTCCGGCTGATAATGCAACCGAGGTCGGCGTGTCACGCAGGTCGATCGCAGTTCTGGAGTGATTACGGACGTCTAAGTATGCTTACTGAAATACATTTCAGAATCCTAGCTTAGTACTTCGGGGTGATTTGTCAACGGAGCACCGCTACCCAGTGACTGTAAGCTCATACGTTGATATGGAACAAATGCGGGAGTGTCCCAACCCGAATAGATGCCACCAAATGACACTGAGTGTGCCCCGGACTGAGTCTGGTTGCGTTTGATATGCATTTCATAAAGATTCATGTAGATTCGTTGAGGTTCGTAAAGACATTTAACCGAAGTAGTTTCTAAGTAAGGCTAACCTTCTGATGGCTTCTATCACGGTGACTGTAGCAGTTACATTGCCAGGGGTAATTAGGATACCAACATTCATTTGGTATCTCCCATCCCAACTTTGGTTACTTCAGACGAGATCTTTAGATCATTCGCTAGAAAATCTGTGGACAGGCTACTGAGGAACGGCGGTAGGGTCCGACAAGTGAGCTTTGAAATGGGCATCAGAACTATTTCGGGACAAACTTCTCCTGCTGAGAAGAGTATAGCACAGAATTTCAGAAAGTCGGCACAAGAGGGGAGGGTCTACTTAGATCTCTGAATGTCCAACAGACTGAGAAAATGTTTATGGTGCATTTTTTAAATGCCTCATTGGATCCTATCAAGACAGCGTCAAAAAGTTTTCAGACGTCACCTCTCGCCACAAAACGGTTTAAAATGCAAGACCAAGGCATCTAGAATCTGTGCTCAGCTATCGACTTTTGTGATGATATCAACGACTTGTTTTTACAACAGATTGCTGTGTTTTGAGATTGGGGCACGTGATCAGTAAAAAGAGCTGTCTAGTTACAGCCTCCACGCTGCTATATAACGTCCATCTTCCTCACTGACGTACCTGCGAGTTTTCCGCTGCTGCCCTAATAAACGTGAGTTATCAACTGAAAGAAGATGCCTTTTAAAAAGCTCTCTCATACTGGATACCGCAAAACAAGATCTGGCACATCTTGTCAACTGCACCAACTTATCAGAGGTCCGGACTAAACCACCCTAATATAGGATTTTTTGAGAGAAACAAAGCAAACCAAAAACTGCAAATTTTAACAGTGAGGTTTTAACAAGAGCGTAATTTTGCATAAAAAAGGTTAAAATGATTCGCGATGTCCCCCACAGTACTCAAACATTTCGAGTACAACTAGAGCGCTCAGCCTTTACCCAAAGACCACCAAGGTTTTTTCTCCTACTTATGAATCTACATCTCATTGCCGTACCCATCGACAGCATGACATTAGCGCGCAACACTGGTGCTTTGCTGCCACACAAGCATGATTTTCTATTTTAAACCCATAATGAGAGGAAAAGGACAAAAATGGACGAAGAATGGACTTCGAGTTATCCCACCAAAATCATTCCAAGTTGCTTACACCTCCAGACACACATTCAGACAGTCTGATGGCATTTGAAGACAAGAATGCCACAAACAACGATTAGCAGCCTCACCTTGCAGTGTTTTCACCCAGGCGCAGTGTGAATCACGTGGTCCCCATACCGGAAGGCGAGGCTCGTTGACAGCAACCAAACATTTCGAAATTTCTTTCCTACCCCTCGGTTAAGTCAAATGTTGGCCACGTCTCTGTTTCCCTTACTCTGAACTGGTCGCGCAAAAGAGATCAAAGCGTGGTTTTACCAACTCAGCTCTTGATTCTGAACACATTTTTTGGAAGAAATCTCCAGTGGACAACGAACACCCGATTTCCGATTCCCTCAATACGGATTTGCGGACACCAGCCTTAACCAGTTATGGTTTAGAAACAACAGTTGTTGAAGGTATAGAGACATCTAAGTTTTGCTGCCCAACCAGACCAAGCTTTACAACCATACAGCAAAACAACTCGCTCTGTAGCGTGATACACGCGTTCCTTGAGATCCATAGATACACCAGTTGAATGCCACGGGTGTCTCAAGTTAGTAAACATGACCCGAGCCTTTCAGAATTGCGCGTTGACCTTGTGTGTCACGCAAGAATCAGACCTAGTACAAAATTCGAGTACGTAAACGCCTTACAATTTCGAGTGTTTCCCCCTGGATTGTAAGTGGCATGTTCAGCAGCTGGATGTCCACGAGCATGACAAACGATGGGATGACTCTGGTCATCTCATCCATGCCGCTTCTCTTTTGTGAAGAAGAGAATTCCAAAACGGCAAGGTTGTCGTCACAAGTCATTTGAAAACCAGCGTTCTTCTCAGTATTTATTAGATTTTAAAATTCAGTAAGAACATAGAGTGTGGGTACCAGTGACGGACACCGCTTTGTTTAGGAAAAGTTTTCGAGACCTCTCCATGAGTTTTCACACACCTGAAAGCCGGAGAATACAGAAAAATATAGGTCTACAGGCTATGGAGCGTTCCTTGCTGGGAAAGCGTGTTGAGGAGAACAAACCGGTCTTGAAAATCCATGGATACTAAAACTGTGGGTAGTTTGTGCTCAAGAAGTTGTTTTACAAACGGCCGGATTGTAAAGATTTGGCCAACGCAACCGGGGTTGAGATGGCTTAGTATTTAGAGCAAAAATTTACTGACTGGACTGGTCGAAGGTTCAAATTCAACCTCTACACCTCGACTTTTTATGTCTAGGCTTGGGTGGCCCAGCAGTATCTCAGCCGTCGCGCTTCTTTCGGGTAGCCTATTAGCTAGGCCCCGAAACGGTGTTACATCCGAACGTTTATCAACGTTTACCAAGCCGAAATCCCGCTTGGTGCTCTTGGGTCAGTGTTTTACGAGCCATCAAAAGGCGATGAAGGAGAAGTGACGTCAAGAAGCTCCTTACGATCAGGTTCTCGCTGAGTATCATTCTGATTACCGCAGTCACTTCGATCCCCTTTCTGGAAATGGACAACAGTACCGATTCTACTCAGTTGTCTCGGACAGTCTCTTTTTCCAAAATACAGGCAAATGGATCAGAGAAGCGCTGATTGATGAATCGAGCCATATTCTGAGCAATGTTGTCGAAAGTGTATCCGAATCAGAAGATAGGTGGGGCTTGAGAGAAACCATTCACTCATATGACCCCGAGGCCATGGGGTGTTTCAGATTTGCCGTTTAAGGTTTTTCTATAACCTTAGAGTAAAAATAAGTGGTGGATGGTGTCCGTGAGAATTTTTGCTCGAAATATTGAATCCATCGGTCAAAGAGTTCTTATTTATTCAAAAAGGTCACACCAGTTTAACCTTTGATGATTTCGGATACAGATCGGATACAGATCGCGCGGATCAAGTGGAATAATCTCTGGCCATTATTGGCTTATCTGGTCTCTTTCGGTTCCTTAGACGTTTGTGTCCATGAGGCTTCCCAGTCGGCTACAAGCTCATTTCTACTTAACGTCTGATTATTTTTCGAACCAGATTAGTTTCAGGACGGGCGTGGATGTTTTTTCGAGATCAATTAAGCGTTGTAATCCGGTCTGATATCCCGTGCTTGAGTAGACCTGGTAGTGCCAGGCCATAGGCGAAATTCCCAGCACTGTGCAAACAAGTGGCGGTACTGTCATAGTATAAATTCACATCTGTTGATGGAGCAGTTGGGCGCAACTCCAGAAGACGATTTTGTTTAAATTCAACTAAAATCCAAGTCTTCTAGTCTCCCAGTTGCCAGACAATTAGTCTACATTTTACATGGCCCTGAAAAACGAAAGGAGGAGCCACTGTGGACAAGTGCGTGTTTGGATGACATATATGTATTTCAAAGCCAGCGTCAGTCAGTTAATAAGCCGCACGATCGGCAAATGATGGCACTGTTATTAATTTGCGTTTGTAATCGGCAAGCCGTTGGAGGCTTGCAAAGTGCGTTCTGACAGATCGTTTAGAACGGAAGAAGCTCGGTGGGAAACCAAACCGCACAGTAACTAACCCAGTGAATACCCATGCCAAACAGCATGAGTTCCACCAAAGTTTCAACAAAGCCAAGTTGTCTTAACTCGGTTGGGGTTTCCAGTTTTCCTTCCCTCACGGCTCGAGTTACGGAGCTGAACATTTTAGATTTGATTTGATCGTTGTCTGTGGCAGAGCGGCCCCTTAAATTATGCTCACGCGCGAAGAAGAGCTACGATCTGTTGCCACCCCTGAACATTCTGCTTACCCTGATAGAACTTGGCGTCAAATGCAAATTAATTCCGGTTAACTGTTTAACAGTTCAACTGAGTCATTAGAAAGTAAAAGGCTGATAATAAACATGATCTTTAAAATCATTGGAGAAGTCGAGTTAGATGTGTAATGAAAAACTAAGGACTGTCTTTTATTCGTCTCTAGTACAGATTTGTCAACCATTACCACAGCGTGATTAGGAAAGATCTGCTCGTTTAAACCCTTTTGAAGGGAAGATCAAGTGGAGTTGAGTGGCATTCAAGGCAAAGTGCTTTAGTGCTCATTTGGTAATTCAATTCAAGGATAGAGGCACACCTTCTGCATAGCGTAGTACCGGAAAAAAATTATAAAAACTTCGTCTCTCTATCTTCAGTAATTCGTGACCTCCTCTAAGCTAACACCGGAATCAGCATCTTTTTTTTCTTCGAATTGAACAGTGAACGAACTGATGATGTTTTCACGACTGGCACGAAACGCATGCAAACAAACCGTCATGTCGGCGAGCACATCAGCAGCTGGCTGACCTACAGCTAACAAGATGCTGCCTTTTTGACTGAGCTAAGCAATCTACATTACAACCCACGGGCGGGAGCATCCCATTTCTTGAGGTAAAATCATGCGAGAAACCGAAGCACTACAGCCAAATGACCATCATACAAATTACCTCTCGTGCAAAAATTCCTTGATAGGTTTTGACATTGCTTGGAACAGAAAAGTTAAACATGTTTAGTTCATGCTCCGTGGCTTAGCAGCACACGAAAGCAATCAGACCACATATCTTAAGGTAATATCATTCATAAAGCCCACTTGTCAGTGCCAGCAGTGTGCACTGGAGTTGAACAACTAGACTAGATCCGAAATTCAAACATCAGGGTTCTCCACAGCTAAACAAGAACAAGCCACATTGTATGGATCTAATACACTGAAAACTCTTCGACGTCATAAACGAGAGATTCAGCTGGGTACCAGGTAAGCCTCCAGTCAAAACCAAATTGATATGCAAATGAATGTATTTGACGGTGCACTTGCAGTTCGTGATGCTATCAATTAGACCTATTCTGAGTACATGTTAACACTAACTTATTCAGATTGCACACTGTTTGGTGGAAGAACCCATATACTTATCAATATCTTGCTCCCCGAAGTATAACCTTGCTCCAAAAGGAATTAAGCATTTCTTGAGCAAGCACTAAGTGCCTAAAGATCATCCACTCCAATAGTTTACTCGTTGTATCTTTCACAACTTACCGCATCTCTGTGTTAACCTATCACTTACCATCAAGACCGCAATTTCACATTCTACTTCAGTTGCGCTCGCAGTCATCGTACAACCATCCGGAAGAATGCTTCTATTCAGCCCAGGCGTTTACTTACCAGCTGGACGAGCAGCTGTCGTGAGCACTTATCACACGTCACTGAAGCAATAGGTGAGTTATGTGGAAGAAGCATTGGTCAGTGAAACAGTTCATCTCCTGTTCATTAGCATTACAATAATAGTCGAGGTATCGCCATCATCACAACTAGCAGCCTCAATAAAAGTAACTGAAACGCCATGCAGCCATGTCGTCTTGTGTGACTACAGCTCAGTAATCAGATAGCCCACTACTAATTTGCCAAGGTTGAGGCCCCTTCACAAGCTCAAAAATCATCACGAATAGAAATCCGGTTCACGACCCTTATTGGTCGTATGTTACATAGGTTACTAGACACAATTTGACCGATTCAGTTTATTAGCTATAAGCCGTGCACGATGTTCACATTGGTTTCAGCTGCTACAGTTTCGGTCACCGGGATAGGGGAGAGTGTGGGACATACAACGAAGCCTTGGTTAGTTCGGGAACCTGGTGACTACCTACTGAAGGCGATATCTTTGATGCACGAGCGCCAATGACTGCGCGATTGGGCTATTTCTGTCAGTTTCATTAACTATTGGTGATTTGTGTCCCAGGGTTCCAATCCAGGGACCGACCAGACTAAGTTTACTGGTTAGTGTTTTCGTACTTCGTTGCCAGGTTATACACTGTCCAGCTCACGGCCGCTTCCACTTAGTACAGGGCTGAGAAAAAGAGCTCTGTGAGGCAGACGGTCTTCTGGCATGCGGAGTACATGTTCCAACCAGCGCAACCTATGGAGCGTGAGTAATTCATCTATCGCAGGAGAATTCCTTCTTCCTAAGACCATCTGACGTACCTCAGCATTGGTAATCCGATGTTCCCACCAGATATGACCAATGTTTCGGAGACACCGATGGTCAAACATTGACATCTTCCAAATGTCCTTTAGCCACGTTTTTGATCTACAAAGCAGTATGGATCGCACCACTGAGTGTAAACTCTGCCTTTGCCAAACGAAGTAAAGTCATGTCGGCGCCATAGGTGTCGCAGGTTGGCAAAAACTGCCCTGGCCTTTCCTATTCAAGAAATAATCTCATCTCCAGCCAGTCCATTTTTTGAAGATGTAGAGCTGTCCAAGTAAACAAATTTGCCCACCAAGTCGATTAGCTTGCCTGCAAGCATGAGGTGTCAGTTTGATCTCACCACAAGAACTCATACAAAAATTCAAATCACACGGGCAGCACAATTTCTCTGTGTCTTATACTAAAAAGTCATATTGAAAGTTGTTTTTATTGATGTCCCTGTGATAACTTGAAATTCAAGCATGAAATAAGGTGCATCAGAACTGAAAACATGGAGCACCTTGTTGATTTAGAGACGACTTGAAAATTTAGGAACGAAATCTAACCAACAAGGGCTAGATTGCCCTAGGCGATATTGTTGTGGTCTGATGTTAACGCATACCTAGACCGTCACGAAAAAACATCTGTGGATAACGTCATTTAAAGGCAACTCATTAGCCACATCGCAACAAATTGTGAAATGCTTTTGCAGACCCTTCAAGCCATTTATGGATCCTGACTATCTTTCTACCGAATGTAAGCATGACTAGCAACCTATGCGCTCAGACAAAATGAATGAGGTTTTGGACTCTGGTAACTGATAGTGCACCCAATTCGACTTATACGCTCATCTGCATACCAATTTGGTCTCGACGGGAGACTCATCTGGAACTCATCCTAAGAGCGTCACAAATGAGAAATCGAGCTGGATTCCAGATGAGTTCCCAGTCAAAACCAAACTGGCATGCAGATTACTGTATGAGTCGGATTTCGGGCAGTTTGGATTCAAGTAAAACATAAGGTTGACAAGAAATCAGGGAATGCGCATAGCTGATAGGCCCCAAGAAGGGCAAAACCGGTCGTGGGCTGTCGAGGAGTTTCAGCAACCTTGTGAGTATTATATCACGTCTTAGTAATGCAAGTGAGAAGGGCATGGATTGTGCCATTGGCCGAACGAAAGTGATAAAACTAAAATTATTTCACCCCGGAAATCATTTAAAAGCCCTGCGTGACTGTTCCTCCAACCACAGTTCACAAAACAAGTAATAAACCAAAGAAACTAAAAAAAAACAATATGAAGCTAGTAGCGAAACACACTCATTTGCAAACAAATTTGGTTTTGCCGGATACTCACCTGGAACCCAGCTGTATCTCGCGTTTGTGATGTTTCCAGGCTTCATTATGCAAAATTTAGCACTCCAGAGCCCTTGACGACCATTTCTAACTGTGTTATTGCGAAACATAAATCTTTACGGAATGAAGGAGCGCAACAAAGTCTTGGAACAGCGATGCTCACGACTTGCTACCGATGGCGATTCGAGATACTCTTGGAGCCAAATTCTTCAGAAGAAAGTCGCCGGTAAATAAACTGGAATGTACTCTTAAAGCGAATATTGTCACTTAAAAGTTTTGGACAATCACCCAAATGAAGAAGGTGGCAGTGTATTCGTAATGGACAGTGTTTTTTCATTTCAACCGATTTTACTAGTAGTAACTTCAGAAGCACAGTAACTAGTCAAATTTCTCTAAACCTTGAAGAATGAAAGATGTTGAAAACACATGTTTACACTAGCACCTGATTTGTTTAAAATTTTCTTTCTAGATGGTCATCATTTGCAAGCGACCAACGGAGGTTACTCGCGCAAACCGAATGGTAACAAATTTACCGCCTAGTCAAGAACATGGAATGCCTTGGAATAAAGAACTTCAGCTAGACTATTTTCAACTGTTATTAACATATATACTTCCTAAAAGAATCAATGATTTCTGGGTACAATTTACACAACTTCAAATATGGTTCTTCTATTTACCCGTGGGCAAATTGTGGTAGCCAATCAAGTGAAAATTTGGCAGAGATTGTCACTATGGTGA
Source organism: Clonorchis sinensis (assembly GCA_003604175.2). Taxonomy (NCBI): domain Eukaryota; kingdom Metazoa; phylum Platyhelminthes; class Trematoda; order Opisthorchiida; family Opisthorchiidae; genus Clonorchis; species Clonorchis sinensis. The sequence continues at coordinate 13,251,426 of CM030375.1, forward strand.
CGCTCAGAGATATGACCAATGAAGAGAAGTATACAACCGTTGTAAGACCGGTTGGGGCAAGGTGATACTGTAATATACAAAACGATTCTAAATTGTGTTTCATTATAGCACACTAAAACAAAGTGTACCACATGAAAGTACGAAATCAATCCCCTGTGGAGCCGTCAATAGCTGTTTGTTTCGTGTCTCAGATTAGGGAACCGTAAGCACCTAGATCAGGAACATTGAAGACAACGGCTAGATAACCAATCGCGCTATTGCTACACATGGTTCATCCATCGATTCCTCTCCTACAGAATAAAACAATGTGACTAAGTCCAGAGGTTCTTCTCCCGACCAACCTACATACGGAAAGCTCGCTTGGGAGTTGGGATGACAGCGGGTGTTAAAAAGCCATTGACTTGATGCGCATGAATAGTACTCGAACGTGAATTGAGAATACATATATATATACTAGGTGGCTGTCGCAGGAAGAACAAAATAAGGGACAAAGTGTTAGCTGGATCAGGCGATGACGTGTACACTGTGGAGCCAAAAGCATTAATTTATCGCTGACCTGTATTCACAGCGGAAAAGAATGCATGCCCGTAGCGCTGGAAAGCTGCTGGATGAAGGAGAGACACTTAGCAAGCAGGCATGCATAACGTCAATCGAATTGCTTGCGCAACATGACTAGTGTGGTTAACAGCGGCACTGTGACAATCTACTCTGTTATGCAGTCGCTTAAACAGTCTCAGCTTCCGTTTTCAAGGTCGGCGCAATGGAATCATTATCATCATCGACAGCATGACATCAGTGCTGAACACCGATGGCGCAATGGAATTGGTTTTCTAGATAGGTCTACTCGCTTGGTGTTGAGACATCCACGAGTCCTAGGTGAGAGATGGTTGGGCTTTAAGGCCAGAGGTCAACTCTTCATACGGTGAGTAGAGTATTCTTCGTTCACTGCCTGTGTGCCCCAAATGGAGGTCTTTCCTCTACATATATACAACACAGGCAGGCTGAATGTACGCGCTATCTACGAACATGACACATTAACCTAGCAAAGCGCCTCGGCCTTGTCCTGGATGGCAATTCAGCTAGTCACTGAGAGCAGATTTACTAACCGGATTTTCCGTGGTTCGAACCCCACCTCTGCCTCTCGACTTCCCCTCTCTATGCTTGGGAAACCTGGCAGTATCTCAGCCCTCATGCTACCTTCGAGCGGCATAGCAGCTAGGCACCGGAAGGGTACTACAGCTGGACGACGTGTCAGGTCGGTTTCAACTGACCTTGTGTCAGATGCTCCGTGAAAAGTTGTAAACATGTAACACGTTAAGTCGAAAGAAGCACTCGGTTGTTTGTTTGATTAGTGAAACATCATTCCGACAAGGCGACCTAAGTGGATTTTCTAACAGTCCACACAACATGAATTATCTCCATGCCGTCAATGAATAGCAATGATCTTTGCCTATAGCTCAGTGCCTTCTTAGTTAAAGGGCTCCGTATAGTTAATATTGCAATAATGTATCTTTGCTTTGCACGTGACTGCCAGCTGACTGGCTGTTAGAAATGATGGAATTTCCACGCGACGTCGGTCGGTATCTGTAAGTTCTTCAAACAAATATGCCCATGTTATACATGAGGGCTACAAGAAGCATCTCTGTTTTAGTCAACAGCTGGAATCAGGTTTGCGGGATGAGGCTGAAATTAGATACAAATTATACATGTTATTTTCAATTCAAAGGTGGACATGTTTGCTAGTATTTCAAACAAATTTCCAAAGATGATGAAATGATTCCTCCTTTGGAACTCTCTTTCACTTAACCCCCTTGTCAATTTCGTTCGTTGACTCAGCAGTGGGAGAAAGAGTTTGGCATATATTTTAGTTTAATGCAACCGGCAAGAGAACTTACAGAGTATACTGTACAGAGGAATGGAATTGTTGTCACTGTTTGATCGTGCGGGTGTACAGCCAGCGAAAACAATACTTGCACGCTCAACTCACACCAGGGCCTATCATCATCAACATCATCATCAACAGCATGACATCACGTTCAACACCCACGCTTCGAGGCCGTAAAAACATGATTTTTTTGAAAGCCTTATTGTGAAGAAAAGAATAAAGGTGGACATATAGGAGACTTACTGCTGCCTTACTACAATCATTCCGAGGTGCCCACACTTCCAAACACTCATTCAGGCAATCTGGATAGAAACTGACAACAAGATCGCCACTGTCATCGGTTGGCAGTCACATCTTGCAGCGTCTCCAACCAGGCGCAGTGGAGATCACGCGGTCCCCATCCTGGAAGGCGAGTAGCACCCAAACGTTTCGTAATCCCCTTCATATCCTTCTGCCAGGTCAAGGGTTGGCCACTTCTCTGCTTTCGCCACTCTGAACTGTGCATGGAAAACAGCACTCTCTTCGGCAAACGATGGTTAGGCATGCGCAACACATGTCCCAACCAACGCAGCTTCTGGTTCTGGACACATTCTTAAATGGAAGTACCCGTTGCACAACCCAAAACTCGCTTTCTAACTGCCTCGTTACGGATTCGCCGACACCAACCCACACGAGCTATGGTTCTGAGACAACGATTGTCGAACACCTGAAGACGTCTCAGTTCCGCTGCTCGAACAGGCCAAGTCTCACAGCCATACAACAAAACAGCCCGCACTGTAGCTTGATACACACGTCCCTTGAGATTCAGGGACACACCACTTTGACGCCATAGGTGTCTCAAATTAGCAAACGCGACCCGAGCCTTGCAGATTCGTGCATTTACCTCATCTGTCACACTACAATCAGGACTAATACAACTTCCAAGATGTGTAAAACGCTCCACAACTTCCAGTGCCTCTCCCTGGATTGTAAGTGGCGTGTTCAGTGACTGTATGTCCAGGAGCATGACCTTACACTTTTTGGGTGCAAAGTGCATACCAAAGGACGGGATGACTTTGGTCAGTTCATCTAAAAACACCTGCGCCTTCTCCTCCTCTTCAAAAATGAGAACGATATCATCTGCATATTCCAGATCGACAAGGTTTTCGTCACAGGCTATTTGAACACCGGGGTTTTGCAGACCTTCCAGCGTTCGTTTCACTACCCCATCGATCACGAAGTTAAATAGGAATGGGGAGAGTGGGCATCCCTGATGGACACCGAGGCCTATGCTGTTTATATCAAAATATGGTGTCTTCCGCCAGTATGCTGAAATTATTGATTGTACGTTTACATTTTCCGCAACCCGAGGGTGCGACATTAATGAAAAGTTGGCGTCTACGTTTGCCTTTCGGCGGAGACTTTGGCAATGCACCACTAGTCAAGGAATACAGAACCCGTTCGAATTAATCAAAAGTCCACTTGCTATCCTTGTCCGAAGAAGAACGCTTAGATTCCCAAATGATGAAAATATTGAAAGATCAGTTCCCGACCATTCGGAAATTTTTTAAAATGGTGACTAAGTTGAGAATCTATGGAGGATGTTCCCTTAGTGACTGATTTGTGAAATGTGTAAGGCAAAATTAATGGCCTCAAACTGTCGTCCATACTTGCACATGGCTGGTGAAACGCTGAAGAGTTGGGCCAATGGCGAATTGCTAACTTGGACCGAGTAATAATAGTTTATGTTTACTCTGGTGAAGAAAAATCGCGCGAGCTTTTGTAGAAATTTAAGAATCCAGTACGTTAAGTAATTCCACGAAATCGATTACAATTCGACTGACTCTTGCTAACCTATAGACTAGCTGTGTTAAACCATCGAATTATCGAGGAACGGTTGTTTGTGTGGCAGGAGGCGCTTTTCAACCAAATGGGACTGGTACGCTGGTTAGTGTAGCGACACCGGTCAACCTACACATCTATATATGGATATTATCAACATGCTCAGATCCACAGACTACGTCTTGTACTGGTCAAAAGCGTGTCAACCAGTCTTTTTTACATGTGTGATTTTTCCTCAGTCCATTGTGAACCTATTCTTCTGATAGTTGTTGTAGCCGGTATTTCTAAAAACGGTTCGGTATTACTGCATTGGTTTGTCTTCTGGTTCTGCATCGCCCTTTTTAACGGAGAAAAATTAAAGCGGGGGAAGAATTGGTTGTTATTTTCTCTGTGAAGAGGAAATATACAGAATGCCGCACGGCTAATCACAAGCCATTGTTGACCATCTTCGGGCCTATAAAAGCCTCTGAGTACACGTTGCCAATCTGCCCTAGATCACGACGTTTCTGGGCTACGATTTTGGCGCAAATTATGAACTGAGGTCATTTTACTCAAGCCCATGCACTTTTCAACCAGTAAACTATCGTTGAGGAGGATGAAGGCTCAGAAACGTGGTCAGTTTCAATAGATAGCGGAATCAAACATGTTTTTTCCCGAATCCATTGAACCAGAGTAACTTTACACGGCTCTCTGATCGCTGGGCCATTGCCCAGCTCAGCGAACAAACCAACGACCGTCTATACTATCTGAGCTACCAACATTCTCCACGTGGCCCTCTGCTGCAGGACACTGGATACTTTCGAAATGGACGGTTTATGAAAGTAACGGGATAATGGTGAGAGTTTTTTCTTCGCAAGAATATCTGAGTCCTTGTGAGTGATTGGTAAATGCTGGACCACCATACCACACAAACTGTTGTATCAGGTTTTTAAACAGTATCACCAAGGACTTCCTGAAATTATCCAAAACAAGAGTCCTTACTAAGTGTTATGCCTGGTGACCCTCCATTTGGACTACGCGCTGTGTGTACTGGGAGCCCAATTCTCAGTAAATCTCAGTTGGTTTCTTTGGCTTAGCTAAAACACAATGAATTTTGCCCGTTTACAGACAGAACATATAATACCGATTGTCGTTTATGTCCTTCAAAGTGGTCAGAAGTCACATTTCGACTTCAGAAACGGTATGCACTTTTGCGGTTCGCGCAGTTTGCAGTTCCATAGCGTTTGCCGTCACATAATCTAGCTCGGTTCACGGACCATGAGTATGCTTCGTTTTTTCTCCTCAGTGAATCAGGTATTTGTGCAGCCCAACGGTCAAGCTTAAGTCTCGGTGGATGCCACCCATTGGGGGGGGACATATAGATCTGAGAAAAATCTTACAAAACGTGTGCGAATTCCTGCGGTCATATCAGTTAAGATTTCAAACTACCAGCAGCGCGGTCACGGGTTGGAGACTCACTGGATTTTCTTGAGGTGCGCATTGCTAACGATTCCCAGTAAGGATAAAACAGCTGTACAGCGCCATAAGGTTTTCAGCATAGATAGTTTTCACTTATAGGATGTAATTTCCAGTAAAAATCCCTAAACCTACTCACAGTGTTCTATCGAGGACACTCGGTAATTAGGCACGGAGTCACTTTCAGAGTGACGCAATATACGTTTTACACAAACTGTAATTTCAGGAGATCCGATATGCAGGGAAGTAAAATGGAGTAACATACGTTTTCTTCGCCCCAGTCACTCGCGCGTATGGAGCAAAATTTTAGAGATGTAGAGAGCAATGAATACCTGAATTGGTTGCGCAACATATATAAATTGTAGCGTATGTCACTTTATTAGTACAGAGCACATCCAGAAGTTTTACGCAACAGTACTGCTTTTCTTGAGGTTATGGCCACGTGTGTTTTGATTCAGGATGACACTGGGACCGGAGGCATGCCCCTCTCTTCCAGCCTATTCCCATATCACTCCAGATGTGGCATTCATTAAGCGCTGCAAAAACTCTCAAGAGACACAGCAATTAATCGCGTTTTTAGTCATCCGGTGAATATCTGAACGTTTTTAGGGATTTTTACGCGGTGTCCGTGGGATTAATCAGGCTACCCTACCTAATCGTTTCTGCTACGAGTGTAACGGCGGATACTACTGATGAGGCATGCGAGTAGTAGGTGGTTTCCTCGTAACTCCACCTCGCGTCTAATGGAAGTTGAGGTTTATTACGGGACTTGTGGACCTGCTTGCAGCGTTCGTTTACAACTGCGTGATAGTCGGTGAATGTCCACGAAAGTTCAAGAAGACACGTGAGAATGTTTAGTTTTTAAAAACAAGGTGCATATTAGACGTTTATTTTCCTGTTCAGTAGTTTGTAGCTGTCTAGTTGGTGTTTACTAATAAACGGCTTCGCGAAGGAGGGATTTCCTCCTTACACGAGTGCATTCCACCTTCTGAATTGGTTTCTTTGTTGCATTTATTGTTGGGCTTTATTTTATGTGCTCCGGAGTAAGACTAACACCGAGTGGGCCAGAACGCACCTAGGTATCTTCCTTTGTCCGTCTGGCTAACAGGTGTGAACAAACAAAAATACCTATGTTGGAAGCATTGGAATCGGGCTTGAGTACACCTTGACCTGACTGAAGTGAATGAATAACCATCCATCGATGTTTCGCTGGAACCGTATTTTGTCTATCCTCAAGCGTCTTACCATATCTGGCCTCCAAGTTGACGCTTCTGAAGAAACAAGCGCGTTGTCTCATTTGCTAACCTACCTTGGATCCCATGGTCGTTGGTTTGTTCTCTGAGCTGAGCTGAGCAAATTGATTGCGAGTTGATACGGGGTGGACGGAGGCGTAGCGATGAGTCAGTGTTCAGTTCTGCCGAATACAAGATTTAAGTTAGTGTTCCTTTCATTAAACGACTTACGTTTTATGTTGCATTCATCCTGGTCAGTGTGATCCGCTTGACCATTGTTTGGCTTTTTAAGTTGCATTTTGTATACCAGCTATTGATTTGTTAGTTCGTTCATTCGTTATTTATGTGGCGTCTATTACGGTTGGCAGCAGCAATGAGAATGCTCGCATCCGGCATAAAACGTCTTTTTCTGTCGCTGTTTGTCCATGGAAGAGAAGTTCTCTGGCTGATATACTTCTGCATAATAAAATCGATTATGAAAATTATGACATCCTACTAACTTACAAGCTGAGTACTTGAAGTCCTATGATCAAGCAGTTTCCAAAAAAAACTATTCATACACTCATGTGAGATCACCCCGCCTACACAAAATGCAGCAGTCAAATGACCTGTTTTCGGCACCATAGTGTATGTTTCTGTTCTCCTGGGATAGCCACGTGGCACCTAGTTAGAAGACATGACTAGTCAGCCGCATTACTAATGTCGTTTGACTAATTTTGTGGTGCAGCCATGCCATAGGACGATTGAGAGAAGAACGGTTGAACTTAGTCACATTGATTTGTCTTGCAAGATGAGAATCAAAGGATGAACTGTGCGCAAAAGTAGTGTCATTGTTTTTCACTACTGTTGAAGTAATTATCCATGATACTTACGTCAAAAGTTTGTGTATGGTGCGTTAAATATGCGAATTTTACTCGACTCAATGTCTTACTACTTACGCTAGTACTTATGGGCATGTTTTTCAATGGTATCCGGTTTGATTCGCACCCCCTTTCACCTGGAGTAACAACCGTCGAGGTGTTCTCAACTGCCTCAAGCTACTCACCATTTTCTGGATCCATTACCCTACATAGGCTCAAACTACTTAACGAGTAAAAGTAGTATATAGGGACAATTTTTCATCTGTTGAGATATCAGTGTTGGTTTTCGATGCACGTACGCATTCACAATCATAGGTATCTGTCGTGTTGTCAAGCATTTCAGCAGCATTTTGATGTGCGCTCTGATGGATTTAGTCTTTGTGAGATGCTTGCTGCGAGACGGAAGATCGCACCAGCAGAACTACAAAGGCGTTTCATTGCAAAAGCTGGAGAAAAATTCGTAGCTTGTTAGAAACACAAAGATTCGGTTACGGACATGGTTTTACAACGTATCAATAGATTCAGACAGCCATTAGCCATATATATAGAAATGTACGTGTGTATAACTGTGTGCATATAAGATGGATTTTCTAAGATCAAATCTTGAGTAACATATCATGGTGACAGCTGAGAAGAGCTGTAGTCTCTCTATGGTTCTGCGACAGGTTAAATGCGTAACCTCACTACCAGACTATTTAGGTTAGTTCCATTACATATTGTAGTTCACTAGTTAAGCAACGATAGACGCATAACCATACCATGGGGTAAACTGGTTTACTTTGTTCGGTCATTGATTTCTCATGGCCTAGGATCAAACGCATTACTAAAAATCGTTTCCATGCCGATATGTTATTCGGAATACTTAGATTAGCAGTCTAGGCGTATGATTCTGTTTTTAACGGTAAATCGCATCCAGAAAATAGAATTTTCTCTTAGCTGACTCCTCATTGCATTTTCAAACTTTTGGAAGAAATCACTCATGCAGGCTTGCTTGGAGTAATGTGGAAAAGAACAACGGTAATGTAACTAAAGTTTATTGATTGACGTTCGTTCCGGTTACCACGGTTGACCTTCGAAATCAACAAACGAAGGTAGAGCAAAGACAGGTACGATGGCGACCACCGTAAAAACTACGTTGCAAAGATGTACTTTCATTGGTCATGGAGATGTGACCATTTCCGCGTTTTGAGGGTGAAGTCAACAGGACTGGTTTACTCGATTTTTAATGTGTCATGACCAAATAATTCGGAAGCTTTTGGTGCAAATATTCTCATCCACTTAAGCTCTGTCCTGTGCATAAAGCACGAACTTATTGACCGGAGGTTCCGTGGTTCGAACCCGTCTCCTCCACCTAAACTTTTCCTGTCTAGGTTTATGAAACCTAAAAGTATCTCATCTTCGGGTGGCGTGGTAGCTAGGCACCGAAAGGGTGCTACATATGAGGTCTTATTTTTTGCAGCTCATAGTGTCAACAAATAGGGAAAGCCTTAACCCCTTGTCGTTCCCTTATGTGCTGAGCAGGGCAAGTTGGTTGCAAACGCGTTGAAATCACCAATGCACTGTTAAGAAACCTAGCAGTGCGTTAGCGGTTGTGCACAACCAGCCGCTTTCGACTGGACTGCCGCCAGGCTTCTGTGGAACCCCCAGGTTTTTTATAACTTGATGAAACTTACGTGGTTTCTGTTATTTTTAGTGTCACGATATCATTGCAGCCACTGAAAGCGTCGCCTTTCAAAAGTGTTGAGGACCAGTTTTTTTTAGTACCTGACTTTTAACAAATTCCCAGAACTTACATTCACGCTGTTGTCAGACTCTGCTGTTTTGGAGTGAACCACACACAAATCACATGACATAACCCCGTTGCACCACTCCGATAAGCCATACAAAGTCAGTTATGCGAGTTACATTTTCAGTGATCAGAGGAGGCAAATTAGATCTAATCCTAGTTAAATCGAAGAAATAAATTTAATTCCAGTAGTATTCCTCGACATATACAGACGCTCAAAGACGGGTACCGATGGATTCTCGCCACCACCGCTGCGTCACAACTTTGAAAGTTCTGAGTCTCTCTCAATTTAAACCAGTTTGTATTTGATAGCACGAAACTGATCCTTGATGAAAAACAAGAGGTTGTGATCTTCCTGTCCAAGATTAGGGTGTGTTTTAGCTAACTTTCTGCCTGACTACTGCTCAAGATTGTTTCCATAAAAGCCTTTTTGTGTGGAAGTGCGGTAGCATGCCCGAATTTCATTGATGTTGCTGTTTCTCCGGCGTCAGTAACTGTCCAGGCAATTCCGCTCGGTGACGCGATATCCTAATCGACTGGCACCCGGACACTGTCAGCCAGTGGGAGGATTTTGATAAGTTGCCTGAGTTCCTACTGGATGTCTCATCCATGCTACTCTTCACACGATTCACTCACTAGTTTCTCACCACCAGTCCAGATAAGAGTCAAAGCAAAGTTATCATCGGTACAGTCAGCGTGCAAACAGGCATAATACCCATCAGCATTGAGTTCCTCGTGTTCTTTGAGTTCCAAGTTTCCACTGGTCCTGTTAAGCTAAGTGAACATGTTCAGAAAGGTAAGTTCCGTTGAACGATTTGTCCTTATTAGTAACCGTTATTAGTGATTGAAAGATATGTCGTAGTCGATCCGAACAGCGCTTGGGAGCCTCACGTGTCCGATTAGTGATGTACATAACCATACCCACAGGCCTACTGAAACTGCACAGGCTTCCAGTACGCCGTTTAGGTAGACCACGTTGTAACTAGAGCAGCTGAGTGCTTTTTCGTTGGACCATCATCCTTCGTTGTGCATATGAGCAATGGTTACCCACTGCCTCGGTGATTGTGTTTAGAAAGTAACCTGGCGTCAGATTTATTTGTGGATCGCCCAACAACTAGACTGGTTCACCAAGACTACAGTGTATTTTGTGAACCACTAGCCACCTGATGGTAACTTGGATCGTTTCGTCAGCTGCAGCAAATATGCGTCCATACAAAAACGTGACCTCACAATCCGAAAGTAGAATCAACAAACTCATGCGACACAAAAGAGTAGGTCAAACGCAAAAGTCACAGTATGCGGGAATGTCACACCATATAGAAAGTTTCCTTGCAGTTGTGGAGAATATCATGTGATTTGTTTCAGGTAACGTTTAGAAGTATCTTGGATAACAAAGTACGCCAGAGCAGGAATACACGCACGTGGTATTTTGTAGCGATGCAACGTTTCGTGACCTTTTAGAAACACAGTTAACATAGAACAGAAAGATTTACATTATGTTTTATGCAGGCATGCGTTCTCGATAACTTGATCCACTGCTGCTCCCCTGGGTTGTCGTAAAGAGCTTACCAAAATATCTAAGAGGAGCCATGACACTTTACAGCCATCAGAGAACTGGCAGACCGTCGCATGGATAATCGAATACCCGGTGAACGCAGATCATTCAGTTGGCCTAAATGAACCGTTCAGAATAATCTCACGCAGTCGGAACCTTCAGCATTTGGCTGTCAGTGCAGCCTCACCGATCCGGTTTACTCAGCCAACCTAAAGTACACAAAATATAGAAAATGCGGCTATCCTGAACTTGAACTCTGTCCTCTTCTTTCTAAGATCGATACTTTACCAGGCTCTTATGAATGCAAATGCATGCCTTACCGAGCGGTGATTGAAATTAACTGAAATGGAAAACTTTCACCAGTCATCACTTTTGGGTAAACACTAGAACAAGGATAGAAAACATACCCCTAAAACCATGTATGATTGTTGGCCGTGCGAGGAGATCTGAGAGGATGGGTCAAGATTTTATCCCGTAAGTGAAGACAATTTATGCTGAGAGGCTGAGGGACGTTGAACGGCGGTGTGCATCCCACCGAACGGAGTAGTAGGTCTCGAAGTATGGACCTCTTGGCCAGTAGTTTGAACACTTAACTGTTTGCTCACGAGCGGCTGAAAAGCAGCGTGATTAGTTCACACTCGGACAGGATGCAATGCCACCCATCTTTCAGTCACAAAAACTACATCACGTGGTAACATGTATTGACTGACTCCTCGAATGCCGACTTCTCAGGTGCCAGTTTCACTCATCCTGTTTAAGAGCGATCTGGTCAGCTGGCCTATCGGTTGTGTTCAAACTACTGGCCAGGAGGTTGCGGGTTCAAGATTCCTTGTAGTTTTATGGGATGCGCACTAGTGATAATTTCCTAGAAGGATGACTGTGTGTAGCTTTCATGTTAAAGGCATTATCATTGATAACTGGTCTTTAAAGCAAATGCAGACAGAACCCTTGAAGCCAACCTGTTTGTCAGAATTCCGAAGATGTCTCAACGTTCTAACAACAAGTCGATTTGGTTTTGCGAGAGACTCACCTGGAACCCAGCTGAATCTTGAAATTGATCTCGACTATCCACACGAACACTCCAACAACCCCACCCCACCCGCAAAAAAGTACGTGGAAACACACGGATTAAAACATTCGGCAATGAACTCTTTTACCTTTCAACTACACGCCAGCAGAGTTCAAATTGCGTCCTTCTGGTTTTAATGTAATAAATGTTCCGAGAACCGTTTGTCGAAAGATGAAAAGATAAAAAAGATAATCGTTCAGCTGTAACATCACTTTGGTGTCTAGCTGCCATACCACCCGAAGGAAGCACGAGGCTGTAATACTGTCAGGTTGCCCAAGCCTAGACAGGAGAGGTCGAGATGCAGAGATGGGTTTGAACCATGGACATTCCGGTTAGTAAATTCGCACTCTAACCACTACGCCATCTCAACAGTTGTGCTGGAATCAGAGCCACCACACTAAACGAGGCAAATGAAAGCTGTGGAGCAAGGAGGCAGCAGAACGGATACTTTTACAACGTATGCAGGCTATTTGGTGCACCTTGTGAAGATCAGTGTCAATAGCAGATTAGGTTTCCCTAGAGATAAACAAGGCGTTCGCTCGATTAAAAAATACGCAGTATTGGAAACTGAATCATTGGAAAATATACGTCCTGTTGGGTTTCATAAGGATCTACGCGAAGAAGAACGAATGGTGAGACAGGGAAGATTGTTGTCATGTTTTGTGTAGGTTAGTTTTTTGCCACCGTCAGCCGTAGCAGAGAAGATAAAATAAGCGAACCTTAGGAGAGAAATCTACAACCGACGTTTACGAGCGACCGCGTACTGTGGCACTATGCGTTGTTAAATAGATGTCCTTTATGACTTTTACTGGGTTCTTCAAAATTAATCTCATCTTCGATTCGGCTGAAATGTGGAAGAATGTGTTGAACGCATTTCATTTTATTACCCACTAGCTTTCTCAACTCCATATCGTAATTACCACCGTTTATTTGGTAATCAATGTATTGAAAGAAAGTTGTCGTCTATGACTTCCGGAAATGAAATGTGAAAAATATTTCACTGGAAAGAGTAAAAGGGTTGCTTTAATTGTCTTCGGATCTTTCAAGTTTGTTGTCAGACAGAAAGTGCATTATCGTTTTCCTGGGTCCAGCCTATGTCATTACATTCCATAACAGCTTTCTCAAACAACCATTAGGCAGAGTGCAAAATGTCTCGGATGCTACGATGCGTCCGGCTGTTTGCCGCCTATCAGAGTAATTATCTAGAAAAACGTTCGGCGTCCACTTCAGATTGCCGCATAAGGGTGCACTCTAAAAGTGTCTTGACATGACGATCTTTCAGTTTTAACTCGATCGAACTCACTTACTGTTCCGACAGTCACTGCTTTAGAGCTCTGCTGTCGTAAATTTGTTCCCCGTCTGTTTCTATTGCCATTTGTACTGGGGGACATGTTTCCCATTTAACGTCGACTAGCGCTTCATGCGTAGCACGTGACTAAATCACTGGTACGCGCCATGCCCTGTGTAGGCTCACAACGGTGTGGTACCCATGGCGCATATTGCCGTCAGCTGACTGATCCACGCCATGCACCCACTGGAGTTCCTTCTGTCTGGTATGTTCACATCACAGGCAAACTCGAATAATGACATTTTGGTTGATTCATAATTTTCAAAATCCATATAAAATTGGTTGTTTAAACCAGAGAATCCGCCACCCTGAATTTCCCGAGTTCTGACGACTTTTGGTGTGACGTAAGCAAAAAGTCCTAGTATCAACTTGTCGTATTTTTGAAATTATAACCTGGTATGTTCACATCACAGGCAAACTCGAGTAATGACCTTTTGGTTGACTCATAGTTTTCAAAATCCATAAAAAATTAGTTGTTTAAACCAGAGAATCCGCCACCCTGAATTTCCCGAGTTCTGACGACTTTTGGTGTGACGTAAGCAAAAAGTCCTAGTATCAACTTGTCGTATTTTTGAAATTATAACTTATTATGCACAAAACAGTTTGTACACCATTTTCACGGTCATGAAATTCAGGGAGGTTATGTAAACCATTCCCCACTTACATGGGAAAGTTGAACAAAAAACATAAAAATAGTTTGGTTACATCCAACTAGTCGTGAGAACATTTAAGATTGAAATAGGCCCACAAAACCGTGGGACTCGGTCTTACTTACCAAACATGTAATTAACCGAAATAACCACGTCTGAGCATAAAACAATCAGCAAATAATAGTAGTGATTTCGGACGAAATTCCCCAAGACGGTTAAATGTCGAGGCGTCCCACCCGCTCTCCCACCCCAAAATAACTCACGTGTTATTCTTGGCTATTCAGTAGTCATTTGGAAATTTAACAAAGCGCTGATCTAATTTAGCACCGTTCTTTCTGTGAAGACTTACCGTTAAAATGCTCCTCGCAATCAGGCATCACCAGTAGGATATGATCAAATCGGATCATTCGAAAGAAGGTCGTTATTCGGAGGGACCAATCGAATCCAGTGTCACAGGAGAGCTGAATGGTGGTTCGCTCAAACTTTTGATTCCGCAAACGCTCTATTACATATTTGCTTGTATCCCATATTGTTTGTTTATTACTTGACTCTGTGTAAAATGTAATTTTCGCGCAGTATACAATAAACATGAACCTCTAAAAAGGACAAGAATAACTAGTTTTCTGGCGAACTTCCGTTAGCTGACGAAGACGCGATGCTACTCTTCCAGTGTTTCTCACGTCAGTTTACGTCCACCAGTCATTCGCTGTTTTGTCTTTGGATAGTCATCTCCATCATCATCATCATCATCATCATCATCATCATCATCATCATCATCATCATCATCATCATCATCATCATCATCATCATCATCATCATCATCATCATCATCGTCATCATCATCATTATCATCATCATCACCATCAGCCGCATCTCAGATAGAACTAGTAGGACCAGTATCCCTGACAGGCCAGTATTCCCGAATGGGTCATTTCACACCTTCTATGCTCGAGCACAACCCAACAACTCGTGGAGATGTGCGTCGAGATAATATACATTCGGTGTCCAAATCTGCATGTTACAAGCTTAGTTTTTCTTTAAATTTCCGCACCTTGCAGTTTCATAACGCCCAGTTTGTATTCAAATCTGAGGCAAACTCTGGGTACAGATTGGTTTGGAATTGGAGTTTTGGTTTTTCTCTTAAAATGATCAAACAGGATTTGTTGGTCGTGAACTTTTGCGAATCAGTTTGAACCTTTGTGGAATCAAGGGGATTATTGTGACCTTCAGCGACAGACTATTATCCTTTCTATGTTTAGCGGTGTGATTATGGGATGCGTCAACGGAGACGCACAGGATTTACAAATGTTCCTTCATGAAACCGTACGTGGAAAGTCCTGTGGTTTAACTCATTTTTGGCTATCTTTGGACCTTCACACTGACACAAATTTTTTTAACTTGTGTCAGATGAGTAGTATTCACTGGTGTTCTTCTAGCTAAGCTGGATGAGTTTTATTTCAACTTTTAGGGACAGTGAGATTTTTTAAGGACCCGGGCCATTTGATTGGATACTCAGTCTCACAAACGTGTCTTAGTCAATCGATTGAGTTCACAGCGTTCTGAATAGTCCGTAGACTTGAAGAAAACTCAGACAAATAACGCTCAAGTTTGATCTACATAGTGCAACTTGTGAGTTGTTATACTGCGCACAAATCACGACATCGCCCCTATTGCGGAAATAGACAATACCAGGAATGCAGACCGGAAGTCACCAGTCGAGATAAGTTTGGTTTCCGAATAACCTGGATCAGCCATATCACACTGTGTTAGTGTTTTCTGTCCCCTGGAAAAGTGATCCTTGTTGGGGAGTAGCAGTGCAGATATTGCCGTAGTTCTTCGGTCTCCTTTTCTGGGAGGAGGTGATACAATGCTTATTAATTTACTGATGAAATTCGTAAGAACCAGACACCTTCGTCTATTTATGGGACAAACTGTCCCGTTTTTGAGGGGAACGAACTGAGGACTACTTAGGGTTGACGGTCTATGTGATGCAATCTGTTTTTAAATTACCGGTATGTCTTCTTCACAGCAGTTGAGAAAAACCTCCCGGTTTCGTACCGACTATATGCTGCTGACGGAGATCCTTTATGTAGGCCAGCGATTCTGCAGGAGCGGCCAAATCCGGACATTTCATCACGATCGCAAGCCTGGTCTCCATGGATAATCCTCCAGTTTACGGTTACTGTTTTAAAGTTCTGGACCATCAGGTGCGTGAAGATCCGTAATCACCTGATTAGAAGCCAGTACATCCATCCGAGCCAACATGAACTTTTCGTGTGATTCCCTACCCAACTTTTTTTTATGAAACTCTCAAATTTCCAGAGAAGAACAAACAACTAATCTATCATGCATGGTTTATGTGCAGTTAGAAAAACAAACGCATGTACTGAAAACAGATGAGTGCAAAATATCACAGTCCACGAGATTCTTTGGGTGCCTAGCCACAGCCGCTTTAGTTCGGCAAGATTTTGCGCTGCTGGTGATCAAATGTCATAATTGGCTGCCATCTTAACCAAGGTAACATGTTCGGCTTCTCGTCGGTTCCGATACCGATACCATATGGTGCGTCGACATCCACAAAGTACAAAGATCAACATGCTCAGGAGAAGTCCGACCACGACAAATGTCAGGATTATCAGGCCGTCATCTGAAACAGGAAAGGAATTTCCAGGGTAATCGCACTCAGTTGTGGATGAAAGTACGAAAGACATCCAAAGTTTTTAAATAGTACTTACTGGACGGGGACCAATTAGCAGGGTCTTTCGCGTTTAACAGTTACATAGCAGTTTTCCTATGTAGACATGAGTAGAAACAGTTTGTACTCGCTTGTACGCCCTGGTATAACTGACGTGGGTAGAATTTCCAGCTATCGATCCAAAGTGGTGCAGCAGCGGGAGGGCAATCTCCACTTTATTCCATAATATTTAGGTATCAGTGCATCACACGTCATGCCGGCAGGCGTAGCATAAAAACTAATGCTCCAATGCTGTTCAACTCTCTCCATCTACTCAAAACATTCTGGGACATGTATAGACGTTATACATTACTCATAAGGTTGCTGAAAATTCTTCGACAGTCCACGACCGGTTTCGCCATTCTCGGGGCACATCAGGTTGGCACAGTCATAAACAAGAGATTCAGCTGGGTTCCAGAGGAGTCTCCTGTGGAACCAAAGTTGTTTGCAAATGAGTATATTTCGCCAATTTCGTGCAATTTGGGTTCAAGTAGAACATAAGGTTGACAGAAACTCGGGGACTGTACCTACATGATGAACCCCAAGGAGGACGAAACCGGTCGTTGGCTGTAGAAGAATTTTCAACAACCTGATGAGTAGTGCAGTACGAATACACATGTATCGTTACATCTCGAATACCGTAGCAAATGAAACATGAGGAGGCCTGGTACAGCAAATTCAGTAGCCTGGAAACATCACAAACGAGAGATTCAGCTGGGTTCCAGGTGAGTCTCTCGCAAAATCAAGTTTGTTTGCAAATGAGGGTATTTTGCTAATTCTAGGGCATTCATTTTCTGCACATTCTTCCCTGTATAGTTACCGGGCAAGTTTGAGCTGTACAGCAGAGAACATGACAAGCCTCTCGACTAACGCCATACTCTACACGTGTAGACTTAGATATGTCTACCTCCAACAAGCAGGATCGTTGGTTCCATTACCTACTGGGACTATTGGATGTTGGGAGAAAACCTTAGAAAAATCACATTTAATTCGTTCTTTCCACAGTGTTTTTTGCTGCCCAGACGAAGAACTGGATATTTTCGCACCAGCATTGCTCAGAATCTCACAAATTCCTCCGTAACAGAAACGAATTACAACTTTAGGTATTGTAGATTTAATGAATGAAAACTACTTTGTGGCTTTAAAAAGAGGCACAAATGGTCTCGCGAAAGCTTACGCACTGCAGTTTTTCCTTCATACGATAACAAGAGATTGCGCCTCCCCTCAACAGCAATTAATGTGCGACTAAGGGATTCATTCGGCGTCGCTGGCTACAGAGGAAGGAGGAATGTGTTCTCCAGCAGATGAATTAATATATCAAGACCATACACGTCTAAAACATCCAGGTTACCAGTGCTCTGAAGGCGGACCCTTCTCCACTTGCGAACAAAAGTACCACTGTTATCATGGCAGAGTGCACCAAAAGGCGCAAGATTTGCGGTTCAAGCAATCGGAAACACAAAAGGCAGAAAAGTCAACTGTGGTGAATATTGGCACTTAATACAATTCAGATTCATCCTCATTCACAAGATCGCCGAGGTAAAGTAAGTAATCGAAAAAAAGTTAAGCTTGCACAGGCCACATGACTTCAATTCATTACCAGCAAGCTCAAATTTCCATCAGGTGGGCTCATAAATTTCAGCTTAATTCTGCTAAAAGAACCGATCATATATAGGTATGAACAGCTAGAGTGCACAGGTGTTAAGCTTTTATTCACATTTGACGTTTTTGCCAAGATGTAGCTTGCATTTGTCGCTAAATGGCATGGTAGCAGCGCCGAGCAAATCACATGACAGATGATTGGGGTGCAGTCATTACCACGGCTTAGTCAGCCGTTTCTGTGACTTATACCTGGCAGCTTCACTCTAATCAATAAAGCTTCATTGGCTGCCAGTAATCGGCAGTTTTCAGTGAATAACATGTGCTCCTTCAGCGTGTACTTGGCACACGGTGAAGACGGATTTCTGCCATTTGTCTTTGCTCTTCAGATGATCACCTTTGTGTTGGTTTTAAAACATTCTTTGGAAGATGTTCTCGCCATGAAAGTTATTTAGCTATTCAACCTACGTGAGTGTTACCACAGCCACAGGTAAACTGACAAACCACAAGAACGCTAGAAGGACTAGACAATTGTGTTTCCCTGGCCGTAGTTTGTGTTTCCGAACTTGAGTCGTACTTGAGCGCTAGAAGGAGTTTGTTTTAATGTGGCTCTTATACTCTGCTTACTAGTAACCGAGAACTGGCCATATTTGAGAGATACTAGCATAAATCACCCTTTCTTCGAGACAAACAACTCGAGTTTTTTTTCAAATTTCGCCGTGCTGTGTGGTTCCGCATGCATGTGCTGTAGAAGGATTGTTTTATGACCTCTTCCTTTGGTTTAGGTATTCAATCTTTGGTGCAAACGTTCTGGTACGTGTGGAGCAAGTTTTCAGCAGATCGTGCTCACAACGATTGGAACGAAGTCCGACGAGTAAGGTGGTGGGCAAGCTAGCCAAAGGTGGATAGCGAGCCATCCGAACCTGTGGTTAACCAAACATCTGAGAAGTCCATTGTGAGTAAAATTAAGAGAACATCTCATTTTACGAAAGCCATGGTCCTCATCTGATGTTCATGGTTGTGTTCTGGGACGGTACTTGCTTAGTATAGGTATGCGGAATCCGACAACTTTCGGTTTGCCACGTCATTTTCTTCCTAAAAAGTGGCCTTTTGCGTTAAGTAACCGTTTGCTAGGGGAATCGCGGGCCGCCAATGACAGTCACAGATAAATGACACGTCAGTATAGATAACTATCTTCAGTTCTCAGCAATGTACTCGTATGATAAATTACGAATCATACGGAGTTTTCCACTCCATGTGACTTAAGCGACTTTATCACAAGAGCTACAAAAAATCTTGTTAGACCACGAACTTCTGAACACTTACTGTCCGGTTAAAATTTGGTCACCGTGAGGAAAACATCGGGTCATAATAACGAAGCTTTTGGATATTTTTGGAAATGGAAAGCCGAATAGATCACGTCCAGTCCTTAAAGTTTCCTTTGTACAGATAAGTAGTACCACAACCTGTCTACCGTACACACACGCATTTACGACCGATCGGGTACGCACATGCAGGAGAATCACGTTCCAAGTTTATCGTCTCTTTCTAGTTGGTCAGTTGTTGTCTCTTGTCACCGGTCCCTTCCAGGCCTGGCACCCTGATCAAAACCGTAGCTAAACTTGGATATTAGGCAAGACAGTTCTCCCCGCTGATGGTGTGAGCCAACTGAAGTATTCTGTGGTTCATCATAGGCTGATCAGTTATGCAGAATCTTTCCAGACCTTGACGATACCCAAGTCGCAGGCATATACCACTTGACTGTTGCAGATATGTGCTCAATGTATTACCAAAAATTCCAAAAAATTTAACATTTCCTTTGTCTTCGTAGGGTACACTAAAATCTACTGCAAAATTGAAAAAACCCTGGTAGTCAGAAAGTGGTCAAACGTCTCACGTTGTAATGACAGTCAGAACCCTTCTACGGTGATCTGAGAATTTGGGTGAGTGCTAGGTCTGACTGTCTGCAAACCTACGTAGAACATATACCAACGAATCAAAGTCGAACACAACGCCTCTGCGAACAATAGGGTAGGCTTACATATATTTCAACTATCCATCTGTACATATACATATATATATATATACGTACGGATGAATATCTTGAGAGAAAGTTAGGTCTGAGGTAACACTCTCCCGGATAACCTGAGAATCAGTTTTTGCCTTTAATTTCTCATTCCGACATCCTATCACCTTACATATTTTGAACGGCCGAATTCTCTTCCCCCCCCCAGAAGGGCATCAAAGCCTGTATTTTCTGAAATTAAGTCTATGTGGCGTGCGCGTATCTATGCAATCCTAAGCATCGTGAAAAAATATAAACTAACCCGAAAAGCACTTGCTTGGGCAAATAATCATGAAGTTAGTCTAACCTGACGTAAAAATCTGCTGTTCCCCGTCAAGAAAACGCAGAACGTCAATCGGGCCTTCGCCCCGTCTTGCCACACAGTCACTGGTGAACAAAGACACACACTTCCCATGACTCTTAAAGCTGTGTTCGATGGCCTCTGAGAAGAGGTTCACTCCGCAAAATTCTGTCAGAGTTGGCTGGTGTCATGATCTGTACGACAGGAAGTCGCAGTCGGAAGGAACTATGACAACTAGACTTCCAATTGATAAACATCAGTTGGCGTGTCGCTTTTTAGCTTATTAGGTGTATACCACTGTCGTGGTCTTCCTGTATTCGAATAACTTCTAAAAGCATCGTTTATATCCACTGGTGAGTTCTTATGACCAGCCGGCTTCCAATAAGTCATCTGTATCTCAAATGCGCCCAACGACTGCCGTGGAATGGATGGACTGATTTTACTGAACACGAAATAAAGATATCCAAAGCAACACAAATCAAACTCTGGCACAACTTACAAATACATCGTCGACCAGGGTAGAATCCGTTCGGAGAAACATCTATGGTGAATGTTTTGCATTCACATGTATACACTGTACCACTGAGAGGAACGCAAATGCCGTTGACAGAGCAGTCATTGTTTCCCGAGCTACAAGGATCAGTCGCTGAAAAGACCACAAAAGTAGTATATTGTAGGAAAATGTCTAGTCATCGCCAACAATCTGGCATGCAAACTCGCCCAGGTTGAAAAGGAGATCGTCACTGATAGACTCTTTATAAATAGTAGGTGGCCTTGTTGGACAATAACTGGGTCGCACATAAGCCAGTTAATTACACACGCCTGAATGACAATATTTTTATCAAAGCTAATTACGTCACACCAGTGCTAAAGAACCCACGTGACCCGGCCACACGTTCAGCAAACCTGGATAATCAGTCCTCGTGAAAGCCCAGCCAATCATATTGACAACAAAACATTTCAACTTCACTCTCCGAGTGACTTTCATTCAGTTTTTTCACATATTTTACCATCTGGCCCAGTTACATTCGAGTGTGACAATGTAGCTCTTGCGTCCTGTCTACCCTCATATGATAGAAAGGTCTCACTGGAATGGATGTATCTATACTGCGCCTTCTTTGTATTCTTACGGAAAATATGAGGGGGAACTAGAGTTTGAGTAATCTTCACGAAGCACTGTTAATTCAGTCACCTGCCCTTTTTAGTCGGTATAGTCGACTTGTAAAGCGTTATTTTCTCACCTGATGACTATCTGTGTGTCATATTTGGACGTTGCTAGAAGTCTGCCAGATATAAGGTGTTTGAGAAATGCGAACTAACTTAGATTGCAGAATCAAACTGAGGGAGAGGTTCGTTTGTACCCCTGAAGGAAGCACTCCGGTTTAACCTAAAACGTCATAATATCCGAAATGATTTTCTAAACTGGGAGAGACCGCCAAAAGGGCGGTATTTAAAGTAGCCATTCAGTCGGAATGGAAAATCGGCAACTCACCTTGCACAGAAAACACTGCTGCATCTTGTCGTTCAAAGATTATGAGGGAAGGAATGGGGGCCGGTAGGCTGGATTCACTCAGTCGCATCCCGCCTGAGATCAGATGCTCCAAGACTACTTTATTGTCGTACGTTTTGGCCATGGAATCGTTAAAGTCAAACTTTATAAAGACTGAAGCAACAACTGATCCACTGACAAATCGACCAAATGAAATTCCTTGATATGCGCGAACCAGCATAAGGTCACTTCCGAGCAAACTGGCCAGGTGAAGCTGTGTTGGGTCACGTAGAAATAATGGTATAACTACAGGATGTATTTGACGAGACAGTTTGAAAAAGTAAAGACAACATGCGCTCACATACCCAGTAGATGGAGATTCAGTCAACTATTGACGAAACGCCAAGAGACTGCTTGTTCGTTGAGCGAAAGTGGTCTCATTTTCAGTTGAGGATGTGGGAGGTTCCCCAAACACTGAGGCTTATCTTTCCTGACTGGTATCACCAAACCAGCAAGGAACGATCGTTTGTTAAAAACAATAAGCTGTTGTGTGGTACACTTGTGAAAAACGCGAAAGTCTATCACGCGCTACCACACGACAGCTGACAGTGGTAAATTATGTTGTATCCGAGGGGTCAGATTTCGAATGGTATCACGCCTAAAGTGTGCACAGTTGTTCCTTCAGTTACCCCAGTCACTATCATCTCCAAGGGAAGAGACAACAGAGAGACAACAGCCACTACTTCCCTGGGAATCTGTGGAAACTTTTTACACGACGCCTAACAGGGCGCCTAACGTTCGACCAGAAACTTTTCATTTCCGGAACTCGTAATTCTTGTGAAATTTTCTTTAATTTCTGTAAGGCGTCAACGACTCGAGGTTTGTGTAAATTATTCGCCGGAAAACCCGGTTGGAGCAAAACGCTTCCGAGGTTTCCCGTGCTCACCAAAGTCAACAGAGTAGCTTCGAATCCAGTGTCCTGAGTATTTCGCTGGTGAATCTTTTGTTCAGGCTTTACCAAAATAAACCACCTCTAGAATAGTTCAAGCAGCTAGCGTCAAATAAGTTGTAGCTAGAATCAAGTCTCCAGCCTCACTGTCTTTAAAGCATTTCCAAACAGACTGATGTAATCGTCTGTAGAGCAGGTAGGTTCTCCGGTATCGCAACTCGGACCCGATATCTCGAATATCGTAGCAACTGAAACATGAAGAGGCCTGGTGCATCACATTCAGTTGCCTGGAAGCGTTACAAAGGAGAGATTCATCTGGGTTCCAGGTGAGTCTCTCGCAAAAACCAAATTGATTCGCAAATGAGTGTATTTATTAAAATCAGTCCAATTTGGGTTCAAGTAGAACATAAGGTTGACGGAAACTCGGGGACTGCGCCTACATGATGAGCCCCAAGAAGGGCGAAACCGGTCGTAGGCTGTTGAAGAATTTTCAACAACCTTGTGAGTAGTGCATTACGTATATAAATGTATCGCGATATCTCGAATATCGTAGCAACTGGAATATGAGGCGGCCTAATGCAGCACAATCAGTCGCCTGGAAACATCACAAACGAGAGATTCAGCTGGTTCCAGGTGAGTCTGTCGCAAAACCAAATTGACTTGCAAATGAGTGTATTTATCGAAACCAATAAATTTTAACTTATTTGGGTTTTCCTATCAGAATCTTTGGAGTTTTGTATTAACGAATCTTTACCAGCTTCACTGAACTCGTGCGTATGGACGGTTATTTTGGAATCCCGCTGAACTAGTTTGTGATAAGTCAGTGTATTGGACGAGGAAACAATCGAGAAAGCAGTTGCCTACTGCGTAAAGTAGTTGCACGAAAATGTATCTTCGCCGTGCCTAATGGTCGATTCCACCTCATGGACCGATATACTTCACCCGGACAGGGTGTGTGTTTTTAGTGTTTTGTGGTAGGTCCTTTCACTGATAGAGCAGCTTAACTAAGCAACAACCTCGGAAAGCAGCCATCCAGTACTCAAGTAACTTCTCAAATTTAGTGTCCAGTGGCTAACGTTTCTTGCCAGGTTAGCAGCTTGTCTGTTACCTAAAGACCCTGCAAAAGTATTCATCCTAAAACAGAGCACTAGTTGGAAAACCTCAGCCCCGTTTTCGTGGTTGGCACACTTGATAACAAAGTGTAATGCAGTAGTAAGATAATGAATTACACGGAGAGGCAAGTCGCTTAGTCAGGCAACTCAGGGTCTCCTGGGCCTCCTGGCTCGCGGGATTATTTTCCAGGTGAGAAACTAACCTTAAAGTCTTGTTTATTCTCACGTCAAACAATTCAAGGAAGCTGAGTGGTTAAGACGCGGACTTACTGACCGGATGGTTCAGAGTTCGAACCCAACCGCTGTACCGCTTCTGTTCCCGTCTTGGTTTGGAAAACCTGGAAGTATCTAACACCTTGTAATTCCCTATAGCGGCATAGCAGTTAGACACCAAAAAGATAATAAGCTGAATGATTACTATGATTATTACTACTTTTAGTTACAGCGTCAGATATTGGGATATCAATTATACCTGCCAAAAATGCTTCGTTTCCAATTTACAACCAGTGGGAAGGATGAGATTACTACACCTGTCGCAGCCAGCATCTTTGTTTTGATCGACAGCACAGTGCTCATTCTGCTAGAGGAAGACAAGCGCGATTTCATGTGACTTAGCTGGCAACAGATGTGTCTCAGCTAATCGAATGTTACGCACAATTACGCACACCAACTTTGGAAACAAGTAAGACGGTGAATCAGATCTCTGGCAAAATTAGGAGGACGAAATGTCACTGCTGTGAGCTCTTGAGCAGCAAATCGATGGCAGAGTAGGTTTACGGTACACTTGTGTGTGCGTGCGTGTTATTTCAAGTTGAACAAGGACGGTAATGGTACGATACTAGAGCACACGTGAAAATCGCATCAGTATATAATCAGTTCATTCATTCGGCATTTTCGGGTCTAAATCAATCTCAGACCTCGTGCATGAAAGTACAATCACAGCCATGGAGCACGGAATATCCATACATTTTACGATTTCTGTGACTCTTTTTGTTTGCAACGGTATTCGATTGCGTTGCTTCATAGCCAATAAAAAGCACTGAAATGACAGCTAAGTATTGGTCGTCTGATCAACAACAGAAAAGTCGAACTCTTCTCTTCTGAGTTTTAAATGCCCAAGACAAAAAGGGTTTCTTTGCGGTTCTGTATAATACACCATCATTATTAGTTGAAAACACAGAATAAGCACACGATAACTCACACCGACAGTAACTACAATCTCCTGGTCAATAAGTACTCTGACATTAGCACTGAGAAATTTATTCACTTGAGGTCGAAGGGAGGATGTGAATACAGATTCTGCAAATTTCGCAACTGCTCGAAATTTGTCCGAACATTCTCAGGCGTCCGTTATGCTACTTGGCTGCGAAATTATTGGCGGGCGGATCACTCGACCGACTAAACATCTAGTAGGTCGTTGATTGGAGCGTCGGTTAGAGGTCATCCTCTCGCCTAAATGGAAAATCTTTAGCTGGCTTCGGAATGCCGCTTTAGAAGCGTTTAGCATGCACTCCTGGAGTAGTGGTAACACGCCTTTCTGTCGAGTTGAGGTTCGAATCTGCGAACGACCAAGGGTACCCGCTGCCAACGTGCTGAACTAAGAACTCAGCTTGAGTCCAGTGTCTTCTCCATTTTGCATGGATAAACGAGAAGGATTACACCAGGATAGGAAGAGGCCTCTTTGGAAAACACTGATGTGAACACAAATTCCACAGATCCCGCAGTCAATTAGAGTTAACTTGGTGTGCAACTTTGCGTTTGATACTAATGATTTACAGTGGTGGGTTCTCACTACACGTTGATTGATAATAGTTATTGGGCTCATCGTGCACTCTATGAAGTCCATGTGACCTAGTGAGCGATGATCACCCGTCTGTGGGTAAATCTCATTACTGCAGGGTCTCGTCACATTGATTTTTTGCGTCTGCCTTTGACGATCCAGAGGGTAAATGGCGTTTCGAAATTCTTCATCGACGGCTACGGTCTTCCTTTACCATTGTCGTGGGCGGATTAGCCTACAAAGGTTTCTTTCAGGTGGTGGTCACTTTACCTGCACGTTCAAGATGTTATCCTTTGTAGATGAACTGAGTTCAAATCATTTTGCACACATGGACACAAATTTTCCTGACTAGGCACAGCCAGCAGCAAGGTTGTCGCTCTACATTGAGTAACAGATATTCTCTCAATACATACTCTCGAAGAAAGGTGTGAAAAAGGTCATGAAAAAAGTCCATCAAACTGGCGGAATCCGTACATCCTCGATTGGACCGTCGTAAAGTTTCCCGTTGGTCAAGTCTGATAGCTGAGCAAGTTTTCAAGGAAGATCCGTGGTTCTTCTAATCGAACAGTCTGCCTTTTAAGTCGTGTTTATATGGAGTTTCAATTGCTTAACGGCTTGTCTCAATAAGAACAAAACTGAAATAAGGTAAACAGCTAATCTAGATGACGCCAGACTTATTCTCCCTTGCAGTATTCTTGACCTGATTGTGCTGTATAAAAGACCTCCCTGGTTTTCAGTTTTCTGAACAATGTTCATTATGATATGTTCATCATACTTATAAGTTTGCTAAACACTCATCGATAGCCCACTACTGTTGTAACTGTGGATAATACCGATGAGGCCTGCGAGTAGTATGTCTCCTCGTAACTCCGCTTTGCGTCTATTGGAAAGTGGGATTTATTACGGCATCTGTGAAATTGTTTTGTAGCATTCGTTTGCATTTGTGTGATAGTCAATGAATATCCAAGAAAGTTCAGGAAGACGCGTTCAAGAAGAAGACGGATATTCAGTTTTTATAAACAAGATGCATATGAGAGTCTTGCTTTCCTGTCCAATAGTCTGTAACTGTTCAGTTGATGTCTTCCGCAGTGAAGGACTCCTTCCTTTCACCGGTTTCACCATCTTGCAGCTTATCAGGCGGGCGTGATCCTTTAGGTTTCAGCGGTCTTATTTTGTACTTAAACGGCTAATTATACGCATTCTAGAACTAACTTTCATTTAAAACCTTCCGGTTGAAACTCAGCCTTTTGTTTTTGATATTCTGTAGTTGATTGTCTTGTAAGATAAGTCCCAAGTGGTGTTTAAGTAAGAAGGACGTTTGGTAGGTACTCAGAGAACCGACTATCTGGTGAGCTTCAAAAGGGGGAAAACGGATAATGAGGTGTTCAGAGCATTCTTTGAACCAAGTTCGAGCCACTTATGTCGCCGGATATGTGATTCGGTAGGCTAGGGTTCGAAATGGCGAAAAGTTCGCGAGGCTGAACTACTCTCGATTTTAGTGCACACTGAAAACTACTGTTCATTTCATTTTACTGCAGCCAGAAAGGTTTAACGACGGCCTAATCAGACCCTGAGACACACTTTTCTCCCTTACCAATTCGATACCAATTATTGTACGGTGATAAACATTCTGTTTTTTCACCTTTATACAATTGACAAAGAGCTTGTTCATAAATAAATAATCTGTTTGATTCGTCCACAGATTGGTTCGTGAGAATGAAAAGATTACAGTGAGGCTAACCTTTATTGCAGATTACTTGGGATGCTTTGATGACGTATTCTTTCGGCTATAAAAACTGACAAACTGTTTTCGCAGTATTTTTTAACGTCACATACTACTGCTTGCCTCCTAAAAAGGCTCACACCCAAGAAAATAGTAGTCCATGTCAGAAACCTTCTGCCACTGGGGTCAATTAGCGTCCTCTTCTGCGACAGCTGGGTGACCGCTACTTAGGAGACGGTGAAAGAAGTTAGGGTTTATACGTAATGCACTACTCATAAGGTTGCTGAAAATTCTTCGACAGCCCACGACCGGTTTCGCCCGTTTTGGGGCTCATCAAGTAGGCGCAGTCCCCGAGTTCCCATTAACCTTATGTTCCAATTTGGGTTCAAACCCTAATTGGACTGATTCCAATAAAAACACTAAGTTGCAAATCAATTTGGTTTTGCGAGGGACTCACCCGGAACCCAGCTGAATCTCTCGTTTGTGATGTTTCCAGGCAACTCAATGTGATGTACCAGGCCTATTCATGTTTCAGTTGCTACGATATTCGAGATATCACGATACATGTATATTCGTGGGCTGTCGAAGAAGTTTCAGCAACCTTATGAGTAGTGTACTACGTATATACATGTCTCGCAGGTGAGTCCCTCACAAAACCAAATTGATTTGCAAATGAGTGTATTTATCGAAGTTACGGTTTGTTTCACAGTTCTGCAGAACCTCTGATCTACAGTGGAATCATATTCAGCTCACTGTGCAATGGGAGAAGTATTCAGCGGGACACGTCTGCGACAGAATGCACACCGTAATGAGGCAGCTATCTCGATCTTCACACAAATTAAGCGTCCTTCTCAAATTGACCTTTCTGTGCTTATCATCTTGTGCTATTCACCAACGTAAAATCTGGGTCAGCACATGACAAACGATCGGCGCAAGCCATCGACGTAGGACCAAAATGCTGAAACTTATGCAGCTTCTTGCTTCGTTTTGCAAACCCCTTTGTCAACGCTCGTGTCTAGGCAGAAAGAAGGGAACTGGGGTGATAAATCTTTGGCCTCAACATCGTAAACCTATGTTCATTCACGTAAACTACATTCGTGTTCATAATCACCTCCGGCTGTGGGTTAAAAGTTTTCCCAAAATATTACCATCATGATGCACTAAAGCTCAAGACCGTGCAGAAAGCAATTTTTGAAAACCAAAAACCTGGATTTCTAATGACCAGTTGCTTATGTCTTGTCCCATTATCTGCGGTTACCCCGAAAATATCAGAGTATAAAACGGTCAATAAATCGTTAAGGGCCGGATGTTGCAGCTCGTCTGAAAAATGATCAAAAACCTTGAGGATTCCGCAGGGGTCTACGGTTAAGGACGAAAAATAGCTCTACGGTGTGTCAAAAAATATGAGTGGCTGCATACGATTCACAGTTTTTGTTTACCAATACAAACCAAACTGAACATCCAAAATAACGACTTGGACCATCTCTCACTTTCGGAAAAGGCGATTTCCTCGATTTGCTTTGGAAAAGATGGTACAGGTTTGTAGTTGATTTTCACCCCGGGTTGTTAATGCTAACCATGAGGCAGCTGTTTTGTCTTGTGACTTTTTTTCACTTGTGACATTCTCTAGAGTTGCAGTAATTCAGAATTTCACTGAGTTCTACCACATTAGTTACATTCCACCTACAAGTAATTCCGGAAACTAAGGCGCCCAAAAAGTTGCTAAAGGAGACATCCAGAAAAAAATAAAAACCGGAAATTCCTTAGCATGGAAAGAAATAGAAAGATGATGCAGATTTCAAGGAGACTAACACAAGGAGGAGTCCCCTATCTACACACAGCCACAAGTTGGGAGTGTCCAGCAATGCGAATCTCAAACGCAGAGTATACTTCACAGAGTTTAGCCATCATGAATCCGGCCTGAAGATTCAGACACCATAAAAAACAAGCTGCTTGATCGACAGTTAAAACAGCTGTGGTACCTACAATGAATACGAAAAAATATCGCTTGACGAGCACTGGCTTCGGTGATTTGGTGACCTCCGCACCGGATTACATGTAACTGATTAAGCGTCGATCTGCACATTAGGTTCCGCCTAACCGCACGCTGCCTGACTAGATACGCTGTAAGAAATATCTGCCAGTCGATGTCGGTTTCTATCCAGATTGCCTGAATGAGTGTCTGGAGAAGTAGGTAACTCTGAATGATCATGTCGCTTCCCGATCCACGTTTGTTCTTTTCTTCTTCATAAACACTTAAAAAATTATGGTTGTTCGGCAGGTCAGCATCATTATTCGCTGTCAACAAAACTGACGTTAGGGTTGCCTTCAAAGCAAGTGAACTACCCTTCAAAGTGCGCAATGTGTACGAATATATGAAGTTCGGTTCTTACATTCAAATGTGCTCTGAGTATCTCAATACCAGATTCGGTCTTCAGTTGGGACGTAACATTTCACATGTGCTCTCACAAACCACTCCAATTCAATCAACACTTACAGATTTTGTGTGTTCTGCTCTTTCTGTTCGTGAGACCGAGAAATCGCTTCGTTTTCCCTGTTAAGCAGCGAAGTCTCGTACATACTACGAAGGCATCTATCTGACCCACGTTTAGGCTACGTGTTTGCAATATTTAAATAACATTATTGCACGGTTCTAAAAGTCATTTGGACGGTTTCCAAAAATGGTTCGACTTACCAAACGAAGTATCTTTGAAACCGTTTCCTGATATAATGTGCTTGATGAATCATCAAACGCAGTGTCCCATTCCATTGGTTGGCCCAACTGTACCAATCGCATGCTCACTTCGTAGGCACGGGAACCTGAAGTAAGAGTCCGCGCATAGGAAGTGTGATTGTTGTGAACTAAGATTAACTAAGATTAACTGTGAGCAGTGACGCAGTTATGGTAGTTCTGAGTGCAAGTGAAAAGACAGAAATCGGCTATTTCTCGCCTGCTCGTTACGAAAATTAGAGGACTACCGCTTTACTCAGGTTGAGGATGTTGTCTGTTAAACACAAGGCGTCCATGGAGCTCATAACTCAGGATTGTCTTCCTCCCCTGTTCTATTCACCGGACATCTTGAGTGGGTTCTCTGCTTCATTGCGAGGTCATCTAAGCACGTTTCGAGAACTGTCCTTGTTGGTTTTTTGTGCTCTCTAAACACGATGATACTTGCTCCGTCTTTTGACTCGGAGTGATTGAAACCACTCAACACTCACTTCACTCTTTAGTCTGCTCCTCCTCTTACCTCTGGAACATGGTATGTATAATGGCCAGAGTCAAGGAGGGAGTCTCAGCAACGAGGCATAGCAGCCAGCAAGACAACTAATGGATACACAGCCCAACCAAACAAGCGTACACTCAAGCAGAGCTAACACACGCCACATGCACTAGTCGCATCTGACTGACAACCGACCTCAGGAACACACCAATCAAAAGACAGGATAGCGGATCCAAATAACGCTGCACGTGAGCCGTATTCATTTGGTTGCATATGATAGTCGACGCAAGGTGACAGAAACTTCGGTTTATAACATCTTGTTCCACCATGCTGTTTTAACTTTAAAACTCGCACATTCACATTTCCCTCTATTATCGTTTTTTACTTTTGAAGAGCTTGGTCGCAAACAAGCAGTAAACTCGAGCGATAGATGTGGAAAGGTGTACAGGAAGATATAGGATAACACAAGGGAAACCTTCCGTTCGAAGGCGTGCAACCAATAGTTACAGTCCGACAAGATGACTCCCAACATGTGTAAGAACGTTCCGTATGAAGATACACGTGTAAAGACCGGCAAGTGCAGAAGGGACAAACAATGCTATCGCAGTAAGCTTCAGCAAGATCAAGACCTGCACATCAGGCACAAAATATCCGTCATACTGGGTCATGTGTGGAAGTCCATGGCAAGAATGAACACTCAACGCCATTTACCACGCATAAAAGTGTGGTAAGTACGCAGAGAGCCCACAATGGCAAGCAAACAAACGTCACTGACTGTGACCTTAGGAAGTCCCATCCAATAACAGTCTTGGTGGATTGAGGAAAGCAGATTCCTCGATAAGAAATGATCATTGGCCTGTGGACCAAAAAATCGATATCACAACCAGTTGTACGTAGAGCTGAGATGATGGCGAGGGAATATTCATCAGCATCATACTTCTGCCTCTTCTCATTTCACACAGTCACTCCAAGCCCATCCGAGACTATGTTTACGACTGTCACAGTTGTCTGGTACTCCAGGACAGCAACTGGGTCAGGTTTGATGAAAGACTTCGGCGTAGGTGCTCTCAACTCCTCAAAGACGGCATACCTCGGGTGACGAAGACGTTTCGCGAGTTCCCTTGCAACTCGATTATGACGAGCACATTGACCATTATGCACAATCCGACGGTACTGAAGAATATGCCTCAAACTCTCAGGTTGACCACATTTTCTACGACAGAAGGTCGTCTGGCCACCAAGAACATCATCAGGCGGCACCGGAGCTGGATAACGCTAATAAATATCCAAGAAAACACGCTCTGGAAACAAAAGCCATTGAATTGAGAGAGACTGAGCAAACAGCTATCGTAAGCCGGTACCGCTAAATTTCTTGTGCAGACTATCGTCCCGAGCAGCCAACAGCACTTTTTTTCGTGTTTACGCAGGTACCCTGGACCCGGATCGGAAGGCTGAGACCTCAAAAAACCTGGCGAAACGCGTTATTGGACCAGATTGCGTTGTACTCGTCACTAGGCAGACAAGCTTTTTGATACGCGCCCTCTGCTGCATCGGGTTGGCTAAACTCTGGCTTGGGATACCAACTCCCCAATGTTGTTTACTGGCGTGGATTTAGCTGATTGATGCGTCCTTTGGTGGACGTAGCCAGCCAGGAATACATCGCCTGATGTAATTACCTAACCTGCTGAACTTGGCCCGGCGGGCTTGGCCAAGCGCGATTGAATACGTCAGCCTCCGTATCAAGTAGTTTCTTTTGATCTCCAATCTTCGATGGAGCTCCAACGGGGCAGGCATCACCTCATCAAGCAGTTTGAGCAGCTGGCGTTGGTGGTTACAGACACCTTTCCCTTAGAAAGTTTCACTGTATCTGTCGGGCCGTAAGGACTGATGAGTTTGACTGAGATCGCCGTCGCCCGATGTTTTTTGTCCCCACAAATCATAATTATTTCCGTCTTTCGGGCGCTGAACGTCACACCAGCTCTTCCCAACTCAACTTCAGCAGCTTGAAACTTCTCTTTAAGGTGAGTGTGACTTCCTGCAAACACGACTCAGTCATCAGTAAAGGCTAAACTATCCGTTAAGGTGTGGTTGAGCTGGTATCCCAGTTGCGGCGTCGACAATCTAAGACCCTATCTAGTGCCACGATGAAAAATATTGGGGAGAGTGGGTTCCCCTGCCTCACACATCTGTGGCGGTGGACCTGGAAATTGGAAAAAATGCTGCAGCCTACTCATATGGCTCTGTGATGTATCTAAAGAGGGTTTACGGTGCTCAAAACGCCTAAGAGGATCTGACAATTGCGTCATGTGAAGCCGAATCGACAGCTTTCTAGATATCGACAGACGCCAAGCGGAGGTTAGAAGCAGTCGCTGAACATTGACGAAGCAGAGCGTGTAACGAAGAAGTAGCTTCCAGGGAGCCGTCTAGGTGTAGAAATGAGAACTAGAGTAAACACAATTGCAAGCTACAAATCCTGCCATCAGGAAACACCCTATGAAAGCATCAAACAAGAATGGATGACACGAAGATGGGTCTCGGTTGATCCGGTGAAGTCGGATTTGGAACCCTCGGAACTATGGTAATACGAGCACGACACAACTGCGGCGGATACCCCTCAGCTAGTAATATTAAGTTGAAATAACCAGCGAGGGCGTTGGTATTGAACCGGCGGAGTGTCCTACGCGTGAGCTTGTCCAGAACACAGGACAAATTGCCCAGTAAACGAATTGAGGCAAACTTCCTCACCTGTAATTTGCTCGCTTAAACTTTAATCGGATGGTAGCACTGCGCAAGTTGGCCAGCCATTCACGCGTTTAAAAGCAGAGATTGCTTGCTTCCAATACTGCTTCGCGTCTAGAGGTAGACCGCAGTTAAATTTGCATAGATCCTTTCGCGAACCATGGAGCACAGTAGACAATGTATCTATTTGCCTCTGGTGTTATAGGTTCTGGATGGCGGCCTAGTTGGATCGGCGGGTCTGCTTTCATTTGGCCGGCACACTATGGACTAGATGACAATGGTGTCAGGAGACAGGATTCCACGTGTGTAGAAATGTCTTGGAGGCGCGGAGGTCCAGAAATGACAGGACTTGTTTCGACGTCATGATACCAAACTGCAACCTTCGGACAAATGCCAGAAGGTTAACACTAGCGATCGAACTCTTATCATGTTAATCCATGGTTTGCTTAAACCAGACGCTATTGTTTTCAGATTCCGATGAATAGGCAACTGTTTGACCGATGGTTTTACCAGGACCAATAAATTATAGATGTTTCAGCTGTGCTGGCTTTGATGCTGATAGCCGATCAACCAGAAGAATACTGACTCCATCTTGCAAATAGCGTGGGTTGCGTGTCACAAGGCGGATGTAGATCTTTTGCCAGGCGCAAGATTGGCTGTGACCCTTGTTAGGACCAGCGAGCACCGGGATTCTTCACTTCATTTTCACCAGATTCATCTGCATAATACTGGGTGGAATGTGTTGGCTGTACTGACTCAGGCCAATCTTCGTCCGAAAAAGTCAACAACAATCAGCTTAGGCCAGTTGGCCGATCACGTTTGTGCTAACACATCCACCGATGTGAACTCGGCGGCTTTCGATTTGCAGCACTTGCCACATTCCTCACACGTGAACCCCACGAAACTCTCCTGTATACTGATTGTTGGTCTGTTCGCCGAGCTTGGCAGTTGGATTGCAAACGTTTTGATCACCAATCGAGGTGACATCATCAGTTCGGGGTTGAGTGGCCCCACTCAACCCAATGGGATTTTATACCACATGAAATGTGAGCCTTCGAGACCTAACATCTGAATTCACGAGGAGACCGTCTCGATAACACAAGTG
Organism: Clonorchis sinensis; assembly: GCA_003604175.2. Classification (NCBI taxonomy): domain Eukaryota; kingdom Metazoa; phylum Platyhelminthes; class Trematoda; order Opisthorchiida; family Opisthorchiidae; genus Clonorchis; species Clonorchis sinensis. Next base: position 13,285,904 of record CM030375.1, read on the forward strand.
AACAGTACTGTCTAAATTAGTGAAAGGAAGAAGGTCTTCGCCGCGAAGTTGTCTGTTTGAGAACACCAACTTAACAGTTACAGACTATTGAACAGGGGAACAAATCTCTCATATGCATCTCGTTTACAAAACTGAATATCCACCTTCTCCTTGAACGCGTCTTCCTGAACTTTTCTGGATATTTATTGACGGCTACTCAAATGCAGGCAAATGCTACAAAGAGACTCCACCAATTCCGTAAAAGATCTCACTTTTCAAGAGACGCAAAGCGGATTTATGAGAAGACGTGCTACTCATATGCCTCATCAGTAGTATCCACCGTCACATTAGTAGCAGTCCTTAATTCGGTGACTAAACTTCGGTTGCTACTTAAAGGGGGAAGTTGTGTTTTACTACTCAGGAGTTTAAACTAAATCACTGAACACCAAACCTTCGCTTTCAATCTTCTCTGTAACCCCGCAGGGAATCAGTTCAAGCCAGAGGCCTCCGTGTTAAACCAGTGAAATAAATGAAATAAACCAATGGAAAACCTTGTAAAGGTTCTGACTGGATTGAGTTAAGAAAACTCCAGAAGTCATATTGAATTTGGTGTAGAAATATCCGGAATTAAACTGGCGCAGGAACAGTTAAATTTAATTAACAGAAACGTGGCAGAATAAACATTCAACAGCCTGCAAATGGCGTAAGCTCAACTGGGGTATGAAATTCTGTGACGGAGGAATTTTACCGAGCAGTAGTTTCCTCTAATTCTCCGCAAAATGAACTAAGGTGTTATATTTAAATGCAATACAACGTAACAAAAAGGTATTGAAAATTGCTCACGTCTTTCACAGGTGCTACCACTGATCCCGGCTGGACAGGAACATGTAAGATTTTCCATCGTCTTGGTACAAAAACCGCCATTGTGGCAAGTTGACTCAGTACAAGTCGTAAGTGGAATGACGGCACCTGGTATTTGGGTAGTGAAAAGTTCGCAAAAACCAGTGAGTAACATTAGTTACATACTTCACCACAGTATAACGAACTTAATACACGTCTGAAGTCAGTTTACTCGGACAGACCTGATAATTTAAGGCTATATTGAAGTACAGTGAACTTCTACCACTTGCCCAATCGAAGGAATGCCTTACAACCACAGCAGGGAACTTTAGTCATGGCGACGGCTTACCGGTTCCCGCCGATATCCTAATCACCTGACTTACAGCCAACCAGCACTGGCTAACTTATCACGTTCGACATTGTCTGCAAGAGTTGATTGTTTGTCATTTCTCATCGGACGAACCAGACAAAATGAAATCAACCGCAGTTTAGCAGTTCACAAACTAAGCGCGTTCTTAAACAGCAACTCTTGTCTTCTAAAACGAAAAACTGTCTGTTTTCCGGTAACTAGTTATTGTATTTGATGGTAGGCTAGCTAGAATATCCAAGCTGATTATGAAAGTACAGTGTAATTGTTCTTACTAAAAAGCCACTGTTTCTTTGCACGCTGCATCAAAGACATAGTTTTATGGGATACTACTGATTGAATAAAAGCTAACGTCGTCAAACCTAGCATTTTGTCTGGTAGATACTTATCAAAGAACAGAAGAAGCTATGGGGGTTGTTACTATGGCAACCGGCAAGTCGGACAATGTCGGACAGAGCAGTCCAACTTTTCCAGCTGTTTAGTTCAGGCCATTGATCAATACCGTTGAAGGACATATCAGTTAATGTGAAATGTCCGGTCCGTTAAGGGAGCTCAGGAGTTTCTCAGTTCAGCTGGAATCTTCAGGGTTCTGACTAACACGTGCACCTTGGTGGAATTAGAGGCGCCGATAACATGCGCATTTCGAAGCGGTATGTCCTTCTGAATTGAAACTTACTGGTTATTTAAAGAAATTACGGTTTTATCTTCTGTCCTCATTTCTAAACAAAACGCATAAAGTCCACGACCGGCTCGGCCTTCCTTGGGCTCATCAGGTAGGCGCAGTCTCCGAGTTCCCGTCAACTTTATGTTCTACTTGAACCCAGATCGCACGAACTTCGACTTATACACTCATCTGCTTGCCACTTTGGTTTTGACTGGAGACTCGTCTGAAATCCAGCAGGACCTCTCATTTATGATATTCTCAAGCAGGATTTTCAGTAACCTTATCAGTAGTGCATTGAAGCTATACAATGTATTGTGGTATCTTGAATATCGTACCATTTGAAACATAAGGAGGCCTGGTGCAGTACATTCAGTTGGCGAAGAACATCAAGAATGAAAGTTTCACCTGGGTTCCAGTTGGGTCTCCCGTCAAAACCAAATTATCAGGCAGATGGGTGTATAAGACAATTTGGGTGCAATTTGGGTGCAAGTAGAACATAAGGTTGACGAAACTTCGGAGACTACCTCTAACGGATAAGCCACCCCTAAGAAAGGCGACACCGGTCGTAGGCTGCTAGAGAGTTTTCAGCAACCTTATAAGTAGTGTATTGCTTCCATCACATGTGTGAACGATGGGGACTGACAGCCCATGTAGGGATCAAACTTAGGTTCTCCAAGTGGCAATACATGATTACGACTATTTAAAATCCACACCTATTCGCAGGGAGAATGAGCACAAAACTGTGGAAAGCAGTTTGAGCGTTTGGTCCGCTTGGACAAAGTTTTTCATGATCGTCTGTTTTCGATTACCAACGAAGAACGTTTGTTCCGAGGAATGAACGCCGAGTATGATGTTCCAACCTAACAAATCTTTATGAGATCATGTTTAATGCACGCGACTGGTCAAGATCTATACGACAAAATCACGCTGCTACCATCAGAACAAAGATTTATTGTTTCTTTTAGTAGAAAAATAGCGGAGCCAAACGATGCTGTCAACGGGTGTGTTACAGAATGGTTTACTGCGCAAGTACTGCGTAGGCTGTTTGGCTGCTTATTTTGTCGATTCGCCTAAGGGGTAAAATATCTAACCAAGTGAGTGCTGATTACCTAGAGAAGTTAACGTCGCGTCTGAGAAGACGACTGATAAGATAATAGACAAGATGTCTAGCGAGCATTAATTGCTTGTGGTGGGGCGTGTGGGACTGGACGACATTTTCAAACAGCCCAATATCGGTTATGCCTAGTTTTGGGTTCGTCCCTGAAATTTAACCACACTGTTTTCTCACTTGAGCGTCAAGTTAGGTGTGTTTTCCATCGAATGAACTCGTATTGTCTGTTTGCTAACCGAGCCGAGTGGTTATAAAGAGCACGGCATCAAACCACATCCCTATAGCGATAGCCTCTTTGACTGAGTGCGGTGGTCTTACTGGTCATGAGAGCACAAACTGAGAGCCCGTCATGAATCAAGAAAGGGGTTATGGCATATTTGTGTCTTTGATGACGCGTTCACTTAGACGATCAAGACCAAACGCAAACTTCGCTTACTTTTCTCACAGGCCTCTCCCTCATAATCTAGCGGACATAAACACCGGGGTGACACATCATTGCCAGCACGGCGACAGACACCGCCATTTGTGCATGCAGGAATACAAATAGGAAATATACTTGGATCTGAAGTGAGGTTAATTCTTTGGAGAACAAAATTGTTCTTCTCAGTCACGGTGGACAGGTTGGAAGTGGAGACTGGGGGAATTGTGGTTCCAATAGACATTTTCACTTCTGCGCTATCGTTTGCAGATGAAGACTGTCGGGTTGAGTGGATGATCAAGAGAAGGGCCCATATTTCCCGGAAACCGAGCATCCTGAGGAGCAAAGAAGATGGAACTACTTATAGAACTACTGAAAATCCATTGATCTTTGGTTTTACCTGGTAGACTTAGCTCCCTAGTCTCCATCAAACTTATGTCCTACTTTTACAACACAATTCACAGAAGTGATGAATAGACTCACCTGCAATCTACGTTGGTTCTTCAACGCAAGGCTCTGTTAAATCGCTGAGGAATTTTTTGCTTTACTATATTCCTAAATACGAATGTGTTATACAAAGGCCGCGTCATGGTCCAGTTAACGTAATACGCAGAGCGTACTTTCTCACATCTTAGAACAAATACATTTACGCAAAGTGTGTTGTTATCCATCGTAGCGAAAAAAGGACACTCAGTCATGAAAAACTAAAAATTTCAGGGGGCAAGTAGAGTAACAAGTTGCGTTTACGTAAGTCAATTTAAAGAATGCATGACCCCATGGAAAGACCGTTCTAAACTGGGTTAGATATTTGTTGTGAGCTCAAAGATTCTACTTAAAACAAGCAGTGACCGCCAAAGTTTTAGTGCATTGGTGGCAAAGACTTACAGGTTCACACTTCCGATTACCTCCCTTTGGTCAGCACTCTGGACTGTCTGAAATTCACGTGTGTCTCAGCAGAGCGGATCAATTGATTATGAGATATCAGCACCTTCCACCTCAAAAAATCTAACATTCATATGTTTTACAGAAAGTATGATTGTAAAGTATCCTTTTGCATTCAGTCGTCGTTTTTCAAGAACTTTCGTCTGGTTTCGGTACGCGGTTAAAATGTACAGTAATTTCAAAGAAAATCCATTTAGTTTTCTGCAGATGTTTGTTTGCTCCTTGTTATAGCAAGAAATGTTTCCTTTGATATTCGTAGATGACTTCTGAAACACGCGCCATGATATGATGACCTCCACTATTATTGTCAATTTACTACTCTTTGTAAAGCAATTCTGATTTAGCCTGAGGTTAGTCTTTTTCACAAAGGCAGTCGAACCAAAACGATTCGATATTACTGCAGAATGTTTGACCAAGCTGAGGAATACGGTTTTGAGGGAACATTACTTACAGAGTGGCTGCGAACGACGGCCAGTTTCGCCCATCTTGGGGCTCATCGAACAGACTCAGTCTCTGACATTTCGTCAAACTTGTGTTCTTTTTTAACTCAAATGGTCCCCAAGATCTCAGAATTTTGCTGATAAAATTAACTGACTACTTTAGTAGATTATGTGAAACGTCGATGGTAATTTAAAGGTGACCTGACTTAAATCCGCGCTTCTCTCGCACCAAACGGCACATAAAACTCCATGGATTTTCTTCCCTCATCTAACTGAATTAGTAGACCAAAAATAAATTTCACTATATTAATAGCTCTCAAATGCTCATCGTTATATCATCTCAAGTGGAAGGGGATTTATTTTAAGACTTTTGCTTCGTCGCGTGGACAAATTATCAAGAAAATCAGTCCGGAACGAACTTTAAGGCACCCAAAACACTCTAATTAGTAACATTTAATCTCCGTTGCTCAGTGTTGACAGGCGTTTTGATAAGGTTTCCTACCGCTAGTCGGTATGTCGGTGGAGAACCTGATTTATCGCACTTAAGCAATTTTCCTAATTCTTGAGGGTAAACTGATCGATACCCGTCTAGCGCAGCAATATATGTCATGAATTAGCTGCTTGTGGACCAAGAATTTCACGTGGTTCGGGATAGAGGATACGAACCTCAACTACAGGGAATGCCCACTAGATCATCCTACCAGCCGTCATCATTGCATACAATCGTGGTTAGGGGTCTGCTGCTCCAAGGAGGTCTGCATACCCATGAGGTTCACATTATGAGTGCCGACGATTGCTCACAGCAAGTTCCTTGCCTAGCGTACTACAATCTCTCATCACAGGACATTCATCTATAGAGCATCCTCACCTTGATGGTAGTTGGCACATTTTTACAAAACACACTTGATACAATAAAACGGAAAAACATGGGAAATGAATACACGAGATGCTCAAATGAACATGCGGAGACTGTAAGACTCGTAGGAAAGCAGAACGACTGACATACAGGCTATGCCGATCTTCTTGTATGACCGATTCTCTTCTGCAAACCTTAGGACTGAAATAATTTCCCTAACACATTAGGACAAGAAGAGTGCAAACTTCCTTCGAAAAAATTGATTTGTTCTATTCTGACTATGCCAGTTAGGTGGATTGCAGTTGTCCTTTCCAGTGAATTTCGCAGTTATTGGATACTTCATTTTCCTCGCCGCATAACTTTACGACAAACTTTACTTTTACAAGCCAGCCACTGTGGACAATGTGCGTTGGAGTTTTTAGCGTGGATGAGGAAGCGGCATTTTCGTGTCCACGTGCTTAGACTACTGTATTTTGTTCTCTTTATACACCCACCTTAGTCACCGTCAAACTACACTATTCTGGAGTTGCGTGACTTCATTTTACTTAGCTGGAACGGTACGGACACGTACGCAAGCACGTCCATCTATTTTTCAATGCCTGTCTTGACAAACGATCCATTTTTACACCGACTATTTTTCGTAACTGGAGAACACACGTCACTTCGGGTTTTGTTGCGTGGTGGAGAGGTGATTTCTCTTAACAATACGGTCACAACCCAGGGAGTGAGTGCACTACAACTAGCTTGATTACGTTTCGGATATGCCGTGAAGGAACCTAATGAAAGAAAACTAATGTGAAGTTAAAGGATGTCTTAGAGACCAAATTAGTTCTAGCATGCAAACACGGGTGAACGAAAACACCAATATCTTGTTTAGAGTCAGCTGATAATAGTCGACAGACAACAACAGTGATATGATCCAGGCCAGAAAACTCAGCTGCCGATTGGATGCCCAAATAGTCAGTCAATTCAACAACTGCTGACATTGATGAGTGTTCACTCAATGCCGATCGAGCAGCCTGAATTCAAGGCCAAAAGTTCACTTTAAATACCACGATATCTCTCGTAATTTTGCACTTGCATGTTCGCAATAAATCCGTTGTGTTCCTTGTTAGCGATTCTTTTTCCCGAAACTAAAGCACTAAAGCGGCGACATGAGTTTGTTTAAACAAGTGTAAAATATGGTGCAAGTCTGTTCACGACCCGGGCATCTCCGTACGCACACTCAATAGCCAAAATGATTAACAAGAGTATTTTCGCAAAGGCGTTTGACCTGCAGTTCGTTGTTTAATGTACGGTGTTTACTGTCCTTAACTTTATTGTATTCTTAATTCCTAGTTTTTTCGTCTTTCTTCCTCAAAAACTGCCTGCCGTATTTTTTTCCGGATCTTTTCTAGCCACAAATACTCGGTTATTCTATAAATATTTGGGTTGTTTTCGTTTGTAACACTTAGTATCTTGTGAAGGGCGCTTACCGAAACCGGGTCACCTAACTTGCTGCGATTGCCGAATCCAGTCAGTCTGTGTAATATCAGTCTTGCAGCATTTAAGGCTTCTTTGTTTTTTGCAGTGAAATACGACTGGGAATTTTCTCTCCCCGTAGTATCAATCAAGCGTCAGACAATCGAAAGAATAAGCCTGAGGCTGATCCACAAAACTGTGGTCGCTCGATTTAAGCCTGAGGCTGATCCACAAAACTGTGGTTGCTCGATTGTTGAGGTAAACAATGACCAAAGATGTATCATGAATGTATCCTTCCCCATCGGATGCACCGATTAACCCTCAGTTATGAAGGAAACAGACACTCTCTCACTCGTATCCCTAAAACACGACCGATGATTTTGTAGCCGGGGTCATCGATGTAAACCTTTTGAGAAAGACGATCGGACCAGAAAAGACCAGCTGGCACTAATGAGGGAAGGAATGCCAGCATGTTGGTGTACCTCTGATCCGAGTATCAAAACGGTTTGTTCTAAAGTTGATTGCTTTTAGTTTTATTGCCTTCCAGGCCACCCCATTTGATTGCTTCTTTTACACCTTGCACATGGCATCCTTTCTAACTCATCTGCGCTTTCAGGTCTTTGTAAACCCAAATTTTGGACTGCAGCCTTCTCGTTTTGCATACTTAACTGCCCTAGTTGAGTGCTGCAAGTCTATCTGAACACGACGTGGAAACCACCAGCAATGAAATCGATCGCATGCTCAGCAGATAGCGGCAGCTAGTAGCTCAGTTTTATCCACTGTCTGAGCTTATTTCGGGTTTCTACCTTGGATACCAAGTCCAAGGAGAATTCTTTTTAGAATTTTTGATTTCTGTGAACTACAAAGCCTAAAATTGGGTGAATAACCGAAGTAGCGCTGGTTCTTAGCTCAAATGAACCACCAAAATCCTACCTGAATGACACGATTCCGCGTTTTAATCGGCCTGCTGTTAGCTCATGAAGACATTCGCAAAGGTGCAGAGGCCTAGGATAGCCCATGAGCTTCGCATGAGAGTGGGTAATATCGAGTTCTCGACAAGCGGACTTCACTCACCACAAAGTACATCGTAATTAATTTCAGAAGAGAAAGGTGATCGAATGTTCTTCCATGGAATAAGCAGTCAAACATCTCCCATTTTATCGTGCACATCGCGATTTGCCGTGCCCCATTCCCCCATTCTCGTCTTTGGCCTTTACGAATCTTCGCGAATTCCTAGACCACCATTTGACCTTAACGTTGCGCTCCAAGTGCCTTACCTCCATGTTGACTTGGTCATCTGATGAATCCCTTATCTTGCTTCGATGGGAATTTCCGGTAGTTTCATCGTTTTCTCTCCGCTTTACTTGTCTGTGACCCACTTTAGGGCACTCAGTGTATAGAAGCCGGTACTACCGTACAATTTGGGGTTGTTATCGTCACTCAAACGGTTTGATTTCTGGAATTTCGCGCGTGACCCACTCTGACCCACCCGGTTGTCGGACGCGGGTTATGACCAGGTAATTGCTGAAAACAGATGAATTGCTCTTGATATTACCAGGAGACTCGAATAAATCCTAACTTGTTTATGAGATTCGTCAACTGAAGGTGCTGCTGGTTTCAAATAGGACGAGGTTTGAAATGTCGCAGTTTCTGCAAACTCTTCAAAAATCAACCACTGGATTCGTGCTTCTTGGAAATCTTTAGGTAGGCGGAGTCTGAGCTTCTGTCAGTCTTATACTCTATTTGAACACCGGCGCCGAGAACGACACGCTTCTAAGGTCAACATCGGTACCACACGTTTAGGTGCGTGGGCGAAGCTTGCCAAATATGCCTTAACAGCATGCGACCAGCGGAGTGGGTGTGAAAATGTCCACGGCAGAAAAGCCACCATTGGCTGAACAGAGCGAGCAAAACGAATGACCATATTTGGCCATTTAGCAATCCCATATATATTTGCGCACCAGCTCTGTATGTTTGACCTGACACTACAACCGTGTTCCGCGTAGTCTGGCACGCTCAATTCAGGCATTCAGGCGTTCACGATCCAATAGAAAACGAGAAAGTCATGTGAATGTTGGATCCCATATATTGGCTTCTCAGTGCCAACTGCTGACTCTGCGAAGATCGTGCTGTGTTGTGAGTGGTTTTCCACCTGGAGGAAAACCAGAAGAATCTGAAGTCATCAGTAGTTCTCAGTGAAGATGCTCTTTGTCTTCATTCTGCGTAGGTCAGATGGCTGTGGCTTTAAAGGAAGTCTTTAGTCTACCTTGCTGAATATGCAATTTTACACTGAGGCTTGACTAAATCCAATGGCCTGTTTTCTGCGGATGTGAATGGAGGTGTGTGAAAAGTGTGGCCTCATTGCTAGTTTGAATTTCCCGGAACTCCCTGGACAAAAAACCATCACTATGAATTTGCCTGATGGGAACTCTTGTTCATTCACCTGGGAACCTGAGCCTCCCCCAACCCAACGACAACACAGCTGGAAAATTTTATTTTCTCAGATGAATTAATGGGTACATCGCTGTGCCAAGATATCCATTTTAGTTGGACATCTGATAACCAGTTTATTTCTGAGTTGTCATCAATCACACTAACGTTTTTCTGAAATAACTGGAAAGACCCCACTACTGATACTGTACACTTTAACTCCAGTCTTCACGAACTAGAAGTGTTTGCCTTCTGAACGTGTCTCCACCCTCACAAACCGATGGAGTCTGTTGTAGATACTGCCATATGGTTGACGTGTGTTCAAGTTCCGTTCTGGTCAGGTAAGTTTGAGGTTATAAACAACGCTGATAAGGTGAAAGGAAAACCGAGAAATATTTATTCAAAAAAACGCGAACGGCTGCTGTACAGCTAAAAGTTTGTCTCCGAATCTATTTGTGATGTTATCGTCAATTTTAAGTGACGCGCGAATGAGTAGATCGTTTCTGGTTTTCTCCAACCGACTTAGTTGAAACCAGACCGAATCATGTTTAATTTGGACCGATAATCAGGATTTCGAGCATGTAAGCTTGTCGGCAGACGAAGTTCTCCCAGCGAAGAGCTTCTTGGAGCCCTCAAAGCAGACATTAGGCGCAGCTTCATGGAGCCGCGCACACGCTGGTCCTCAGTGCTATGTTTTTTCCTGGTTGTTGGTGTTTTCTCTCAAGCTGGTGCTTAAAAACCTGAGGTGCAATGACCACCCAGAAAATTCATACACAAGAAGTAACTGAGTGACAATGGACGACAGCATTCTCATCATTTCTGGATTTGACTCTAATAGAATAAGCCAAAGATGTGAATTAGCACGGTCCCTCGACTTGCTAAGGGGCTCAACTGAGGAGCTAAGCCGCGACGCTTCGACGAAACCCGTCTACAATCTCCACACCCAACTGTTAATGAAACTCAGGATTATGTGTGGACGGACACTGGGGAAGTCCAACACAGAATGAATGGTACTCAAAAGCTAAAAACATGCAACTCAGCTTCTTTCCTAATTGGTCCCGGTAAATGATAAAATAATTGGCCAACAGTTGGCAAAAATGCGAAGAATGAAATTCTATTTGGAGGGAATTTTGCTCAAGCCGCCGTCAATTTAGTCAGCCAGTTTGACCTTCCTATATATCCCACTTATCAAGGCTAAATTCCACGCGGCGTTAAGTCAGATCCAGTCAGAAATCCTGCAATAATGCACCTGGGTAGTGTTCCACAGGTGTTTGTAAGTGACAGTTTTACAATAAATCCGCGTCAATAGCGTAAGTTAGTTTTTTTTGTGCGCGTTTTTCTCTGGCTATCAGTTCAGCTATTTTCGAACAGCTCACGTCTTAAATTCTACTCTCCTATGTTTGTATCTCCTCCTCAAGTGAGACACCCAACTTCTTGCCCACACCAGTCGCTTCCATGTTTGACCTCACCTAGAATGTACCATTGGGTTGTCAAGTTGATTGTGTTTGTGAAGTAGGCCTTGCCAACCTCGTTCGAAATTGCGTACCCCCGGTCCTCGGCTGGCTTTTGTTTTGTTTTTGGTCTAGGAACAACTTGGATAGTCTAGTACTAACTTGTTACTTGCCGTACTTCTCAAGTTCCCTTCCCAGTGATGACCTTCAGGGTTTCTTAGAAAGAGAGTTTCGTAAATTTTGATCGTCTTTTCTAAGGACATTCCTAACTTCTTCCACGCTACTACTATCCTATCCCCAATTTAACCGAATTCCCTTGTTCATTTCTGTTAGAATGGATAGATGAAAAATTGCTCCACACGAACGTAAAGAAGTTTACAAGAACGCACATTTGGGTTACCTTCTTGCCGAAAGTCAATTTTGGTTAATCGAGGTTAGCTTTCGTCAGACTGATGAAGAATTTATATGTGCTGACATGGTGCGATTTTTATATGATTTCTTTGGGGAAATATTGATTTTATAGTCAAATTCAATGTGACCTTGAATTGTCTCCAAATTGTCTCTTTTAGAACACTATACGTTGACGGTAACAGTCTGGTCGTGAAATGACTGCTTGGTTTTGAATGCCCGATTCCATCTCAGGTTGTTATATTCGAGAATAGACTTGGGAAAAACGAATTTCCGTCTTTGTCTAATTCTCAGGACAGTTCGTTTGCTTTCAATTGGTTTAACCGGTTTTATGCAGTACGATGCACACTGATGACTCTCTAGAGCAACAGCATGGACACGTTTCACCCATATGTATTTCATTGCTTCTGGTGGGTCGCACAATAGTGGCTATAATCTTTTTTACTAGCATCCACCGTTTCTATGCTTAGTCCGACTTCAAAAAGAACTCAATTTTATACGTAATGCACTACTCATAAGGCCGAAGAATCTTCAGCAACCTTATGAGTAGTGTAGTATTATGTCTGTACATGTATCGCGATATCTCGAATATCGTAGCAACTGAAACATGAAGCGGCCTGGTGAACCACATTTGGTTGCCTGGAAACATCACAAACGAGAGATTCAGCTGGGTTCCAGGTGAGTCTCTCGCAAAACCAAACTTGTTTGCACATGAGTGTATTTCGCTAACTCAATTTTATGGTGATGTCATAATTCGAAAATATGCAAGTGCCTTTGTCCCTCAAGCGTCATCGAATTGCTGGCTCTTTCCTGTTCAAAGAGGCGCACGAAGTCCCCAGTCGACGCTCATTCAATTATTTTGCCTCTGCCAGAAAGAAAGACCATCCGGACCAAGGGGAGTGAGTAAATAATAGTGACGATTTTCTAAGGAGTGTTTTCCCGTTAGGTCTGAGAATCCATGGGAATTACGATGACATTAAGTCGCCTATTCTAGTTTGTTAGGAGGGAGGTGCCTGAAGACGAGATACCACGAGGACAAAAAGGATTTTGGCGGGGAGAAAGCTGTGTGCATCAGATCTTCATACCCGGTCAAGTATTAGGGCAACCGACTGCACATGGGTACCCTAAAATCCAATCGTCCCTTAACTTAAGGGTGCACTCAAATCTGTCGACCGGTTCATTCTTTCCAACAATGGTATGTCCTAGAATTTTCTAAACAGTATTCGTTGCCTGGATTGCCATACTTGTTGGGCGCATTAGCGCTTATGAGGAGTTCTCCAAAAGCTTCTCTACAAGCAGCGTCTTCCGGTGTCCGCTCACACCGTTTTTGTTTAATTTCTTCATTGATGAGGTAATTAGGCAAAACCTGGTAGGTGTTCAGATTTTCCAGAACTTTTTGACTTGGAATATGCAAACAACATTGTACCCATTTTCAAAAAAGATCGGGAAGCGCAGGACTAAAAAAGCAGACCAAGGTCATGCATTCCTTTGGTATGTGCTGCGTGCCCACAAAAAGCAAGTTTATGCTGCGGGACGTGCAGTCAAGAAGCGATCATAATCGTTCTACTTTGACATGCTCTCGGTACCTAGCTGCCACGCCACCCGAAAAAAGCACGAGGGTTAGGATACTGCCAGGTTGCCCAAGCCTAGCTAGGGGAAGTCGAGATGTAGAGGTCGAGTTAGAACCATGGACATTTCGGTCAGACTTGATAAGTCACCGCCAGAATTGTTTCTTGATACGATTTGGGGCTCTCGCACACATCATTTTAAAGTTGATAGTGTGAAGATACTCGGGAATTTCGGTGACGATTTCATCCTATAAATGAAGTCAAGCTTTGCTGAAAAGCCGAGAAGCAGACAGTACAGATGATTCCTCGATAGTGGGAATCATCGGAAATGCGCGTCCCACAGAATTCCAGGGAGCCTCGAACCTACAGCCTCCAGGCTAGTTTAAATCCTTAATAGTTAGGCCATGAGCGGCTGATCAACAGGGTGATTAGGCCGTACTTAGACAAGATGAGTGAAACGTTCATCTGAGAAGTCTTTTCTCGAAGAACCGGTCAACACCTGTGACTAACTGATGTGGAACCCGTGACTAAGGGATCAGTGAGGCTATACCCTGTCTATGTGAGAGTTACTCACACAGCTGATCAGCCGCTCGTGGCCGAAAGATTAAGTGTTCCAACTAGTGACTAGGAGAACGCGGTTTCAAGTCCTTCTGGAGTTTCGCGAGCTACGCACTGCTGATGATTCCCAATAAGGATGAAACAACCGTATGATGCTTTCCGGCGTTTTTGCATAGATTAGCCTGAGTGACACGGCGAAATTTCTTTCAGCATTTGGATCGGCCAACCGATACAATACAATAATGGAATGTCTTTGTTTATTGCCGAGCACACACTCACAGACATTTGCATCACCGAATGATAATTTTACACCACTTATTCTTGGAATTTCCTATGATGTGGCAACCTTTAAAGTGCAACGAGTATGAGAACAAATCCTGGAGTCCTAACCTCGTGGAATGCAGTTCTTAGAAAGCCGTTTAAAAGCAAATGATAAAAAGAACAAACAACCGAAATCAACTTGTTCAATTGCCCGATAAAAACAACTTTCATGTAAAAACGTTGCGCACGGAACTGTTTTCACTTACATTCAGATACTTTAACTACACATATACTCCGTATACACTTGCTATCGATTTCACCAGACAAAGGTGTTGTCCTCACCGGTATGCATACGAAACTACAGATGCTTATTACGGATGGCTTTAAAGGAGAGAAAATGCAGATGATTGGTGAAAACTTCGTTTCAGCAGCAGCAGCAGCAACCAATGAATGTTGAGCTGTTCACCAAACTTTGCTGCCTGTATTGTATATACGCTGTAGTCAATCACGTGACAATCAATGGACCACGCAGCAACCAGTTCAGTCGTCAAATGACTCTTTTAAGCACTCTGTTTTGCATGCTTCTTCTGCTCATAGTAAAGTTTGACGTAGTTGAAGGTAAGTTTGAAGAAACCTCTGAGCACACAGGACATGTTCCTCTACTTTTTGAGGCCTTGAAGTTTACGAGTACCGAGACGAACATCCGACGTCATTGGTTATCTATCACTGTCTGAGTAAAACTCACAGAAACTTTGGGTGATATTTAATCCCGTAGCCCGTGAAAAGTAGTCCAACTTGTAAAACGGAAAACTTTTGTGATATCCATAAAAAACCACAATGACGCTGTCAAACCAAAACTTGCTATTGTACGGGCTTAATTTGCTCAATAAGTGTAAGAAGAAACATCGTTTTAACAAAAGAGATAAAGCACGCACATTTCAACCCTCAAGTGATCAATAACACAACCGGAACTACCCAGCAAAGAGTGGCCAGAAATTAGGGCATCCATGTTACAGTGTGGTCGGTTGCAAAAGCACTAGGCTTACGTACAAAGGACGTTGACATAACCATTGTAGAACTGTTATTGTTCTTTGGATAGAAGTCTCTTGGAAAAAGACTTCTAGAACCGGACAGTTTTGTCCTATTTTGATGTACTCATCATCAAATTCACCTTGGAACTCACACACCAGACGCAGGAAAGATTACAAAACAGTCGATGTGTTGCTTTCAAATGCACAAACATGAGCGAAACCGTTTAATGGGCTTCTATTACTGTCCTACTGGTCAAAGAGATATGACAACCTCTCTCGGGCCTGAAATGAGTTTCACGGAATTCCCAACGGATAGAATATCCGTACCCTAGTTCTGCTGCACCGGGCCGACCAAGTTCAAGTGGATATGTCGTTGGCGTTCGCAATCTGAAGCGGGTCGATTTGGCAAGCAGCAGATGCTGATTCCCGAATGTGAAGGATGACGCCCCCAGGCGTTCAATGGGAGAATGAAACTGGGTGCAACGCGACACACCTCCATCTAAGCAGGAACGTATTCTATGTTGTTTGTGAGTTATGACAACAGGGGGCATACTACTGGTCAAGATATGAGAAAGATGACAACTGGCCAATATCCCTGAAGAAAGCGGCTACACAAGCCCTCCATTAGGTAACAAAGACTAAGTACGGTTCAGAGTGACCAGTTAACAGAAGGATCTTCTTGTATCAATTTCTCATTTAGAGCGGACCTCAGAGCGGATCTCGTGACCCAGCAATGACTCCAGTCTGGTTTACTATAACAACAGCTGCGTCTCAAGAATGTATAGCAAGTCCATACAGAGACCATGAAGGTCTATCTACTTACAATCATTTGTACATCAGAATTTATTGAATGAGTGAAAGAATGTGTGAGTGCCAGACTAATTCCAGTTGATAAACAAAATCCAAGCCGAATGTCCATGCATTCATTCGTTACGGGTAAACGCCGATACTGCATTACAGAACATTGTCTTGCTACTGTCAAGACCATGTGGAAGAAAACCATCACAAACGAGAGGCTCTCGCACTCTCCCGTCACATAAGATTCGTATTTACCCATATGGATTCGTTTGTACATTCCCGAATCTTACTGTTCTCCCCCGTTCTTTGTCCACTCCGCACACTGTATAGTGCGCAATTACACCGCTGTTAAACTCACGAACATGAGCGTCAAACAAGACGCCTGCATTTGCTTCATGTTGCAGTGGTGTTGCCTGGTTCTACACACACAACCTCCGCTTGCCAAAAAAAAGATGGAAAGTAAATATCCTAAGGAATTAAACATTCAACAACTCTAGGGGTGGCTGCAAGTGTCATCTCTGATTTGCTGGTAGCGTGAAACGATTTGAAAATTTTAATGGAGATTTCCCGCCAAGGAGCATTGTACAGCTGACTCCTTGTGGAAATCATCGGCCATGCTAATTTCACAGTGCTTCACGAGTTCTCAGCCTCACCTACAGGACAAAATCTCCAATAAATTCTAAAGCATCTTCACGCTAACAATGATCTGTAAGTAGGTCAGGAGAGGAATAAAATTTGTTTAACAAGTGAAACTTCCATCTGAGAAGTCGTTGTTTCGGAGAGCCAGTCAACACGTGTGACTACGTGGTGTGGATCCTGTGACTGAAGGATGTGTGTCGTTCTATCTTGCCCATGTGCGAGTCAATCACACAGCTGATCAGACACTTGTGGCCGAACGGTGAATTGTTCGAACTACTAGCCTGCTGGAGGTCACGAGTTTGAAGCTGTCTGGAATGTAGTGGAATGCGCACTGCAGATGACTCCCAATAACGGTGAAACAGACGTAAAGCGCTTCTCATTTTTTCAGCATAGATTGTTCTCATTTACTGAAGGAAATCTCAGTTCACCCCTCTAATTTGCCAGCTCTCCTTTGTTGTGTTCACCGAAGGGATATTTCGTTGAGGTGTATTGAGTCCACATCTAAAAACCGCACACACTCTCTCTAAAACGACCATGTGTTAAAGTTACTGACCCGATTGCTTGTTCCTCTAGACTATGACCGCCACCAAACTGTGACCAAGCATTCTTCCTTCCTGAATGTCCCAACGGAGGGGAAACATATTTTCTTTGGTTACAAATTTGGATCAAACGGGTAACGCTTTACAGGTGACACATTTTACAAACAAATAGTCTAGGAATCAGCAAAAGCTTTTAGTAAAAGATACGAGGAAGTATTACTTCAAGAGAAAGGTAAAGTGGTACTTGGGTAATGCCGGGAATTTTCTGGTTCTTCAAGCAAAGATCCAAACATTTAGGAAAGCCTCATTCTGAAAAAAGCACTGAACAGATATTTATCATTTTGACTTATTGATTGATCTGCCAATCTTTCCGAATTATCCAATGTCAAAAATCGGCTCTTGGATAAATGATTCTTCGTTTAAGATTGATCTGCCAATCTTTCCGAATTATCCGATGTCAAAAATTGGCTCTTGGATAAACGATTCTTCATTTGGTCTTGTGACTGTTTCTGTGGCTTTCTTTTTGGTGCAACCGTACAGCTGTACACATAAGAAACTCAGTTTCTCCAAAACAAGAACGCCAACTACTGAAAAAAATGGTAAGTGAATACAAAGATTTATGCTAGATCACTACTTCAACACCTGAACGCAAATTACTACGTGCACGAAAGCTGACAACTCAGAATATCGATTATTTGGTCACGAAAACCGACAATCTCAGGGCGGCGTCCTTGTCAATGATTCCAGGCAAATAGGGTTGTGAAAACACATGTCAGGATGCATTTCTCCGAACTCACTTTGTTACCACGTTCGTGTAAATGATCAAATCTTTCACTGTGATTGAGTGTCTGGATCCTTTTATCGTTTATTTTTGAAGAGCATGGTCACAGACATAAAAGGTGAATGCAAGCGATGAATGCGAAAGGGTTACAGGAGAATATGAAGTCATGCCACCGACAGTTCCAGTCAGATAGGATACATCTCAACGTACGTAAGAATTTTGGTAAGGAAACATGCGTGTAAAGTCTAACAACAGAAGAAAGGACAAACAATGCTGAATGCTCTTCAAGGCGCGGTAAGCGCTAGCACAGTCAAGACTCGCACATCAGGCACAAAGTGTCCGTCATACTGGGTCTGGTGTGAGATTCAATGGCAAGAATGTACATCAACGCCATGTGCCACGCATAAAAGTGTCGTACGTACGCAGAGAGCCCACAATGGCGAGCAAACACAAGTCACTGACTGTGACTTTAGAAAGTCCCAGTCCAATAACAGCTTTGGCGGATTGAGGAAAGCAGATCCCTCGATAAGAGATGATCATCGGTTGGTGGACCAAAAAGTCCAGATCACAATCAATTGCACGTAGGGCTGAGATTATGGCGAGGGAAAATTCATCAGCACCATACTTCTGCTTTTTCTCATTCCACGCAGTCACTCCGCGCCCATCCGAGACTATGCTGACGTCTGTTACAGTCGCTCGGCGCTCCCGAACGGCGATCAGGTCAGGCTTGATGTACACTTCCTCCGTGTATCAGACCACCGCTGGTGCTTCGTCAGCAGAGGAATCAGCACGGGATAAATTAGTTTCGTTGGAAGCTTCCGAGCTCATTCTGGACCACTTCACGATGCTCTTGTCTTTCCTACGTCTTACAGTTCTTAAAGTTTTGAAGAAAACCCAATGCTTTTCAATGAAAACCGACTTTTTTCATAAAGGAGACTACTCACAAGTTTGCTGAAAACTCTTTGCGATAAAGTGTATTTGTCTAAAATCGACTTTGTTATCGTGGGAAACTGCGGCGACCTGAGTCACACAGAGAAGTGGGAAGGTAATGCGAGAAGTCTTCCGCTCACTATGGCAGCCATCCTCCTGGAAGGACTCGGATTTTTACGTACCACCAATAAGGTGAACTGTGCCACAGCCCAACTGTTCATAAACTTAACGAAATCGGTCGATTTGTGGGTGCTGATCATGCTGCAACAAGTGATACGTTACACGAATTCTCGTCGCTTCGTTTTTCGGCTGACGGAACTTATCATTTAACGAAAAGACTTCCTAGTCCGTCTCTTTATACCGTGTAGTTCGTGGAGGACACTCTTGGTGTCCAACCTTTTACTTCAAAAGCAACTTTTTCGAAGACTTATTCCTGCACCTGTTATTTCAAAACCCCTTGTTTTTATGCTTCGCAATACAGTCTATCTCGTACCAAATCTTGACTACTGCGACGCCTCAGTGTCTGCCGGCTACTGTGAACCGATGACGTTTCTTTGTTGTATTTCTTGAATTCAGTTCCGTAAAGACCTTGCATATGTGACATGTCCCGCTGACCACCACTGATTTACAAGATGAACTCAAAGACCTTATTTAAAAAGTGCTGTTGAGTCACGTGTGCTATAAGGGCTTCGCCCGTAAAGCCAGAGTTAACTGTCGAATCGATTTTCACGGAACCACGTTTGCTGTCATACGGTCTTCGTGAGTCATTGTCTAAAGCAGCTGATGGATGGTGCTTTCAAAGAGTCATTGAACCAGTGCTCATGGTGGTAGGGGATTTGGGTAGTTTAATCGAGATTTCCTCCTGAAAAGCCAAAAAGCACTGCACAAATCTGATTCCCTGTCATTGGGAGTCATCGGCAATGCACATCTCACAGTGTGCGCACCTCACAGTGCTTTTCGGTCTTCCAGCATACATTAGCTTTACTTACAGGACAAAATTTCCGCTAAAATTCCCAAATCTCCTCATGCTACTAATGATCTATAAGCAGATCGGTGGAAGAATAAAATTCCTCCAACGAGTGAAACTTCCATCTGAAAAGTCGTTGCTCGGGGGGGCCAGTCAACACGTGTGACTACGTGGTGTGGATCCTATGATTGAAGGATAAGCGTCGCTCTATCCTGCCAATGTGCGAGTCAGTCACACAACTGATTAGACACTGGTGGCTGAACGGTTGAACTACTAGCCGCCTGGTTGCCGTTTCTGTTATCTCTAAAACTGAATGGACTAGGTTGTATTGAACAACAGATACAGACTCAACCCTAACCGCCCTATTCCATCTCCTAAGTATGCTCTGGAGCTTCTCCCGACTATTGACTCTCTGAAATATCATTCGTGATTCGTGCCAAGGGATGCGCAGGAATCATACATTCTGCTTGGAATAATTTTAGTTATGTATTCTTAGTCCAGGAAGAACAGTACTCTTGGCTGTGTTCAGAGTCTATTTCAACCGGAGGCGGGAAGTCGCACCATATCAGTTCTATTTTGTGTTGTTTCCTCACGGTCATGTACTGGTCCATCACGGAATTTCCACCTCTGTCGAGTGCATTTAGTGTTTAGGATCACCTTGTCTTCAAACAGCGATCGAATGTTAGTAGTTTGATGAGATTTCGGAAAATTCAATTAAGGTTTTGTCTTTTATGCTGAAAGGCCGAGAAGCACTGTAAAACGGTTTCACTCTTTTTGAGAGATATCTACGGTACGCACCTCGATGAAGATGGGACAGCTGTACAATACTTCTGAATGAGTGTATTTATCGGAAGGAGAAGTAGTTATCACCCGAATTGTACTTAACCTCACCAACCTTCCCTCTCCCAACCAAACTGTCGTAACACTCACAAGCCCACGAAGTCTAACGAAATCAACCGGTGACACTCACAGTGAATCATCAATTGAAGCACCTTGAAGTGGAAGATTAAGGAACCAAACTCGATCGGAACTCCCATAACCCTTCGGTGCAAGATTTTAGCAACCACACTAACTCACAACTTTTTTACTGTTCCAGGTTTATCTACAATCCACCTAATATGAAGAGGTCTTACTGATTGGTTATCCGTCTGCCTTAAAACCTGATCAAATTGATGACCTGCTAAGTTGGCCTGATGAAGCTCTTGTGTCAAAAGCGAAACGCTGCCCAATAAAAAAACTACCGGTTGATTACCAAGCCCTTCTGAAAGGCCTGTACTCGTTTTCATCAACGAGGCCTCCACGACAGGATTTGGTGTTTCATTCAAACAGCAGAGCCATCCACCATTACAAGTTTCTTATAAGGTTTTAAGAGTTGAACTGGACCATATCCAATCATTAGGTAGCCCTGAGAGGTTACTGAGATGTCAAAAGATAATACAAGCATCTAGGCAACTGAATGTGCTGCCTGGAAACATCACAAACGAGAGCTTCAGCTTGGATCCAGATGAGTCTCTCGCAAAACCAAATCTGTTTGCAAATGAGTCTATTTCGCTAATTCCGTGCAATTTGGTTTCAGGTGGAACATAAAGTTGACAGAAATTCGGGGACTACACCTACCTGATGAGCCCCAAGAAGAGCAAATCTGGTCGTGGGCTGTCGAAGAGTTTTCAGCAACCTTATGAGTAGTGCATTACGCATAATACAAGCATCCCTTTGGAGTCACGTCTACAATTCACACAGTCTATGGTCATTAACGTTTATTTACTCTCCGAGAGCGTCACTAGTACTGTTTTCTCCCGTCATAGTTGAATGCTGGAGCATTTCGCTAAGTGCATTTGAATATGAAGGCCATAAATGTTAAAAAACATCGTTAAAGTGGTCATTTTTAACGAAATCTTAGCAAAGAGGTCATTTAGATTATTTTCATCTACTCGCAAGCCAGTGTTGTGAGCTGATAACTGCTGACTTCCAATCCAAACAGCTTGGAGTATCCTTCAGAAATTGTGCAACATCGGAATCCATCATCTGTTTTCAGTCGCGGAGTAATGTTAGCAACTTTCGTGGTTGGTAACGAGTTACATCACACTTGGAAACTCTTGACGACGGCCTCAGTGGTTCGGGCGTCTTGTTGGAATCCCTGCTGCAGTGGACACACCGAAACCTTCGTGAGCATTACTGTGTCCCCTTGTCAGGCCTTCACCTCTCGACAGCTGGAAGGAGTTTTTGTTAACTTTCCTCTGGTATTAGAGGGATGCTTCTCAGTTTACAACAGGTAAAAAAACCTTGCACAGCTATGCAATGAATGTCGTTTCCATTTGGTGCATAGATTTTTCCGAAATGACATATTGTGGGGTAGTGATCCGGGACCACCGACTACCATTGTGTTCAAAAACAACTGGCAGCGCACAGTGCGTAGAATGGATGATTTGGTGTCTCAAGGGTATCACAGTTTGTGGATGCTTTTTGAGAAAACCAATACGTTTGTTCCAAATTCTACTTCATTCCTGATCTTAAAGGCGTTTCCGCCAGCACAGTCGACTAGCAACCAAGTAAAAACAGAGCAAGAATCTCTGAGCCAAACCCTTGAACAGATTACACAGTCTTGACGTTTAATTTCCCACACTTGAAACATCCTACTACGTATGCTGATTCTGTTGCCTCCTTGTACTGAGGCAGCATCATTCAACACAATATTCGGTGTTTATTTTCTGGCTTAATTCGGTTACAGTTGCATATTTGTGCGGTTCCTATCGAATATTGCACCCACGTTTGAGACTCTGACTCGAAAGTCTCACCCATAAGGTACGGAAAAGGAGTTGGGATTTCTTCGGAACCATCTTCAAGCCCTCCAAAATCCTTGATAGCTCCTGTTGGGGGCTACTTGAGGAACCTTGTTCAGACCGATCAACATTCAAATTTGATCACATTTGCCTGTTCAGACGTTATAGTTCAGATATGTCCAGCATAAGCTGGTGGTAAAATGCTCGCTTCGAACGTAAATCGTCCGGAGTTCAAACCCAGGCTGCACTGCTGATGAGTGCTAATAAGAACAAAACTCAAATCCAGTGCTTCCTTTCTTTGATTTAGAGTGACGAGAATAATTGCACCAAGACAGGAAGAAAAGTGCTTAAACCAGAGTGATGTGAACGTGAAATTCACAATTTCACAACCACCTAAAACCAATGACATGATGGTGTGATCTACCTGGCTTAGCGCGACGGCAGATTCCTGATGTTGCTACGCAGCAGACACACAGGGCTCAATATAAACCCCATCATACTGGCCGGCGAACCGAGTGCGTGGTCTCAGGGCCAACCACTTCCAACCCATTCTTTCACGGAGGAAGGAAGCATCGCTGCTTTCATGAAGATGGAGGTGCTGTTCACCTGCAGGAGACATCTTGATGACCTGTTCCTATTCTGCAGACTACCTTGTAATACGATTGCGGCATTACGTCAGCTGGCTGTTCTCGGCCTGACCGCACTGTTTTGTATTTCCTAGCATGACTGCAACTTGTGGAACGAAGCTTAAGCCAGCTTAGCCGCGAGAGAGTCGCATACTCATGTCCGGCAGGTGTGAACACATGTGGTCGGTTCCAACGGTAACAGGTATCACCTAAAAGACGTAAGTATTGCTATTGTAACGGTGGTAATACTGATGAGGCATATGAGTAGTACGTCTTCTCGTAAATCCGCTTTGCATCTCTTGAAAAGTGAGATCTGCTACGGAATTTGTGGAGTCTCTTTGTAGCATTTGCCTGCATTTGAGTAAGAGTCAATGAATATCCAGAAAAGTTCAGGAAGACGCGTTCAAGGAGAAGGTAGACATTCAGTTTTGTAAACGAGATCCATATGAGAGTTTTGCTCCCCTGTCCAATAGTCTGTAACTGTTAAGTTGGTGTTCTCAAATGGACAACTCCGCGGCGAAGACCTTCTTCCTTTCACTATTAGATTTCTCCTTGACAGAACAATTTGGGTAGATCAAAGTCCCGTACTTTCAGAAACCACCAAAAATGAAGTAAACTATCACGTAGGCATTGGTGAGAGTATTTTGGACTTCTTGCTCAGGCTCAGTCCAAGAGAGAAGGTTCGTTAACCCCATTGGCGTTTTTCTGTCGAAAGAAACAGCTATGTATTCAGTAATTTCTCGAATTCACGATCTGACTGTTGGTGAAACGGTAAGGCTTGAACCTTGAACACTGAACTAGGCTTCAAAACTTCACCAATGTACCTCTCCTAGAACCACGTGGTGCGCGCATTCTAAACAAGCGGAAGTAGTCTTTAGCGGCCTAAACAGCTGACTATTTGACTTGCTTGTCTCACTTTTCACGTTTTCCTAGAACAACAGGGGCCTAGATGCGGCCTGATACCTATTTATATGCAGCAATTTTGGGAAACTTGAAACTCCCCAAAATACGATAGAACTTGTGTAATTGCTTGGTCACTTGGTAGGTTACTAATCGACCTCGGAGGTATTATCTGTTGCATTGTCTAACTGCAGTCAAGTACAGCTGGCAATGGAATCCGGATAGCTAACAGCCCATAAAAATTGACGGCAATATTAACTAGAAAAAGTTTGGGACCGAAACAATCGGTAGTTTTTAACCGCGCAAAGTTTCGTTTTAGACACAAAAGCTTCTTAAATTTGGCTATCCCAAACCATCTTTCTCAGTTCTTATCAGCATCGAAACCAGTAGAAGAGATGTCGGTACAGTACTTGTGAGACCTCACATAGTCATCAAATCAACTTGAATCAATGACGAACTCAATGATCAGAGTTTAAAAGAGCCAACAGATTCATTTGGTACTGCCACCACACATTATTTGTAGGCTTTAATGACATTTCGAGGAACGCAAACTGCACTTGTTTGCACACCATTTGGGTTTTACAGGGAGAGTTAAGTGAATTCCAGTTGAGTTTCTCGTTTATGAGATTGTTTAACTGAATGCACCGCAAAAAGGTCATTTCATGTTCAGTTGGCACAATTAGCAAAATATCACAGTATATTTGCATCAGGAAAACTACTCAAAAGTTTGCTGCCGAAGAGTTTTCAGCAACTTTACGAGTAGTCTAATACGTCCGTGCATGTATCACAATATCTCAAATATCGTACCAACTGAAACATGAGGCGGCCCGGTGCAGCACATTCAGTTGCTTAGGAATATCGTAAAAGGGTTCCAGGTGAGTCTCCTGTCAAAACCAAATTGGTACGCAGAGTGTATTTCGCCAATTTTGAGCAGTTCGGGTTCATTTAGAACAAGGTTGAGGGAAACTCGGAGGCTGTGCCTTCCTGATGAGCCCCAAGATAGGCGAAACCCGATGTGGGCTGTCGTGGAGGTTTCAGCAACTTTAGGAGTAGTGTATTACGTCTAAACCTTGTGAATAATTTCCTTCAAGAAAATTTCGGGAGCGCTTGATGCAAGACCAGGTGTGTATGAACGATACGAAGATTATCCATCCCTTAAAGGCAGAAACAAGACCTATTTTACGTGATGCGTGCATCTGGATTGTACTCATTGGCTAAACAGAGTTACGCAGGTGAAATTCCATGAGATAGATATACCGGTTTGGACAGCAGACATTTGAAAGGCATGCTCGGTAGTTAAGGCATTAAATAACCAAAGGCTTTGTCCCGAAAACGGATCACTCGAGTCAACGTCTTTTAGACGCACAAGTTTGGTCGTTCTTGTCTAATCCATACTGATTCACCAGTGATTGGACATGCTGTGTTCACATCACGTGCCAGTGGATGAGTCATGCCTATGGCCCGATTGATTTTCCTCTTCTACACATTACTCACCATAGAAGATCAAGGGGGGTGCAACAAACAGCCTAGCGTAATTTTATGCCCGGAAACTTAAAGCGAACACCTACTGAGCCAACTAGCGTTTCAAGAATTAAAAGATGTGTGTGATGATCACAAACTTGTCGCCTTCTAAAATTACTTTTCCTTGCACATACTGCGAAAAATCTCAGTTTGCCTATTAAATAGTCACACGGTGGAGCTATATCTCACCTGTCGTTTGGAGAGTATTCATTTGGTACTTCCTGCGTGCAATATTCATAGTTTCCTTCAGCGTTGTCCAACAACCTGCTGTGATATGTACCCTATAGACAGCGGTGATCACAATTTAGTATCGGCCTTCTGTGTTTGCCATGTTGGTATTCAACCAGCCAATCGTTCAGACAGTCCTGACGAGTTCACACCATTTCACAGACCGCCTTGGCAAGACGAAGTACTCTTTTGTCTCCACAGTTGGGTTCGAGCATCGAAATTTTCGAGGAAATGTAACGAGTGTCAGAGGAAACCTTCCCGCGTCGAAAGGTTCCAACAATTGATTTGATGAGTTGATTTTGACAAAAACTTCAATAAAATGCGTTTCACTTCATCATCCTGCGTCCTCTAATTGCATTGAAAGGTTTTCACCACGAATACCCGCAAAATGCGAAGTCTGTTCGGGGGTTTAGAGTCTGCTACTCGAGGCTTCTAAGCCTAGTAGCATGGATGGTCAGGCGACATTTACGGCTGCACCTAATCACACCAATCACATCAATTTGACTTGAATTACTTGGGCCTAATTAGATAAAATACAACAAGAAGCATTCCAGAAATACACTTATTTGCAAATCAATTTGGATTTTGCGAGAGACTCACCTGGAACCCAGCTGAATCTCCCGTTTGTGATGTTTCCAGGCAACTGAATGTGCTGCACCAGGCCGCCTCATGTTCCAGTTGCTACGATATTTGAGATATCGCGATACATGTATATACGTAATGCACTGCTCATTAGGTTGTCGAAGAATTTTCAGAAACCTTATGAGTAGTGAATTAAGAAGTATTCCACTTTGATTTTGTTAACTTTGTGGCTTCTCACAGAAGTTTGCACTTGGAACTACCCAAAAAGACCACCCCGATTATTCATTGGAGAGTGTTCTGTAGGGAATTAATTGGTGTGATTTGGCATTTTGCGTTTGCTGGACCTCAACTTTGGATATAAAAGTGTTTCTTCATAGAAGCAGCCAGAATGGGTGAGGTTTGCAAGAGGTAGCGAAAATGGTGTCTTGTTTGACAGACAGGTATCGAAACAAATCATGCAATGCAGAATCTTGATTGTTGATTGAAATGAGATCAATCCACTGCTTTGTCAGGTGTGATTGTTATTTTCTCAACATTGTAAAACCAAGTCGTTTGTGATGAGCAGCTCTTATTCTAGGGGCTATAAATTGATCATACTTTGCTTCTTGAAAGAATGTGTGCCATTACAACGTCTCTGACGGCGTCCAAGTGGCTGCTGTTGGTAGGAACCTCAAGATTACTGACTTGATCTAGCATTTGCTGCTGCAGCAAGAAGAATGCATCCATCATAGTGCGACTCACGTGACGCAGTTTGATCACACACAAGTGCCTAATATATTTGTAACATAATTTCAATTGTATGGCCGTAGCACACAGCTCATACGGTTACCGAAAACTCTTCGACAGCTTGAAAACACCATAAATGAGAGATTCAGTTAGGTTCCAGATGATTCCTCCATCAAAACCAAATTGGTATGTAAATGAGCGCATTTTGATGATTATCAATTGTTGTAGATGACTTGCGTTAGCCGTATGATTTACGCGCGATATTTTTAAACTAAACAGCCGGGGAAAAAGTTTCAGTTTTACAGACATACAGACTAAAAAGTACGGTTTGCATAGACGCCTGTTAATTTTTGATTCTCGTGAAGCAATTAGGAAGAAACAAAATAACTGTCTCTGAGTTATCCAGATGTCTTCTTCTCGACTGCTCTACTTCAAGTTACGTAGTAGAACTACAACGTTTAGTTGTTTATAAAAGCTGCGAGGGATTTTGGGTCTTCCAAAATTCTGGGTTGATCATCCAAGCGGTCAATATGGTCTTAACCAGGGGCTGATTGTTCTAAAAAAAATTGAGTAATGTGATGTGAACAACACGATGATCTTCAACCTCTAGGGTTTGATAACCCATTAAAACCTCTTTTCCCGACTGACTGACTTGATGGATGGCTAAAAGACTGGCTGCATGGCTTGCTGACTAGCTGTTTTTACCTCACAAAATGAAGTGAATTTTAGTATTTTGCCCTGAATCACCCACCGAATTTAGGGCTTTGCTGACAAGTATTTTCGATATAGACGGTTATTTCGGGGACAGCAAACATCGGTGTTGCCTCTTTCTTTTGCAGTGGTTGTAGCTAGGTTTCCCTCCCATTTTGGAAAATTTAACCCGGTTCGTATACAAGAAAGCCTAAGTTTATTTTTTGGTTTGAGTTGCTGGAAGGATCCATTCTTGAATGAATTCTATTTGGGACCACTTGGTTTTCGTAGAAACAATGGCAACCGCGAAAATATGTGGCAAGTCGAGATCTGTTGGTCTTATTTGGGCTTATAGTTGTAACAATCATATAAAGTATCATGTGACTGGCGCGATCAGCGTCCACTTGATCGGGGTTAATATGGTGTGGAACCTCGTGTGGCTGAGCCCTTCATTTGTGTTCCTCCATCTCTGGATTCTAGTCCGAAACCTATTTATTCATTTCCTCTATGTTTTGTTGGATGAGGCTCAAAAGAACACCGTGGATATGCAGTTACACAGGTTTAAGTTCTAATTGATGTAAAGATATTTCCAGACCTATTTGGACGTTTGAACGTGGCTGAGAGAATTTCCACTCGTATGCAGGTTTATGATCTTTCGAAAAACCACTGAGCAAACTCAAGAACCTAAAACTGAGCGACTTTGATGACCTAAATGTTTATACTGAAAAGACACATTTGTAGTGCTTTGGGCTCACTGTATGCGCAAGAGTTCAGTGCGTCATACCATCCCTTACTCTGATGTGTACACCCAGTTCAAGATTTCATGCTCGTTTGGGTAAGTAGTTCATGGGTTAGTACCTTGGTTTACTTGGCTTACTTTTGTCTCCCAAGTGTGAACAAACCAAAGTAATGTGTTCTCTAAACAAACGTACTTGTCGGAGAAAACACTACTCATAGGGTTGCTAAAATATCCCCGACAACTCTCAATCGGATTCGCCCTTCTTGAGGCTGACCACGTTAGCCCATTCTCCGCGTTTTCATAACCTTATGTACCGCGTGGACAAAACTTGTGCGCGATTCGCAAACGATGCACATCCGCAAACTTATTTGGTTTCATAACGGGAACCTCAACCGAAGCCAGCCGAATTCTTCGTTTATGATATCATAAGCGCCGGGTACGTTTAGGTATAAATGATTTTTGACCAAATATCTACAGGAATCGCTTGAAAACTGTTGACTTAGTACACCAGGCGTACGGGTGAACAAACGTCTCGGCCAAGATGGTTCGTCCGAGTGACTGGCCGAAGGTGGTTGGCTGAGAGACCAGTGACCAGGGAATGTGGCAGGTCGCGGGTAAGCTCGTGACCTCCCACACTCGGTACCGTCGTTGGAATACCTAAGTCAGCTACCTGCTGGCTGCAGCCATTCGAGGTACATCAACCCTTGTTTGTCATATTCGCCTGTGAGAAGATAGCGCTTCTCCGACAGGTGACTTTATGCCGTCGGTTGTAAGGATTTGGAGTTGCTTTCGTAAACTTATAGTTCGGACGAAGAGCCGCAAGTTGAATGTGGACCACTAGGTGGACGAAGGCAAACCAACTATCACCTGGTGATAGAAAGCTTGTGCTGCCGCACTTGTTCTGAGGCTACGTAAACTTATTTGCCATGATCAAAGCCGACAGAGGATTTGAGACGAACAGTTCATCAAGTAGTTGAAGAAGGCTTTCACTAACTAGCTGGCTACTGTAGTGGCTCAGCTACCTTGAAATTTACTTTACCAGGAGTGTGTGGCGAAGAACTGGAGGTGTGGTATTTTGTACCTTTATTTTGCTTCCATTACAACATTACATATTTTGTCAATTGCATAACCGTTTTTTGTTTGAATACGAAACACTACAAAAACGCGCACTTGTACAATTTCACCCAATACAAACGTGGTCACTTGCTCCGACTCTCTATTCTGATTTCCCTCGCGCTTACAGCAGTCATTCGAGAGTATCAGGTGCTAACTCTGGTACCAAAATATTTCAGACTATCTTCGGAATCTATTATATGTAGGAATAGTCAGAAGAAGACCCCTGGGCAACCATGACTGGATCGTTGTTTATTCGCTGACCTGGGCCAACGACGAATTATTTTAAAGAGAACAATTTTTAGTGAGTCTGTTCCATCTGACCTCTTTATTATTGTATACTCAGTCTAGCGTTATTATTTTTAATTTCTTTGCCACACTCTCCTGGTAAAGTAACTTATTGGGTCGCCAGAGCACTACGGAGGTAATAACGCTGGATTGAGTATACAACAATAAAGAGGGTTAAATGGAGCAGAACCACCAAAAATTGTTCTCTTTAAGAGTTTGTCGGTGTTCTAGGCTAGCGAAAGAATAGTAATCCAATTATGGTCACTCAGAGGTCTTCTTCTGAACCGTTTTCACACATAATAAAATCCGAAGGTACTCTGAAATGTTCTGATACCAGGGTCAGTACATGAAACCCGCAAATGACCACTGCAAGCGCGAGCAAAATCAGAAGGGAAAGTCGAAAGCACGTGACCACAGTCACTCACTAGAAACACACCACAATTATTTTCAGCAAAACTTTAAGGTTTTCGAAATTGTGACTTTTGCGAGAATTTAGGCCAATCCGTTTGCACCCTTCTCCTATATTGCCCAATAGCATTTTGTTTAAGTGAACGAAATTTCAAGGTCATGCACTGTTACCGTTTTGCATTTTATTGCCGGTTTACGAGAGGCGGATTACAAAATTATACTTGAGCATATTGTCTCATCTTGCAGTCTTCTTTACAAATGAGATAGCGTCCACAGAATGCCTGTTGCAAGTCCCACCCAGAAAAACAGTAGAATAACAGTTGCATGTGTAAAACCCCCTAAACGCAACAAATTGGATGAATTTGTTCAGTGGACTTCGGCTCAGCACCATTTTCTGGAAGCTCGCCTCGCGTTCAATGAACTGTTGCGAGAGAATTTGATGCTTTCATGCAGTATGGTGATAGTATACACTTTTGTGGATAATCTCCATTCTCTAGTATGAACTAGTCAGCAGATAGCACAGCGTTATGAAATAACTGTATGCTAAGTAACAGCACAACAGTGTCTTTCCCATCGAAAATAATCACCATCCGTAGTTAGGATGCACCATCTAGCCCAAATACACTGGTGGAGCCTAAGATCAGCCACTGCCGGTTATCATTATAACAGCACGCGCTGTCGCCTGACTTGGATACTTATCGTAACTGTCAGACCCATGTCTATGTGCGGCGTTGCTTATGGAGCGCCAGCTGTGCGCAATAACCTGATATATTGGCCAACGACGGCCCGTCATACTCATACCTGTACTCGCTATCGCTTATCTTTGCTACTTATGATAAATACGAGGCCGGTATGCATATGGGCCGACAAAAATGAGGCCTCAACTATGCGTGTAGCCTAATCTGTCGACAAACGACGGCCCGTTATTTCCATAACTGTATTCGAGGTCGCCTACCTTGGCTGCTTATCGTAACTGTTAGGCCCGGGTTTAGGTGTGGCGATGATTATGAAGCCTCAGCTATGCGTGTAAACCCAATCCAATGGCTAACGACGACCACTACTACTTATGGCAACCGTCGGGCACGTAGCCATCTCGCAGCTGACTGTAAGGCCCCAAATGTAAGCAATAGACAAATCCAAAGACCAACGGCGGTCCTTTATATCCATACATTTCGTCCGGCTGCCATGCTCATGCATGAAAAATATACAACCACCCTTTGTGAAGCATTTTTACGTTTATCAGTTTCATCGGTACAAACCTATTGTATCGTCAACCCAGTTTTCAGTTTCAGGAAGCCGCTTTCAATCGACACGGTGACTGAAAGGAGAAATGCGTAGTCAATTACGTGTCTTATACACTCGACTATATAACACATAATTAAACAGAGCCGTCGTGGCCAACTCATCAAGTGCTCAGCAAATCCAGCTGTCCACAATCTCCGATCAGTGTCTACGCTGAAGTTGGAGTCTTGATGTTAGGAAGGCGAACTCACTGGTTGCCAAACTAGACCTCTTGGCGATAATCAGGGAGCTGTGGGTATATCGACGATCTGACAGCGGGATTCGGCGGACATATACATGATTGGAAGCAGCGAATTCAATCTAAATAGGAGTGTATACTAGTCAGTCGTGAAATCAAGTGGTATAGACTTGAGCCTTAGGATACAAGGACTTCATGCGCCCTCAAACGTGTACCCATGATGGCAGCCGTAACGAAGACCCAGTAAGCGGGCGGGTACTTGGTGTCAAATCTGCTCGTCTGGAGCCGTAAATCCTAACTTCACTCTACTTCTGCTACCTGTAGCTTAATAGAATCGACTTGTTGTCATCCCATACTCAGCCACAATAGCGGTCTCACAAACTAAGGGCTCCTTTCTGGGAAACCGATCGGCTAACAGGCTTGTATGTGTGGTTTTCAGCACCTGGTTACATATAAATAAGCTTCCACGCCGCCGACGCACATACTTTGGAAGCTGCTCGCGATTTCAGGCTATTCTGGGGCCCTATTCCATGTCAGTTATATAGGTTTGAACCCCATCCAACTCATCGCTCATGCCAAAGTGTTGCAACCCATCCTTACTTTCAAAGTCATGCCTACAATATTCAAATGGACGAGCTACTAAGACAGCCACACTTAATGTGACCCAACAATCTCAGATAATGATGATG
The DNA here is from genome assembly GCA_003604175.2 of Clonorchis sinensis. Taxonomy (NCBI): domain Eukaryota; kingdom Metazoa; phylum Platyhelminthes; class Trematoda; order Opisthorchiida; family Opisthorchiidae; genus Clonorchis; species Clonorchis sinensis. The sequence continues at coordinate 13,318,113 of CM030375.1, forward strand.
ATATTCAGGGATATACTGCTTTGACGCCCGAAATGTTTCAAATAAGCAAACGCGACCCAAGCCTCGCAGATTCGTGCATTGGCCTCATCTGTCACAATGCAATCACAACTGACACAACTTCAACTGCATACAAAGCGCTCCACAAATTTGGGTGCCTCTCCTCAGACTGTAGGTGGCGCCTTCAATATCTGCATGTTCAGGAGCAGGGCTTTGAGGACTGGTGACCTTTTCTCTTACATTCACTTCCTCTCCGGGATTATGGTACTGTCAAACTCACGTAATAAATTCAAGATAAACTAGACCATCATCTAGAAAGTCTAACTTTTGTCAGTACTTATATGTTTGGTTTCCCTAACACACCACCTCCGCGTTCTCATATCAGTTTTCTCTAGATCTATTGTACTTTGGTAGCATATAGTAGCAAAATCCAACCCATGCTTGATCGCTATTCCAATAAGTACCAAGCTACCCTATCCTGATTCATCTATTTACTTGTTGTCACCATCCTAATTGTAGTAAAAGTTGTGCTTTTTCTCCGAATGATGCGAAGGATGCACCGATGGTTCCGTTATTATAAACCAGAGTTATGGCGATCAATGACAATACCGTTTCCTGTACCCACTGAACACGATTCGCATGCTGCGAGGCCCCAGCACTGTGCACTTAGGGTAACACATATAATTACACGTATGCAAATCGTTTGTATCTTCCGACGAACTGTATCATAGCCATTGATGGACGCTGAATGAGAACAATTAAAACAATAGCAATAACCACCAATGTTGGGCTATTCTAACTATTCATAATAATAATAATAATGTTTATTCCCAACTTGTGGGGGGGCACGCCGTCAGGCATGATCATAAGGTTTCAGTCAGAATAAAGGTATGACTGGCGGGGACTGTGAGTACAGGGGATTTTGGGTAAGGAAAAAGGACAGCACCACAGGCGGCGAGCTGTATCCAATGTAAACGTGGTCACCACTAAACCGGCACGAGCAGGGAAGCTCTTTTTTCGAACAGAACATCGAGCAAGATCAGATCGTCAGGATTTGAAGGCGGTGGGCAAGACAAAGAAGGGAGGGCAAAACAAGAGGCTTCTTGCCTGACATATGACAAGAGAAATGTAATCTGTGGAAAATCAGAAACCAGAACATCAGATCTGGTGAAGCAGCAAAGTTGGCGTCATCCAGCCGATGGAATTGAACTGAAGCCAAAAACAACCGCTGAGGCCTCGCGGCCTTGGACTGTTGGGCTCATGGCCAGGGTCACAAAAAGCGTATGTGGGGATGATGAAATGGAGGGACTAACAAAGCGGGTAAATGGTAACAGGGATCTCAAAACCATGGTGTACAGCGAAACTGTAGTGACTCACCGGTGTCACTGTTGCGGAGTCGGGCGATAGTACACACAAAGCCACCGTCCATTTGAGTTCCAGTTACATTTAGGGGCAATATGGACGATAGTATTCGTCAAAAGCAGGTTACCTTAAGCTGTTGGGAAGTGCGTATTAACTGCCTTAATTACATTTGGAAATTTGCCAACAATGTAAATATTTATCAGACACGACCCCATTATAGTTCTATGCTACGTTTAAGAGGATCAATAATGAGTCTCTATTCCGCCGTGTTGCCAATTTTGAACGTTCCCGCCATGTAGACTTCAACCAAGCAAAATGGGGATGCCGCCGCAAGAGGCGTGATCGCATACGTGAAGCCATTTGCAACCAATGGAATGTGAATGCCACGCCCACGTTTAGACAGCTTCCAAAAAACTGCGGCCGCATGTGGAGATTTTAAGTGTTCAAATAAGTACTATCAAATACTAAAATATTACGTTAAAGATTCCTACCTTCGAACCACGGTTTCAGAGAAATTTGGGGTGAGCGTCTTAGGGTCGGCGTGACCACGTTTGATTTGTGTGTAAAAGTGAAAGGGCGCGTTTCTTAGTTGTTGCGTATTCAAACAAAAACGTATACGCAATTGACGAAATGGAAGCAAAGTATAGTTACAAAACACCATATTACTCCCCCACTAAGGTGTTAACAATGAAAGGGGAAATGCTCGAATAATGAAAATAATGAATCAGAAAGGTTCTCAATTCAAGTGTCGCAATCAGTTAAGTTTTGAGGGAAACGAACGCGTCGTCCGGAACGACTAGTGTAAGGAGCCGAGTTGACGCCAGCGGTATCCTGAGTAAGTGCGGGTGCTGGTGGGATAGCAGGCTTGCTGAATGTGGTCGTGGGTCTTTCAATCAAGCCAGGCTTCAAACGATCAATTGAGACTGTACCTTGCTTCCCGGTTCTTTCTAAAACGAAGTGGTGACGTTTGGTGACCTTGAAGTAACCGTCATAACGGGGTTGAGGTGGTTTCTTTTTCGCGTCATGTTGGACAAATAAATATGGCGAAGAAGAGAAATCGGTTGAGGCGTGCTCTCTTCGTGTTGATGGTTCTGTCGGTGTCGCACGAAGTTCGGACATGTGCTGTTTCAGACGAATGGCGAATGTGACGGGTGAGTCGGGCTCTGTGCCAAAAGGGCAAACACATTCACCAGGTAAACGTAAAGTATACCTTATACTAGTTCGGCTGGTGAGCAGTAAAGAACCTCCTTAGTAGTGGAACGAATAGCAAGTGAAATGAGTGGTAAAGAAGATTATGAAGTTGGGTTTACTTGGACAGTCAATGCAGCTTTAAGGTGACTATAAAGACGTGTAACCAGACCGTTGTAACGGGGGTTATACGAGGTTGTCGAACTGTGATGGAGAATGTTTTGCGTGGAAAACTCATGGAAGAGATTCCACTGAAATTGTGAACAGCGATCAGTAGTAACAGAGGAGGGTATGCCAAAATGACTCACACAACGCTGCAAAGACGAATGGGCTACTGTTTCAGCTGAAGTATCCGAAGTGGGTACAGCTACCGGCCAACGGGTAAAAAGATCGATCATGGTAAGAATATGGGTAAAACCGTTTGATGGAGAAGTGAACCAACGATATCAAGATGAACGTGTGTGAATCGAGCATCAGGAACTGAAAATAGGCCGAGAGGCGAGTTCGTATGTCAAGTTACTTTACTGCGTTAACAGGCGATGCATTGTTTGGCCCAGGCTGTTAGATCCACTTTTTTATGGGGCCGCACGAAACGTGCACCAATCGACCTTTTTGTTGCCCTGGCTAAGAGTTCATGAAAGCGGTCGAAAACAACTCATCGGAAAGCTTCAGGGACGTTTGAGCGGGCTGTGCCGGTAGACATATCACAATGAATGTTTCCAGACTGGAGGGGTAATGGAATTGAAGAAACTTGAAATGAAGGAAGGGAAGGATAGAATAGACGTAAAATTAGGATCACAATGCTGGAGGTTCGCCAACTTGGCAAGGTCAAACTGCGGGGAATGGTGGAAATTGTTGATGTCTTGGCGTCTGCAACGACATCGTCTGATCGTGGAGTATACCGAATGTCGGTAGTGAATTGGGAAATATAGTCCAGATGATGTACCTGGCGTCATGAACAGCGAACAGGCATGGCGTTGAAAGCGTACGTAAGCGGCTTATGATCGGTTTGAATATTAAATGCTCTACCTTCTAATAATTGCCGGAAATGGCGAACAGCAAGGTAAAGTGCGAGTAATTAACGACCGAAAGTACTGTAACGCGTTTAGGCAGCCGGCATCTTTTACGAGAAAAAGGCTAATGGTTGAAATACTTTGCAATAGGTTGATGGAGTACAGCGACAACAGTAGCGTTCGTAGCATCAGTTGTCAAAATAAGCTTCGGGACTTTGCATGTATCGAGAAAATATAATTTTGCGGCTTGAGCTATGGTTTGCTTGGGTCTTCCAAATGCATCCGTGGTCAAGAGTTAGGGAACGTCTGCGGTATATAGCGATATGGGTTTCGTTAGTGGCTTGTGACGAATAAGAAGCAGAGCCAGAAAGCGGATTCTCGTGCGGCAGGACACTAATTTCAGCCCCTGCACCTACGAGGAAATGTAGACCACTTGAGCGATCGGTGATGTGGCATAGGCAACTAAAGCATAGCAGCCACAGAGGTCATTGCCGTTACTGACGGGCCGGGGCGCTTCTACGGCCGTTGGAACGCGGCTTAAAGGAACAAGGTGGTTGGCAGCTGCGTGCTTTGGGCAAAAAGGCTTATAATATTGTTATGTCTGCTGATCCGCTAATCTGCCGTATCTGATTGCTGACCCGCTCCAGTGCCTAGTGCCGGAAAAAGACTCACGGAAGGGAACACAACCGCTATATTCCGAACAAGCGAGTGCGAGAGTGAGAGTACGTGCAAGTGCGAGAATACAACTCAAGCTAGTCATTGGTGGGACACTGTCTAACTTGGTCCAATGCTGACGCACGCGGTCTGGTCTTGGTATAGGCTGCGACTCGCTGCATACTGCGGGGGCGTTGTCTGACCTTGAGCAACGCTGACTCGCGCTGTCTGGGTTTGATAGAAAGCTGTGAGGCGCTGTATATTGAGGGGGCGTTGTCTGGCTGGTCAACACCTAGCAGAGCTGAGGGTCTCAGTAGATCTCGGGCATTCAGTAGTTGTTTTCAGGAATCTGACCTTCCTGATAGAAAGATTGGTGATACAGGCACCAAGAGGAACGGAAACGCGACAAAGATCAAGATCTTGAATGTGGTCGATGCTTGCAGATTTTGAGCCGTTCTAGACGATTATTTAAGGCATCAAATCTTGTCTGCAGTTGCGAGATGGCGGAAAGTACTGGATCGGAAGTTGCGGATGTGGTGACTGTAGGGTGGGAGGCGGAGCTTACAGGATGACTGATTTAGGTTTCGTGGCTTTTGTCCGCCATTTGAGCTAGCTGATCCAGGCTGTGGTCATCAACTAAAGCACTGATGACTCGTGACATGGAGGGTGGAAGTTTATCGAGCCATAGTTGTGTCATGGTTTCCACCGCCAGCTTACGGCCACTAAGTAGACCGCACATATGTCGAGGTTGTTGCAACGGGGACCCGTTGGCAATTTAGAGTGGCGAATAAGTCTCCAAGCGACTTATTTTCGGATTTTCCTGTCCCACTAAGGACAGCCGCTCATAGGGGTTTTTTTGGTGATGTTTTCCAAAAGATCCACTTCTTTTTCAACATCATCATGAAGATGTTGCACGAAATAAGAAAAACGGGTGCCTTGAGGAGTGATACACCGATATTTAAAACAGCCTCGATTTGATGAAAGCACATCCTGGGATCACGGGATTTGTAGTCTGGTCAACGGGTGCTAGTTGTATTCTCGACTAAATCAGGTGAATCTAAGTGTGTATCCATAGTGACCAAGCAACCCTCAAAGAGGATGCACTGTTATTTACACTGAGACTCATAACACATCGCTCGCCTTCCTGTGCACAGGAAGGCCCATTTTAGTCAAATTCACAAACCCATCACCAAACTTCACTTTGTCTGATAAAGATAAGCTTCCGGCTGTTGCAACCTGCTGTGCCCTCAAAGTAATCCGTGGTGAGCCAGAAGCCTCTCAGTTGATCTTATGCGCAAAATGCGAAGTGGTTACTATATACCCATAAACTTCCCCATGGACGAATGACCAGGTTTTAAGCCAACTTTTCCGTGATTCATTCCGTACAGACGTTTAGAAAAGCAACTACAATTGCTCAAAATGGCATAGTTTTGAGGCATCGGGGCTCTAAACATTTCAAACTAAAGACGCGCCTGGCATCACCTTTGGCTCAACCAAGTGCGTACATTTTCGTCACACCTGGGAAGTACGCTCAGCGTTCAAAGTCGCAGTGCCTTCGGCATGGGATGTACTTGACACCGTTAAAGTTAACGACCCCAACTGACAACCAGGAAAAGATATCGACGGAAACAGGCTTCTGTGACAACCTCAGATCCCAAAAGTCAGAAATTAGTCTAATAATAATATTAATAATAATGATTATTCACAGCTAGTGGGTGGCACATCGCCAGGCCCGATCATAATTTTACAGTCAGAATGAAAGCATGACTGGCAGGATTTTTGAGTACTGGGATTGGGCGGAAAATGAATGATGCCATATCCAGTGGGCATTATCCGATGTACCCGCGGTCACGCTTAAAAAGGTACGGGTAGGGAAACACACCCACTATGGTTTTTCCTTTGTGGAACGTGTAAACCTGAGGGAAGATCATATCATTTGGAGTTGAAAGTGGCGGGCAAAAACAAAACGCGTGAGGGCAAAACAAGGGGCCTCCCGCCTGGTATTACAACTTGCGGAATACGATGACCGATAGAGCTGGATGTCGAAGGAAGACCGAGTTTATGTTGGAAGCAATTTAAACACACTAGCCAAAACAAACCACCGGCCGGCTTAAGGTAACCATCGGCGAAGCAACCTAAAAGCAGTTTCTTGGCGGGGAATGGACCGAGTTTTTTTTATAAAAGGGCTCAGCGGGTTTTAGGTGCAGCTGATGAGGGCCACACAGTGCAGTATCGTATGCAAACCTTAAGTGACATACAGTTGAAGAAATACCCAACACCTTCAAATGTAACTGCATATATGCAGCACAGTTGTCATGGCTGTCAAAATTTGTCCTCCGACGACCTCGGAAGATGAGGAATCACCGCACAACGGAGGTAGAAGATGACATAACTGATGGGTGACCTGTAGGTGAGACCTGTTCACTAAGGGCAACAGCTTGGATGCTTGCATGTGACCGAACCTTCCGTAAGAACTGATACATCACTTCTTGAGATTTTTATTCGCAGAGGCAGAAATGACCAGTGCAGTGAAGCTTGCTGGCAGTGACATCTGTATATTTCTGCCAGGCCGTTACTTGACATCCTCCGGCTCGTACCCACTTGCCGCATATCTGTGCAAAGTTAGATGTGCGTGGAGGCTGGTCGAGAGCATAACTATAGCGTAAATAAACCGGCTCATTGTCGTCAGAATAATCTCGGACAACCTTATAAGCCTTATAAGCCTTATAAGCTTATAAAACAGTGGATCCCTACTACATTATTATCCTCGAAATTTATTCCATTGTTGCCTCATAGTCGAAGGAAGACATGGCGGAAGAGGGGTAAGCTTGAAACGGCCCAACTTAAAAATCCGAGGTCGCGAAATCCCCGTCACTCGTTCAGAAAATCTGGAACTAGACTAAAAACGTTAAAGGTACTGGCGTCAACCAGCCGCCACATAGTCCAGCTTCTCTAGCCGAGCTGAGTGAGAGGTACGTAGACCCCACCCTAGGGGGTGAACTGCACCAGCATGTTTTGGTAACATCCCTTTATTCCCTTCTGCACTGTCAAAGTCTGCCGATCACTGGGTTCCCGGTAACCTAAAATTACCAGGGAAAGCAGCTCTCATCTCATTAGGCCATACCACGACGTACGTATTACGTGGGCCAGCTGTGACAGCTCGTTATCCTAGATGCATCTTTGTCTAGCATCGGCCGTTTCCCTAAGAAACCTTCTCCTGATAATGTCGTTGCGAACTGCCTGGCTTCAGCCGCTGACATTCATACTTTCGGTAATCAAATACCTGAACATGTCTCAGACCTTCTGCCTGAAGTGGCCAGTGTGACAGACGTACAACAATATTGCCAACATTATAGTCTGACATATGCTTCCTCTGGGAACCACCAAGGCGTTCTTTTGATGCTAGAAACGGCGTACAAAGGAAAGGCACATCCGGACAACGGAACTCGTACACTTACTTGTTCTGTCGCACTACCATTACGATAACTTTGAGATATGTATCGCGTTCCGCAACTGAGTAAATTCTTACAGGTAGGTTGAGGGGTGCACGTCTTGCAGCGTTACTGTACTTTGTAATCTCGAAACACATCCCGAAGGACTAGATGAGCTTGGTCCGCTTTTAAAATATGGTTTGCCGTTTCACTGTCCTTCAAAAATGAGAGCAAAGCCGCCTGCGTACTCCGGGTTGACAAGGTCTTTGCTCGGATAAAACTGTGCTCCGGGCCCCTGGGGACTTTCCAAATTTACATGAGAAATCACGGAATTTGCTCTATGGAGCGGCTTAAAGCCCTTGTGGGACACTGCTACTCGTGAGTAGTTTTGAAGAACTTTACTTCAACTTTACAACAACTACAACAACTACTACAACAAATACTACTACAACTTTACTTCACACGTGCCCACAGATGTGAATACAAACAGAGTATGATATTCAAGAACTTTTCAAGTACCCTGTTGCACATGTGCGTTGAAAAGAATTCTGTGGTATAAAGAAACTAACACACTCTATGAGTCAAGGAGCACCAACATTGTTGGCATCTAAATGCATTTCTTTGCTCTAAAGCTTGACGAAGACTGAAGAAATGAACCACCGCCCTCTTCCCTGTTTGCTGTTCTCGAAACCGCCTTCACGTATTTTCGTAAGCGGACAAAAATGAGGGATGCAGAGTTACAAAATGAATCAAGTAAAATCCCCCGTGGTTGTCACCATCCATCCTGGCGGCCTTTCTGAAAGTGGACAACACCACCGAGACATTCCATTTGGTTGGGACATTCCCTTCCTCCCAAATGCGTTAGACAGGCACTTGATTAAGGATTTCACGTCCATTTCTGATGAGATCAGATCGGAGCTCTTCAGCACTAGCAGCTCGGTTTCACTTAAGAAACAAGAGGCATTCGCATAGTTCCTAAGTCGTCCAGGGTTCCGAGGTAGAGGCCCACTGCAATGTTGCTTGATAACCCGGCTGAGAATGGCCAGTTGAATTGGTCTTGAATCTGTTCAGCCAAACGATTAATGTGCTTTTCATTTCACGAGTAAGATAGCCGCTGTAACGGTGTTTGGTTCGCTTACCGAAGACTCCTTCGGCCCCACTGGAAGCATCAGGTGGAATAGTTTCGGCATATCCCAGAACTTTAACGCTTAGTTTGCTCCCTTTACTCGCTAAACTTCTCGAGCAGCGGAAATGCCTTTTTCATCTGGAGCCTGACAGTAAGCCGTATTGTACTGTATTGTACTTACAACCAGAAGGACTTATCAGAGCTTCGAGCACTGAGAGTATTGCTCGAGGTTAGCTGCATATATCTGGTTGGTTGAATCATTCCGCAAGCGGAATGCACGGCACCTTGGAGAGTTGCTGATAGCACCCTCCAGTGGGCGTTAATATCAGAGGACGTCTCGCCTAAAAAGGCTTCGCTAAGGGTTTCAGTAAACTTGGTTTTCACCAGGGTTCGGAAGCTTCTCAGTGAGATGGCAGGATGCACACGTTTTGCGGAGGTTTGAAAGACGCAATGAAAAGCAAAAACATAGTAAGCGCGTGATCCGTATCTAAGCAGGCGCTCCAGAACGAGTGACAGACAGTAACCCACACCGCCTAAAGTCGATAGCGATGGGCTTTCTGTGTTCGCGGTTGACGCGCAAGGGAAGTACTGTTTTCCCAAGTGGCTCCGGTCATTTTGGATGTCAGTACTGCACATAAACAGCCCATAACAGCGCATAATTGCACCGAATGTGCCCAGTATGCGTGTATATCCATTGAAAACTCAGACGGACACCCAGTTGGGCCGCGGCATCGTTTAGTCTACCTACATGGACATTCTTACCCACGACAACCACAACAATGTGTGGGCCTTTATTCCGCCACAGAAAAACCTTCAAAGCGCCATAAAATCCTTCTTTATGTGTGGCAGTGCTACGGTATAATGGGGCGTAGGTAGATACAAAGAACGGAGAACTATTACGGTGCGTTTGCCGGGTCCTCTCACGGACACCGTCGGGCGAGGCGCACAGAGACTACTATTAACGGGCAACCATTCAATGACAGGCCGTTCAGATCGATGGCTTAGAACAACAATAACTCATAGAAGAAGAGCAGAGGCGGCAGCTTGTGGATCCATAGAGGTGCGCAATCAGAAGCTGGCGGAAACCGATGGAGAGTTTAGTTCAGCTACTGCTTCTTTGCTTTCTGTTCCGCTCGCTTTGGTGTACCAAATGACACAGCGTCCTAAGACAGCCTTTTGTATGATCACTTCGGAATGTTCCATAGGGTCACGCTGGAGTCAAGCGAGAAGCATCGAGGTGCAAGCGCTCGATCCTGTGTATCAGTCCGTGAATCCGCGACTCTGATTGGCTGACAATTTGACCAACCAGGCTGTGCCCTTTTTGGTCGGTAACGGACTCGTGACAAATCTACCTCATCTACGTGGTGTCCGGTCACTTAAAACCGCTCTCCTCCGCAGAACGCCAACTTCGACAGGCTGTCCACACGACTGCTGTTTTTATTTAACTTGTTACGTCTCGGGGACGTGCTGTCGTGCTATCCACTTCGGAGATATATTATGGTTATCTGGAGTTCTGTGCGACCTGGTTCCATTTCGGGGCCACAGTATGTTGTCTGAAGCTTTCTCGCATGACGTGGCCGTGTCTTAACTCTGACTTGCGCCGCATGCTTGACGCAGTATTCGATCAGGTGCCTGCCTTGGAAAGCGTTCACAGCATCCCCCAGTTAGTACCTGTCCCTCATGTGCCTGCTACGGTGTCCTTTCTGCAGGTCCTTCCCTCTTGACATTCCTGAAGCAGTTGAACGCAGGGCATGCTCACGGGGCTGTGGATTGAAGTTAGTGACCACGGATACAACGTTGCACTCTCGGCAGGTTTCGTCAAAACAAACTGAAGCGAGAGGGACACCGGTGTCGGAAGTAACGAGCTGAATAACCGTTGTGTCGCGCGTGCGTCAACTGGCCTCCAGTTTGACCGTAGCTGTAGCGACCGTAAAATCGTCTGGTTGTATTGTTGCCTTGAACATACTGCAACTGTCTGCTGTTGTTCCGTTACAAACGGCACTGAGAGGTTGCTTCAAGAGTTGAAATCCAGCAACTCAATCCGAGCCTAAGAGATCGACTCCTGTGTATTTGGTAATTACGAACGGTGTACCTTGTATGTTCAACTGGTGGCCTTAAATTTGCGTTCCAGGTTCGTTCTGGAACCAAAGTAGAATCAGAACCTGTATCAAGTTGGGGGGCAACCGGTGTGCTGTTAGTACACTGTGACGAATTTTTTCTTACCGGATGACTTCATCCTGAATGTAGCGGTCACGGCGTTTGTTTGTTAGGTCAGTGTTTGCACGAGGTTTAGAAGTTTTATCTGCGACGTTCTTCGATGTGGCGTGTTCGGTTGCACTTGCTGCACCAGTGGTTCCGGTAGTGGCAGTGGCGTGGAATAATAATAATAATCGTTCAGCTGTAACACCCTTTCGGTATCTAGCTGCCATGCAACTCGAAGGAACGGCGAGTGCTGGGATACTGCCAAGTTACCCAAGCCTAGACAGGAGCAGTCGAGATGCAGAGGTCGGGTTCGAACCACGGACCTTCCGGTCAGTAAATTCGCGCTCTAACCACAGTCATTTTGCCCTCCCCTGAGGCCCCCTACAAGATCAAAGTCGTGTGAATTGTGCCTAGCCCCAGGGCTGAATGCGCTTCATTGGAATGTGTTCCAGTAAATAACGCTAGCTACGTTGTTCAGCTGACTGGGTTATTTAAGATTATCGCCTGTCGACGCGGCCTGATTTAAAACTGTCTCCTTATCGTGGCTTAGGTGCTGCAGTGATCCCGCGGACTATACTTGGTGGAGCTCATTTCTCCAAGGTTCACCCATGCCAGGAAAGCCAACGTAGAGCAGACCGACGGGGAAAACCAAATCCCCTTAATGCAGGAAACCGTACTACAAGGTGGTTTGGAGGAAAAATCGTACTGTCATGAGCGACAGATGTGTCGGCAGTAAAGCGTTTCTTTCAGGTGACCAGCATATCCATATTTATGCAAGCAGCGATGCTGCCTTCCTCCGTGAAAGAATGTTTAGAATGCGTCCGAGACTGAGTTAGAAGAACGTTCGGGATATCGAGAATAAACAATGCTTTGTCCGTCCAAGAACAAGCGTGGATTAGCTGAAATGCGCTTTATAAGTTCGGTACGAGTATATAGGGTGGTTACCATAATAAGCAGAAAACAATCATGACAACGGGTTAGAAAAAGTTGACCCTAAAACCCACACTCTCCGATCGCCCAACGGTTGACGGTGATCGTTGGCGTATTATTCAACACGATCAACGTTTAAAACCCAATAGTCTGATGCTGCTCAAAACGCACCTGCTGTGCCTCATATGCATTGGGAGAGACTGGAATGCCTTATCCTTGTATTCTCGGGCCGGGCGCCCCCTTGCAAGCAACTGGGTCAGGCTATTCAGCCACTGGTTGTGGGAAGAGTACTTTCAGAAAACCCTAAAGACCGCTGCCTTGCGGTTCAGTCTTTTGAGTTAGAGGCTGGGGAGGGGGTGTTCCCCAAACGAAACCCTACATACCTCCAATACGTTGTGGATCATGCTTTTGAGCCAGACTAAACCAAGCCCCCCTGGAACCCACTAGGACCTCAGAGATTTATTTATTTATTATTCTCTGAAGCACCACCGAGCTCCTGGCTCGGATAACCTCCCATCAGCATCCTTCAAAGATGGGAGTAAAGTCCTCAGCCAGTGCCTGTCTAATCTGTTTGCCTCAAAAATTCGTTCAGCTGTAGCACCCTTTCGGTGCCTAGCTGCCATGCCACCTGAAGGAAGCACGAGGGCTGGGATACTGCCAGGTTGCCCAAGCCTAGACAGGGGAAGTCGAGAGGCAGAGGCAGGGTTCGAACCACGGACCTTCCGGTCAGTACGCTCGTGCTCTAACCGCTGAGCTATCTCGCCCCCCCCCTGTTTGCCTCAACGTGGGGAAATTAGTCTGTTTCTTACAACTGAGGAGAATCGCTAATGATCAGCTCGATCCCGCTCGTTGAAGGACTCGGGTTCATTTGTCCTTCGTCGCCTTATGTTGGCTCGTGAGTGGTTCAGCTGTAACACCCTTTCGGTGCCTAGCTGCCATGCTACCCGAAGGAACCTCGAGGACTGAGATACTGCAGGTCGCCTAAGCCCAGACAAGGAAAGTCGACAGGCAGAGGTCGGGTTAGAACCACGGAACTTCCGGTCAGTAAATTCGAGCTCTAACGGCTGGTAGGAACTGCTTTGATCAAGTACTCACACCGTCAAGTGCTAACAAAGACTGGACCGTACCGTGGCGTGGCGCTTTATGTGCATCCTTGACCTGTTGAACCATATTCGGGGGATGTCCGTGCGGCACTCACAGTCTCTTAAACCAGGTTGCTCAATGCTTAGGAGTCTGACCAGCGGTCTCGTGGCCCTCCCGGTTGTGGGTTAGAACATGCGTGGCGACTTGTTCTTTAAAAATGGCAATGTATTTGCATTCTCCGCCAAACACTGCCGCCTTGCAGTCAGGCCTTTGAGCCCAAGGCTTTGGTCGAAGGTCCTACCGTCCTCCTAAGTCCTCTAAGTCTCTGGTAGTATTCCAGTCCATGAACAACAGTGATACTTACAACCAACACTTTCATGCCACATCAGCCGTCACGCAGTGTTACCAACCGAGTCACCTTACTTGCTGCGTACAGCAGGACGGTTAAGCAAAAACAAGCTACTGCTGACGCCTCGCTCCTCACACTTTCACGTTTTCCCTCTTCTACCCCACCTCATCCAAATTCGAATAACCTCTCCGCAGGTCCAAGCACTAGGACTGACCGTTTTGCACTCCGTGCATCACATGCAGCTGCAGCTTCATTCCGACTTCAGTAACAGCCCTAAACACTTCGACTTACGTTTTCAAACCTCGAAAGCCGGTCTACTTAGCTGTCTTTAATGTTCACACACTGAAGCGAGCAGGACCACAAGTGGCTCTTGCTCGCATGCTGGATGTCAGAAAAAAGGATACAAGACACAAGTACTGTATTGAACCGACCGCCCCCTTCGCTCTCTTCCAGGTTCACGATGTGCAGAGGTCGCTGTAGCTGAGTATACCGTGCTGAGTGATCTTGCTAATCAACGAAGCAGCCCCGAATCCAACTGGACCGCATCGTGTCAGTTACAAGTGGCGAAAGCCGATCACTACCTGCCGCTTCCTCTGGAACACCAGCATGGACTCCAACTATGCACTTGTCCGCTCTACTTCTCATAGGATAATCGTTCAGCTGTAACACCCTTCTGGTGCCTAGCTGTCATGCCACCCGAGGACAGTACGACTTTGCCTCCAGAACCTCCTCGCATTACGGGGATTCGGTTTCCTCCATCGGTTTGTTCCACGGATTTTCTGGCATGTTGAGCCATGGGTAACTGAGCTCCACTCAATGTATTCCGCAAAATCATTGCAGCAGTAAATCCAGACCACCACGACAAGGATACAGCTTTAATTCGGGGCATATCCCGGTAGTTGTGTTAGCTCTGACGGAAGTGTTTGTGGTAGAATCAATGCACGAATCTCAAAGCCGCGAATTACGTTTTGCTAATTTGCGTCAATTGTGGCGTCGGAAACGCACATCACTAGATCCCATGGGTCGCGTGTTTCAGGCAGCAGTAAGGGCCGTAGTGTTGTGTGGTTGCGAGACATGGCTTCTGCAGACAGGTGATGTGGGGCGTCTTCAGGTTTTCGGCCACTCCAAAGCGCTGCTCGTGTCGGATGGCGTCTAGGAATTCCTAATGAGGTAATCACAAATCGAGTATCTGGTTTTGCAGCACGTACTTCAGTCGCGGAAAACATCCAACACCGTCGAGTACGATGGCTCGGCAATGATCTAAGTATGCCGAAATACCGTCCATTGAAACGAGTGTTGTTCTCTGTGCCTCCTTCAGAATGGAGCAAACCGCGAAATGGAAAAAGTATGAGTTGGCAGAAGGGTGTAAAATAGATTACGAAGAGTTTAGATGTCGTTGGTGCAGTATTTTTTTCACGACGGGGTCCCATTGACGCCTCTTGCGCTTGGCTGGAGGAAGTGCAAGAAATGGCGGCTAATCTATGTCGGTGGCGTTCATGTTGTCGGTTTCTTTTCAGATTGTCTGATTGAGGTGTGTACGCACCTTAGAATGCTTGCGATAGATTAGCATCGGGTCTCTTCCTCACACACTCTTCTTTTCACTCTAAGGACTTTAATATAATTAAATAAACTATGTTTTCACCGCAGTGACGCGTCGGCTTCGACACTAGTGTTGCTGTCTCTGATAATGACCATGAGGTGTTAGAACAACGCCATACCTATAAACGACCCAAAGTTTTAGTATCTCTGTATTTACAAGCCGCATTTGGCTCGGTTGGCCGGTCTATTCTCCTTGACACACCCGCCTAGCAAATAATGCCTCGGAAGTTTGTGAACGTAGTAAGTTCTTCGCATTCTCAGACTTCCGGGCGTGCGAGTATACGGAGAGTTCTCTAAGAGCTTGCGTCAGGGGTGTCCATTTTCATCATTCACACAATCTCATGAAGACGAGAAAGTGAGACGAACGAAAGAAAGTCTTCCAAACCGTGGCTTTCAAAGAGCTGCTGACATAAACCTTGACGATCTGGAATTTAAAGATGGCATCGTTCTCGTCTTCTAAGGGGAGGAGAAGGCGCACGAGTTCTCGGATGAACTGACCAAAGTCATCCGGTTCATTGGGATGCACTTTGCACCCACAAACTGTAAGGTTATGCTTCTGGACATGCAGTCACTGAACACGCCACCTAAAATCCAAGGAGAGGCACTCGAAGTTGTGGATCGTTTTACTTATCTTGAAAGTTGTATTAGTTCCAAGGTGCCAACGAACGAGTCTGCAAGGCTCGGGTCGCTTTCCCTAATTTTGGACACAAAGCGGTACATCCTTGAATCTCAAGGGACTTGTGTATCAGGCTGCAGTGCGGGCTGTTTTGTTGTATGGCTGTGAGATACGAACCCTCGGTCAATGGAACAGAGACGTCTTCAGGTGTTCGAAAACCGTTTTCTCCAAACCGCAGTCGGGGTAGGTTGGTTTTGGCGAATAAGTAACGTGGCAGTTAGAAGGCGAGTTCTCGGTTGTGCAACAGAGACCTGAATCGAATGTGTCCATCACCAGAAGTTGCGTTTGTTAAACCATGTATTGTGCATGCCGAACTATCGTTTGCCGAAGAGTGTTCTGTCTTTTGTGCCTAAATCAGAGTGGCAGAAGCACAGGTAGCCAACCTTTGACCTGACAGAGGGGCATGAAATAGAATACGAAAAGTCTGGGTGTTGTCGGTGCGACTCGCCTTCGAGGATAGGGTTCCCGTGATCCTCACTTCGCCTGGTTGTAGACGCTGCAATATATGGCTGCTAATCTATGTTAATGGCGCTCTTTTTATTAGTTTCTATCTCTATTGCCTGAATTTATGTCTGGAGTTGTGGGCATCTCGGAATGATTGTGTTAGGCTAGTACTAGAATACATCAGCCGAATAAATCATGGTTGTACGGTAGCGAAATATCAGTGTTGAAGACTGTCGATGGTAACAATCGATTGCTGGTGAAGAGCTTCAATACAAGTTTACGGTTGTACGGCAGTGAAGCATCAGTGTCAACACAGATGTTGCTGTCTTTGATGATGATGACTCAATACAAGATTGTCGTTCATTGCGAAGTACACAAACTCGGATCACGGTATTGTGTGGGCCCCTGCAACAGTTCGCTTCTCCGGGGAATACACCATCTGATTCCAGGTTATTTGGTTCGAGACGGTGGAGTGGTTAAGTCCCATCCAATGGCCTCACTCAAGAGCAAATTTCGTCGCTCTTCCTCCTCAGCTTCGTAATCGACCTGCTGATTGAATCTTCTGTAGCCGTCTCTAACGGCTCGGAGATCAAAATGTTCTCGGGGTGTTCGTCCACAGACTTGAGTACGCTGATGATGCCGTTTTTGGGTGAGACCTTTTGGAAATGCATACTGCTTCATGCCTGCAAAATGTATAGCGCTACTAAAATACTGGGTGGGACCAAACCCAAACTCTGTTTGTCGGTGAAATGATCGATTTGGTAGATAATGTAATCTGTGTAAACAGCTTCATAAACTCCGACAGAATGGTGAGTGGCAAAAGTAACTTTTGAATCGGGAAATCCAGAACAAAGTTTGCCAAACTCCGACGTCGACGTGACATCATTTTGATTGTCAAAGGTAGGATGTGCACTACCGCGGCTTGATCTGTGCTCAGAGACGTGGCTCCTGCTTGCAGATATTCAACTTCCGTCGGTGTTGGACCACGGATGCCTCTAATTCTTTGTGTGCATCTGGAGACATTGGATCAGTAATACCCAGGTACGCCACGTGGTCCTCAAGAAGAGAAACTTTCTCTGAATAGATCAAATGGACAAAACCATGTACTGCGCAAATCAGAAGACCACAGCAGAGATCTCTTCCCCCAAACCGTCTATCGGATGGAGAATTATCGTTTCATGCCCTAACAGACTCAGCTATCATTGCCTTATTCTCGACAGGTGAAACCGTAGCAGCTGGAACCGCGTATTTTTGGCTGTACAAATGGTTGATAGAAGATATGTAAACGCTCGAAAAGCAACCTCAAAGTTGTAAACAGATTCCCATCTGTACTCCTCAAGTTGAGTCCAGCCAACCTAACAAACTTATTTTGATTTGAGATAGTTAAGTCTCTAAAATATTTCACTGAGTGTGATTACCATCCTCGTGTGTTATCAGCGTGGGCCAGACTACTGATTCAAGTTGTTTACTATGGTTCTGTCCGGATGCGAACCGCTCAGAGTAACCAATCATCACATCGTTTGGACAGACCAGCATAAAGCACTCCTGACTGGTCAGAATGTGGGCCAATCGGAATGGAGTGCTTCTGGGCTGGTACTTCTCGCCCCGGTTTCTAGTTCCGCCTTTTAGATTATAGCCTGATCACTCTTCCTGTGTCCGAAAAGAGCTACCTCAATTCACCGTACCTTTTGGTATACCATGGTGGGCAAAAGAGTGAGCGCCAAAGACCAACAAAGTAGTATCAAGCACAACAGCCCTGTTTATCCTCTCTTCTTCTGTTTCAGCCTACCTGGTAAAGAGTATGAAAATTCCTTTGAAATCGTGATGCTGAGCCTACTGTCCCGGTAAGCTGTTTGTTTGGTCGGATTACGATAGCACTTAGCCTGTTGCTTGCTCAACAGCCAACTGTTCTTCGCACCTCACACCTCTTTCCTTCTATGATACATACCACCGCCGTTGCCCAGTGAGTCGATTACTGAGTTTAGCTATGGTCACATTCAGTGCCGAACCACTTAAGAAGAAAAAGCGGATAGACCCGCTGATTGAACAGAATCGTGTGCGTAGAAGGACTAAAAAAATTGAAAAGGAAATCAAGCGATTCAATCGCCAACAACGTCAACTGAAACCAGTTGCGGAACTGGAGGGCGATCGTCAATTATTCAAAGAGCTAGAGTAAGTTACGGTGCTACTCGGTTTGTACTGCAAACCAGGCAGGTTATTCACTCACCAACGAAACAACTATTTTCTTTCACTGTTTCAGAGCGCGCAGGCGACAACCAGTAGACCTTAGTGAAAACGAACTTGACCGTCGTGCGGTTCTGTTAAAACAATGGGGTCGTTATCAAACAAATGTGGCAAAAACTGAGTTCCAGCAGTTTTCTCGTGCCATGCGGGCGCAACAGAGAGCTCTCGATTGGCTCTATTTGACATCCCCGGAGTTGTACAAGGCCGCTATTCAACCGTTCTACTTACCCACTACGTGTACAACTGAAGGCGAGGACGACTGTGTGCAAGACATCCTGGGACGAATACAGGGACCCTACTACACAGCGCCTAGAATCCACGGGGGTCTGGTCGATTGTCCAGAAGATTATGAACCACCAGACGGAGAAGCAGTTGACACAACGCCAGAGTTCACCTACGAATTCGAGCTGGACCGCAAACTGTTGGCTGATCCTACTAAAAAGAAGTCGGTAGTGAAAAAACAGATCGACCTGAAAGAGGAGACCGCTGCCAGCAGTGACACGAATTGACGATAGCTAGGCCATCAAAATGTACACAGTGCCCGGGAAGCGTTTAGCGAAAAGACGATTTGTATACAACCGGTTCTTATTTTATTCGTTTCGTAACAATTGGCCATTCACACTGGTTATGGGAGGAGATCAGTTACCTGGAAGGAAATGGAAGGAAAACGTATACGAGTTTGGCAAACGATGTGCATGTGATATCCGAATGATTGGTGCTTTTGAAGGGAACCTACAATGCAACCAAAGTGCCCAGCTCAGCGACCATCTAAACTACCTGGGCTATCAACACTTCTCTCTATAGGAACGTACAATGCTCATCCGCAGGAAATTTCCAATAATGAGGAAATGGAGGCGACCTAATTTTAACCTAGCGTACAGCGCTGACAGATAACGTCAACCACGTTGACAGGCGTGTTTCTTTTCAGGGTAGGGAGGATTACGCTAACTCCATCCACGGTGAGTATCAAGCCTCATACGCTTCTGTTAAGTTAAGCTATCTTGTATTTGGTTTGTGTCCATCCCAGGTGTGACACCAAACAGTAGTAACGTGCACGCAAGATTAGCCCCACACATCAGATGAGTTCATATCATTCAAAGGTCACTTGTGGTGGCCCGTGAAGCATGATTTGATAGGAGCAAGCGGGATTCTGGCTTGCCAGGGGTTGCGTTCAAAAAATCTCCACATTCCGTCGTGTGCTAGAACAACGTCACAAGTACAAACGACCTACAGTTCTAGTATTCCTGGATTTCCAAGACGCATTCGATTCGTTTGAATGTTTTTTCTCCTCGACACGTCTGCCCATTAAGGAATGCCCCGGAAGTTTGTGAAAATAATAAGTTCGTTGTATTCTCAGAATTCCGGACATGTGAGAGTATACAGACTCTCCAAAAGCTTCCGTACAAAAAGCGGTGTCCTTCAGGGATGCCCATTCTCTATTTATATTTAATTTCGTGATCTATGAGATAACGAGACGAACACTGGAAGGTGTTCAAATAGCCTCTGACGAAAACCTTGTCGATCTAGTATATGCAGACTATATCATTCTCGTCTTCGAAGACGAGGAAAAGGCGCAGGTGTGTTTGGATGAACTGACCAAAGTCATCCTGTTCTTTGGTGTGCACTTCGCACTCATAAAGTGTAAGGTCATGCTACTGGACATGCAGTCACTGAGCACGCGACTAACAAACCAGCGAGGGGCACTCGAATTTGTGTATCGTTTTACTTATCTTGAAAGTTGTATTAGTTCCAAAGTGCCAATGAACGGATCTGCAAGGCTGGGGTCGCTTTCGCAAATTTGAGACACAAAGCGGTATTTCCTTGAATCTCAAGGGACGTGTGTATCAAGCTCTGCAGAATGGGGTATGTCGACAGTTATCCCTATTTTCATCCAGGCAACTGAATGTGCTGCACCAGGTCTCGAATATCGTAGCAACTGGAACATGAGGCGGCCTGGTGCAGCACTTTCAGTTGCCTGGAAAGATCACAAACGAGAGATTCAGCTGGGTTCCAGGTGAGTCTCTCGCAAAACCAAATTTCTTTGCAAATGAGTGTATTACGCATATGAGTACTTCTGAAACCGTAAATTTTGTGTTCCCATATGCTGTAGAGGAGGTCAAGTTGTAGACTCACTTTGATGTTAAACTGCCAGTCGTAGTGTATAACAGCGGCGAATTTTGTCAGTGTACCTGTTCGAATCTCCTGTTCAAAGGTAGCTCCAGAACCGTTCTGTTTTAACACCTGCGACACCCATTCCACTGATCATGGCAGCAGAAAGAAATACTCACAGACTGAATTCTTGATCATCGTTGGATTATGCCTAATTTACCCTTCCCCTTTATACCTCCAGGTTACTATGCAGCTGGACGACATTGAAACAGCCTCGGACATGATTCAGTCCATCGCGAAACAGTTCAACCTTACCAACTTGCCCAGTACTTGTAATTTCCCGCTGGCTTTCGCTCAGTTATCGCATGCTATCCAGGCGGTAAGTAACCAATAAGAAGCACTGACTCGACCCAATAACTTTGTTACTATATAAAACGAAGGCTCGTAAAATTCGAATAGGGCTAGGTAGGTGTTGGTTCTTTATAGATCAGATGTAGCAAGGAACAGTGAGGCACTTCTCTCCGTGAGTTCGCCAGCTGCACTGGTCAGAGTGGACAAACTCAAAAGGCGGAATCTGATGCGTGCGTTTTCTTCGTTGACTCGAGGCTTGCACGCTTTCAATGGGGGGGGGTGCATTGGCCCTTGAGTGGAAGTTTTCACTTATTGGTAGTCACTATACACTTTACCTGCTTCATCCGAATAATGAATTGCACACGGCAATCACGGAGATTTGTTTTGTTCTTTCCGTATGAACTGAACTAAGCCGGATGCCAAAATTGTCTCGTCTTCTAGATGGAGAAGTTTGTAAGTCTACTGATATGCCTAAAGAGTTGACAGTTGGATGCTGAATGAAAAGTGTCCAACTAAAACAGAGCAGTCATTGGTTTATTTAACTTTCAGTTTACCTGTCAGTTCACTTCTTATTGTTCCAGGTAGAGGCTCATCGTGTAACACGGGAACAGATTGTTGCTGATATGGCCGAGAAGATGGAACATTTGAAAGTGACCCTGGTGAAGGCTGAAGGTCACCGGTTGACGTGTGACTGGTAGGTCGGTGATGAACAAATTGTGTGATATTCATGTTACTGGCTTCCAGTGCGTTACGATGAGGTTAGCCATAGTTTGGAGGTGAATCATCGGGTGTTTTGGCTCCCCAGCTGTTGGTAACTCACCCTCGAAGGAGATAGTATTGTCGTACAGTCACCCAAGCCTTTTCTGGATGCTGGATCTGATGTTTACACTCTAGAAAACAATAGAAGGATGAAAATGAGGTAATTTTTGGGCAGCGTATTTTGTGAAACCATGCTCGTGCGATTCAGAAATGTAGACTAAGGTCGATGGCTATCCGACAAAGATTGTACAACAGATAGAGCCGCAAGGCCAGCCTGCAAATGGCTTGTTGTTAACAATTAATAGACGTCGCTAATAAGCAGACTGATAACTATCTAAGTCCAGTGCATCGGAGTCGGTCCCATTCTACTCATAGAGGGCCAGGCTTTGTCACTGCACTCGGTTGACCCAAACAACACTCGGAATCTAGAGATTTGTAACACGAGCTTGTAATAGAGGCGGAAAAATTAATAGAAAACCAAACTCAGTTCATCCAAAATCTAGCAGCAAATCACTTCTTTTGGTCTGAAATAGCGTATCTTCCCAGAATTCTTGTGTTCTGGCACCTTTACGATGATAGGGCAGAATATGTTTCAGACCAAAATCCAACTAAATTGCTTGACGTGTGACAGGTGGTGGGATGATCAAGGTACCAGAAATACGAAACATCTGTATCAGCAAACACACACGACATAACAACGTATTCTCTGGCCGGGTTACCGAACAATAATCTCAGTATGGCGTTCATGCTGTCATTTTCTTCCCAGATTGTCTGATTCAACGGTTGGAGGTGTAAGCACCTCAGAATGTTTGGTATAGGCCAGCACTAGGTCCCCTCCCTCATCCACTCTTTTTCTCTTTTACTCTAGGGCATTTAATATGTATATATATATATGAAATTAGACGAACTTTATGCTTGTACGGCAGTGAAGCATCAGTGTCAACACTGATGTTGCTGTATTTGATGATGATGATGATGATCGAATGTGTCCAGTACCAGAAGCTGCGTTTGTTAAACCATGTATTGTGCATGCCGAACTATCGTTTGCCGAAGAGTGTTCTGTCTTAGGTGCCCAAATCAGAGTGGCAGAAGCACAGGTAGCCTACCCTTGACCTGACAGAGGGGCATGAAATAGATTACGAAAAGTCTGGGTGATGTCGGTGTGACTGGCTCTCCAGGATGGGGATCGAGTGATCCTCACTTCGCCTGGTTGTAGACACTGCAATATATGGCTACTAGTCTACGTCAATGGCGTTCTTGTTGCCACTTTCTATCCAGATTGCCTGGGTGAGTGACTAGAGGTGCAGGCACCTGGAAACGACTGTTAGACTAGCACTAAGTCCCTTCCCCGTCAACTTTTACTTTCTTCAAAATAATGCTTTCAACTAAACCATGGTTGCACGGCAGCGAAGCATCAGTGTTTTGCACTGATTTCATGCTGTCGATGATGATGTGCCTTTCAAACCGTCTGGCGACTTCATTCTTGTGTACGCAGTCACGAGCAATGAAGGTTTCGAAAGTGACTAGACGACTGACGCGTGCTAATGAAAGACGCAGACTGTAACGCTGGGTGCAGGACCTGTTTTCTATCCAACATTCCTAGATTATTTCAACGAGATACCCTTGGCACCCACCCTCGGTCGCAAAGCATCTCGCTCAATCGGAAACCAGTCCCCATGGTTGTTTGCCATTAGACATGTGAATGGTCTACAAACCATTCATCTCCGACAATCAAGTACGGCTTCTTCGTAATGAGAATGAAGTGAGTTAACGTAACCCTGACCTGTCCAGGTGTGACCAAGTGGGGTGCGGACGTATCTTCAGACGGTTAACTGACAGGCGCATTATCGTCATAATTCTGCCAATGCCTTATACTTAGCTAACTACTCATCCGCGATTTTGTGGCTTGCTGGACGTTGACTCGATCGTCATCAGGCGCTGTAATGGAATGTTGAACCCCCAGGTAAAATGTCCCTAATTTTGTGCACTTGTTCGATCCCACTCGACACGGTATCAATTTCATCACCTCTTACACTTGAAGTATCAAACTGTATCCTCAGGCGTCCCATTGAGCAGAACTAGCACACTTTTGTACTTCATAACCTCGCGTTTAGCTCGTTACCTCATCACTTGGAACGTGACTGAAAATCTTAACAATGAGAACCAGTTTGACCTAAATTCACTAATGATCTATGTGCATGATAGTTTTTCTGCAAACATTATTTGACAATCGAGCTGAGCGCTGCTCACGTTGTTAAATCTGTTTTATGACAATGAGGACCACTCCATGAGACCAACACCCTTCCGTCAAGTGGTGCATCACGGTAAATAAGAATAGAACTATTGAAAAGTTGCTTGTGGATACATGTGACGCTCACCTTGAATAAAAACAATGTAATGAAGGTTCAGTTCCCAAGCGCAGAATGATTCGTTCATGAAACACAGGAGGCCAGCTTATGGTTCGTCTGACTTGAAGGAGAGCGGTACCTAGCTGGCCAAACTCAATACATGTGGAGAAATATTGACGACATGCTCAATTGTTGGCAGTGACCGGTTTTATAATCGATGTACAACCTCATAGTGGTGGTAAATTGTGGTTTTTACACAGGCCTGTTTTACTCTGGTTTTTGTTTTGAGCCTGACCTAACTAAGCAATACCTCAGTGACGTTCCTTTTAACAGGGAGTACTGTTCTGAGCAGTCTGATTGGTACTATTCGCGCAGGATTCATTTTCCAAAGTCTCCTGTAGTTCGACGCACCTCTTCAGTCGCCGCACGCCAAGTTGGTCAAATTTCCATAGTACCGGCGGCCTGCACAAATGGCTCACATGGATCTGCCTTATCTGTAAAAGCCGGTCAATGCCGAGACGCCCCGAAGGGAAAGATGACAAAGGCAGCACCAGGCTTCTACCACCTAACGCATTCAATTTGGTCACTGGGGCTTACTCTAGGGCGTACCTCATTCTGATATGATCAACATGCAATCCAACCAACCAAAGACGGTACACTTACTTCTGTGTGTTGGTGGAATTTCTGTCTTAGCCGGGCCAACCAACTTTGAACGTGTTCGTGAGCACAGGAGGCATTGGAACAGGAACGTAGGAAGAATGCCGCGGCAAGATCAGCTAGGCTAGGTTCCTGGGTGCGAGCCAGATACAAGCCACTGACCTCGAAACACTGTTTGAGGGATGACTGAAACAGAGTCTCAAAGCTGACTTGGTCATGGACGCTGCGTACCTCGCCAAGTCGAAGCACCCAAGAAAGCCACTGTTTCACCAAGGCCCGGCATTCTAGCTGGAAGAAAAGAGCCGAAGATGAACAAATCAGGATTGGTGGTTTTGTTCGGACGTCATCTTTACCAACTATCCCTTAGTTTCGAAAAAGAGCGAGACATGATAAAGATAAACCGTTTTATATAAGTTTGGCAATCGGTGTATTTGTTGTATGTACGTTTCTGACTGGCTTTTTGTTCATGCGTCAAAGTTCGTGAGAAACCTGACTACTATTGAGTAGTCAATTGATTCAGCACTTCGGGATATCCACAGAAAACCTGACAACAAACGAGCTTAGAGTTCGTGCAAGCGATAAGTGTGGTACAAAACTGATCAATCCTGGGGAATCTGGTAAGTTCGAAATCCTGCCACCTCAGCCACTGTAGTTAACCACAAATCAATGAACAAGAAACAAACGAAATCCTATGCATCCAAAACGAAAAATACGTCCGGCTTTTGTTTTGTTCATTTGGTACGTCTTCTAACCCCAGTTTGAAAGTGAGCATTCAGATCAGTTACGCGTCCGATTCTCTATGACAATGGATAATTTCGGGCGACGCGTACAGCTGCCTGCCCGGGACGTCACAGCAAAGTACAGTAATACTCCGGGAAAGTACCGATCCAACCCACTCTTTCGTGCAGGGAATTCTATTCTTGACCGTGGTCAGGTCAATGTATCTATGATTATTCACATCAGCTAAATAGATCGTTTCTTGGGAGGGTCCTCAAGAGAAAGTAAACAAAACAAGACTGGGAGCCGCAGAAAATCGTTTACACAATTTACGTCCGAGGGGTGAATGGTAGCTGCTCAGGTGAAAGGGGATAATGGCCAGTACACAGATCTAAAACTAGGCACCTTCCGGCACGTTAATGAATACCCGAGGAAATCGCTCATGCCAAAGTGAGCCATGTACTTGAGATAGCTCTGTGATTAAGGCGCGAACATGTTGGCCGGGAGGTCCATGGTTGGAACCCAACGTCAGCACCTCGACTGCTTCTAGGGTTGACTAAACCAGCAATATCTCAACCTTCGTGCTTCCTTCGGGTAGCGTGGCAGCTAGGAACCGAAACGGTATCACAGCTGAACGATTATTTTATTGTTTTTTCATGCCAAAGGGACGGATTCGATCAAACTCTGTCCATCCACCAGTGAATGACAAATCATCCCATCCAAATACAAAAGGCTGTTCCTTGTGCTGGTGGGTTTACAAATGTAACGTGTGGGTTAAAACACGCAGCCACTAATTTGTCACTTAGCTGAATGATCAACATGCTCAGACTGTTGTGATGTGGCGGTTGTCAACCAAACAAAAATGTTTTGATAGTGAATCACTATGCATCGTCGGATGTGATGACTGACAAAACATTTGAGTGCGCACACTATTAGGTGAACCGATAAACAGGCTTACATACGATTGACACCACCTCAACACTACAAAGCTAGTTAAGAATTCTCAGTTTCGACGCTTGAATCAACCGCCAAAACTAAGCCATTAACGAATTACAATCAATAGAGTCAAGGATATTGATGCCACCCTAATTGTGCTTTTTAGGTGCAGGTCTAATGTTGAACAGCTTTTGTGTACACGTAGCAGAGATGGAGAAAAGAATGCGTCGAGCTGTAACATCTTTTTGGTGCCTAGCTGCCATGCCACCCGAAGGAAGCACGAAGGCTCAGATACTGCCAGGTTGCCCAAGCCTAGACAGGGGAGGTCGAGAGGCAGAGGTCGGGTTCGAACCACGGACCTTCTGGTCAGTAGATTCGCGCTCTAACCACTTAAGATGGAGATCTGGGAGTTATTGAACAGTCAGTTGGGTGCGTGTCACAAGCGTGCTTGGACTCGCATTCAGGGAGTTCAACTGACAGATCTATCTAATGGCTGCGTAATCGCGCAGCGAAAGGGAGATTTGCTACGAGTTGTGTGGTTGTTGTTGATTGTCACTGAGCTCGGGAATTGATTTTCATTATCGTTCTAGAGCTTGCCAATCAACCACCGAAGGTCAACAAACGGACCGGTGATGGGTAGACGCACCAAGCTATTACCAATTAATTTAATTGGTGGGCATTTCCCAATATTATATATATATATATATACTCGAGAACAACCTACCTGTTTTCCACCAAGAAGTTCCTCAGTCGCGTGCTGTTCGATTGAGGATTGGATATCACTGATCTCATGAGAAGAAATCTCTATGTGAGGGGATAGGGAAACCACTGCGCGCAACAACGGATGTTGGACTTGTAAGTGCGGCGTGGAAACGTGACCCGATGTGCTCTCTGACTCGGCCATTGTATCGAGACTGGAGAGCATGTCCTCCAAATGTTGCTGTTCAACTTCCAGTTCATGGAGCTAAATAAGCAGATGGAACGGGAATACAGAACGGTAGTGTGAACAATAGAGCAATAGAGCTTAAGAGTCGGGTATTTTAAACCGCAGACACTTTGAACTCAAAACTGCCCTCAAGATCCAACGTAACCATCAACGAGAAATGATTCTATGTACCCGATAAATCACCTGTTCTTGTGAAGTGAACCAATGAGATGGCTTTCACGTTTTGTTTAACGTATCCGTACTTTGGCATGTAGTAACTCATACCTCGACTTTCCAGTGGATACTTCGGGGTGACAACACGAAACCGTACCAGACAATTGCGGAGGGCGAGTCGCACCGCAGACCAGCCTCATATTGATTCTATTAAAAACGTCGCGTCGTACACATTTCTGATCGTACGTGTACTTTTTCGCGGTTCTTCGGAAATGAATATCGAAATACTGGAGTAATGGATTTCGGATTCTTAGCTTGCAACTATGCCCTTTCTATCAGCTGACTCCCCGCCTTGCTGGTCTCGCCTTCATAGCTTTTGGGACACATTTCGAATTTCAGCTTTCCCCATCCCCTTGGGCTGTCCTGGTACGGTCCTATCTGCGCAAGCACAAAATTGGCTACAGACCCACTATGTGACAGCAGTTCCCGGTTACTATTTAGGATGGTTTCACGTTGCTCCTAACGACTCCTAATTTAAAGCCATATTAACTCTGACACTATTACACGATGGGGGGGGGCTAAAGACCAACAGAACTAACGAGGAAAGTGAAACAATCCGTGGATAAGATTGGGGGGGGAGTTATCCGTCAGTCACTGGGAATGTTAAACGGCTCAGGCGATATAAAAGTTCAGTAGTTGGGTATGACCATACGCGGACAGCATACTGAAAGTTTCCCCACCAAGCGATGCCCTCTCCGGAAAGGAAGGTATCCGTTCCATCGAGATAGTTTCTTTTCTGTGAATGGTTTGTTATATTTTCCCGAGGAAATTGCCGTAGAAACATTTATTTAACGTGCTCTCAACTTACCCGTCGTTCGTCCATACTTCGTTTTGAAAGCGGGACCTTAGTTTGATATTCCGGGCGAGCACGCTCCGCATTCAGTGCGCGTAGCGACTGGGCTACTTGATTCAATCGAGTCTGTGTCCGTTGCTGCTCCTGAGCGATGTTTATGTGACCGGCCAAATGGAGATATAGTTGGCAGGTAGCAGGAACACGAGACGTACCATTGCTAATTGATGGCTCTGCAATTTGGGCTTGCCCAGCCATATCTTCATCACTGTCGTCTACGGCCTGTTCATCATCTTGCATATTAGATTCTGGAACGTCGGCAGCAAACAGAGCATCGCGAGCCGAAACTGCAGCACCAATACATCCAGAAGTGACAACTAGAAAAGATAATCAATGTGATTTTCAGATCAAAAACTGACATGGCATGAGAATTTCATCTGAATGCAACGGATCACGAGCAAGTCAAGAGAAATTAGGGGAAGTGTTACACAGTAGAAATAATCTTATGGTTAGGAGAGATAGGATCAATGGGAAATGTGAATGGGTGATTTTGAAGGTTCAATATGGAACATAAATTCGCTGTCTGGAAGAGAATGGACCTTGCCACTTGTGTGCCTCTGCTTCCCATTGAGCTACACGGAGGGTTGTTCGTGTGGCATCTAGGCTGCTAAGCGAAAAGAGGTCAGATTAACAATTTCCAGATTTAGAAATGGAACAAGGGTGGCGACTTGTTCCCAAACGTTGGTGACCGTTGCCTTGTGGTTAAGTTTCTGAACTAAAGGCTTTGGTAGAGAGCTCTAGCCGTCCTCCTGGCGCCCTGACAGTACCGTAGCCTACATACAACTGTAAAAAAACGAACTGTTCAACTATAGCAACCTTTCGTTGCCTAACTGCCATGCCACCCGAAGGAAGCACGAGGGCTGGGATACTGCCAGGTTGCCCAAGCCTAGACAGGAGAAGTCGAGAGACAGAGGTGGGGTTCGAACCACGGACCTTTCGGTCAGTAAATTCGCGTTCTAACCACTTGAGCCATCTCGCCCCCAACACATGATTGGTGTGCCTTGAAGACGGTTTTCGGTTAAAGGCTACCCGTTTTATCTCCTCGCCTTAGGGTTTAATAGGTGTAGATTGGAGGTAATACTAATGTCGCTGCCTATAACGATGATGACGATGATCCCAATAATAACCACCGTTCTAGTTGCTTACCAAACTGTTGTCCCGAACCTCAACTAAATCCGAGTTCAAAACGGAATCCGTATCCTATCCAGATATGAGCTCAGTCATTACTACACCCTCCTCGTTAGAATATTAAAGACAATGAAAAAAGGCGGAGTATTCCCAATGGCGTTTAATATAACAGAAGGCATGTGGGGCGAGTTGGTGTCCGCCCTCTACTGTCTTCAATGATCACCGCCTATATAGCCTGAGTTATCAAGAGTATTTATCAGATAAACTCACTTTCCTGGCGTTCGGAAGTCACGCGCACTAGACGACATTTGCCAAGCGGCTCCACAACGTCTGTCAGATAGGCACCGCTTTGCAAAGTGGTCAACACGCCGGGAGGAGCCAAAATTTGGGCTTCCAAAGCACCAGAGCTCTTCGTTTGTGGGAGTACGTGGTAGGCCGCCCGAAGCGCGCGAAGACGATGCACAATGTTGGTGACAAGACAGAAATCAGTTTCCACACCATCTTCATCACGCAACTCGTAGACCTGAATGATAGAAAACGAGGCAGATTAGCAGAGTGGTGGTAGGGAAATGGGAAAAAACCCATTCGTATCAGACATCCTGGTGGATGTGTAGAGCACGTGCAGCCTAAGCCGGCAAGAGGCACACATTCCTCCTGGAACCAACCGGAAGACCAAGTGTCGCCTGTTGTTGGTCCTGCCAGTGCATGTTCGACAGGACGGACTAAAACATGTTGTGACAAACTCCACAGTCCGTGTTGGTGGTTAGCAACAAAGCCAATGACGCTAAGCTTACATGAAGCCACCCTATTTTGACTTAGAGGATCAACAGCGATAAAACGCACCATAAAATTGTAAAAAAATCTGAACAACCCGTTACTGTGAACTTCCCGAAAGGCACACCATAAGTTAAATCACGCGTGTTTGAACACTCGTGCTGATCCGTCCGCAAAAATGGCACTGGACCCAAGCTTGGCTTTCATTAGAGCTCATCAGAAGTGAAGATCGTTGAAGGTGCAGTGCTTCTAACCGCTACCGCTGCACCGGCTCGTGCTAGATGCACTGAAAGGACGAATGTGTTCCCACTGAGCGCTACAACTGCCTTGCCCGACAGCAACGGTTCTGACTGTGCCGGCCGAGTGGTCCACCTTTGGATCACGGATGCTCGAAACCTGTGTGGCGTACGCTCATATCGCACGTCCAATGTCCAAAGTTCAAGGCCAATGGTATACGCTGTTAATCAGCTCCAACAAGAGCGAAACACAAGTCCAATGCTTCACCACTATGGCGCGGGCAAACCAGAATAATCACGAAAGGATAGAACCGTTCAAATGAGCCATGCGAACACAAAATCTAAAAATCCCGCAACTACTGACGACTGACACAAAAGCATCTAATGGTGTTTCGTACAACTCAATTTGGTTAGGGGTTAGTTGTCCTGATGCCCATGAAGTTTCCGTGCAAGTTGAGCTAAACAAAACGTCCTGGGTATTTTGGAGTCTGCCATCACGAACACGTGTGCTGTGACGCACTGGAAGCTTGGAAAAATTGAGTGAGCTTCTTGGAGGGGTGCTAAAACATATTTTTGTCAACAGAAAGCATGATTCCACTGGATAGACTCACCTCCGTCGACTGTGGGTACAAAGCGACACATAGACTATGTGGACCAGACGTGGTCATCGGCGAAGTAGCAGCGCGGGGCAATCGTTGATACAATTCCTCTGTTATGAAGGGCATGAAAGGATGCAAAAGTCGAAGGCCATAGTTAAGACAGAGATACAACACCTGTCGAACTAGGTCAGCACGCTCGACTGTGGCGGGTTCGGAGGATTTCACAATTGGTTTTGTGTATTCCTGTGGACATGAAGGGGAGAGGATCATAGAGCTGTGAAAATCACAGGAAACAAGATGCAATACACCGCAGGTGAAGAGGTTCGGCATGAACAGTATTCAAGCAGGTAAGGAAAGCAGTAACGGCTCCCACATACATCACCAGAAAGTACGTTTGGGTGCAGGGTAAAAGTCATCCGAGGAATACACACGTGCAAAGACTGGAACATCAACTTAATTTTCAACGCTACTCTTCCAAACTATCTGGAGTCTGTTGAGAATCACTCGTTTCGAAAGTGAGGGTTCATACTTCGAGTACAGAGTGAATGATTTATTATTACTTATTGTAGAAGCACGTTAGAGCTCTGGTAAAGTGAATACTGTAAGGGGCAGTTTCCAATGCCGAAGAATACGTGGGTGGACCTGAATAATCTAACCCACATGGTGGCAAAATCTCGGGGCGAAAGGCCGAACGGTCCCCCGCTTACTTAGCCCTTTCAACGGAGGCCGTCGCTCCAAAATATTTAGCACGCTCTTCGTCCGTGAGCTTCAAGCGACCAGACTTGGTGATCACAGGATTCTTATATGGATTCAGGATTACAATTCAAAGGCCATTCGACCTACAGCTAGGTTGGGAGGAATGCTTGTAAGCAATTCGTATGAGGCAAAACTTTTAAATGCTCCAACACCATCAATTGAAGCAAGAAATTTTCCTGTTGGCTTATACTTACAAGGTAAACATCACAGAGTTCATACAGCCAAAAGTTGAAGCAAGCAGTTGTAGCCGACGGGAACTGGAACTTGTTAAATCCTTCGTTACATTGCTGGACTGCGTTCGCAAGCCGGGATAAGATCCATCGGTCCGTGCCGGAAGATAGTGGATGGTTTCGTACGCGGAATAAATGATCTTTCAAAGAACCACCACTGTCATGCGGGGCTTCAAAGTTCTGACCCAGACAATGATAGAGCGCATATCTGGCAGAAGATAAATGCAGGACTAGGGTTGATGGACGTGCACGAACGAGAAAGATAACAGGGATAAATTGAAGGAAACTTCAAAGAACAGTCGGACAGTGAAAGATGCTAATTTCCAGGGTATGAAAAGTGTGGATGGTGAGACCTATAGGGAAGTTAACACGATATGTCATTCGCGCAAACGATTGAGTGAGTGAGTGTGAGTAGCACTCATATCCAAACCTATGCTTGTAACTGGTCTGGAGTCCCACCGGAGCGCAACTGTGGGTGAACATAGTTGACGAAATCAGTCTTTGAAGACGTTTGTGTATTTCCAAATCAACCAAGTGCCATCATCTGACAAGTGCGTTTTTCTGCCTCAGACAAAGTATGTGAGATAATTTTGCACCATCCGGTTGCGTAAATTACACGCTTCTTGTATGTGTGAACACGATGTGATTCCTCATATTCATTTCTGATACTCTTACCTACTTATAACAGGGAAAGACTGCACAGTGTTCCTCCTTCTAACGACTCATCTTTAATACGCATGTATGGTTGTACATGGCCTTCGCAAGAGGTGGGCCGTGGTCCCCTAGTTTTCCAAAAAACGATCCGTGTGCATTGCGGCCAAAGGGATAACTATGGTATTTTTCGAAAAATTCTAAACCCGCGAACGCCAAACTTGATTTCTTAACTACATGCAGTGGAAAGGGAGACAACAGGTTGCACGGCAGATAGCGGGAGTGGTCACTTATCATGGAATAACGGTGGTCTATACATTTTGTGACAGACCGATCTGCTGGGTAATCATAAAATAAAGGAAGAACCACGAGGTAGCTCATTTGGGCGCGATTGTAGAGGTTCAGTGGTCCTCCCGACAAACCAAAGGAGCGTTTGCAACCTCCTGGATTGTGACTTCTTCGAAGGGGATGGCGGTACGCAAGGTCGCAGTTGGTAGGATACCGACATTCAAGGGCTTCTCTTTGAGGTTCTTTCTGGAGAACGACTGTATTAGTAGAAGCAATGACGAAGTTCAGCGGCATAGCACACATGGCCATGCCGTTCTTTGAGCGGACTTAAAACAGGTACTGCGGTCAAGGGTTGTGTGATGGTGTACCAATCGGGACATTGGTCTGGAAGCAACTCAGCAACAAAGAGCACATGGTCATTCTTTCCATGCGTGCCAGGTAATTTACAGGAAGCATGCGGGCACAAATACTGTCGAACTCAAAATAGCTTGGACCATAGCGATTAATCTTGATTCCAATTCATTTCTGGCTTTCGGTTGTCCATTTCTAGACGTGGGCAACCTGCCAGCCTGTTGAACTTCACCTTAACAAGGAAGCGATGATAGAACAATTTACATAGATGACCTCAAGCTCTGGGTGGAGGCAACCCCAATGTGAGCTGGATGCTATTTGCAACATGCCAGTGATTCGGGGGTTGCCGCTAAACCCATTGCAGTGTATCAGCTTCGACATTCGTACCGGCAATATCACATTGATGGTGTTCGTCTCTTTTCAGTGCCAGCTGGAAAGGATCTGAGGATAATGACTATGTCCAACCTGAAATCGTCCACAGCTAAGTCTCTTAAACTGGTAGGAGCCTCCAGATTGCTTAGAGTTACCAGCCATTCACGTGCCATACATGTGCTCACTTCCGGAGTATATACAACATGGTCCGAGATGGCCCAAGTGGTTAGAGTGCGAATTTACTAATCGGAAGGTCCGTGGTTCGAACCCGACCACTGCCTCTCGACTTCCCCTGTCTAGGCTTGGACAACCTGGCAGTACCCCAACCCTCGTGCAACCTTCGGGTGGCATGGCAGTTAGGCACCGAAAGGGTACTACAGCTGAACGATTGTTGTATCAAAAGGAAGAGTGGCCTTCTGGAGAGAGTACAGGGACGCGGAACCGAAGGGATTGCCGGTTTTCGAAAGGTCGCGTATGGAAACTGTTCAAGGTGACTCAGCCTCTTTCCATTGGACTGCAGACGTGGCTGTGCAGATTTCATACATACCCGTCGAAAACTGAAGGAGGAGTTTGGGATGGGACCCAGAGGCTTGTCCATCACCACCAAGTGCAAAAGTCGTATAGAGGGTCATAAACTCAAGCTGCAACAACATTCCACTATCAAACCAGCTCCACTCTGTCAAGTCGCGTGGTTCACAGGTTTTCCTCGGAAACTGTTGATGCTGTTAGTAGGGTGCTTCAGACGAAGCTGGATGCTCACTTAAGGCGAAAAGTGGTAGAGACAGATCATCGTCTAACTTAGTTTATTCACAAGACTCCAGTTTCGGATAACCTGTTCAGAGAGTGAAGCAACTGACACGAGATTCCATCCCGTCCACAATGAATATGCTTAATTTGACCTACAAAGTCTTCATCAAAATAGTATTTTCAGATGCAGTGAAGCCTAAACCCCAGCCTGTAAGTGTTTAACGCTCTGGGCCGTGCAGCGGTAAGAAAAAGCCAAAGTAGATCTGAACGGGAAGTGATCAACACCAACGAGTCCGGTGAAGTACAGTGAAACGCTTACCTGACTGCATTCCAGAGCTTGTTACAGAAAAATCGGTATCCCTGTACACGTAGGATGTCCAGATTGATGTTTCGTCCCTGTTTAGTGTAAGCGCAGAGAGCAAAGCGCAACGCGTCCGTCCCACATTCAGGAATACCTTTTGGGAAATCTTTGGCCTGAGCCTCACATGCACGCTTGAGTTCTCGAGGATCCAAATTGCCAGTTTCAAGTTGCTTCTGCAGGGCTAAATGACAGGTGATAGCGTCATTGTAACCAATGAGTGAGCACATGCGACTAGTAACAAGCCCCGTGGACAGACAGACACGCAACTTCGGGAAATTTCATGGAGTGGAGCATCATGAGCCCCACTGAGGCCGGACGGGGTTGAAATATGCTCACCGTATCATTATTGTCGACATGAGTCCGAAATCTTACAGAAACTATTGTGAAAACCGAAGGAATTTCAAACATCCGTGGACAGCGAGCTGTCAGATTCAGAGCATCGAATAAGAAACAGGGAAGTGTGTTTTCGGATCAGTGTTTTGGAGTTCCAGGGTTGTTGTCTGAACATCCTGGGAGGCACCTGATGTACGGATGCCACAACAGTCTGTTTTACACAATGTTTGGGACGCACGTTTGTCAGTGTGCTGTCAGCTGTGTCACTGGTAACTGAAAGTCACCGGACAAAAGCAACAGCTCACTTCTTGACTTGGATTATTGCATAAATTTATACTCAGCCGAAAAGCGTCTAGTAACTTATCGCCCAGCTGATGCGAAGTTATTCTGGCATATACATCAGGAAAAAATCCCATGGAGACACACCTTCCAAGCTGATTCCGTGGATCACATCCACTGGATCAATGGCATTGCCAAGCGACTTGCTCATTTTCTTCCCGTGAGCATCGCGAACCATTGCATGCAAGTAGACCGTGTCGAAAGGGAGTTTGCCGAGTAAACGCAAACCGATCATGACCATTCGGGCGACCCAGAAGAATAGAATGTCGTGTCCTGTTTCCAATAAATTGCCCGGATAATAGGCACGCAAGTCGGGCGTATCATCAGGCCAACCGAAAACGGAGAAAGGAAAGAGTTGTGAGGAGAACCATGTATCCAGTACATCTGTGTCCTGAGTGAGACGAATCGCATCTGGAGGGCATTTGAACTGTTGACACGCGTGTTCCAGGGCTTCTTGTTCCGTGCGACCAACAACCCACGAACTGTTCAGTGTACCCTACACATTGGACCACAAATAAATGAGCACTTTTAATTTGAGGAGATTAAACACAAGGGGCGGTGATTGTCAATAAACTCACGTCCAGCATATCGTAGGCACCTGTCTCTGAGTTGAAAATGGACACATGATAAGCCGGAATACGATGCCCCCACCATAACTGCCGAGAAATACACCAGTCATGGCAGTCTGTTAACCAGTTGTTCCAAGTACGAACGTGCATCTCGGGCACGATGCGTAGACGACCCTCAGCTACCTGGAAGGGACAGAGACAGAGAAATGGTCAACAATGAAAACCGAGGGTGCCATCCTTAAGGAAATGGCCGAATCAAGAATATGGAAGGGTGAGACAGGGAAAGTACAAGCTGGATGAGTTTGCGGCTGAACGATTAACTCTCTCTGCCGCCTTACTGGGGATACACTGAGATGAGTGTGAGGTGGACTAAACTCCATATGCGATATTCCCAGTAAGACAGGGGCTATGCGCATGACGATTTGTAAAAGGCCACAAATTCATTCCGGCCCTGGACTTGAAAGGCTCAAAAACCGTGTTAACGTTTTTTTCCGTGCGAGATTGTTCAGTGGTTAGAGCGAAATTTACTGACCGGAAGGTTCGGATTCGAACCACGGACCTTCGAATAAGTAAATTCGTGCACTAACCACTGAGCCATCTCGATCGAATAAATAAAACAGCGTCAATCACTATATGAGTGACACGTCGCCCGTTGTCTCTAATCATGCTCAGATGAGTCTCCGAAGGAGTCTCTGTGAAGGAGACAAGCACCCAGACAAAGAACCATAATTATTCTACCTCTCTGAATGTTGCATTCAGAACGTGCCCCACCGAGTAGAGCAAGGCGGTGCAATCAACCAGCTGGCACACGAAATACACGACCGAGCCATTGTAGTTGAGTCAAGTCAACGATTAAACGAGGACCCGATAATTTCTAAAGACCATTCATCGGATTGCTGATCCGAGGTCTCAGTGAAACGTGTACAACACTTCTAAGATAATGACCATGTCCCGAAGGAAGCACGAGGGCTGGGATACTGTCAGGTTGCCCAAGACTAGACAGGGGAAGTCGAGAGGCAGAGGTCGGGTTCGAACCACGGACCTTCCGGTCAGTAAATTCGCGCTCTAACCACTTGAGCCATCTCGCCCCAACGAGGCTTCACAACGTAGAACAGGCCTGGTTGCAGGCCGAGTGCTTCATCCATGCGATCCAACAAGTGGTCGCAATGGAGGAAACTGATCCCAGAACTCACTTTGTTAGCAGTAGTTATACCAGAAGGATCTAGTCTAGCAAATCTGAAGAGTTTTTTCTAGAAGTCTGAAGGTACGAAAACTGATGTGCAAAACATATCCTATCCAAGGATGAATCCTGCTCCCAGTGGGAGAACCAAATCAATTCAATTTTTCGACAATGAACCATGCACACGTGTACTGTAGTTTGAGGTGGTGCAGAATGTGGCTGTCTGCGAAGTAAACATCGAGCAGATAATGGGTTGAATGAAACAGTACTACACCAGGTAGGCACGTGTCTCTGGCATCTATCTCAATCTTCCAAGTGGTAGCAGTCAGATAAGGTGGAGCTCGGTGTTGGGCTGTTCGCACTCCATCATCATCATCATCATCAGCTGTAAGAAACCGTGTCCTTGTCGTACAGTGGTTGTAGCTGCCACAGTTTCGTTCGCACTCCATTACTAAATCACCAGTAATTTACCCTCTACTGCTCCAATGAGTGCGGTGGGGCAATCGACCACCTGGTTTACGAGGCAAATTGTTTGTCGCGGGCCACTGATCGCAACTGAGCACTGTAACGATGGCAGTGTTTTGATGGCGTTGTTGTCCTGCTTTACTTTTAAAAGAGGTTCAAACCATTCGCACAGCCAATACGGTACAGTGGTTTCGCACTACTGATAGTAGTAGGTCGACTCTGTCCTTTAGAGACAAACAGATACCAAATGGTCGAACAAAAGTGCCTGAGCTTGAAGGAAGCAGTCTGAGTTTTCAGAAATACTGTCGTCGGACATAGAACCAAACAACCAACCAAAACCTCGCACGTCACGACCATGTTGCACCGATTCCTTCAGCCAGTAGTGCAAGATTGTTTAGGTTCATTACGGAATCTAGATGGAATCTGAGCGAAGTAGTAAGATAATACCAGAATACTAAAAATCGTTAACGATCTTATCTTGAAGGAAGCTCCACAATAGTGTGCATTTATACGGTAGTGGTTTCTGCCGCAACAAGTTTGAGTACAGCAGGAGCACAGCCGTTAGGAGCGCGAAAGAATATCCAACCAAGAATCGTTCAGCTGTAGCACTCTTTCGGTGCCTAGCTGCCATGTCACTGGAAGGAAGCACGAGGGCTGGGATACTGCCAGGTTGCCCAAGCTTAGACAGGGAAGTCGAGAGGCAGAAGTTGGATTCGAACCACGGACCTTCCGGTCAGTAAATTCGCGCTTAGCGGTTAGCACAGACCTTCCGGTTAGTAAATTCGCGCTCTAACCACTGAGCCATCTCCAACCAAGATCCTCGGACATCTATGGGTATCGGACTGTAGTGCGGTGGAAATGTATGGCACCAGCAACAGTCAAGAGACTAACGTAAATGTTCTACTTAGATGGCAGAGTTCCAGGAACTGTCAATGTGCGAAAGTGAATCGCTTGATATGGCAAAGTATGTAAACACCATCGGTCTATGTAAGGGTCCTCCTGTTTGTTTTGGATTCCGTATAGCTACTGATATTCGGCCGCAGTATCTACCTCAAATGAGTAATGAGACCGTAAATACGAGACCAGTCGCGACAACATAGTGTGAGCGGAGAGTAAATCCAATTCATTCTATACTGATCGGTTTCACTGCCTTAGGTGTGTTCAAGACATTGAAAGAGAGAAAAACTCGGTCATACTATAGTGCTCTCAGTAAATAGAAGAACCACCGCGCTAATTCAACATCAATTCGGGTACACTTCATACGGGGATCTTTTCAGAGAAATACCCCCTCTGGCTAGATCACAGAAGCGTTCAGCCACGCATTAATGTATGATCCCACCGAAGACAGGTCATCTCCAGGACGGGTCAAGTACCTCCATTCTCCATGGTGGTTATGACGGATGTTAACTCAAAGATCCCCTATACCTAAGTCGGATTTCCTCGAATAATGTAAGTTTTTGTTTGTCACAAGAAAGCTGCAAAGGTTACCGGTATATTTTCAGATGGAAACGTACGGGCCAGACCGATTAGAATGTGGAACATGAAAAAGAAGGACTAGAAGACAAACGATGCACAGTAAGTAACGCGACACCTCATCATACATACCTCTTTCATTGCCTCGTTAGCCATTTCCTGACATCGCATATACCACTGGGGTTTGAGAAGCGGTTCAATCACGTCCTTGCTCCTCGAACACATCGGAACGACCATGGGATTATCCTTTTCACCGTGATACAGGCCCAATTCTTTCAAAGCTTTGCGAACTGCTTCACGTGCATCGAATCGTTTGAGGCCTTAACGACAGATAATGGGGAAATTGGTGACTGTCTAGGTGGTTGTGGGAGAGTGTTTTAAGGTAGGAAGAACGATCAGTTGGAGATTTTCGTCTACGTCGCCCATATTTTGCTCATGATGATAAGCAAGAACATGTGATAGGAAAGACACACAGACACACACACACTACGGATGCGGATCTAGTAGGCCATCAGTACCTGCAAATTTTGGGCCTGCAGCAGCGGTCATTTTCCCATCGTCATCAATGACAGTGATGGAAGGCAAGTTGTGGCGTATTCCAGCCTCCCAGTCGTTATGATCATGTGC
The DNA here is from genome assembly GCA_003604175.2 of Clonorchis sinensis. Classification (NCBI taxonomy): domain Eukaryota; kingdom Metazoa; phylum Platyhelminthes; class Trematoda; order Opisthorchiida; family Opisthorchiidae; genus Clonorchis; species Clonorchis sinensis. The sequence continues at coordinate 13,357,776 of CM030375.1, forward strand.
TGGGGTCAATTTCACTGCACCAGTACCGAACTGACGATCTACAAATGTGTCACCGACAATTGGTAACAGACGATCCGGCACCAAAGGATGTTGAATAATACGCCCGATGAGGTGCTGGTAACGTTCATCCTCTGGGTGGACGGCCACTCCCGTATCGCCAAGCATTGTTTCCAACCGCGTAGTGGCCACTGTCAACCGAATACCGTCTACAGGATCTCCAGGCTCTGTGGAAAAGTTACGGAGGACGGGTGGTTATCGAACCTTGTGCGAAAAAGAGACGAAGCAGAATTACTGTCAAAGTATTTTCACCTGGTACAAGCGGATAGTCAAATGAAACAATGACTCCAAACGCCACCGGTTTTTCGTAGCCCGGGACTGGAAGCAGCGTACGACCGGTCAATTCCCGCTTGTCTACCTCAATGTCGGAGATGGCCGAACGCAGACTGCAGGACCAATTGACCAGACGTAAGCTTCGATAGATCAGGCCCTGCTCGTGTAGACGACAAAACGCCTCAGTAACAGCACGACACATGGACGGATCCATGGTGAAGCGAGCACGCTCCCAGTCGCAAGAACTACCCAGCGCGCGCAGTTGCTGGTAGATACGGTCACCTTTCCTAGAATCGGAAACAACAAAAAAGCGGTGAGAACAATGGACTCATGATAACTAGGAAGTGGACTTATTGCGTTGGCTGCAGTGAAGAGCATAGTTGTGAGAACACTCAGTTTCGGGGAACTATTCATCCGCGGCACTGTAAGTCAACTTGTCAAATACGAAGTCATGTCGAACGAGTTAGGATTTGAAAATAAAAAGCGCTACGAACTGAGCACGAAATACCTTACAAGCTACTCAAATCGTTGTCAGTGCGATGGCAGCGGTCTTTTCCTAGAGGTCGAGCAAAACCTTGGAACACCATTCCCTGGGAACTCCCGAAGATCAATATCCAATTGCTGCCTGTCCTCTACGGTGGAAATCATTTGATTTTCCTCTAACTGTGAAACCGACATGCCAACTTTGGTTGAGCAAACCAACATGTGCTTCGTTCTGATCCCCAGATTAAAGGACAGAATTCAGATCCAATACGTTGACAGACTTCATAAGAGATTTGACGCGAGCAATTTGCTCTCAAAAACACTACCCCCCGGAAGATCGTTATGTTTATGATTAAAAATTACGCTGAATGAGTGAACGTAACACGTGGCCAACAAACGAACTACTTTCCAGACAGTCGTCCAGCTGTAGCACCCTTTTGGTGCCTAACTGCCATGCCACCCAAAGGAAGCACGAGTGCCGGGATACTGCCAGGTTGCCCAAGCCTAGACAGGGGAAATCGAGAGGCAGAGGTGGGATTCGAACCAGGACCTTCCGGTCAGTCAGTTCGCGCTCTAACCACTTGGGCCATCACGTCCCCCCCTTTCAAGACATCATATGAGTGTAAGAGAAGCTTCAAAAAAACAGCGTAACAGAAACCCACTCTTCCTTCCATTTCCAAACCTCTTCAACGAACGCATCACGTCCAAGATCATGCCTGGTAAGTTGCCTTTCACGCCACAACTTCTTCTCAACAACAACCTGTATGTGAACGAAAAGGGAGAGGTTGATTAAATCAGTAGATGGCAGACAGATATGCTCTTGGTACCATGAGTTGAAATCACAGGATGTGTGGAATGGGGCAACTCTGGATAGCGTAGAAAAGAAGTCAGTGAAAATTGTTCTTTTTTTCTGACGGAGAATCAATGTTGACGCTGAAGGGTGACGCCACAGTATGCTACTGTTCTCAAAGCTAGGAATGGTGCGGAGTTAGTTGCTTTCGTTGAAGAAAGTCGCTGATATCACAAGTCTTAAATTGAGTCCATATGTGTGAACTAACAGGAATAAAACACAGCTACTGTATGAAGCCTTCTGCAGAATCTTCTAGCGCAACTTGAGCCACACTATAGTTTGGTATCCATGAATGGGGCAGAGGTTCACGTTGGGACCAAACTTATCCGCGACACCAAGGAGTTCATTCATACATGAGTTGTGGTGCATCTCATCGCGGTGTCAAGCAGTACATCACACGCCTACAGTTTGTTAGTGTCCTGAGTTCACTCTTACTGAGGTTTGTACAAGTTTATGGATAAGAAGTGGTAAATGAAACAGGGCTAAGCATTGTTTTAGCGAAGTTTGCTGTGTTTACAACCAGAATGAATTCATAAGATTGTATTTTAGAAAAGTATGGAGCGCGTGCTGTCACAGAGCCGCGGTAAACGTGACATGACTGGAAACTTAGAGTAACTCTACACGTTCTAGCGACACATGCGATCGATCGCCCTGCAACCAACTTATGAGTTCCGATACGGAAGAAGCGTGCGGTGCACTGCTTCTCCAGGACTAACCACATTGTTTTACTAATCTAAATCTTGAATCCAAAGGCCTGATGCTTATCACACCTTTGACGAAGGCCGTGAACGGTCAGGAATAACTCCACCTCAGAGATTGAGTCAAGAGATCACTTCTGACGATTGATTCAGTAAGAAATATCGTAAGTACAAAGATATCGAGTACGTCACCGGAAAGACCTTACCAGCGATCGTGATGGTAACTGACTAGATAAACATGAGACCAAAATATCGAACGACTAACTCGATCTTTTGAGGTATAGAGTAAGCTGGGTGTCAGTCAAGTCGTGCCCACTGGTAGAGTTAAATAGGCTTCACAGTCATTATTAGACGCAGACGCCACGTAGACGCTTAAGTTAATAATGTCCCACCTGTTTCCGAACCCACTCTATCCTTATGGGCCAGCGACCTCTTGGAGCTTCGACGGACCAACATAATGATGCGAATCAGAAAGCGACTTCATCTAAAGTGAACATGATTGTCAAGCAAATCTCCGAGTCATCGGTGTACTAGTACTTAGCGGGATAGATGCCAAAGCATCAGTCACACAAACAAGTCTCCCTCTCTTCGCTCATCATCATCATCATCGACAACATGACATCAGTGTTCAACACCGATGTTTCGTCGCCGTGATGATTTATTTGAAAGCCTTATTGTGAAGCAAAGAATAAAGATGGAGGGGGAAGGGACCTAGTGCTAGCTTACTACAATCATTCCGAGGTGCCTACACCTCCAAACATTCATTTAGGCAATCTGGATAGAAACTGACAACCAGATCGCCCCGGACATCGGTTAGCAGTCATATCTTGCAGCGGCTCCAACCAGGTGCAGGGAGGATCACGCGGTTTCCAGCCTAGAAGGCGAGTAGCACCGACTCTTCGCTCATAATTTTGTTCGGTACATTCGAACAGCTCAAAAATTGAGTGCGCTGAAACAGACACAATGGTCCGCATTATGCTTACCTCTTACCCTCGTACAACTCGACCAAGGCCGCGTGAAACTGCTCTGAGTTCGCCAACTTTACAGATTCCTGGAGGCCAATTATGAAGCTGGTCATGCAAGACGAGGTTAAACAACTACAGTACAAAGGAACTCGTCTAACATTAAGAGGAAGAGGCGAATTCGTGAAGGAACACTGCCGATTATCCTCAAAAAGGACTAAACAGTTATGAAGAGCATCTCAGACTTCCAGCACCGGCTCACTCTGTTCCACATGAATAAAACTTATCATCGGTAACTAATAAAAACAGATAGCAGATAGCGCACATAAGCAAGCTTGCCACAGCCTCCCTTACCTGAGTGGCTATTCCAGCGTGATCACAACCCGGAAGCCACAGGGTCCGATCCCCATTCATTCGGTGCCACCGAGTTAATGCGTCTTCAATGCTATTGGTCAATGCGTGTCCCAAGTGCAGATTGCCCGTGACGTTTGGGGGTGGAATGACCATGACAAACTGGTTACGCGGCTCCGCAGAATCAGACTGAAAGACAGTGAGAAAGTGAAATGTTTACGTAGTCCACGCACTAATCTTATACATGCACATCCTAGCTGAGATTGGCATTGTTTGACTCGGGTTTGACGACCAAGTTCTTTTCTAGGTGCAAGTTGAAATTAGACTTAAAATCGGTCGCCAGCCACCTTTGACGTGAGTATGGGGCTTAACCTAACGCTACACAGAATCGAGATTTCTATTCAAAAATAAAAAACAAAGGGTGCTAGACATAAATCATGTCAGGATGCCGCCAGAAAAGGGAAGAAAGCTTCAAAGTTCAAGCGATCTTCCATAAGATGTCCGTGGATATCAAATGGCTGGGAAATGATCATGGAAGATATCGACCGTAAACAGTGCGGATAGAACTAATTACCAGTGGGGCGGGACTAGCGCATCCCATCACAATGAAGAGTGGGTACATTTATCGGAATCTTGTCAGTAAACAGGAAAAGGAAAGAATGGATTACGAGTTTTGGAAAGGTAGAATATACAAACAGGGACGTTATTACGTCCTTAGGAGAGAGACGGGACAAATCTGGGGGACCTCCATTCCTAGCAGAAACTTGCATTATGTGTGAGCCGGATTTGGCTCGCGCTTGACATGGTGAGATACATAGAGAGAGTCCGAAAAGGCTTTTAGGGTCAAGCATCCTACCATGACCATGAAACTCAATATCCCAGACCCTGAAGGCCAGCTAATACAAACTGCAAGGCGACCCACTTCGCTGTTAAAACCTTTTCCGTAATTTACTATTCAAAGGGACTCCGAAGTGACTCAACGCAGCTAATGAATACTACTTTGTAAAACATAACTATGAATATCCCCTCAAATTGGCAGAAGACCCAGTCAGTCTTAAGCGGAGAATTGGCACGGAGCCAGAATGTATGGACAGTAAACTGCGTTACCTGATATTCTGGTTTAAAGAATCCGCATTTTTCCCACCAATCATACCAGTGCGCTTCCACATATGCAGGTGAATAGGACTCTGGCATCGTTTGGCTCACGTCTGGAATAAATGTCAGGTAGGATCAACGGTGGGTGAATTGGCAAACCTTTCATTCCATTTTCCATCACAGAAGGAGTTAACATATCCGTATCCTTCTTCTTCTTCGGCTCCTTTCCTTTTTTCTCCTGGAAAAGCGTTAGGCTCATCACAGACGGGACCATACTTTTACGTTGTCAGTTGCCTTCGCTTTCTTCTGCTTGGCTTCAAACTTTTCAAGCTTTTTGCTACGTTTAGCATCTTTTTTCAATTGTGCTTTAGACTTTGGATCTCCACCACCACCCGTAGGATCATGAATACCTGGCATATCTGGGAATTTCTAGTCGAACGGCTGGAGGCGTAATGGGATTAATTAGACGACATGCCAAGTTAATGTTCACTTGGATATGGAACCAAAACACCATTTAAAAAAACGACTGTTGGAGAGTTCCTGAGGACCGAAAAAGTAAAAGCTAAGCATATATAGACGTGACACACTACTCATAAACGAGGGAGTCATCTGGGTTCCAGATGAGTCTCCTGTCAAAACCAAATTGGTACGCAAATGAGTGTAATTCCTGCCGGTACGAAAATAAACGTGGTAAAGCTGATCATCACCATCGAAGACACATTAGTATTCAGCACTGATGTCTCGCCGCCGTGCAGCCATAGTTTACTTGGATGTCATATTGTGAAGAAAAGAGTACAAATGGACGGGTAGGAGACTTAGAGCTAGTCTTATGAAGTACGCACGCCCCCAAACACTCATTCAGACACTCTGGATAGAAACTCAAAACAAAGACATCGACTAACGTCTCCAACTATGCGGGCCTCATCCTGGAAAGCGAATCGCATCGATGGTACCTAGACTCTTCGTAAGCTATCTCATTTCCCTCAGCCAGATCAAAAGTTGACCACCCCTCGGCTTGCGCCACTCCAAATTAAGCACAGAAAGCAGCATTTTTCAAACACTCTCTTGAACCCAAATACGTACAAACAAGCTAGTTAGAACAAGACACGAAGGCTCCCCTCCATTCTCAAATAACGCTGGCAAACAAGCTAGTTAGAACAAGACACGAAGACTCCCCTCCATTCTCGAATAACGCTGAGGGAAGCATATCTGGCACAGCAAACTGATGGTGCATCAATGCAGTCACATTAGTATCAAAAACTAGTGATGGTGGGTCGAATAAAGAATACAAGTACAACGGAAGATGGCCAAATAAACTGTTGTTGAAAATATTCCGCCCAGAGATCCAGAGAGTTGTCTTTGTTGTTTATCACGTCTCTAATATTGTCTTTGATTAGCTAAATACGGAAGGTCTCCTAGGTGCTCTCTTGCGGATGAACCAGGAGAGCTTCTGTGCATTCCCAACCACACTGGTCTCCTCTAATTTCTGAACTTACCGGCTCCATCACAGCTTTCTGTCTGCAAACAGACTAAGCCGAAACTGCCGTCTAATTCATCACCTAACTAGATTGCAATCCTATCCCTAAGGGATAGAGCACTTCGGATTAAGGGGTGATAGTAACCATTCTGAGATCCAGCAGTTTTTGCGTATGTGTTCGTAGAGTTTTCGCACCCACAAACAGCCGTAGGTATCTCGTCCTATCTACGTCAATATCCTTCGAGGCTTTTCTATGCTTCCTCAAGTTGTGGGTTTACTGTTGCTAAGTGAGGAGCTCATTTCTGAAGTTTACCATAAAAACTAAGAGAAAAACTGCACAGAACAAGGGCGTGATCTCGTGTTTTCCAAAGCTATCGGCAGTGGAAGACTGAAAGGCGCCATCGGTAGCTGATGGCGACGACGTCACTTTGACTCCTGGCCTAAAGTTGTCAACTTGTCGTGGTGGCCGGGTTTCAGTGCTGTTTCATACTTCCCTCTGCGACTAGAGTGTGAAGGCAGTAGGTATGTCATTCAAGCAACGAGCATTTCCATTTATAAAGGCAACGATGCTGCCTTCCTCCGAGGGGCGGGTTGGAAAAGGTCGGCCCCATGAACCGCACACTCCGGTCGCTCAACAGTCGACTGCGACAGCCGGCGAATTATCCTATACGGCCGCGGAACAAATAAGCCTTATTATGAGCACTATGCGGCTCCAAACGCACCCCTTGTGCATAACAGCATCAAGGGTCGAATATCAATGGTTTACGTCCATGCGTCTTCGGGCCAGGTCTGCCTCCTGGAACAAAGTGAGTCAGGCTATCGAGTCGCTGGCGCCGGGAAGAATCCTTCGACAAACCCTAACAAACACTGCCTCGGGATTAATACTTTAGAGCCAAACGCTACAGGGACGGTTCCTGAACAAAACCCTGAAACTTCCCACTGCCTTAGTGGTCAAACTTTTGAGTCAAAGGCTCAAGATGAAGTACCTCAAGCAAACCGCATTCTTCGACTTGGGAAACCGGGAAGTATCGTTGCCAGTGAAGCTCTTTAATCATCGACTGCTCCCACAAGATCCTCACTCAGGTCATTCTGATCCGTTCGCCTGTCAATCCCGACCGTTGCTCCGTATCTAACCGTCTGTCCAGTGAAACACGTCAAAATGAATGCTTATTAAATTCGGGCTCGGGAAAGCTCGGGAGGTGTGTAGTACGAATCCAATCCCGATATCTCGACTACTGTCTGGGCTTAGGCAACTTGAAAGTGTCTCATCCCTCGTGCTTCCTTCGGATTCCATGGCAGTCAGGTACCGAAGGGTTGTTACCTCTTAACTATTGTTACCGTTTTTACAAGCTTAGCGGTCTGTTCCACATTGCGGCTTCCAACTTCGGTACTCTGTGTCGAATTGGGTAACAGGTCACTTTTGCTCATACCTTACTCTCTCAATTGATGCTGCGCCCCGGAAACAAGCACATAAGAGACCAGTTAGGTAATACACATTAGGCCGCCCATGACCAATCCAGATTGCCTTTATTATTCTATTCGGGTGTCTGGCGATACTGATGCAATGGAGTCTACGGTGTCTATGGCGTGGGACTTGTGCCTCGCCCCAAAGCGGAATACGTTTTACTCGATTGGGTTCCCGTAAATAATCGTCGTTCGACTGAATGGCTGCTATAATCAATGCATCTCGATGCGACATACACAGTCGTGCTGCTGCTTTAACCAATATATCGTAGTTGCTTAGGTTAGCGAGAAGTATAGATATCGGAATTTTGGGATGTGATATGAACGCCCAGGTGGGCCAAGTAAGTCCAGAAGAGGTCCATTTTCCCGGTAGATTATGGGCTGACGCTCATCGCAGAGATAACTGGGAACGATTCTTTAGCTATGTGCTGGCAACAGAATGTTTCAGCACAAGCGCTCCTACCGCCTTATCTGGAAACCACTAACTGCAAACCAGTTGTGGACTCATTTCAGTTTCTATATAAGATTGTCATTCATTTTTTAGTACGTCACTTGACTCTGACTACCGTATTGTGCGTGCACGCGTGTCTATCAGTTTTACGTCTGGAACAAGATGGCCACTGCAGGACAATTGAGTTCATCACCTGCGAATCGTTTCCGTAGCCCAAAAATATCAAGTTAGCTGAAAAACTTCCCGAACTCAAGCGGCACAACGGTACTCATGACGAGTTGAAAGACAACAGGCAGAAGGTGAGAGAAACCATGCTCACACCTATTTTGAACCGTCTGACCGACGACACATGCACACCCCAATGAACACTGGACCTGGTCACGATCAGCGGCTCTAAGAGATGTCGGAAAAACTATACCAGCCATAAACGACCACGGCGGCGCATGCATATACCTCAAACAGCGAATAATGAAGAGCCTACGATTCTATAGGGAGTGCTGGTGGATAGCGAAAGCTCGAAGAATGGAAGAAGCTTTTCCAACTCTATTCCGGCTAGCTCAATCAACTGATCCGAGGGCGGATGTTCGTGAAACCATCCCCGAAAAGGATGGAACCTCAATTTAGTCTGACAAACGTCGTCATGAATGGACACCTTGAAGAACAGTTCAGCAAGGTTCCATCAGCCGAAACTTTGAAGTGGCTACATGAATCCGAATGGAACGCCCACACCAGCTCCTGATTCGACAATGGGCATCCAGCTTACAATTTCACTGCTTCAGCGCCTAGTGAATGCAACTTGCAACCAGGCTAAAAAGAATCATTTCCCGAAGGCTAGGAAATCATTTGCAAGCCCGACATTTTTGAGGTCCATGTGACATCAGTTTGGTCCTCAAAGCCAGAGTGCACAATGGTGCGATTCAATTTGTCCTACCTTGTGGATAAGGGAAGTGGCCGCTACATATCGATCTTTGGAAACTACCTGCGTTTGTGGCCATCGATGGCTCCGAAAATTGCGTGAGTCTGGTGGGAACATCAGATCAGTAATGCTGAAGTACGGCAGCAGGTTCTCTGGAAAGGCGACTCCCTATCTCTCGATAGAGCAACCGTTCACACTACAGAGGTTACGCTGGTTGGGCCATGTACTTCATATACCAGGAGACCGTCATTCCAGTTTTCAAAAAGGGAGCAAGAACGTCATGTGAAAACCATCGTCGTATCAATCTGGTATCCGTCGCATCTAAGGTACTCTCTGGCATTATTTTGCGCAGGTTGATGGATTATCGCGAGAGACAGATTCGTGAGAATCAAGCTGGGTTTCGCCCCGGTCGAGGATGCATCGACCATATCTTCACCTTGAGACAAATTCTTGAACAGCGCCACTCCTTCAGACGTCCCACGTTGGTCGTTTTTCTGGATTTGAAAGCTGCCTTTGATTCTGTCGATCGTCAGCAACTTTGACAGTGTCTGGCGATCAAAGGTGTCCCTTCCAAATTTCTATCTCTTATCAAGGCACTGTATGCGGACTCCTGTGGGCGCGTACGAGTATACGGGAAGCTCTCGCCTGAGTTCACCACGTCCAGTGGTGTAAGACAAGGCTGTCCTCTTTCCCCTTTCCTTTTCAACTTTGTTATTGACATGCTGCTTGAAATTTCTCTGCCTGCCTCTGAAACCTCGGGAGTCGAAATGCTCCCGGGACGTTCCCTCGCAGACATTGAGTATGCGGACGATATTGCTCTCCTTGGTTCAGACCCTTCCGAAATGCAAATGATCTTAAATAACCTAACTAACTCTGCCGCACGGTTTGGCATGCGCTTCACACCCGCAAAGTGTAAAGTGCTGCTACAAGACTGGGTGGGATCAAACCCGCACCTCATGCTTGCAGGTGAGCCAATCGACGTGGTAGATAAATTTGTTTACCTGGGCAGCTGTATAAGTTCCGGTGGACTGGCTGGAGATGAGATCATTTCTCGAATCGGAAAGGCCAGGGCAGCTTTTGCCAACCTCCGACACCTGTGGCGCCGACGTGACGTGAGCTTGTCTGTCAAGGGAAGAGTTTACAGTGCGGTGGTTCGATCCATACTGCTTTATGGATCAGAGACGTGGCCCCTACGTGCAGAGGACGTACGGAAGATGTCAGTGTTTGATCATCGATGTCTCCGCAGCATTGGTCAGGTCTGGTGGGAACATCGGATTAGTAATGCTGAGGTACGTCAGTTGGTCTTAGGAAGAAGGAACTCTCCCGCGATAGATGAATTACTCACGCTTCATAGGTTGCGCTGGTTGGGACATGTACTCCGCATGCCAGAAGACCGTCTGCCCCGCAGAGCTCTTTTCGCCCAGCCCTGTGCTGAGTGGAAGCGACCGAGAGGTGGACAGTGTATGACCTGGCAACGAAGTACGAAAGCGCTAACCAGTAAACTTAGTCGGGCGGGCAACTGCCGCCTCCCTGGATGGGGACCCCGGGACTCAAATCACCAGTGGTTAACGACACTGGCAGAAATGGCCCAATCGCGCAGTCAGTGGCGCTCGTGCATCAAAGCTATAGCCTTCAATGCGTAGCTACTCAATTTCCGAACATACCTTCGCCTCTAAGGCTTCGTTGTACGTTCCACAATCCCGTTTTCCGGTGATCGAAACTGTAGCAGCTGGAACCAATGTGCCTATGGTACACGGTTTATAGCTGATAAATGGACTGATTGATTGATTGAGACCGTTTGTTTCGTATGGCCCTCTTCGGCCAACTATGTGCCGGATAAACACGCCCCAGAAGTCAGTTCACCACCTGACAACGAAGCACGAAAGCCCCTACCAGTAATTCACTTGCGCTGATAACCGTTATCTCCCTGGACGGGTACCCTGGGATGATGCGAACCAACGGTTAGTACTGTGCACACCATGCCGTTCCTCTTACTATGGTATACGAAAAGGCACGGTGGTTGGAAACGAAGGGAGATCGATACAACTGTCATCTTCTAACCAACAACTCGTTATCTCCTGCACAACATGGATTTATCCCAAACGGTTCCTATATGACGAAGAGGCACGTGTTCCCGAATAGCTCAACACAAACCAAAGACGACGTACCCATACCGAAAGGCAATTATTCGATCCAATTTTATACGTCCTACTGCTCCACGAACTCAAGGACGATGGGAAACTCTGGGCTGCATCAAGACTCCCCCTTCGGTTAGAGGGCTCCCAGAGAAATTTGGATGAACCTACTCCTCTGCACCGGTCTCTGCTGAAGGTCCTCAAATCTCCGTAACAGAACTTTTGTTTTTGATCTACGCCAACGACCTTCCGGATGCGTTCTGAACCCCATGTTTATCTTTTGCGAACAACCTAGAATCCTGCGGTGCCAACGTTAACCCACCTTAAACGGATGTCGACGCCCCAAGGCAGTGGTCACTGGGCTCACTTCTTCCCACGAATGACGGCGTCCATAAGTCGTTCAAAGGAGACTCGGCAAAAGCCTTTTTTCATGCTGAGTCTGAAACACTAGATATTTCGACGCTAGATATCAAACAGGACTACGGCACCTGGCCGGAAAATCGGGACCGGACTTCATTGTCCTTCAAGTGATTCGGCGTACGTATCTTCGCATTAAGCACACTGAGATCCAGTGACACTATGGAGAATACATCAGACTGTCCTTCGAGTTGTCCACCCAGGACGCAAAGACGTAATCCTCATTGATTGTGTTCAACGGCCCTTGAACAGCGCATTTTAGCCCGGACTTCAACGAAGACGGTTGTCGTCACAGATCCGTTAACTAGGAAAAATGTTCAGAAATCCTTGAACTCTTAGACTATCGCGGACCCGGAATATACTTGTGTGTTTGGGAAAGGTTTGGCCGATAGCTTTTTATCGTTGGTCCTACTAATACCATGTCAACCCGGCTCAGAGCGCGCACCGTTGCTAGATGACAATTTTTGTCATTTCGGGTAGTGGGTGCGTGGAATAAGCGTCCTACGACAGTTGTTCAAAATGCATATATGTCCCAGTATAAATGAATTTCACATGCTTTGCTGGCAGATTTACTGCCCGAAGCTGCGAACCCGAGTGGTTCTACACCATCTTTCGCTGGTACTGTTCAAGCGAACCGAAGCCGCTGAAAAACAAGAATGAGAGTGCTATGGCAAACACCTCGATTTCATGACTCGGCCCACGAGTACGCGAAGGGCAGCAATGAGCATCCGGCTCAAATGCCCTATTCTGACTCGTCCATATTCCGACCATTCAGGATGTCTTCTTTTGGTCCGTTGCCGATTGGTGAGTAATCTTCCCAACCGGCAGGCTCTAAAGCACTTTCGTTCTGCAAGACCCTGAACACCTCCCTCTTGATTTTTCCTTCACTCCGACTGTAGCTTTCATTTGACTGTGATTCCTGTTGTGACCATTATCAAATACCATTTCGTCTACATGACAATATGTTTTGTCGAGATCAATTTCGGAGACCCCAGGAGATGCGTTCAGAGTAGCCGGATTTCCGTACGCCATGATTCTGATGTGTGACCACAATCTAAAGCCTGAGTTTGAGTCCTGTGGCGATATCAGGCCTGGGATCTAACTTGATCCGTATACCTGATAGTATTCTATGCGGCATGCGACACGGGTAGATTTCAAGATACTCTCTAATCAACATCCGGCTCTCACGAGACTTCCATGGTGTCCACAATGCCACTCCCTTCCTCATACCTTTACAGACAGTTGCGATACGCTCGACCTGAAAATGGGATTGTGGAATGAAAGGAAGTAACAGGCTTTCGGCGGGATTCGACGAGACGAACTGAAGTGGATGGACTATGAGTGTCGTGCAGCACCAGCGGATATGAACTGTGGTACATGTGTTCCGACTGGCCATAATTCCAATAACCACAAAAGTTTTAAGACGTGCTTTTTCGGTGAACGTATGAATGAATTGCCGTCGCTTGTAATCTTTGAAAATGGTAGTGGGGGGACTGCACCAATAGGTGGCCTTACCCAGTCCTATTGTAACGGGCAAACGATATCTTCGAGCGACGCGTAATACGAGAATCTCCGGGAAGACGAAACAAAGCCGGAGGTTCTGGTATCACGCATAACCCGAAGGTACCGTCTTTTCGTTACAGCTCGACATCTTAGTCGGTCTAATTTCAAAAAAAGGACGTCAACCTGCGGAACCATTGTGAAGGAAACAGGAGCCCAGGGCGCGGAAACTACTGAAGCTGCGGAGGAAACAATTGCAATGCAGTTTGCTTCACGCCCCGGTTCTTGTAAGTCACTTTGTGCATCTGGTAGCTATGAAAGCTTTAGGGATTACCCAGCTCCAGGAGTATCAGGTTAAGCGAGAGGTCAAGATCCAGCGTGCTCTCTTAGAAGCACAGAGCAAGACCGAGCTACTTAAAATTGAGCTGCAGGCCGAAGAGGATACCCCAGATGAAGTCCGGTTAACGCAGTACGTGAAATCCTGTCAGCTAGGTGAAAGACCTGTGAAATATTCTGGTGATATCAGACGGTCATCTCCAGCGTCAAAACCGGCTGTTTCCTTTAGTCACTTTAGTAACAGCGACTGTGGAACTACCCAAGGTGGAACTATCATACTTTGATATACACTGAGAGCAAGGTTCAGGACGCCGGTCAGAGTTTCCTGTATCTGATCCACTATTGTCAAGGCGACGCGAAGGCAGCCGTTGAAGAATGTGATGTTCCCGCCGGAAGTGGCATACTCCAGGGCTCGGGAGATTCTTCGCAATTTCTCTGGCCAACCTTATATTATTGCTCGCTGTCTACTTGAAAGCTTATTCTGATTGGCACGACAGACCACTGGAGCAGCCAAGTCCTTGTCGGACTTGTGCATAAAAACGCGCAGTTGTCTCTTCCCTCGCCATTGCAGCACAAATAGGCTGAGGTGGCCAATAAGATATCCATGAGTGACCGGGACCCAACGTTCACTGACTTGACGGAGTTTGTAAACACGCGTTCCAGGGTTGCACGGAGTCGGTTTGGACAACTGGCTCGAGAATAGGACGTAAGACGCCCTCCTGTATCATTAACTTCTCTCAACCAAGCCCCCAGACGGGATGGTTTCATTAGTGTCCTAACCAACATTAGGCCGGACGCAGACAGTGGTCCAAGCGCTTGTCCATTATGTTCACAGCCCCACCCAATTTCCGGATGCCAGTGCTTTCTCGCTATTGAAGTTCTTGATAGATAGAAGTGCATACGGGAGCATAATGCATGCTTTGTTTGCTTAGGAAACCCCCACATGTTTAAAGATTGCAAGCCAGTTGTTTAATGCGGCCAGTCGGGTTGCAAGAGACGACATCATAGGCTATTGCACGCATCAAAACCCGGAAACAGAGCAGGGACGTCTTCAGAGGCGGTGGATTTTCGTGCCTTAACTCAAGGTAGTGTGCTTCCATCACGCCTAGGAGTTGTTCCTATTAAGCTTGACACTCCAGCAGGAAGGGTGACAACGTATGCGTTTTTAGATACCGGGTCCGACCTAACCTTAGTAAACGGGACCTTCTGGTAAAAAATGGGGTCAGGCTTCTACCCACCTCAAAGGTCATTGTTACACTGGGTGGTCCCATGGAATGCCCCTCCGAATCCAATGACATCAGGCTTTTATCAGTGGATGAGAGTAAGTCTATAGGTATTGGCTTGGCATTCGTCGTTTTACTGCTTACTCATGCGGGCTGCTCCATTCATCAAAGAAGTGTCTAGCTCGTGGCCGCACCTTGACGAAATACCCTTTGACGAATTGGCTGAAGACAGGTTAGGAATCCTTCTCGGGTCTGATGTATCCGAAGCGCACTGGGTGTTCGATCGGCGCTTGAGAGATAGAAAACAGCTATTTCCCGTAAAGACTTTACTTGGTTGGATACTTCTTGGTCCGACGCAAATTAGGGCGAGGCAGAAGGTTGTAATAAGTTAGCTGTGGTAGAATACAGACCTGCATAATATTCACTGTAAGCTGCAGATACTACTATTTGACCGGTCGCGGATTGCCCGTTTGTGTCCGTCAAAGAGGAAGCGGTCGGTTTATTTGTTAGGTGGCGTCTTGTAGCCAGAATAATATATTTTGTCCTTCCGAGTAAGGTATGCTATCATGCCCATTTTCCGTATATTTCGTCGGTAGGTTTTCATTAACAGCGGTCCCACGTTTTCTGAAATGCCAGGAAATCTTCTGTGTTTCCTGTGATTATCTTTTGAAAAATAGTTTGAAGCTTTTTTCAAAGGACGCCGAACCCTTTGAGAGAGCTCTTGGCCGTTCGAATTCGCCTTGGTTTGTTTGAGACAAACACTGCCATTCCGCATTTTGGGTCAGCTAGCAAAATAAAGTAGCTGCCTAATGTGATCTCCGCGTCAGAGACGTCTGTCGTTAGCCAGCTTTTGGTAATTACGAACACGGACGTTTGTTTTTGGCAGGCCAACTGTGGAATGCCAAGGGGTTTACTGAAAAGACTAGGCAACTCAACACTATTCGTTTTTTATTCCTTGAGGTCCCGGGAGCTGTTTGGCGGACGAAGTGTCAATATGCCCCTGTCTGGTCATATATGCTTTGGACGTGGCCATTAAAGAGACACTCCAGAGGGACTCATTCTTCAGGATGCCGCACTGTAAATCCTGGAACAAGCTTTCCGATTAGCCGAGGTCTAGTTGTTTTGTTCAACTACGGTTGCTTTCCCTTTGTTACGGATTTCCATGTCATCCGTGATTCGCGTGGCCAGTCCGGTATGTGTATGATATTCAGGTACAGTGTTTTCGGGTTTGTTGCTCAGGTCCGCAGGGTTGAGTGGTGACTGAATCAACGATCGCACTGAGCACTTTTGCCGGAGTGGAGTGGAGCCTTGTAGTTTCAAATTTTCGGAAGTCTCCCGCAATTATCCTAGTCACAGGTGCGTTATAACATGAAAGCGTTAACACCTTCCATCCTGGTTGACTAATTACTGTCTGTGAGTATGTCGAAGCAGTCCTAGGCCCCGAGGTCAACACTTGTGGCTGATCTGTGGGTAAACTTTTAGTGAGGCTGATCCGACCAAACTTATATCCTGTAGGACGAGTATTATACGTTAATCAGGTGGCTGTTGATCTGTTTGCCGAGCTTGGCAAGTGACTTGCAAACGTTACGTCACCATACGAGGACAATCATCAGTGCGCACTTGGGTGGGTGACTCCTGTTTGGCTGCGTGCGTTTATATAGCATTTAAAGGCTCTTGGCCATTTAAGTGCTAGCGTTTTTGTTGAATTCATTGGTCCGTTCGCGATCTTTGGTGCGTTGTGGTTTGCGTTCCTTCTAGTCGACTGATCATCCCAAAGCCTTCTATTTTTAGTAGTTTCCTCCTCCTATTTGATTGTCCTCCTTCACGAGTTGGGCTGCGTGGTGGTCTAACGTTTTAGTAGTTTCCTCCTCCGATTTGATTGTCCTCCTTCGCGAGTTGGGCTGCGTGGTGGTCTAACATTCCTTTTCCGGGAGTGATTGGCTGGCTTCGTCGCCCTGTTTTCTCCAATGAATTGACAGGCATCCCTGCGTCCGTTGGTTACTTCGGTGCTTTGGTTCATTATCTGGTTGCCTTTTCCAATCCAGGTGATATGTTCGGTTGAATCGGACTCCCAGCTTCTTTCACGAGTTCCTCGTCGGTTTGCTTGTTTAGTTCAGAGCTACGTGTTTCTTGCTTTCTATTGCTCTTAGAGGTTGTTTAAGTGGTGTATTTCGATTTCTTGAATGCCTACGGAAGTGTGGGGAAGCTGTAGAGTTCACCCCGGCATCTCTATTGTCCGCTATGGAAATAGGCAAGGAAAATTCCGCATTCGGCGGGTGTCCTCTGCGGCGAGCCTTGCCTCACCCCAAGCATCACCGTCGTTGGTAGACAATGGGTCTGAGACAGCTGAGTATAAGCCGCAAACCGGAGCCGTGGTCATTTGGATCAGCGTAGCTTTACGAGCACAGTGAACATCGGGCCGGCCATACTTTTGGAATCAATTGACCTGTCGCTACGCGGAGGCTTGTTTGAAGCATCTCGCCGAGGATAACTGCGACTCAGTTTTCACGCCTCTAGAGGATGTGCGCTGGGTCGTTAGGGAGGCATTTTGAATACTGGTAGTCCACTCCAAGATCCTCCGTATGACAGATGGGGCGAGCAGCGTGGTTAGAGGCTAAAGGGTTCGCTTGCTAGGCTTTCACCGCAAGCATTCTGCATGAAACGATTCATATGCAGTCACTGACGGTTTTGTCTTATTAGCGACTGTTGTCTCGCTATTTGTGGAATCCAAAGCAACCCAAAGGTAAAGATAGCTGGCTCATATAAATGGGTCAGGAAGGTTGAATGATTGGATTATCCGGTCGTCTTGCCCACCCATACGCTTAATATGCCACCAGGCCTTAAAAAGCATAACATTGCATTACACGTCTTAAATTTGACGCACATCCATTTTGTCCACGTCTCTTGTGGTCTACAGATAGTGGTAGTGAAGCGCATCTAGTCACAATTTTTCCTCGCCTAAAGGTCTGTTCCGATGCTAGGTTTTTGGTGGCAAAGCCTCTGTACCCTTCCTGCCGGGTTACCGGTTGCTAAGCTGGTCACAAGTTTATGGTTGCAGTTACTGGCTGCTTCGTCATCACGTTCCGGTGCACGCAGTTATGCCAGCCTTTTTTACTCCAACCTTAAGCTATCCTCTTGACATGATGGTCGGGCGTGAGTGCTGCAATGCCCCGGCGGGCGATACTGATTGGACCTGTGTTGCACAAGGTGCAACTATGCCAAGAAGGCCAAAGGGGTGAAGGTTTACTAAGATTAGCGAAGCCCCGTACGACGACAAATCGTGCCGCGAGGTCGTCTGGGTGTAATGTTGTACTGTTCTCTGCGATAGGGTTGTGAATGCAGTAAGGTGCTTCATCCAGATGAAAAGCATGTCCGTTTTCATAGAAGCAGAGATGTAATCTTCTTCAGCGGAAGAGCGGGTTAGAGAAGGTCGACCCTGAAACTCGCACACTCCGGTCGCTCGACGGTTGACCGTTACTACCGCCGCATTATTCAATACGGTCAAAGTATCTTCACAAAGAAGGAGCTCGGTGCTGCTCAAAGGGTACTTGCTGCGCGCAGCAGCATCAAGAGTGAGACGGAAATACCTAATTCCCTTCGCTTTCGGGTTAGGATAAGGGCCCGCAGCCAAGCATGTTAGACGATTGAGTCATCAGTTCCGGGCAGGGTCAGCAAAATATACCCTGCTGCTTGCTTCCCCGAAGGTCCGGCTATTGCGTCAAAGGCTTAAGATGGGCACCTCAAAAAACTCCTTTCCTCAGTCTGGAAAACCTGGAATTATGATTGTTGCACAGTTCAATTACATTCTTTTAGTCTCCTGTGTCCCTGGTAAAAGTTCAGGTATGAGCAATAAGTAAAGAGTCTGTCTACCTCAGTTTCACTGTATTCGGAAGGTCGGCAAAAAATCCTGGAAATTACCCGTGGCATTTCTGTGCAAACAGGCTACAAAGCGGGAAGTGGTTCACTACCGCTTGAGGTATTTTTCATCGGTGGGCGCAGGTCGTCTGCGGGATATGCGATCAAGATAATTTGAAGACAGCTCAGTTTGCGTTGGCTACCACAAGATTTATCTGGGTCGCCGCCGTCTATAATTTATATTTCAAGTGATTCCCAAGAGATGCTGGGCTGCATCATTACGAATTTTTGTGCATGAGTAATATTTATTCACGCAGAAAAGTCTTCCTGGACACCAGCTTAAAGTCTTAGAGGGTTCCATTCATTGCTCCCGTAAAGATTAGCTAACTCGAACAAAAACGGTTACGATGAGCAAGCTCAACGTTCGCACACTTTCGTAGCCTTTTTTGTAACAACACGCTTTGATGTACGCGACATTTTAGGCAAGCTGACAGAAAGAAAACAGGCTGTTTCCTGTTCTTCCAGCTTTACCACTGTAGATTGTATGTGTTGCCATATTAAAAGTTTTGCCATCCAGGCTTTGGTCCTTTCAGAAACCTTTTAGAACTGATCGTTGCTCAGTCCAAGTCACCAACAATACGCTGCGAATTGGCAGCTGGTTTTATATTGCCTGTCATTTCCCCCGCATGCTCCGGTTCAATACAAGGACTTCTTTTAGCGTCCTCCGTTTATTGTGCACGTTTTTAAGCTGTTTTGTTCGTGCGTTGCATTTCAACTTCGGCGCCTAGGGTTAAGGACAAAGCTGTGTTTTCCGATATTTTAAAACTACAATCTTGGAATATTTTTTGACTTCCCTGTAGTGCTACCGAAGCTATTTCATTACATCATCTTGAAAAATGATAAAATTATTACTTGACCAAGCTTGGAGGTTGTTGTAGGCACTTAGTAACTCTCAGTTTGGTCTTGTTGAGTGTTGCACTTTCTTTCTGCGGTTCGATCTTTTCGCAGGGACTCAGCGTTAGGTGTTCGAGGACTTCGTCCTCATAGTCCTTTTGATTCATGACGATGACAATGACACCTTGTCAGGGCTAATGACCCAATTGAAGTTAAACACCGTACAAACTGCGTCTACCAGATTCCCTGTGCAGAACGTCCAGCAAAATACATAGGCCAGACAACAAGGCAACTCCATATACGGATCGCGGAGCACAAACGACATGTGCGTTTTCCTCCAAGAAACGCAACAGATTTGAAAAAACTATAACGCGACTCAGCCATTGCACTCCACGCACTTGAGTCAAACCATCAAATCAATTTTGATGGTACACCTATACTACAGTAAGGATTTAAGTCATATGTGGAACGGACGTGCGCTGAGGCCCTAGAGATCAGCACACAGCCGAACTGCATCAACCGGAGTGATGGCGCCAGCATCCCGTCTATCTGGATCGGACTTTCTGTACACCTTAGCAGGTATAGTAACCAGATGTCAGGCAAGGATTTCAAAACTGACGCATCACAACCGGCACAACAACAAACGGAAGCACATTCTAATCAGAGTGCACACACAATCACACTTACACAAACACACGCTGATCCAGTCTGACTGCCAAATGATCACAGGGACGCACCAATCAGAAGACACGGGAGTGGACCCAAAAGTCGCTGCATTTGACTCGTATTCAACTGATTGTAGAAGTCCTTGAGAAAGGTCGCCCACGGCAACCGAAACGTCGGATTAGAACAACCTATTCCACTACGCTGTGTTTTGACCTTATAATTAAAAAACTCCATAACACTCCAGGAAATCCGCGAGATCATTTCCACATGGAAGCTTTCGACTAAAATAATCTGCGTCAAATTGGCGAACAGATGATGCTTTCTCAGACCTTGCATCTTTTCGAAGCTGATGGGTGATCTGTCCCTAAAACACGAAGACAAGTTTCAAGGGTCAACATGCATCTCAAAGCTCCCAGGATGACCTACAGTTGTCGCCTTGTCTTGATGGTCTTGGTGGCCTTGTCCGGTGCTGCTGGAAAAGTACCTGCTTTGCACAGCTGCACTAGGAATGATACAGTAATACCATACATCCTGCATCCTCGTATCAGGCTGGCCGCCTGCAACCAAGGTGGTCATCATATTGAGTCATTGGATCCGCAAATGGTCCCCCAAGACAACGTGTGATAATTAAATTCAGCACGTATATCGGTATAACCAGACGAACCAGAAATTCAGAATTCAGCACACCGTAATAAGTAGCACTCACGTATTCGAAATGGGCGTACGTACGTAGCACTTGGAATATTAAAACAAGAGAATAATGAATAGGGCAATGAATAGAGTATCAGTCATGTTCATCACAAACGGCGAACGTCTTTTCAGCCGATTTTCCCAAGTGCAGTGAGAAGGATATGTTTAAAGAGAGCCAGATACTTAAATTCTTTTTGGTATCCATCCTCGTGATGTCCTCTGGTCCATTCTCATCATGCATGACAAAGGCGTATGCTGAGTGTCCTCCGAATGACACATAGTCGCACTTTCCGTCATTCAGGGGAAGGCGCCAGTCCATCGACTTTGCAAGTTTGCAGAATCTGGATCCATATGGCGAGCTCTCGTATTTGAACCCCATTATTTCAAGTTGTCCGCGAAAAGTAGACATGAACTGGAAAGAACATCTGAAGGGTCGTTGACGTAGATGAGAAACAGAAATGGTCTCAAAACAGAGCCTTGCGGAACTCCAATGGAGACAGGCACCAAAGAAGAGTAGGTCGAGTCTACTTTCACTTGGAATGCTCTACCTGATAGGAGCACCTTAGTCCAGCGTAGAATTTCCCCTTGAATCCCGTAAGGCTTGAGCTTGTGGAGCAGCGGGACGTGTGGGATTCGACCGAATGTTTCTGATAAGTCGAAGAATATGGCATCCGACATGCTTCCTTCGTACTAAGCTTGGGTTAAGCTGTCCATAAATACGAGCATGTTCGTCACGCACAAACGGTTTGGAACGAATCTGTGTTGCACTATGGATATCAAGATGTCGGTAGTGAGGTGGTTTAAGATGGCTCACTTCAGACTGCGTTCCATCACCTTGCACGCTACGCAAGCGTGGCTGCCGGGCGATAGTCGGTCACCAGTTTCGCAAATTGGCGTGACAGTCACTTCCTTCCAAGAAGAGGAATTTGCCTTCGTCAAGAGTCTGACAAAACACTAGTCAGAAATGCTTTTTCGGTGTGAGTGACGTCTGCTTCAGGATGGACCTCGTCTGTCCCCAAAGCGCCAAAGGTGCTTGTCTTGTGCAACATTTGGCAAATCTTCATCCGTGAGAACCAAGTTGGTTAGAGGCCTCTCGTAGTTACGTCTTGACAAGAATGGATGTGACAAGGTCGAAACAATGAGAAGCGTCACCCGTCCATAATGTAGCAGCACAACTTCATCAGAAAAACAATAAACATCAGTTTCAGGGAAGTTGAAGTGAGGAAAAGATTAAACGGTGTTTCCCACACGCCGAAACAGGTTTCTTGAATGCTACAGGCTGTATCAGGCTGCATCAACATTTTCTTTCCAAACTTTAAACAGAAAAAGAAAAACACGATCTTGGATTTCTTAATTCACTATTTCGGCTTCAGCCGGCAAGTAAAATGCTTTTTTGGGTTGTACAGCTTGAACGGAGCGAGTGAACTGGAGAAGTTGAGGAAACTGGCCGACCTATTACAATGCTGAAAGTAGCTTTTGAGTTTATACGTAACGCACTATTCATAAGGTTGCTGAAAATTCTTCGACGACGACCGATTTCGCTCTTCTTGAGGCTCATCAGAAAGGCGGCGTACAAGAGTTTCCGCCACCTGAACCCAAATTGTACGACACCCGCAGACACAGAAATTTGGTTCTGCATATAAGATCTAACCGAATCCCAGCTGAATCTCTCGTTCGTTATATTCTTTAACTTAGAGTGCTGCACAAAGGCCACCTCATGTTCCAGTTATTACTTGAAGGAAACTACTCAAAAAGTTAACGAACACTATTCGACAGCTGAGGAACGCTTTCGTCCTTCTTCGAATTGACCAGGTAGGCGCAGTCCCCGAGTTTCCGTAAATATTATGTCCTTGTTGACCCCGAATTGCAAGAAATCAGACAGTTACGCTCATTTGCAGACCAATTTGTCTTTTACGGAAGATCCACCTAAATCCCAGCTAAAATCTCTCAAATACGGTATTCTGCACGCCGCCTTTTGTTCAAGGAAAACGTAAGGTTGACGAAAAATTGGAGACCACAGTTGTCTGTCAAGCATCAAGAGTGAGGAAAGCGGTCATGCGTTACCGAAACATTATCAACAAACCCATGATTCATATGTCCTAAAAAGAGCATACATTGCAATATATTGAATATTTCATATATCGGAACTTGAGGCGCTTTTTCGCAGAGCAATTAGCTAAAGAATATCATAAACAAGATATTATACTTAGATGCAGTTGGGCATTTTGTTAAAACAGCTCGTTGAATGGGAATTCGTAATCATTTTTTTAAATACAAATTATTTTTGTTGATACTAGGAGGCTCCATTCGTAGACAGTTTGCAAACTAATTGGACGATACAGTGCACTACAGTGGATTCACAATCATGGCGGAATTAGCAACTTAGATGTTACTGCATTTTTCACTCATAATGTGCATAGAATAACATGACAGAAGCTTTCGGCCAATTTGTAAGTGGCAATGAGGAACCGAGCTAAAAATCCACGTACTTTGTACTTTCGCCTACGTAGTCCAATGGAACTCAGCATCAGATCGAGTTTTATACGTAAGAAAACAACTCCAGTATTGCAAAAAAACCTTTCACGACTCGTCCCTTCATTCGACTTTTAAGATTCCTCGGTAATCTTATCGGGGAGTCGTTCTTCTACTAAAATGCTTCACCCATTAGAATCTCGAATCTGACCAGCTACCATATGTTTCGGAGGGTCCCTTCATTCTCTGAAATGGTGAATCCCTGACTGGGTTTAACAGTGCTCTGCCGATCACTAATCATAAGGGGAAGAGACACCATTTCTCCAGAGGTTGTTCGAACAGCTTTGAGTCAGACCAGTTTTGTCAACGTTTGCTACCGAAAGTCCCACAAAAACACCTGCCCCCTATTTTGCGTCCTATTCAATCGACTTGATTCTTAGAATACTTCTGGACAGTACGCTCTGCCATGACTCGGTAGTGTGACTTATGTCCTAAAGCCGTACATAGATTATATATATAGGACCTGGAAAAGGGCCTGATTATTTATTTTGGCGCAGTGATCAATTACCCAACTGAAAAAGCTTGCTTACTGGCCTTATTCAGGAGTCGAGTAAGAAACGCCGAATCCCTGGACACTGTGAAACACGTGGAGTTACGCTGACAATTTATGTACGTAGGTTTTGAAGTCCCTGAGGTAGTGTGCCATGAAATAGTGGAGCTAAATGGTTGTAACAAAGCGACGCAACGTCAGGTGAACAGAGAGTGTAGATGAATAATCCAGTCCTCCTGGTTTACTAGTGAGCTAGGACATCCGCACGCAATCCTTTGCTCATAAACTGATACAAATCCATGCACTCTTAAACATTGGTCGGAAACTGACAGCTATGTGTTAGCGGCTCTGCACGCTATGCTTGTATATTCCTAGCACAATTGATTATCAAACTACAGTAAAGTCGCCTATTGCAGTCTAGTTCCGTACTTCGGTTTTATTTCGTTGACGTCTCCCCAAATGACGCAAAGTTACATGCCTTTTGCATGTGTTCTTTTGCAGTCGTCTTACCTGTTCGCTTAGACGAACAATCGGAATCAACCGCATCTCACGCATGACCGATGAGATTCCAACGGTGACGGTCAAATTTAATCAGTTTATTTGTCCAGTTTAGTTGCACATTTCCCGGCAGATGCGGGGCAGCCATGCTCACGGATGTTTGACTTTAGATATCTGATCAGCGCTAAGACTCGGACCTCGTCCGAATTGGTAGACAAAAACATCTTCAGCACTTAATGCGATCACAATTTTTGTTTAGGCGAGCCTATTAGAATGTGGACAATATGAGATTGTAGACCAGTAACTATATGCTCGCATCAGATGTCGGCCGAACAACGCTCAATTCACAGTTTGTTCGAGGAAACGAACTGTTTCTGAGGCCTGTTGAGGCCATAACTCAGGTCTCAGTTTTTTTAACTATGGCGGTGACTAGTTAGAGTGGTCGTATGAGAAAACAAGAGGGCTTGTCCAAATGAGTGATCAAAACAAAGTAGGGATTTAGTTTTAGTCACGCTGTTATTCGAAAGTTTTTTTTCAAGCAGGCGTTTTGCATTCGACTTAACTAGCCGATGAATTATTTGTCGGTAATTCTGTGTTATTTCAACTGTCGAAACTGTAGTCAGTGGAGGGCATATAAAACTACAATAATAATCCTACAGTTAATATTGTAACGACAAAACTTGTATGATAATTTTGAACGTCGTGTCTTATGAATACGCATTCAGCCGGTCATTTGGTCTGCTTTAGAATGTAAAATTTAAGTCCAATACAGCACAGGCATCCTCCTACTCAACAACGGCGTAATATGAGCATGGAACAAATGTACTGCTGAGTTTTATGACCAACGAGCCGTTGGATAGGGAGGCGAAATCAACAACGTGGACGAAATTGATTGTGGCTTTTGCTGTATAACAGATTTTTCGGAGCATCCATGACTACTCCGCAATCATTCTCAGTGTGTAGGCAAAACTGAAATAGAATCTACTGGAGTCTGGCGAGGGCCGACCGACGAATAAGCTTGATGAAGCAAGATGAAGAGAACAAGAAAGCAATCTTGGAAGAACCTATGAAACGATCGCCACGTTCTGCTTTCTGTCATAAGTCCCTGCCATTTTACAACGATGACGTTTCGTGAACAGTTTGTTACAGTCACACAAGCCACTTTCCATGAAGGTATGTTACAAAAGGAACAATCATCCCTCAAATATGGTCCAAGACCGGGACTGGAATGATTGTCTGCAAGTTATGCACTACTCTACCGATGGCTCTGCCTGTTTGACGTGAAGAATGAAAAGTGGCGCCAGTGACTGGGTCGAATGTGATTCCACTCACTCCACTGAGTTGGCACTTAGTCGTGGTAGGCTGCAAAACATGGACTCAAGGCTTCTGTAGCAAAGGTACTCCAATTTTTACCAGTGTCCTCATGACTATCGCTGCCGTGGCATGAGAAATTTTTATTTCCGGCATCTGTATGAAGTCCGTCTCGTGGTGTATTACTGTTTTCTTCTCTAAACTGGACAGAGAAAAGAGTGAATCGAATCAGGACGCTGTACCGATTAGGACGATTCAGGTGAATTTCACCAGTGCCATGACGTTACTTTCCGTTCCCCAAGACAAGTAGTACTAAGCGAGGCTGACGTAAGAAATGTGGTCAAACACTGACAAGTACCTGCGTCGAATGTATGAACAAACGGACAACTCGGAGGACGGTGAACTAACATCAAATGATTGCCAATTCAGTGGAGACCCACGGTGCATGTGAAAGATGGAATGGTGGCCCATCAGACTCGCGCAGATGTATTTATTCATAGCTAAAACCATCTGTTATTCAATGGGTGTGTACAATCATTGTCCCCGAAGGTCAAATCTAGCACTGTCGTATGCCTAACAAAGCGCGATTTCCGGATTTCCACGGTGGGTCATTTTCAGCTGAGTATGTGATGTGTCCATGTGATGAATACCATAAAATACAGTATGACGAATAGAAACTAAAACTGAGGTGGCATTCCCCATCACCGAGAGACCGGTTGATCAGACAACGGAATTAACCCATAACGGGACCAACAAATGAGGTCATCTCTATGAAGAAACGAATGTGATCTGGGTAGAGAAGGCAAGCCTGAAGCGTAAAAATATGGGTGAATTGGAAAAAGCATCCGCAAAGTTTACGTGGGTGATAATGTCATTAGTATTCACAGCAGAATACTTGGAAAATCAATTTACATAGTGTGTGAGTCCAACTAGATTTGCTGGATCGATTCAGTTACAGATCAGCTTCAAGAGTCGAACACACGCCAGTCACAGATCAAAACTGGTATGACGTGTGATAGATACGCTTATATTTCAGGTTCTTGACGGAGCTGGCATGATAAACCGTTGATCTAAACAACTTCGTGAGTTAAGCAGCCATCTTAAATTGATGTATGGTAACAATAGTTGAAACTACTAGACGGAAGATCGCGGGTTCGCGATTCTCCGCAGTTTCCTGAGGTGCACCCTGCTGATGATTCTCGATAAGGATGAAAGAGCTGTACAGCACTTCTCATCTTTTCACTCACAGGAAGAAATCTCTACTAAAATTCTCAACTTTTCTTCGTGCTTTCAACACTAACCTTATTTGGGAGTATGTTTGTTGCTTCAGCTAGCACGTGATTAGTACAAGAGATAGAAATGTTGAACAGTGGAGGGAGTTACTTGGGTCACGGACGAGCAAACTACATCTACCTGTCAACACTGAGCTACGGGAAGATATAAATTCTGGCTATTGTCAGGTGACCAGAGGTTAGAAAATGAGACTAACTAGAGAGGGTTAGCCACTCTGTTT
Source organism: Clonorchis sinensis (assembly GCA_003604175.2). NCBI lineage: Eukaryota > Metazoa > Platyhelminthes > Trematoda > Opisthorchiida > Opisthorchiidae > Clonorchis > Clonorchis sinensis. Next base: position 13,384,913 of record CM030375.1, read on the forward strand.
GACAACAGAACTCAGAGGAATGTGTTGCCCGTCGACTCACCGACCTGGCTCCTGTCAATGAGGAATGCGCGTCCCGGTAATCTGACCTGGTCGTAAGCAGCTAGAACACACCTGGAGTAGCCAGGTGTCCTTGTGTGGGCCACAATAACATCCAGGAGGTTTTGTTCCATTGGGATCTCGAAATAATCCATCTTTATCAACTATGTGAACAACCAAAACGGAAGATCGAGCATGGGGTTTATTCCTTAACAGCATTGCGCAAGTTTGTCTTTGTGAAGTTTTATTCCGTGTTCATGGATCTCACGAAACCTGAAAAATGTGATATGTTGCTTTGGTAACGGCTACAAGTTATTCTGCATGGTATTCTACTTAATTAAGTTACTAGAATCACTCAGACAGACGGAAAAGGAACATGACAACGCGGGTTTGATCACCCGTGACAAGGTAAAATAAAAAAATCAATAATCGTTCATCTGAAACACCCTTTCGGTGCATAGATGCAATGCTACCTGAAGGAAGCTTGAGGCCTCAGATACTGTCAGGCTACCTAAGCACAGAAAGGAGAAGTCGGGATGCACATGTTGGATTCGTAACTCGGACCTACCGATCAGTAAGTTTGCACCCCAACCACTAAGTCACCTCAATCTCAACATTGAAGGTGAAGGTGACAAGTTGAGGCTACCATGGTGGAAAGTTCCCGGAGGCTTGGGTGTCGGGTGGCAATAGCCATGGAATTTATTGACATCTCATCTTAGGATGCAACAAGTGATTGAAATCTCCAGTGAAATTGGCCCTGGCCTTCAGGGCGGATTGTGAGTTTGCGTTCGATGTCACAATTTGATGCTGCACACATAATGAAGGGAGAACGTGACGAATGATTCTTAAGTGTCTTTCACCTAATATCGGAAATCGCAGGGGTGGTTGAAATCTGCTCAAGAACGCCCGTGACCTATCGACCCAACAGTGGGTTCATTTGACTCCTAATAGGCCGTCTTCTTCTTTATCATTTGTGTGACTTCTACTCAAAAGGCGATGCGAAATCTGGTCAAGTTATCAAAAACAGGCGAAAAAACATTTGATTATAAGTCTCAGTTGTTAGAGCACGAATTCACTGACCGGAAGGTCCGTGGTTCTAAACCGGCCTCCGCATCTCAACTTCTCCACTCTAGGCTTGGGCAACCCAGCATTATCCCAGCCATCGTACTTCCTTCGGGTGGCATGGCAGCTAGGCACCAAAAGGGTGTTACAGCTGAACGATTTTTCTAGAAACTGTGCAGTATAGTAGGGAAAAAATCGAAGTGCAAGAAATGCACAAACATTCTGAGATTGGAGGTGGAACTCGTGAACTAGCACACCGGAAATACACCACGGGTCTTATCCGGCCCGAAACTTGTTTAGTCATAGCCCATATCAGTTTAATGAAGTAGGTTTCATTATAGAACAAGCTGCACGCAAAACAATAGCAATTTATATAGATTATTAGCAGATCATCAGGTCAAACATGTTGACCAAGCGTAACTCTAGACAAATTTTGCAAAGTTCACGGACAAAGTAGGACGGAAGCACGATACATCCGTCCCTGAAATCACACGGCTTTTGGACAGCCCATTCCTTAGTTCCGCTCTTTATGAAGCACATGGATTTTGGATCCTACACGCTAGAAGTATCTTTCTGTCTATTTCCGTTTTGTGTCATATTCGTATGAGTTCACGTAAATTAAATGTCCCCCCTCAAAGTAAACGAAAACTACCAGCTATGACATGCCAAATTCTACCAAATGATTCCGAGTACAATTACTAAGTGATAAGCGAACGCACGAATCTCCTAAAAGGACACACTTGATTGTACAACCAACCGGAAGTAACAAACTTTGTAAAAGTACAGTGTGCCTACGTAATGCATCCCTATCATTCGGATACCGCGACAGCAACGTTTTGAAAGTTTCCTCCTCTAACCTGTCGTCAGGGCTTTTCTAACCGGTGGCACTTGGAATCTTTTTAACCCTATCCCGGAAATCGTGTTTATCCAACAGTGAGTCAGCCAGTCAGTTTCTCAGCTAAAAACCATGTGCCGAAGTTTAGTTGTTCCACCTTTCACAGTTTTGTTCCCAAGAGGTAAGGAGAACAAGGGAATGACAGCCGCCGGCTGAATGCGACGGTCCGATCATTTCATTGACGTTGAGTGGTTATGTTTGTCCAGTATCGCTTAGCTGGAATAACCAAGGTTCATGGCACATTTACAGACTTACCCACCCATAGTACTTCCGTGAGGTTCATTTGCGGTCGAACAGTCGGTCCTGTAGCACTTTCGTGCAGTCTGTTGTGCTCTGCGTCCTTGGGACGTGGCCTTCACCCACAAACAACGTGCACAGCTAGTCCGCCTTTGAGCATCGGTGCTTGCGCTTTATTGCATATGCATGGTGAAGAACCATCCGGGGGAGGTATTTAAAAAATTAACTAGGGTAGTTGCACGGCGTCCTTCGAACTCTAGGGTGTCATCTGCCTTGGTACCTGCTTCTTTTGTAACCGGAAGATAGTTGGCATGGACCACCTTGAGGGCGGAAAATGATCTGGCACTGAAATTGGACGACGCTTACCATTCCGCGTGCATCGTTTGGCGCATGAGGTCCAGTTTCTGTGGCTTCCAAACCATTTGCAATCGTATACAAATCATTGTTGAAAGAATGAACTGGATAGAGCAAAAACTGTATCGAGGCTTCAACCAATGGATTCTGCAATTCTTCAAAATATGGAGCTTCCTACTCATAAGGTTGCTGAAAATTCTTCGACAGCCCACAACAGGTTTAGCCCTTCTTGGGGCTCATCAGGTAGGCGCAGTCCCCGAGTTTCCGTCAACCTTATGTTCAACTTGAACCCAAATTGGACTGATTGCGACAAATACACTCCCTTGCAAATCAATTTGGTTTTCACGGGAAACTCACGTGAATCTTTCGTTTTTGACGTTCTTCAACTGAATGCGCTGCACAGAGGCCGATATTCGAGATATCGCAGTATATTTTCATGAAGGAAGCTACTCACAAGATTGCTGAAACCTCTTCGGAAACTCGAAGACTGCGCGTACTTGATGAGCCCCAAGAATGACGAAGAAGGTCCTGGGCTGTCGAAGAGTTTCAGTAACCTTGTTAGCAGTTTCTTCAATTGTAAAGTAAGGAGAAAAACGAGACTAGCAGCAAACGTCTAATCAAACGATAAGTCATAACTCCCTTGGCGCACTTATGACTAAGTGTTCCACAATATCTCTGCCAGTGAACTGTGGAATGGAGTAACTGTGGTCAGAATGTGAAACAAAACCCCTATTTCGCAGGATTAAGTCGTGCGGAAACTGGCGTAAGAGCGCCGTAATCCAGTAGATGTGTTCAATTACACTGTATGACTCTCCTGCGAGTGACATTTCATCGGAAGATTTTGCAGCAGCGTTTCAAAATCAAACGGCTCGGGAAACAAACAGAAATCGTTTTTTGAAGGGCAGCTAATCCGTATCTCTGATCGGCGTGCAGAGGTTTCCGGCCGTGTAATGGGGGACTTGTGGAAGGATAGTAGCTTTCCAACGCGTGTAGCCAGCATGTGATCTGGCAGCAAGTCGGCTTTTTCAGTTCGGGTTGCCAACCTTCACATAGGGTCCGAAACTGTCGAAAGAACAGACAAGCATTTCAAGCTTTCCGCTCACTATGTGACGTGTTCGAAGGTCAAGCTACGATAGCCAATCAAGGAGAACACAGAAGCACACTGGAGTACATATAACGGAGTAGGCGAGAAACCTAATCCGCGAATGGTAAACAAAATGAAAACAACTCCCTTTCACATTTTGTTCGCTATATTGATTTCTACTGGTCTTTGTTACGAACGAGGTAAGTAGGATCAGCAAAGCATATCCTCATTTTAACTACCGTTTGCCTTGGATTAATGAACCTACTTTAAGAAATTTTGATTCTGTGAAAATTTTCAGAAATCATGATAGCCCAATTTGCCAAACCGGGCCGTGGAGATGAACCAGGTGGTTTCACGTGCAGAGACGTGAGTTGTCATTTTTGTGTTTATCTTGACGTTGATTGCATTGGTGTTCAGTATGTTGTTTCAAATGACCAGCATTCACTGGAACCAATGTTAGCCCGGTTGCGTTCACCGGAGTTTGATCATGTGGATGTTGATCTGTTCGACAAGCCAGGTAAATGACTTGCACACGTTTTGATAGCAGTCGTGCGGTACATCATCCAAAGTGATTTGAGTCCTCTCATTCCGTCACATTTCCATATCTCTTATAATCCAAGTGGTAGTGAGCAGTGGAGAAATTATGGGTGTATGACGACAACAATGCGGTGTATGGTGGAGTGTTGAAATTGTTGATCCACCGAGAACAGGCGATCATGCACAAACAGCGATACCAAAAAGTTACGGTGTGGGAAAGTTGTGTGGTGTGGTTGAATTTTAAACTTGGGACCATTGTGCTCACGGGAAACTGAAGCGATCCTCTTCGACTACGTTACTTTGATAGCTCGCGAGGCGACCAGTTTTCCCGTAAGGACTTTAAAAGTGATTTTGTTGATAAGGGCTCACGGGAAACTGAAGCGATCCTCTTCGCGAGGCGACCAGTTTTCCCGTAAGAACTTTAAAAGTGATTTTGTTGATAAGCCACTATGGGGGATAGTAGCGTGAACTTAATCCACTGCATTGCTTTCAGCAGTTGGTCACAGCGCCTCCTAGTAGAGTTATTTTATGTGTGATTAGCTCCAAACAGATCAGTCTCAAGAATAACTCCCATCAATTGAAGAACTCGTCAACGCGACTGCTGTAGATTCGTCAAACTATTACGGTTTCTGGCTAAGGAGCTTCGACAAAAGCTGTGAAATTCCAGCAGTTCACTCCACTAACTCTACGTGAATCTCAAGGTATGGGTGTATCAGTATACAGTGTAGCAGTAGAACGTGGCCTTTTCAGGCAGCGGAATTGAGATGTCTCCGGGAATTGGACAACCGTTGTCACAAAATCACAGCTCGTGTAGCGTGTTACCTGCTAATCCGTAACTGGGCAAAATGGAAGACGAGTGTTCGGTTGTGCAACAGGGACTTCCATCAAAGAATATGTCCAGCACCAAAAGCGCCGTTGGTTAGGCTATGTATTACGCATGCTAAACCATCGTTTGCGGGAGACCATGTTGTTTTCCGTTGCGGAAGCAAAGAGGTGGCCTACCTCTGACTTGGCAGACGTGGGCAATGTCGGTTCGACTCACTCTCCAGGATGGTGACCGCGTTATGCTCACTGCGCCTGGTTCCAAATACTGGTTGGTGATTGACCTCGATGGCTTCCTCCCTGTCGGTTTACATCCAGATTGCCTGAATGAGAGTCTGGAGACGTAGCATCCCGATTCGATTGTGGTAAGCTATCACTAAGTCTTCTCTCCGTCCGGATGTTTTTCTTTCCTTCGAAGTAAGGCTTTCAAATAAAAAATACTGTCGTATGGCAGCGGAAGATCGGGAGAGGTGTGTTGTCGGTGATGAGATGATGATGGTGATGATGTTGATGTTGACAGCATGAGAGAACTTACAGTGTTGAAAGGCGTTCACCAGTAACGCGTCTTTAAGGTCACTATTGAATGACATGTGCGCAGAGCAATTTACCGCACTGCTGCTAAAACTTGAGTGGGTGCGGCTTGAATTTAGGACAAGAACGCAATGTCATATTATTGCAATTTTTACGAGAACCAGTATATTCAGCGGATCCCTCTAGCAAGCGCACACGTTAGTCAGAGACTGACGAGTAGAACATTCAGAATTCGGCTTTTTACCACGTCGTAAAAGGTTATCATCGCAGCAGTGAAGCAAGAAACGAAGGACTCAAATGGTAAAATGTTCGGCACCGAGGAACTAGGGTAACCTTACTTGAGTAATCTGATCGTAAAAATATGCTTGCACGGCATATTTTTCCCCAGACCACTCGTGATTTAACTCCATTCCTAGACGTCTGGCTAATTCACACTCGAAATAGGTTGAATAGTTTTGGGTCTTGGGGATAAGGCTGAATTCTGCTGAGGAGTCAGATTTGGCACATTGTAGGTTGTCGCTGGACGTGTAGAGTTCACATTCTATCTCTGATCAGCCCTCCTTTGTGTCATTTTGCAATCATTCTGGTCGGTCCACACCACATGCACACACACGCACGGAATTTGGGTTTTTCACTTATCAGAGTTCATCAGAAGCGTATATTTTTGGTCGTGCTGGGATTTGAGCTCCGGACATATAATGTACAGACAACGAAAACCATGAGTTTCATAATCCATAATTCTTTATATCAGTTTACATATCTCGTTAGAATCAGGTGTAGTCTGAATTTGCAATCAAAAGAAGTCTTAGAAAAAATGATCGTGACCGACTTCCTGTCAGACTCGCACTACTGCTGTGGAGCTTCCTCGTTTTATGAGGGATTCTGTTGTCAATGAACGGTTTCACACCGACACAGTCAAAGGTTTAAACAGGGGGACCAGCTGGTAAACCTAACACATCGTGTCTCATGTTCTGCTAATCTGTTTTACGTTTTCAAACTACGATTCTGATTAAGTCAGCATTTTCGAAACGTAATTGCTTCCACGTCCCAAATCGGAACAGAATAACGGTCAAATTTCACTAAACGGTGGGCAGCAGTGGACGTGCGTTGAACTCACCTACGGCCTTCTAAACACCACGAGGATAACTGTGCAAATTATCACTGACAAGCATGAATCCAACCAAAGCATCTGGTGCAGCATGTTGAACAACCCCTTTGTCCGCCTGTACCTTCATTAAGAGGCAACCCCTGTTGTTTGACCTAGCTCAGGAAAACTGTCCTCAGTAGAGCTGTCCTCCTCAATAGGAGAATACGTTCGTACATATGACTTTGCATATGACTCTTTACTGTTGTGCGTTGCCGAGCATATATATATATATATATATATATATATATATGCAAAGGATGTGATTCCGAATAGTACAGATGTAGACACGTGTATTTTGATCAACTACAGCTTGAACAAGGAGCTTCGAAATTCTGGAGGAAACGTCAATTCTATGATTGTCGTGAAATGGACCAATTGGACGACATGGTTTTGCTCAAGTTCAAGACAAACATTGACGCTTGGAGCCGAGAATATCGCGAACTAGACGATGACGCACTTCTGTGGCTCGCGACCCGTATGGTAAATGACTATGAAGGAAACTGCCGCACAGTGTCAGGTAAGCAAGCAAACGTTTTGGTGACCACGACCCGCAACACAAACGTTCAAAATTGTCTATATGCCGGAAGTTACGATTTCAACTGCTTTTTTTCATTTCGCTCACATTGTTTAAGCACGTCAAGAGAAATTCAGAGCCATCCCTCGTCCCTGCGATAGTTTTGACGTTTGGATCAGTTTGCACCATATTGCAGTTAGCTAATATTCTCCGGAACAACGTGTTTCTCACTTCTTATCTGCAAGTCTTGTTAGAATTCATACCTTCCCCGAAGAATTTTCAGGTGATCACGCGGACCACGTCATTGAATGAATCGTTAAAGGGACTTCCATAAAGTTGTTTAATTTTCCGTTTTATCTGCTACAGAATGGGTTCATCATGGGTCGAGAGGTCCCACAGAAAGTAAGTAAGTTAAACAAATAATCGAGGTCGTTCAAGTTCATCTGCGTGTCGTGTATTTCCTTTTGACAAAACACAGTGCCCCTCAAAATTTAAAATGAAATTTCCGTAGGAACAAATTCCTCGACGGTCCTCAGCGGATTGTTGTGCCAGCTACTAAGCTCCCGCTGCTTCTAGTGCTAGACTAATGCACAACCAAAGCTGAGTAAGTGCCTAGTTGTATGTAGTAAGACGTGCGTGGACTGTTTGAGAGACACCCGGTTCGACGTCAAACATTGGACTTGTCTTATCACGCTAGCTAACATGAGTGACTGTAGTGTTCGCAGTCCAGCAGCGCTAAAGCACGACTGTTTCAAACCGCGCACTTGAGAATCGAGACGGTAAGATTTCGGCCCGCCCCGCTTCATTCTCATAACGGTGACGTCGGTTGTCAATAGACGCCGTCTCGCGTACTCGCAACGGTCAACCTACAACAGTTTTTTCGGACAAATCATGACGTTACATGAACGCAAAGGCATTAGTTAACACGCAACCAGTTTGCATCTGCCATATTGGGGGGGGAGATGCTGCGAATAGACAAAATATCAACGATGTTATTTTTCCGCAACAACCAACCCATCTGCATAAAAGAACAACACAATTCCGTCTCTTCTTAGCCATTATGCTCACAGGGCTATACCAGAAGACGTTTTGCAACCAGGTACGTCATCCTCCATTTGTTCATTCAGCAGGTGCACACACCTTTAACACGGTCATCTGCTAATGCCTACTCCACCGATTTCAGCTAATGGGAAGGCAGTTCAATGGCTACAAAGTCACCTCATGTGATTCTAATAACATAAGAGAGGAAGAACTTCAAACGATCCAGGTCTCTACCTATCGTGTACAGCTCAGTGTCCCTGCCGAGAGACATATTGTTCTGGATCTCATCAGTCAACTGAATACCGGGTTGTCCAAATGCCGTTACAATGCCTACGCAGTTCGCCAACAGACGCAACGAAGTTATGCCTTAAACTAATCGCAAAAGTAAGCTATCTTCACCGAACAAGGTATTTTGAGAGGAATAGATATTTAGCGACTTGTCTAATGGGGGTAAGGCGTTCTCTAGCTTAAGGAAAAACATCACAAATAGTTAAACTTTAGGCGAGTGGTTAGTACTGTTCTAAAACAGTGAGGCTGTATACGAACAGTGCAGGGAGAACAAGACAGCCTCAGAATGAGTTGCTTTCCTATATTAAAACCGTCGTACTCGGGGATTCTTAACAGTTAGTGCAAAGGCACTTCGAGCGCCATTTGACTTTATATAACGAAGTAGTTGTTCTTTACGAACAAAACACTCCACCATTGTCGGTGCAGAATGCATGTTTTTCACCAGTCGCGTGCTCCATGATAGACGCCACTATTCAGCGGACAAGTTTTTATGATGTCTTGCATATTCGTGACTTCGACAGACTTCAACGAATCTGAAATGTCAAGGCTAACTGGAGTCGCGATGAAGTAAATCTTCGTCTAGATCTTTGATTAGAAGGCCACATCGACTTTCGCTTTTTGGAAAGTTGAAGCACTCCACCCATATTATTATTGAAATGTATGCATTAATTGTGATTTAAGGATTAGAGTCATGCCTGTGTTGAATGTGTACAGATCATCCTTGATCATCGTGATGAGTGAAAATCACATACGAGGAACTTGGCAGACGGCTCACGGCTGATGAGGCCACTCGGTATCACCGGCAACCGTTGATTAGTTGTGAACTGTTTACGGAGATGAGATGGACCTGGTCTCACTTACTGCATTCACGGGCCCTCTATGAAGAACAACCACCCCCCAGTTATAACCATACTTCCACGGGTCCTGTCTAAAATACTTATATATTTCGAAAGACCACTCCAAACAATGTAGGTGTCTGTGAGACGCATTTACTGTGTCAACTAAGATCAGAATGCCAACTTCTATTCTGAGTTTCCTGGCATCAAGTTAGTACTAATGCAAATGACCAAGCGGAGCACACACAAGTTCGTCTCCAAATTACTGCGTGTTTTCGGACCTGAAGTCGGACAACGAACTACGATAATGCTTGAAAAAACGGACCCCTATGAAGGACGCTTCTAGTTCCTCCATAAAGACCACACTTTAGATGATACGGTCAACTGTTGCTTCTGCCATTAGTTACATTCCTCTTAGAATAGACCAGATATCGAATGTGACCACCTCTGACAAGTCCTGTGGTATATGCAGTTTTACCAAATTCAATACACGCTACTTTTGTGTGAATACTATCCTAAAAGACTGGTCTGGTGTACTTCCTTCTAAGAGATTCTCTGTAAGGAAACAACTTTTCAATTGTCCTCTCCTGGAAGGCCACTGAAAATGACCATGCCAAAGCACTCTTTCATGGTTGTTAATCACCACTGAGAAAGAGTTTTCTACCGAAGTATGCCTCATAGGGTACTCTTTTTAGAGGTAAAGTTTTACAACAATGAGTTTAGTCTCTCAAGGTCGTTATATTACAGTCCCTTAAGCTGGAGAAACCCTTGATAATGCACATCACGTATCAGACAATGAATATAGCTGCGGATAACCTCAGTACTAGTTGGCATTGTCCGTAACTGGATAGACAGCTCTGGAGGAAGTAAAAATATTTACAGCGAGATGTTCAAACGAAAACGCGTACAGTTATGAGTATGAAAACCGTCATTGGCCATTGAATTAGGTTGCCGTGTACAGGTGAGGCCTCATACTCAGCTTCACACATAGACACAGGCCTAGCAGTTACGATAAGTAGTCGAGATGAGTGACAACGGCTACCGTTACCATGACCCTTGAAGAAAAATCAAGGGTCTCTGATGCAACTCTTGCTGGTATTCTTGTGGTGCTTTGCAAACGTTTTTACTGTGGTGATGTTATTTGAAGACAATAGGGTAGTCTTTATAATAAATGGTGTTTATTATGTGGTAACTGATTCATTAGACCCAACAATGTTGATACACCAGCTTCAGTGGGTCAGTATATTTTTAAAATAAAACTTGAGGTGCGTACTTGCTGGAGCGATTGACAGAGGACGCGCTTCTAAAGGAGTTCGTCCGGTCAATTAGGACTCTCTGACATATATTTGCATTTACACCTGTAATGCTGTACCTAGCAGTGGCAGAAAGTCTAAATAAACCTGGACAATTTTAGGGGTGAGAGCATCGTGAAGGCAATATTGTCATGAAATTCGAAGTTACTGCACTACATTCTTGCAATCACTGTGTTACTAATAGAAGTTGACATCGTATTCCGTCTGTGTACTGAATTCCAAGAGGTCTCATCACCCGGCACATGTTTAAGAACCCAAGCAAGCAATGTTCATGCACCAAGTATTGTTCTGAGAAGGGTCTCGTATCCATTCAGCTTGTCTTTACATTCCATCTAGTCTCAACAATGAAAAGTATCACTAACATTTTCGTCCTTTGTTCTCCCCAATAACCTACGTCAGAACCGTGACCATTGCTCGTGCGTGGAATGACAGTTTGTTCGATCACTTTTTGCTATTAAAATGGTTCAGTTGCCTTAAACATGTTTTCGTATCCAACATTAGTGACGGGGCAAGTCAAAAAGCAAGGTCATCGTAAAAAGACTCCGTCCTAATATGAGAAATCCTGCTATGTCAATGTCCTTATTCGCACACTGAGTCCGACTGACCTCCAACTTGAAGAAAATGGATATTTGTGAAATGCCGCGGTCAGCACATTTCCAGTCAGTGGGTCTTGGGCAACCGGCAGTAGGTTTAATGATTTTGCACACGCATTCAGTCACTTACCGAAAGCAAAAATGTCGGATGGTGAATTACAACGAAACCTTTTATAATGGGCGCACTAGAGGGGACGAAGTGACCCGAATTGTGAATATGAGTTGGATATACGTTACGTCCAATCTACCAATAGAAATCGACCGACTCACATAACTGATCCAGTCTGGTGATGTGAGAAATTAGTCATCAACTTTTCAGTTATTCATCCGGAGACCAGCGCATTTTGAAGGACGTTACGTCCTGATATCGAGACCACGTTATACTTACAATATATTTAATGGTTATTGCCACACGTATCCATATGATTTAGGGACAGCTGAAAAATCCGGTAGACGTTGCGTGCACTTTTACAAAGGAAACTACTCCCAAGGCAGTTGAAAACTCTCCGAAAGCCCTTTTTAGGATTTGCCCGTTGAGCAGAGCCTCAGGTTTTCCGTCAAATTTGTGTTCTGCTCGAATCAATATGCTTATTTGCACACAAATTTGGTTTTCATAGATGGCCCGCCAGAAACAGTTTAAGATATCGCAATAACAAACTGGTATGTAGATGTGTATATTGGCGCAATTCGGGATCAAGTGTAACATAATTTTGACGAACACTCGGACACTGCGCTCATTCTGGGTGACCAAAGAAGAGCGAAACCACTCGTGGACTGTCGGAAGATTTCAGCAAACTTGGGAATATTGGAATATTGACCGCCGTTCAACTCAGGAGTGGTTAACCTCATCCGTCCTATTCAGCACTTCTGAACATGGAAGACTTTGTGACACAACTGTTTTACGTGTTGACAAGCCCCTGTTCTGTGTATTCAAAGTGGCGATGACTATTCGTAAGCAGCTCCCGCCCAACCCAAACCCGCACTGGTGATGTCTGCGGCCAAGCTGCTACGCTCGACAAGCGAACCAGCAACCAAACAGCCCATATCATCTAACCGTGCAATGCACCCTTTAGACGTGTCTCTGAGATTATATATATATCGCTACTTGTTCCAGCAACGGAATGTCTCCTCAGGATTCGAAAAATTTACCGTCTGACCGTAGTAAATTCGGAAAATTTTGTGTGTGAGATCCCCAATTGAGGGTTTTTCAATCTGCCCTTTATGGGACCAAATTTTCGCATCAAATGATTCTTCCCCAAGTCATCGGTATGACAGCAAGGCAGACACTAAACCAGACCGAGCAAGACCGAGTATTATTGTGTTATTACGTGAATTGTGGTCAGGCCATGACAATTAAAATTCAGCACAATGAGCGTGACGAACACATCGGGAGTGAAAACAGTTCCTGATGAAAACAGTTTCATGCCATTTGCTGAGTAGCAGATAAATCTGGCAGAATTGAGCTACCAGGTAGCCCTCTTCTACCGCTGATTAGCCAAACAGTGGGTTTCTTGTTTTCATTCAACGCATCTGAATGCTCAAGTAATGCGGCACGTTTTAGAGCTCCCGGACAATTAATATTGAACAAGACTGGGACCTTGGTCATAGGAAACATGCACGTAATTATGCTGCGTTGTAGACACAGGTAGAGGCACTGATGTATAATTGCTGAACAGTTCGTGGGGAGAAATCTGACTGGTGCTAAGCCAGTAATTCTCAAGCTTTTAGCCAATCGCTTTCAGATCTCAAATCATGTTGTTACCACATCCTTATCCGGTATGAACCGCACGAAACGTCGAACCATAAGAGTCGGAATAGAACATCTACAATGAAGAAAAATCTTGGAACTCCAGGAATATGGATCTTTTTGGAAAGCATTTCCTTCAAGCAGGATTGCGCATGCAGTCCCACCGAAAAGCGACTTAAACGCAGAAGAGGCCTAATTCTCCCTGCTCTTGCGATAATCTGTCTTGTGTAATTGTGTTAAGGAATATAGTGGTCCGAGATTCCAGATATCGCAAGAACACTGCTGACATTTTCAGCAACCCACAGCTTTCGGCGACCGAAAGCCTGATGAATCGGGATGACGGATGATTCGGACCGGTGTTAGTTTCAATATCAGGTAAATTCCTGAGCCTCATGAGTAATGTTGGGACAGCAATATCCGAAACCCAGGTGGCCGAGTAGGTAACGGTGTGGACCCTGGTTGAACACCTATAAATAGATTGGTTTACTCGATCTGTACGTATTTTGTTTGGGAAGTAAAGACTCGAAAATAATCTTTTAAAACAGTGTGCACTGATTCAGAAACTTTCTTGCAACTTTTAATTCCGGACAATCAAGAATCTCGGTACTGCTGTAGGGAAAAGAATCCTTACCCATGGTCATGTGTTCAGGAAAATATGTTACCAATGCATCACAAAGTTAGTTCATCAGTTAATAAGCCGATGCGACAGAGTGTAATCTTCAAGGTCATATGAGGTCCAGCTTGAGTGGCAGAATCTCCCCAATTGAGTCTGTTAGATTAACCGACAAGAGTTGTCCGACTTTGTTACAAACCCTTGGACAAACTGTCAAACATTTGGATGCGGACAACAGAACGAGAAAAAACGACTAAGCACGTTGGCAAATAACTGGCTCGTGACCATCCAGGTTTACTTAGAGACATCTCAAATTCACGATCTGAACATCCTATGTCTTGAGCTCGGATGTGTGTACGCATCTTTGGCCATCTGTAGGGTGTGCAATGCAACTGCAACTAGCATATTTTTAAGCGCACTAACGATGTTACTTGTACTCAAGTGCATGCCAAGTTTCCGCGTTTGAAATCCTCGATTCAGCGTTGGCAGTGATGTTTCTAGAGACGCAATTGTGTGTGTACATCCTGTCTGCTCTCCAAATTAAACCTTCATTTCAAAAATTGCGCGTCCCTCGTGTTGCGGTCACACTGCAAATGTTTAAATGCTGCAGGAAGTGGCTTTTGAGAATTGACGAAGCCATTTACTACTTACATTTAATCTAGTAGTACACTCGGGATGCGAAACTCTTTCGGTCCGTCTCCTGGAGAAGTTTCACGCTGTCATCCTTGGCGATCGTGTAGTCTAGGGTAGTAAAGCAGTACGTTTGACCTCCAGTGTGTTAGGGTGGGTTTTCTTCTGTGTGATGATGTGGTTGTAAGTAACCTGGCACGAGAACCAGCAACTAAGGGATGTGGATCTGTAGATGGACGTGCAGTTCAGGACATGAGACATGCAGGAGAATTAGCCAAGCTGAACATAAGTTGTGAGGTTACAATCCATTGAAAAGCAGATCTTACTGAACACACACACCACATCTGATACCACACGCGGGCATTATGAGTATAGAGTAATGGGTGACATTCAAATCGATTCTGCGCCAGATTCCGATACACTGTACTCTTGGGTAATGTTCTTTTCTTCTCAAAGGTCCAGCGGTCTCGTCTTATGAGTTCCTTTGTCTAGCTTGCTCATACGCAAAGATCGCTGATTTGCGTTGCACAGTTCAGTTTTCACACATGAGACCGACTGAACGTTGCTCACAAACACCTGATTGTCCCTGAACTCGGACAACAACGCAAAGCAAGGCGTACCCGACTTTGCAGTTCAGTCATACATAATAAAACTGTTTTTAATACACTCATTTGCAAACTGATTTGGTTACAACGGGTGGCACCATTTCGGCCCGACTGAATATCTCTTTTGTGGCATTGATAAACTGGAAAACTGCAGCCGCATGTTTCAGTTTTGACAATATTTGAAACAGTATCCAGATGGAGCAAACTACTCGTAAGTTTTCTGGTGGCTCTGTGAGATCCCGCGCAGGTATCGTCATTTTTTGAGCTCATCAGTTCCGGCTTATCAACTGGCAACTATTGACCAAAGCATGTAAACGCTGTGCCAACATTTCCGAACTGAGACCTATTTGACAGAAAATTCAGATCGATAAACCAGCTATCTCGTCACAATTTACCCGATGCAGCCTTCATCCGAGTAGAATCATCAGGGGAGATTTGTAGCGTTTTGAAATAACTGAATCATTCTTATCCGCAGAATAAAAAATCAACTCAGATTCACTCTCCTACAAATAAGAAAAACATGATTTGTTTGACGCTTACACTTGGCAAACCCTCAGATCGGGTGGTGGCCTCATCATGGTAATTTGTTCACATAATTTGGGAATTATTACATATGAAAGCTAGTCATCTTCCTTGTGAAAGACCAGGGTTCATTCCTGACTACTGATGATATCGACTTCTTGTTTCAAAACTAGCTAATGTGATGACGCAATGCGAACAACTTCGTCTGCTTGCTGAGTTCTACTAGCTTTCATCGGAGGTGATAATCGTTGGATTCCTGGGGCAAGATAACCCCAGGTGGGCCTTATTTCCTGGAATTACTAGACTTCTGACAGTGTAACACGACGTATTTTGCTTGCCAGAACACAACTGCTAATCGCCATGGCTTGCTTTGGTTCGGTCTTCGGCACCAGATAGAGTATCCCAGACTGAAGAAAAACTGTTAAACACTGTATGTGTTCACTTTTAGTTTTCCTGCCTCTAGGCCATATTTCGGTTGCTCTTACACCTAGCGGACACATTATCGGTTATAGTATAGTTTTACATTTCCAGGTTGAACCCGGGTTATAATAGATATCTTACAAATCGGTTCCGTGACCATCAAGCACCGTTACGTTCCCCTTCACAAGCTATAACTGAAGTCTTCGTAAATACACTCATTTGCAAATCAATTTGGTTTTTGCGAGAAACTCACCTGGAACCCAGTTGAATCTCTCGTTTGTGATGTTTCCAGGCAACTGAATGTGCTGCACCAGGCCGCCTCATGTTCCAGTTGCTACGATATTCGAGATATCGCGATACATGTATATACGTAATGCACTACTCAGGGACTGCGACTACCTGATGAGCCCCAAGAAGGGCGAAACCGGTCGTGGGCTGTCGAAGAATTTTCAGCAACCTTATGAGTAGTGCTTTTCGTGCAATTTGGTTTCAAGTAGAACATAAGGTTGACGGAAACTCGGGGACTGCGCCTACTTGATGAGCCTCCAGAAGGGCGAAACCGGTCGTGGGCTGTCGAAGAATTTTCAGCAACCTTATGAGTAGTGCATTACGTATATGAAGTCTTCCTATATTTGAAAAGATTCACTGTGTGGAGTTCACTTTGCTCTGACAGCTTCCAATCACAATGTGCATAGCAGGCAGTTAGATGTGTCGAACTCAAAACTGGGACATCGTCCACACCTACTGAGCATAATATAAACCTCAGAAAGCCAATGGAATAGAAGAGCATTTGTGTGTGTCCCCAGACATATCGATGTTGTTAAATGTGCAAACAAACACTCAAAGTGCGCAAATATTACGGTGAATTTTACAGTTGAAGGGTCTGTTGTGTAGCATTCGGTCTGGATTTCGGTCGATAGAGGACAGCGGCGAAATCCACTTGAGCCCAGCTGATTTTCTCATGTTCCAACCTGCGGGTATAAAGTGCGTCTATCCAACGGTTAGCAAACGGATCCATCAAAGTTTCTTAGACGGTAAAACAGGACATAATCGACGTATTGTGACGGGCTGAATGAAAATCAAGACAAAACGATCAGGACTTTGTGTGAACAAAAGGATGACGTCAGTATACGTTGTTGTAAAGGGAAGACGGTCTTGTATACGACAATACGGAATGTCATTTCATCTAAAGTCATCCGAAGTGAACTACAGAAATAGGTCTCCGATAAAATGATGGTTTTGTGATGACTTATTCCGAAAGATATCCCCGCTGTGAGACCTTAAATGTTCCATCTTTAGACAAATCCGATGAAGCTAACAAAGTTCGGTGCTTTCTACCCAGCTCAAAATGTACACTTCCGAAAATATAAGGCGTGGTTTCGCCCCCCCCCCAATAGGGCAAACAAAACAGTCCAGAGATTGATTCAACCCACGAGAATGACAGTCCGGAACGGAGTCCAGCCTGACCCGTGAAAAAAGTGGCCATCCTCGGTTTTCCACACTTTATCCTCGAACAAACGATAGTGTCAGAGACGTGGTGAACTGTAACCCTTGGATAATGCCCCAGCTGACCAAAAAACGCGTAGTGAAGTGTTAAAAAAAACACTGACCAGTACGATGAGCCTAGCTCTTTCATTGCTGCAGGTCCGGGGTCCCGCACAAGCATCAGAAATCCTACGTTAGATGCAGGGTTAAAATCGCGTAAGATTAAAATGTGAAGTCCTTCTAACTGGACCAGAAGTCATTACTGCGAGGTTGAAAATCGTCTCTTCAGTAACCGAAGTTATCATGCTGGGGGAGCGAAGTTCGCGTAAGTAAAGCGTCACTTGCAAGGTGTGCAAAAACTCCCAGTCGTTACCCGTTTCAGTATGTTGATGTTTTATGGCGGGCCTGAGGTTTCACCATAATGATATCACATTTGCTGTTCCACAATATCGATCTGAACTGAACTGGAACTTATCGAAGTTGAAATCAGTCACATTGTCCACACAATCAAGAAGTCTCAGCCGCAAAACAAGGAAGCAGAAGAAAATTTAGAGAAAGGAGTCATCCTAGTAGATCCAAGGATAATTCGCACTAGGAGACACAAGGCAAACCCCCAAGAAAGACCAATCTGAAGTAAGGACACACTCCTGAAAAACATTCTGTCCTATATTTTCATTACCTCTCCAGGCTGAACTCAGATATCACTCATATGAGGTATGTATCCTGGTGGTGTGAGAAAACCTGTCAAATGTTTTGTTCTCTGAGATTCGTGATTAGGCTTCTCCCAGACGATCTACCTGGCAGTAGCAACCCTTGCAGAAGTATCGACGATTGCGTGCGTTTATACTAGTAGTGCTAGTGGGAAATTACCTGCTACGATTGGCTATTTCAACCGGTCCTTCCATTTGTTGGCCAGCCCATGGACGTTCCATTCGGTCCATGTGGGATTCAAACCTAGCCCATTCATTGATCATGCTGGGGTGACCTTGCCGTTCACTAGCTTCTTGTGGTGACCCTTCTTGATGTGACTCTGAGATAGCCTTTGCCTTTCGACACAACTATCCTGGTTGAGTCGCTGGCGGTGCAAATTTGGGTCTCCATCCGTTCAAGGATCCCTCAACCCGTTTGGCAGCTCCGTGTTTTTTACTTTTTTTCATATGATTTTCATTTACTTAGTTCGAGGGTATTGAATCACGTTTTCAAATTCGGATTACGGTCTCTCACTCGCATGAATAGCTGTCTCTCACTATGACCAACAAAAAACGTGCATTTAGTTTTTTAATAGAATGCGCTACTCAGTAGGTTGCTGAAAACTCTTCGACAACGCACTACGGGTTTCGCTTTTCTTGGGTTTACCGGGTACCCTTCTTTTTCCTTGACTATCCATGTTTTCCTTGTCTTTCCGTCAACCTTACATTCTAATTATCTCCGTTCTAATCTATCTTATTTCTCGTCATCCGCCTTGGATTCAGTTAATGCGTAGCATCAGATATTTCATGGGTCATCATAGTCGACAGCATAAACTCGGTGTTCAACACTAAGGCTTTACTACCGTAAAACCATAAATTGTTTGAGAGCCTTCTTGTGAACGAGAGAGCAAAAGTGGGTAAGGAATGGATTCGTTGTTAGCCTACCTAAATTATTCCAAGGTGCTTACACCTCCAGACACTCATTCAGGAAATCTGCATTTGAAAATGCCAACAAGCACGCCACTGACATCGATTTACAGCCATATCTAGCAGCGTCTTCAAGCATGAACAGTGTGGATAAACCAGACCTCATCTTAAAAGGACAGCGGCATCCAAAACAACCAGACATTTCGTAATCGATTTTACTTCCTTCTGCCAGGTCAAAGTCTGACCACTTGTCCGCTTGCTTCATTCCTAATTTGGCACAGAAGACAGCAATTACTTCCGCAAAGTGATGGGTCAGTGAGCGCAACATATGACGGAACCAACGAAGCTTTTGGCGCTGGAGAAATTCTTTGATGGAAGTTGCAGATGAACAGCCGAACGCTCACTGTTTAATCCTCTCACTGCGGATTCGCTGGCAACAGCCTAACCGAGTTTTTTTTACTGAGGCAACGTTTATCTAGGGCCAGAAGGCGTCTCACTTCAGCCATAAAAAGCGGTCCGATACATATGTGCCTTGATATTAAGAGACACGTTACTCTGCAGCCATAGGTGAGTAAACGTGCCCCGAGACTTAGAGACTCGTGCATTAACCTCAACTGTCACACAGCCTCGTGACTAGATACATAAAACGTTCCTCAAATCCGACTTACTGTCCTTGTATTCAATGGCTGAATATCTGAGAGAACAAGCTTACACTTTGTGAGTGCAAGCCGCACGCCAAAGGACGGGAGTAATATAGCCTGTTCATTCAAAAACGTGTGTCTTCCCCTATTCCGAAGCGAAAACATTATCCTTTACATTTTACAGATTGATAAGGTTTTTGTTAACAGCTATTTGCTCAACAGGGTTTTGGTGATCTTTTGACGTTCTTCCCATCGTTTCGTTATTCATGAAAGTGCACAGAAATTGAAAGAGTTGGCATCCTTCTCGTACGCCTGTTTGTGCATGGAAGCCTATTGCAATATTATCTATCCAATCTTGCATAGTTTTTTTGCTAGTACTGACCATCCCTTTGATATTTTACTGTTGGGAACACTGCTGCTTTCACGGTGGTTTTTGAGGTCCCCTGGTGAATTTTTCTTCACATTCGTTGTTAAAATTTGCATTACCTACATAAGCTGTCTTGGTTTTTTGCGGAAAATGTCACCCTGTCGTGTCCATCTTCCTCGGGCAGAACTTCTATACAAGTTCTTGAATGGTTGTCATCATTTCAGATCAATACATTTTAGGCACTAGGAACAACGCCCATTATGAAGGTCATCAATAATTGACGCTAATATCAGCGGCTTTGGACAGAAATGTAAAAAACGTAGCAGCTGAATTGAAGGAACTGTGGTAAGCGCAGAAGACCCTATCGAGCCGATGCGTCTACCAAATGCTCTTTCCAAAATGTTCTGCCTAATATATAGGCCAGAGCGCCAAGCAACTTCATGCGCAAATCGAGGAGTGTGCATGTCCTCCTCCACGAAACTCAATCGAGTTGTCAAAAAACTAAGCACCCCTCAGACATTGCAGTCCATGCACTTTAGTCTAACCATCAAATCAACTTCGAGGGCATACTCATACTCCAGTCAGGACTCAAGTCTCACGTAGAACGAGCGTGCACTGAAGCAGTGGAGACCAACAGACCACTAAACTGCATTAGCCTCAATAATGACGCATCACAGTCAGTATAGCAGTAAATCAAGATACGTCCTAATCAAAGTACACAAAATCATGTATACACGTATACAGAGCTGACACACGTGTTGGTTGCCCTTGACTGACAACTGATCTCGGGAGCATACTAATCAGAAACTGTGATAGTGGACCCACTTTACGCGTATTCAACTGATTGTAGAAATCGTTGAGAAACGTTGTCCAAGGCAATCGAAACGTTGGAATACAAAGTCTTATTACACTATGCTGTTTTGACTTTAAGTTTCCGTTTTATACATCACATGGTGCTCAATCTTTTTAACACTAATCGAGCAAACTGGCCTGCAAAATATATAGAGTTATAGTGCGCTACTCGTTTAGGAACGCAATCTAGAGTCAGGAAATACGTTTCTGTATAGATATTTGCTTAGTAATTGGCCTACTGCCCAATTGGGCATTCCGAACAAGTATATAGGTCCATCAGCTCAAGGGGAAGTAAGAGTGTATTGCGTAGTCTGTGAAATATAGGTAGCTCGGGTGAGCTGATTGATTGTTGATCTGTTCGCCGGGGTCAACCTCGCACTGATGATGTCACCTCGATTGGTGATGAAACCTTTGCAATCCAACTGCCAGGCCTGGCGAACAGACCAACAATCAGTCTCAGCCACGTTGGGTATTTGATTCTTTTGTCTCTCATCAGGTGGGCGCTTTTTGATTGGACACCTGACCCCTTGGCAATCAGCTTTGGGTTGTTGTACTAGCTAGTACAGAAGCAAACCATTGGGATGCTTTAGTTAACTAGCCACCGATCCTTACGGAGAACCCGATAAGTTTCAAACCGTGGGTCTGTGGACTGACCGGATGCTTTAGTGTAAACTAAATATCTCTTCAGTTTCTAACATTCAACAGTAGCCAGACTACTTGAATACATCAGTAGCTGGCTGAACCAAAGTTTCGTGCTTGGTTAGAAGTTGAGATTAAAAAAAAACAGATCGATTCCCCCCCGACAGTTGCCGATCGGGACCTCATCTGTTCCCAACTAAAAACATGGATGCTTGAGCATTTGACTTATCTCGATTACATACGTGGATCCGAAAATTCCTGAGACCACAAAAGATGTTGCTTTGCACAACAAACATTTAGGCGGCTCTAGACCACTTAGGCAGCTGCATACCACCGAAAAGAACATATTCGTTAACTCTGACGCATCCCGAAGGAGGTACCAGTTGGACGACAGCCAGAATTAGTAAATATTAGGACTGAATATCATCCTTAATGAAACCGCTTGCCAATTCGTATCTTCGTCTTGTTTCCCCAAACAAAATCATGCACGAAGTCCTACGTAAAAAAACAACTTTAGGGGTTTACGAGGAAATTTGCACAGTTTGTTCACAAACCTTAACAAGTACAGTGAATCAAACACTTTGAAATATATTAGCAGAAAAATGTACTTCGTTGAGCAGCAGTTGTGCAATAGTTGTGGCAGAATGTGGCGCGACAACCTTTTATCTTCTACCTCACGTGACAATTATCGAGGAATTGTTCAAACGAACTAATCAATAGTCAGAAGTGACCGGGTGACATACGGAGATCTGATGTCTCCCTGAGGTCTTTTCCCCTATCCTTATTCACCTAGGAAGAATTTGTTCACCGTGT
Organism: Clonorchis sinensis; assembly: GCA_003604175.2. Taxonomy (NCBI): domain Eukaryota; kingdom Metazoa; phylum Platyhelminthes; class Trematoda; order Opisthorchiida; family Opisthorchiidae; genus Clonorchis; species Clonorchis sinensis. Next base: position 13,407,153 of record CM030375.1, read on the forward strand.
ACTTGCGCGTTCGACCTAGACAGACACTTCGATCGGTTCGGTGAAAAATACTCCCATATATATAATGGGTGGTGAGATTGTGACGATCCACCTTGGCCAAGCCGGTGTACAGATAAGTCACGCATTATGGGAACTGGTTTGTGCGGAACATGGAATATATGCAAACGGTCGTAAATCTGAGGATGCCGCCAATCAAGAAAATCTTGAAATCGGTCGGGACTATGTGTTCCGTGAAGTGCTCAAGGATAAATTTGTGCCCAGGGCACTGCTCGTTGACCTCGAACCTTCGGTTGTCGGTAAGTGGCAGTGTTGTCGGTGAATGGTCCTTCATCTTATGTTCACAAAAATTGATCTCATGTTGTCTAGAAGAACTTTTGATTTGTGTGATACTGCAATCATAGAAAAGATGAAGAGATGTTTTTTTTTTAATTCTATCGACTGATCGAACAGCGTACCTCTCTAGTTGTAGAGCTGTTGTAGACTTGAATTATTGCTTGTTCACACATAATAATAGATAATAGACTACTTCTCAATGCTAACTTAACTTGAAGGTTGGTCTGTTACACCGCTCGTGCAACACCGGGTGTGTGGTTAAAAACTATGCTTGATGGAAGTTTGAAGTCTATGCCTGGCCGATTAGCTTCAAGAAGGACGAAACAACTAGTGAAATGTAGGAGGTAGTGTTACCGTAACAAATGTCATGCCTTGTTTGGGCCATGGATTCTACCATAGAAATGCTTAGTGTCTAAGAAAGTTCCTACTCGCTTACGAGGTTGAGCCAAACCCAGTAAGGATATTCTATATTGTATATTGTATCGTACTGTACTGTACTGCTTTGTATTGTGTTGCATTGTACTGTGCATGTATTTGTATCGATCTCCCCTCTTTTGCTTCAAGATTAGCGGGTTACTGCTGCACTTTGGACGAATGCTAGGTAGTTTGTGGTTCTAAACCGCCCGCCGTGTTCAGCCTCCGCCAAGTAGTCTCGACTGGCAAAGTGTCGAGAAGTTTTCTTGCAATCGCCACAGACGAATCATTTAGATTCGAGTATCGAGAGAAAATCCGGCTTCCTATATGCGTCTTCAGGTGCTTCTGTACCGTGCCAGGTTGACATGATCTAAAACCACTATCAGACTGACACGAGTTCTATCCATTTAAGTTAGTTTTAATCTTCTCGAAAACTATTCTTCAGGTGTTCAGTTTACAGGTGTTTTGTCGGCGATCCCAATCTACCTGTCTCAAAAGACAGCGCAGCACCTTGGGAATTGGGATGCTTTCTGTTCCGCATAGTTCTGCCTCTTGAAGAACCCATGTATTCAGGATACAGCCTGACTAAGGAAATCGACCCATATTTTGAATTAAACGCCTGTATATCATACGTGCCTCGTTGTCGTTTAAAAAGTTGAAACGATACGGTATCACGCAACACCATGGTTCTTGTGTCCACTAGAAGATGATGTCTGCTTTGGACGCTTCTTCGAAGTCTTCCAAACGCGATGTTCACCTTCGATACTCGCTGACGAGTACGATTTATCATAGATAGTTCGATGGGCACTCAGAATGTGCGCACCAGTAAGGGGAAATGACCGAAACAGTGGTCATTTGCTCTTAGTTCGAAACTTAAAAGTTCATCACCAATAAAAACCACTATCGTGGACTGTTATTAAATCTTGGGAGACGCAGTCCTTAAAAAACGGAGAGAAAACTGATTACTACAGCTGATTTACTACTATTCATAGTAATCGAAGGTAGTTTTTTATCTTCGCCCCTGGGGAATTTTTATCCCTTTTTGATAAAATCAATGTTTTAAAGTGATTTAAGCAGATTTAGGAAGGATTAGTTGGGCAAACTGGTGTTTGATAGTGACTACAAGCTGGAGGTTTGTTGAAAGAAGGCAGCTAACAAAAGAAGGGTAATTTTACGGAAATTTTTCGTCAAGTACACAACGGAGCAAAAAACACGGTTATAGGAAAGTAATTACTGTAAACTGATGTAAAATGGCGCTGTTTTAATCGTTATGAGAACCGCAAGTGTTTGAGCTGATCTGCCCCGGGGAATTTCCCCAATAAACTGGTTGGAGCTTTGTTCAAGAACGTTTTCTCCGGGTTCACCAAGGCATTTATTCCCCTGTTCACTACTGGGCTTAGCGGCCGTCTAAAAGGCCGGTGCCAAGTAAACTGCCAAATAGGTTTCCTAGGTAGGACGATAACTGTCGTATTCCCTATCTGTAACTCAGGTTTATTTAGGATTTGCCCAGGCCTCTACTTGATATCCACTCGACTAACTGCTAGGAAAAGTAACTGTAGCTCGAATTTGGTTACATACCACGCCAACTATTGAAGCGCTCGTATCATTTTTGTTACTCAAATGAAATTGCTTTGAGAGTTTCACTGGAGTTTTGTTCTACATTCATTAAAAGCCCTGCAATATTCCTATGGATTTTACGCGTGGATCGGCAGATACTTCGAAACGGAAGAGGCCCCCGTACCTTCACGTTGAAACGGTTGAGGAGAAAGGTTGAAGATTTCTGGTCCACATTCAATAGTTTTCTCAAACCTGTGATTGTTCGTCTGATATTCTCTACTTGTCTAAGTTGAGATTCCGGTGACATATTGGTCCCGAGTTAATTCAGTCGAATATCCCACCCAAAATACCTCTGCCTTTGGCTACAGTATACCTTGCCCTAGTTGTGTGTTGCTCTCTAATTAAAACTGTATGTCTGATTTGTACCCATAAATGTCGGTGCATGTCTAGTCGCACTTCATTCCATCAGTAATCCAAGTGGTTTGAGTATACCATTGACACCGTCTGACTTGTTCGCTCGCGCAGTGACCCAACGGTCAAGTGTTTAACCACTGGTCGAGAGGTAGCAAGGTTAATCTGAGTTTCGTGAGGTGTGTACTGTTAATGATTTCCCCATTAAGGAGGAAACGGCTGTACGGTGCTTCCCGGCTTCTCAGCGTAGACTGGCTCTACTAGTAGAATGAAATATCCGCGAACGATTACCCAACCTCCTCACAATACCATCAAGTTGCACGTCGTCCGTGATTCATAAGAAGGTAGCCTATCCTTGCGGTGGAAACCCCATGATCTTTCCCTTCCTTTCTCATTGGACAGGTAAGTAGTAAAACGTTTGGACTTACTATCATTTTTTTCTAAATTTTTAATATGCCACAAAGGTTGTTTTGCTGCGCTCCAAGGCAGGCCACCCCGAGGGATGGGTGATGTCACTAAGCCGAATTTGCAGTTCTACACCGGGATGTGCCTTAAGGTGACTGTTTCGAAAAGGTGGAATGCTACGCACATTCATTCACCATTTCTTTCCGAATTCTGTTTTTTTATGGTGAGTACTCAATCAGCCCTCCAACGGGGGCATGAGAAGGTCATTCCCGCTACGTTATTGACGCAGAAACCCTGACGGAAAACAATGTTGATGTAATTTTCGCTGGTGAGAACGAACTTTCATCCAAATCCATTTGGGTTGATCCCTTTAAAGGTATAATATTTTGAAGACACCGAATGAATAATGTTCACACACTTCTACAGGACAAAGAGAGCTACCACAGAGCCTAAAGTTCACGACTTTGTGATGTTCGTTCATATAAGACAGTCCCATCTACCAGCAAGTGCGTTTATCGGTCCAACTGGATTACATTACTTCATTCTCCACCGAGAGTTTTGCTGAGAGTACCTTGTCTTTTGCAGTATTCTCTTGTTTCACGTCCACCTGAATCTGTTTTCCTTTCTGTCCTCAGATGAAATTCGAAGTGGAGCCTATCGTGATCTGTGGCACCCACTGCAGTTGATCACAGGGAAAGAGGATGCTGCAAGCAACTTTGCACGGGGTTATTATTCCCAGACCCGATTTGAAATGAACGAAGTGACAGACCGTTTGCGAATTCTCGTGGAACAGTGTGATAATATGGCTTGTTTCAAACTTCTGTATTCCGCGAACGGAGGCACTGGTTCCGGATTGACCAGTGCTTTGTGCGAACGTCTCTCAGACGAGTACGGGAAAAAACACAAATTCGCCACCACTGTCTATCCATCACCGGGCTATTCCGAACTCATGGTCGAGCCTTACAATGCCTTGCTCCATTCTTCAACCAACTTGACTTTTTGCGACTGTGTCATCATCACTGACAACGAAGCAATGCTGAACGTAGTCGAAGACAGTCTGAGAATGCGACACGCTGGATTCACTGTGCCCAATCGTGTCATTGCGAATGCAATTGCGACGCAGTTTCTATCACATCGCTACAAGTTTATCGGTCAACAGCATTCTCATGTGGATGAACTACTCATAAACTTGATTCCTTACCCACGGATTCATTTTCCGATGGTGGCTTTTGCACCATTCTTGGGTGCTGACTGCCACCCGTTTGAAAAGTACTCCGCGGTCGAGCTTGTCCGCTCGGTGTTTTACGACACCAACCAGCTACTTAGTGTTTCCGCCGTGAAACGGGCTTACATATCTTGTGCTTTACTGTTCAGAGGCACTACTACACCAATTGAAGCAATCAATGCTGTGTCAGCTATAAAAGGCGATCGTATGAGTCGTGCCCGTTTTGTCGACTGGTGTCCAACCGGATTCAAAATTGGTGTGAACTTTGCTCCTCCTGTTCAACCAAACACACTGCAGACCATCTCTTTGAGAAATAACAGTCTGAGTATGATTGCAGGAAACCTTGCAATCCGTGATGTGTGGACGGGGGTCGGACGCAGATTTGATCAACTTTACGAGAAACGAGCATATGTACATTGGTATGTGGCTGAGGGAATGGAAGAGGGAGAGTTCACTTTGGCCAGAGAAGTGATTCAACAGCTGGTTGAGGACTATGAAGCCATTGCCAAAGATGCTGAAGGAGCGGTCTACGATAGATCAATGAACCATTCTCATAACCAGAGCGCGGAATCAATGGTTCGTATTGCTCCAGGTGGAAAACGAGCCCTTCAGCGTACAAATGACGTTAATTTGAATCAGGTGACTACGCTTGATGACCCAAACAGTCTGCGGACTTTGGAAAATAATGAAGAAAACATGTCACTTGATACCAATCAACATCACCTGGATTCCTTCAATGGTGATGGATTCCGTGTATCTCGCCTTCGGGGTAACTTTGATGAGGATGGGCAGCGGTTTGACTGGGCACAGCGAACTCGGTACCAAAAAAGGTTTGATCCAATGTCTAGAGTTCATCCGTCTTGGAAACGTCGCCTGAGGTTCCCGGAGATGTCACATCTACGCCATCCTCAACCTCAACCTCCCATATCGAGTCAACAACAGTATAATAGGAAACAGGCGACACAACAGACTTCCCCAGTGGAAAACTTTGGTCCCGAAAAAACTCAACAGAGTTCTAATGCCCTATCGGAACCACCGTTCCCGCTGTACGGAACAAACTGTTCTGCTGCTGTTTTCCAGCCAATTAGGGGCCGTACTGTCGAAGTGCCACTCTGTTCAAAACGACCAGGTTCACAAGTCAGAGCGCAACCGTCACCATCTGTTGGAGTTGGACGCCAACAGAAAAATGGCCTATCGTGCCTTCGGCCGTCTTCTAAAACTCGCGCCGACATTGATTATGGGTTGACACAGTATCTAAGGGAAGGATCAGGGATACCCAGATTTTCTGGTCTTGCCTACGCCAAAGACATGCTCCGCAAAGTCAACATATATCCAAGCGACGACGACCAAGTTAATCACATTAACAGTATATTATCAGACCGTCGCACTCCAAGTAGTGCCAATCTGAGTTCCTGTGGACAACCGTTTTTGCATCGAGTCGGGTCAGATTATAGCTTGAGGTCAAAACATGACATGGAGTCTGAAAACTCTGATAATTCGACTGTCTGTATAACTCAATCAATGAATCAGCTCTCAGCTGCGCTGGTCGAATCAGAAGTAATCAGCTCATTATCAAATCAGGGGAACTCTGTTGCTACTGTAGGTTGTATTAATCGTGCCGCCCATGGTGGTAGCCTGGAGAGCATACCAGAAGTGAGGAATAGTTCAGACCATAGTTACCTGCCTTGGCTTGCCTCTCCGGGTGACCAAATCCCGCAAATATCCCAAGGATCAGATAGCCCACCGCAAATTACCCCACTAAAGTCGTCCAAAGGTTTTCTTTCGCAAACCACTGACCCACTTTCGACAACCCAGTTGTCCCCGACAGAAGCACAATCAAATGCCTGTTATTCACCAGGACATCGACACCAAAAACTACACAGGGGAGATCGGCATCGGATGCATCACTGTCAGACTACAGGAACTTCGCAGCACAGGAGTTGTTCACGTGAATTTAAGGCAGATCACAACTCGTCCGTGTGTGGCAGTCGAACGGAATTTCACCAATTCTCCAAGAAGATTAATGAATATAGCCATCCAGCGAGCCAATCAACATCAGGCAACCTAACAGCAATCAACAAAGGTTCTGTAGAGGAACAAAGATCGGATAGTGTTTGCCCGTCAACGACTAGAGTCGTAAGTGTCCAAGACACTCCGAATATCAGTTTGGAACAAGGCCCACGAGGACATGCTGCTAGCCCGAATTCACGATATCAAATGCAGTTGAACTCTCTAAATAACTGGCCTAAATCCAGTACTGAAAGTGTTACAAGCCTCGGTGGTAAACAGACAACGGTGGAGATGAAACCGCGCGATTCATCGAAGAACACTACTAGAGACCAGGAATCAAAAGTGACGAAAAATAACTCCAGTGCAAGCACAGGGTCCTGTACACATGAATCTGAACATCATGAAGTTGTACAGCTCCATATACCTCTGGAAAGAATGGAACCTGATGAGGAAGCCACTCAAACGAAATTTCGCTCTACTGCAGTAATAACTGTGAGGACACCAGCAAACGTCGGTTCATAGAATTACTATTCAACAGTTGAGCAACCTGAACCGAGAAACAGTCAAGTCAAGGAATTTGCAAGGTCAAGGCAAAGAAATAATAAAACTGCATGCAAATACTAAAAAAATGTGAAGAATATGTCAAAGAGCTGTACGTTAAATTCGTCAGCTAACCATCTGTAGATACACGTACTTCACCTGCGAGCTCTTTTCTATCCTCAACTGTCAACCCTTGTCGGTTACAGTTTCTCAAGATCATAGGTAAGGGATGCATCACATCCACAACTTGGATGGACTACTTGCACCCCACAAGTAGTAGCGCCTACGTGCGGAAAATACCTATGAAAATAACGGCTTCTGTTTTTTCATAAGACGCTCTGTAAAGTAGTTGTAAGCATAAATTTGTTGTGATCGAAAACAGAGGCGTGACAGAAAAGCTCAGCTAACCTTATTGGGAGAAGGGGGACTACCAAACAGTTGAGCTGACAGGCCACTCCGCTTTTTGGGTCCGGCTCCTTGTGGTCGATAAAATACACTCAATTGCTACGTAGCCCCTGCACTGACCACGTTTTTAATGTGACTGTTCTTTGTAGGTCCGCCCTATCTAACACCCCATCTACCAAATAGAAGATAATACACGTAGAGCCCCGCGTTAGCAGCCGAACACTTTTCTTCAAGATGAAAACATACGCGTTACCGTAAAACTTGGCAACTGGTTAAATCATTCCGTGTTTGCAAATGAGTGTGTTTCGCTAATTTCGTGCAATTTGGTTTCAAGCAGAACGGAAAAACAGGGACTGCGTCTACTTGATGAACCCCAAAAGGGTCGAAACCGGTCGTGAGCTGTCGAAGAATTTTCAGCAACCTTATGAGTAGTTCATTACGAACGTGACTAGCTTCGTTGTCACTCATCTGACCTTACAAACCACCAAATCAGCCCACCAGAGTCGCCCTCTGTGCTCTGTCAAATGCTGCGGGCTCATGTCCAGAGAAATATTAGGACATCCTGACTATGGCACACTCACTGGAGGCCTGTCAAGCTTGAAATCATCAATCGCCAGTTATGGGGCCAGCTGACTGAGGACGATAGAGAGACAAAGGGCTTCCGACGTGATTTGCTTCCGAAATTGTCGTAGTTCTGTGACAAACACTCACAACAAATGATAGTCATTAAGGAGTCCGCTGGCGTCCTGATGTCCTTCCTAAACTGGAACGACGCATTGAGATGTTACTTTATTTAAGTTTGATCGGTAGGAAAACGGATTTTGCCATAATGTTCACTGACAGCAAAGAGCTACAGCGGCGCAAAAAACACCAAATCGAAGAGGAGCATACTGTGGGCCTATCTCAAAAGTCCGACATGTCTATAACTTAAATCGGGTACACAAAATAGCAAATGGAAGTTATCAGCTTGATCGTTTTGCTGAGGATATTCGGCTTTTTCCAATGGCACCAACATACGCACCAACTTACTTTAACGTACGTATAGCATTCCACTTTATCGTCTAGGAGGAACGGTGCTACTCGTGATGTCCACCATGAATGACACATATTAAGCAATGAGAGAATCTTAGCTAAGAACAAAGCCCGGGCACTGTTGCCGCAGTGCGATTTCAATGATTTGACACTGGCTTTCCTCATTATTTTGGCCTCAAAAACTTGGAGGCAGTAGATGTGGTCTCATCATCATCATCAGCAGCAGCAGCATCAGCATCATCGTCATCATCATCATCGTCATCATCATCATCATCAGAGACATCAACATCAGTGTTGACACTGATGCTTCACTGCAGTACGACTATAAAGTTCGTCTAATTTCATACATATATATGTATTAAAAGCCCTAGAGTAAAGAGAAAAAGAGTGGATGAGGGAGGCAGCTTAGTACTGGCCTATGTCAAGCATTCTGAGGTGCCTACACCTACAACCGCTCAATCAGACAATCTGGAAAGAAACTGACAGCATGAACGCCACTGACATCGATTAGCCGCCATTTCTTGCAACTTCTCCAGCCAAACACAGGTGGGGTCACGGGGACCCCATCATGGAAGGCGTACAACACGAACAACACCCAAACTCTTCGCGATCTCTTTCACGCCTTTCTGCTAAGTCATGCGCTGTCCACCTCGCGGTTTGCGCCATTCTGAAGGAGGCACGGAGAACAACACTCGTCTTGGTAGACGGTGTTTCGGCATGCGTAACACACGATCAAGCCATCGCAGTCGGTGGTGCTGGATGATTTCCCCAACTGAAGTAGCTGGTTTAAATGGATGAAGTGTTTTCTGTTTGCCTGCATACTGTCCTCGTGATTTCTTGGAACTTTAGTCACCGCAAGGCGGTTGCCTTGTTGGCTTTGTGTCGATGAGGAATCCACTTCAGTGGTATGGCACTTGTCTGCAAAAAGCTGATCCGCGATCCTCAAAAAAATGATGCCAAAATCGAATCCGGGTACTCTGCTAATTCAGCCCAGCCAGATGAACACGACCAATCAATGAAGCCTACTTGTTGGTTGCGACAAATATTCTGATGTGTTTAACTTTCTACGAAGCATGCATCTCATCCCATTTTCACCATTAGCAAACCAAGTTTTATAGGCCCATAATCTTGTGGATATTTCAGTTCTTGACCTTGTCAGCGAGATTTCACCAGATTATTTTATTTTTACCTGGAGGGCAAGCTGCTGGCTTCATGTTGGATCTCACCGACTGCTTTCAAAGCAACCTCTGAGTAAATCGACTAGGATAGGCTTTTAAGTTTCTCTTGTAAACAGCTTTTATTGAAGCAACATAAGTGGCCAAACGCCAGTGTTACAATTTGTAGGGGATACCGGAAACGGTTGACAGAAATCATCTGTGAGCAAAACATGCGTTGATCTTCAACCTGTAGAATTCACACCAAAATCACTCATTTTGTCCGGACGTGCACATCCTGGTTGGAGCAAAACAAAACCGAAGCCCTGTGCTCAGAGTTCATTGTAGAACATATCCTTCGGATGTCCGACGTCCAGAGTAGGCATCTAAGTTAACCCATCTCAACGGCTGCGTTTTAATCGATGAGGTGCCTCGAAAGACGATGACAAAAATGTGTCCACTGACTGACAGTTCACACTTCCCAGTAAGGTAGTATCATGAACGTTCGGAATGTGGTATGCGTAAAGAAGTCAGGTTCTTTCAACAAGTGTTGACGAGGCTAACCGTTTGCCTCGGAAGCACAACTCCCTGTAAATCGTAATTAATACAATGCCAAAAAGTTTATCAGGCTGGTGTTTCTCCTCTTTCAGCACCACCAAAGCAACACCAAAGAACAACACTGCTTCTCTATTGTACAACCATGTCAGTGCATTTGAATAAAACCTTACAACAGACCGTGGAGAATGGGACAAACCAAAGCCATCGTGTCGAGACAAGCAGTGGTCTTTTAAAACAAGAGCAATGCATTCAGGACCGTAATGGGTGTTTTTCCAAGTTATTTGATTTTCTAGACAGAGTTGCCTTGCTTTAGATGAGTTCTTTGCATGCTCATATAGAGAAGTCCAAACCAACGGTCATTTTATCAATCCAAATCGGACTTCTAACGAACGAACAGCAATTAGCCCATGAGGCGATCTCGAGAGTTATGGAAACTCTGGCCGGAACACTGAGCAAGATAAGTAGATGTCATTCGCTGTTTTGTGGGCAAGTTTACAATCCTCACCTAGGCTGACTACAACATCTGGAGTCCCAAAATATATCAAGTATTAGCGAACTTATACCTTTGACGTTCTAGGAGGAACTTGTGTCCTGGATTCAGCCTCTAGGACTAAATTCAGTGGTCCTCTGATGCGTTTCCGCACCCTTCATCTGTGGTTAGCCAAATCAACAACTCAGACAACCTGCTTTGAGGTACGCCTCAATGCTGCAAACAAAGACGATAATGTGAAAAAAACACTGTTGGCGTAAAACCGGTTTGGTGGAAAACTGAGCAAAACTTATCGTTATTTGTCTGTTCTCAGGTTGAGTCTAACAGCAGGCAATCTGATCCAGACAAGTTGGAACTCACAAAAACACAAATACAGTGAAGGTTAATCTCCTTTGGCTTGATAGGTCCACTACGTCAGCATTAAAAACACACCGGGTACAGAACTTTATGCCTCAAGGCCAATAATCGTGCGTCGAATAATTTTTCAGAATCGCACTTGGTTGGTTGCGGAAGAAAATTCTTTCTACGGGGCGTCTTTCACATCTAAATGGCAAGATGCTTAATTCAAAACTGACATTGAGCAATATGTGTAGTTTCATGAAACGTAATCAACAATCAACTATGGGAGATTAGATGAGAGGGCATCTAAGCGAAACCAAATTCCATTATGGTGGTGTGAAACTCGAGACCGTAGAATGTAAATTGAGGGCTGATGACTACTAATCACGAGCATGAATGTGTCGCGGTGGTGCAAATCACACAGAACGCGTGCCTGGTGGCATCAAAATAAATATCCCTTCCATAACTCGTTACTGTTTGCGCAACGTAATCTTTTTCTGATGCACCACGTGTTCCTAGATTTACTCTGTCATTACGGCAACTGTAAGTTACATGTATGCTTTTGAATTTAACGAATGCACTCGATAGGTCGGTCTAAGAGTGCTTTTGAAAACCTCTGTGATTAAACCCAACAAGCGCCCAACATTAATTTGTGATAATCAACCTAGTGACTTGATGAAAGCATGCGGATACGGTCGCGTCGTCGGTAACATAATGGTGGGTGGCCGTTACCAGGATATCCTCGGTCTGGTTCATGGCCGGAGTGCTGAACTTTCCAGGTTCCTATGCCAAAACCTTATCATATATTATTGGGTTCTTTTAGTTTGCATTTAAAGGTGCTGCTAGTTTTTATGGTCATATGCTCTTGGCACGAATAGTGGGCTTTTTCTAAGTTCATTTTCAACCCAAAAGGATCCTTCAAAAACGCAGCCGCTGTCCGGCTGGGTTTAAAACAAAAACAGTTGTTTTTGGCACTTTTTCAGTTGGCGAAATGTCAACGGTGTCCGTAAAAGGTGTAATTATAGAACAGCACCTATTATGAAATCATAAAATGGGATGGGACCTATAGCACCAAAAATGGTATCATTTTATACTTTAATAAATAAGCAATTTAATTAATTATGATAAAATGAGGGACAAAAGTAGATGTAGCCTCCACTCTGTGTTATTCCAAATTACTCTATGTGAACCTATTTAACGGCTACATTTTCTTAATTCTCCCAGTTCTCTGATTATGCAAATGAAAAAACTGGTAAATATGAGTGATGAACAGTATTCCCTAATTAATGAGATTTTCTCTGCTTACAGATGTAATGTGTGGAGCAGCAATTTCGAAGTTCACGCTTAGCGTGCTGCCATCTATCGTACTGTTATTGATAGTCCTATGGTTGTAAACGTGTGTACATAGATGTTTTGACCTGAACATTTGGCCCTGTAGTTAGAACGTACACACACTCCGTCCCAAAAGGCTGTTTTATTTATAGCAGCCAGGACGGATGTGGCTGTGAACCACTTGTGATCACCGATAGCTGATCTACTGAACGCTTCTTTTTGTGGTTTTGCGAAGTACTTCTTTTCGGTGTCGTCAGGGTCATCAGGGTTTTATATGTAAATGGATAAGTTTATGTCACTTTTCATAAAGGAAACCACTCACAAGGTTGCTGAAAACTCTTCGACAGTCCACGACCGGTTTCACACTTTTTGGGGCTCATCAGGTAGGCGCTTTGACTTACTGTGTCCGTAGGTGACAAATGAAAGCCGTAGTACTGTGATTTTCACCTAGAATAGAGAGGAATTCACCGATTGTTTACTAGGAAAGAAATAGGAGTACTAACACCGGTTTTTGCGGTGCTTTTGGTCTTTAATACACTCTAAACCGACTCGGGGGGTCACGGGGACCCCATCATGGAAGGCGTACAACACGAACAACACCCAAACTCTTCGCGATCTCTTTCACGCCTTTCTGCTAAGTCATGCGCTGTCCACCTCGCGGTTTGCGCCATTCTGAAGGAGGCACGGAGAACAACACTCGTCTTGGTAGACGGTGTTTCGGCATGCGTAACACACGATCAAGCCATCGCAGTCGGTGGTGCTGGATGATTTCCCCAACTGAAGTAGCTGGTTTAAATGGATGAAGTGTTTTCTGTTTGCCTGCATACTGTCCTCGTGATTTCTTGGAACTTTAGTCACCGCAAGGCGGTTGCCTTGTTGGCTTTGTGTCGATGAGGAATCCACTTCAGTGGTATGGCACTTGTCTGCAAAAAGCTGATCCGCGATCCTCAAAAAAATGATGCCAAAATCGAATCCGGGTACTCTGCTAATTCAGCCCAGCCAGATGAACACGACCAATCAATGAAGCCTACTTGTTGGTTGCGACAAATATTCTGATGTGTTTAACTTTCTACGAAGCATGCATCTCATCCCATTTTCACCATTAGCAAACCAAGTTTTATAGGCCCATAATCTTGTGGATATTTCAGTTCTTGACCTTGTCAGCGAGATTTCACCAGATTATTTTATTTTTACCTGGAGGGCAAGCTGCTGGCTTCATGTTGGATCTCACCGACTGCTTTCAAAGCAACCTCTGAGTAAATCGACTAGGATAGGCTTTTAAGTTTCTCTTGTAAACAGCTTTTATTGAAGCAACATAAGTGGCCAAACGCCAGTGTTACAATTTGTAGGGGATACCGGAAACGGTTGACAGAAATCATCTGTGAGCAAAACATGCGTTGATCTTCAACCTGTAGAATTCACACCAAAATCACTCATTTTGTCCGGACGTGCACATCCTGGTTGGAGCAAAACAAAACCGAAGCCCTGTGCTCAGAGTTCATTGTAGAACATATCCTTCGGATGTCCGACGTCCAGAGTAGGCATCTAAGTTAACCCATCTCAACGGCTGCGTTTTAATCGATGAGGTGCCTCGAAAGACGATGACAAAAATGTGTCCACTGACTGACAGTTCACACTTCCCAGTAAGGTAGTATCATGAACGTTCGGAATGTGGTATGCGTAAAGAAGTCAGGTTCTTTCAACAAGTGTTGACGAGGCTAACCGTTTGCCTCGGAAGCACAACTCCCTGTAAATCGTAATTAATACAATGCCAAAAAGTTTATCAGGCTGGTGTTTCTCCTCTTTCAGCACCACCAAAGCAACACCAAAGAACAACACTGCTTCTCTATTGTACAACCATGTCAGTGCATTTGAATAAAACCTTACAACAGACCGTGGAGAATGGGACAAACCAAAGCCATCGTGTCGAGACAAGCAGTGGTCTTTTAAAACAAGAGCAATGCATTCAGGACCGTAATGGGTGTTTTTCCAAGTTATTTGATTTTCTAGACAGAGTTGCCTTGCTTTAGATGAGTTCTTTTTGTAAAAATTACAGAATATGTAACCTTTATTCACTATACGGAAGAACCACCTTATCAGGTCATTTTCCTTAAAGTAACCCCAAAACTGAGACCCTAAAACTCCACCAAACTCTCAAAAGAAAAGCCAGCAAGCATCCAGGCCAGTCAAGCATTCAATCAATTCAGCAAATTCCGTCACAGAAGCACGACCGACTATGATGAGTGTTCAGGCACTTCATAGGAGCCTGGTCGATGTTGATGGGTGTTCACTAACCGCCGATCAGACAGCCTAGATCAATGTCAACAAGTGTCCCTTAAATAGCGCGAGGGCGTTGTAAATTTGGCACTTGCTTGTTGCAATAAAGCTGATGTGTTCTTTGTTTGCGAGTTTTTTTTGGGTGCATAGGCACTGGAGCGGGGACAGCGGTTGGATATAACACACCTAGGTGATTTCGTCAAAAATGAACTAATCATGTTACTGAAACAACGGTTGCTAGCAAATGACATTTTACTCAGATCGTGGGCAGAACGCATGCACAAACATCCATCGACACCAAGAGAAGGGGATAGCGACGACATATGCCTTATACTGGATTGTCCTTAATGAACTAACGATTTTCTAACTGGAACGGATGCACACGACCACCGACCACAAAGCGGGATAAAAGTAGGAAAGGATATTCGTTCACCTACTTAAATATATAATATTTTATCCTGGTGCCATATCAGGAAATGGGTTGCTCAACATTTGTGTCCTACATCAATGAGTTTCAGCAAAACGCTGAGGCGAAATCGTTAGATCCCATCGATTTCGCTAAACCGGTTAGTGATGTTATGGACATAATAGTGAATGTTTTTACTTTAGTTGAGCTGGCGCTATTTATCTGATTTCCATCACATCTATAATGGTTTTGTTGTGGGGATATTCAATGAGATTTCGGGAGTAGCTCCAGTTTTGGCGCCATGCTATTTTGAAGTAACTCTTATTTATAACTTGCAAATCGGTACATTTTTTCGTGTTTAGATTACGTCGCGTGATTGCATTCAATTTATGTAAATCTGTGCTCGTTGTCATTTACACACGTAGCAATTTCCGGACCCCGCATTTTGAGACTTGAGCTAACGCCGAATTCAACACAACGAGGATTGTTTAAACCTGTTGATCAGGTGAAGATCTAAACTTCTGAGAATCTCAAAAAACAGGCTTGTCAATGTGATCCGGTATGTGCGTATATGCTTGCCAAATTCTCCAACCATGTTTGAGCACGCAGCACATATTTGTTGTTGGTATCTACATAGGCCTAACATAATTGGCAGATTTGCCCTGCAATAGGTAGGTTATTCTGAAACTTCGCTACCTTCTTCAACAAACCTCAGCTAAGTTTATCAAAAATTAGACGTTCTTTCGTTGGTCAGGATTCAAAACAACGCATCGTAAGTGCAATCCCTACAAAGCCGCTTTCCTTTTACATTATCTGAAATGCGCAAAACTAGTTGGCGAAATGCATTAGTAAGATATCCAACTGAATATAAGTTTCTTGTTTGTTTGGGATTTTTTAAAACTGAATTCGCTGTAGGACGTTCTCATCTTTCGGTTGGTACATTTTTCAAGATACCAGAGTACAATTTTATGTAACACACTACCTATAAGCAGGCAAAAAAATGCCCTACAACCCCTCAGCACTTTTGCTTACTCAAGGAGCTCTGAAAACAACGAAGCATGTGGTGAAACGTCGACTTCCAGCGGTCTTGAAAGAAGTTTTGACCTGAATATGGCTTCAAATGAAACGTGAAACGGCCTATTTCAACGTGTTCACCTGGAAAATACCATGCTCAAGGGATTCAGCTGGGAATCATTAACTAATTTGGTTGACGAGTGCATTTCGCAAATTGTGTAGGATTTGGTTCTGAGTAACACAGGAAGTTGACGGAAGATTCACCGAAGGGAACACAACAGCTTTCTTCCAAACAAGCGAGTGCGAGAGCGTGAGTACGTGCGAGTGAGAAACTACAACGACCTCAAGCTATTTTATTGGAAGAACACTGTCTGACCTTGGTCCAACGCTGTCTCGCGCCATCTGGCTTCGACAGAAGACTGTCACGCACTGCATATTGCGGGGCGTTGTCTGTCTGGTCAGCATCTAGAGGAGTTGAGGGTCTCAGAAGATTTTGGGCATTCAGTGGTTACTTTCAGGAATCTGACCTTTCTGATAATAACCATACAGACAATGATGCTGTCAACTGGAAAAACGTTTTCTGATTGTTTACTTTTACCAAGTGACTTAGAAAGTTGGTTCCATAAAGGAGCATGCATTCAGAAGTTGGGAAAGTCCAAATGGTACAGACCGCGGTGGAACTATCGAGCTCTGCCCAGTGGCTCACTTATTTTACAGGACTGCATCGCGCCGCGTCGCGCCGGATCAGGCAGCCGTTATTCAGGCCATTCTGCTATATATAAGGTCCTCCACGATCCGACTAGAAAGTTAGAGTTTATCCGACCCCCTTCAAAGTCATCCTAGTGGTGAACTTTCCGGCCTGCCAATAATGGGTCTTGAATGCTATTTCTTAACGTTATTTTCTAGCAACCTTACCATCCAAGTTGTTTACGCATCACAACGCTTGCAACTCCGACGGTGTTTGCACTTCGTTCAGTCCACCTGACTTTGAGCAGGCATTGCAAGAGGAATCAGACATTAATACAGATACTGGAACTGTTCAGCTCCCAGGTATCGTCGGCTTATAGTAGCGAAACTACCGCAACGGCCCAGGACGGAACCATCCGTGTTCGTCGCATACCCATAAAACCCTTTCCTTCGGACAAGCACGAGCGCATCCATCATTTTCATTGGTCATAACTTTACTGAATCGTGTTCCGCATCGGTTACCTTTCACTAGTCTTTGTCGACTGATACTTACTCACTGAGCCCAATCTCTTTTGTTCACCCAGATTGGGTTAGCACAATTCCGTGCTGCAAAAACGACCTGTTCGATGGATTTGTTTTTTTCTGAGTGATTTCCTGGAAGATGGGGTATTAACTCAATCAAAATAAAACTTTCGGGTTTTTGTTCGTGGTCGCACTGATCAGATAATTCGCTCATTTGTTGCAAAACTTAAATATGAATGGTGCAACAGTGTGTTCGTTTTCTCGAGGTTAAAGTGCAAATGTTTTGGTCACTCATTGTTGAACATCAGTTGCTGATGATCACTCAGTTAGAGAGCGTTCAATATAAACGTACTGGTGCCGTGCAGATAACCAAGATCCCTCGAAGACCATAAACAGCGACCAACTGTACTACGCAGCAGATTCCTTCCTAAATGAATGGAACTAGAGTGCTTGAGTTCAAGAGATTTCAGTAGCGAGTTCATGGGAGTGTTAGTTAAGCAGTTGTCGGCTTGAAGGATGAAGTCTGGAGACTAGGTATTTGCGCTTATTTTGCAAATGACTCAACGACTCTGGAAGCTTGAAGTTCATTATGCTATCTTTATTCCCTGTTGAGTCTTCTTCTTGGCTCGAGGGACAATTTTATTTGGAAAACTGACCGGTAGAACTGTGTACCGGGTGAATAATTTGAAAAGTTGACGATAGAATGTACAGTCGACGAGGTACATTTGCTTTCAGTCAGATAGGTGAAACAATAGCCTGTGTATACAGTGACAAACTGTCCAAGATTGAGCAACTCGGATGTTGCCCAGGGTACCCTGTTCCACTTTTCCATCACAAAGCTTTATTCAGGTAAATTGGTATGGTTGTAGGACAATGAAGCGCTGTTATGTACTCCTGGTGTTGCAGTCGTTGATGGCGATGATGATTCACGTGGACAACAGTAGATCAGTGGCAGTAATATTGGTGTTGCAGTCGTTGATGGCGATGATGATTAACGTGGACAACAGTAGATCAGTGGTAGTAATATTATCCCAAAAGCCAGAGCATGAAGCTACGTGTCTCTAAGGAAGACAGTCAAGGTCGAGGTCCATACACATCGCAACATCGTGTTAAATTGAAGTATTATAAGAAGCCTTGAGGGAGCATCCTCTGTGATCCCAACATAAACCCACGCAAGCCCAGCGGAGAGCAACCGATGGGCCACTTTAGCAGTGACCTTGCTCATCAAGGTGGAAGGATAATGCGTCACGACTCGTAAGCGTTATATTAAGCCGTTCTATCTGGAATGGGTGCCAGATATTCTCACGTTTACATTCTAGACATAGATTACTTTGCCTTTTTTGTAAGATCCAAGCGACTGTACTTCTACACTGCCTGGTTTAGATGCGGTATTTCTACTTCAGCACCAACTCACCTATATGTCTGTTCCACTCTGGGCAGTGACGACCTCATGGCTGTAGATGTCAGCTTATTTTCTGCGTCTCCGACAAACCAGCTCCTGAAGGACAGAATTCACGCTGACTACAACCCAAATGAATGGAGCTCACTCTTTGCCTCGGTGCTGTTCCGTCCATAGCCAATCAATCGAAGTGTCATACAAGACTCCCAGTTCAGTTCTTCTCCCCTATAATGAATGCATTACCGGTTTGCTCAAATTCGTCTAGTCTCACCAGTCGACTTAACCAACAATCGTGACCACTTTGAAAAAAGTTAACAAATGCTGCTTCAGGGTCACGAAGTCATTCGGTGCACAGATATGTGTCAACATAAACTTCATTGTCCACCTTGATTCCTAAAGCTCGACTGGCCCTGTACACAAATCGTTCCGTGACTACTGGTCCCAACACTGCTTCATTCTCCAGGTGAAACTCAACCGTTACTTCCGCTGTTACGCTCTGTCATGCTGCATTTTTGGGAGGTGGGTATTAGCAGTGTGCTACTGTGCCTGGAAAAATTTCATACAATGCTCTATTCAGCTAAATCTTGGAGCGTTGGTGCACCCAACCCTTGACAGTGCACGGTCAACGGGGGCCCAATTTCGTTGCTCCCGAAAACCTTCACAAACGCCTTTCAGTCTAAAAATGCAGCATGCTAAATCTGCTTCGAAACAAATGAGCATCCGCGACCTACTGGGTTTGAATTTATAATAGTCCTTTGTCGTTATTGGCAGCAAGTTTAATGCCACGTGTTGAATCATTGGAAACCGTCCACAGTCCATAAAAAATGCATCGCTGTTGATTCTCTCCGCAGGATTCATATTTTCTCAAACCGGGAGTGTTCAATTGTTTTATATCCCCAGACTAATGTTTTGTCTTTTAAGTGATGGGTAGATCTTTTTCATTGCGGTGATAGATTCACATCGTCATTAATTCGTGTAAAATTTGGCCCTGAACTGATCAAGGATTCACAAATCCCGGTTGGATAGCTAGCTGACTGTTTCTTTTATCAAGGTAATTTCTCCGAATGTTAACAACAACTTCGTCACATAAAAGTGTATTTTTAGGCGCCTTTTCCCTCTCAAGTTGAGGCCTGTAAAGTTCCACACATTTCCTCGGATGCTGAAAAACTTCCGACAGTCTATAACCGGCTTCGTTTTTCTAGTGCTCTTCATATAGGCACAGACCCCGGGCTTTCGTCACCCTCAAAATTTACCTGATGTCTAACTGCACGAAATTAGCGGATTGCACTCACTTGCACACCATTTTCGTTCTAATGGCAACCCGAATGAATGTCAGCTGAATCTCCTGTTTATGATGTTCTTTAGCTCAGTGTGTTGCAGGGTAGCCACCTTATTTTGATAGAGTATTCACATTATAAGTGAAGCCAGTCTGTTCCTAAAGGCCGAGAAGTACCCTACACCCATTTCCCCCTTACAGTTAGTCATCAGCGGTGCGTATCTCTTGAAATCCCAAGGAGCATTCAACCCACAACCCATATACTCGTGCAAGCAAACACGTGTGCACGCGAAACCAGCACGATCAGCCCGACAATCGCCTTAGTTTGTATCAAGTTTAAACTCCTTGGTTAATCAATCGGATTGTTGTAGACAGCTGTGCTGACGTACGGCTCTGAACTAAGTGGAAAAACCCTGGCGTGATAGTTCGATCTTTTGGGAGGCCTAACCTTAGAAATCAGATTGAATGGACAAGTCAAGCAAGTAGACTGCTACACCATGCATGCTACACCATACTACACTATGCTAAGCTACACTGTGCTGTACTTTACTACACCACACCGTACTATACCATACTGTGCTTTACTATGCTGCACTACACAGCACTACACCATACCATACCATAATATACTATACTATACTACATTATAACATGCTATACTGTACTGACTGTACTGTAATATAAACATTGTCGCTATGGCCACGATATTTACAATTAGCAAGGGCGGGTTTAAGTGGGAACTGCCGCGGTTTGAACAAAATATTGCAGCAAATTTTGCCAATATGCAGGGCGCAATTTGTCGTTGCGGTTATCGAAGGTGAGGACCAAAAGGCATCATCATTTAATGGGGCTTAGGAGCTTGTTTCTTGGGAAAATGTGGTACAGCGCGAGAAAAATTAGCTGACTTTAGTGGAGCTACCGGAAGCAGGGAGAAATGCATACGTTTCTTTGATGACTCGGTTTCAAAGACGCATGTTTGCGCAGCATGAAACCTGTGCGCCTTGACCGCAGATTTGAATCCAAACATGATGCCCCTAATAGTTGTATAGGTCATCATAGAACCGTATAGAAGTTGACGTGGACAGAACTTGATTAAAGGATCACCCCACTCGTGTGACACAGTTGAAAAGAAAGCTCAAAAGCTGAATGGAATTTACTTCCAGACTGCGTGGGCGAAAACAAGTCACATGAAAAAAGACAAATAGACCCGGAATAGGAGGTAAAAAGACAGAAGAACGTAGAGAGTATAGCAAGATAGAATAGATAGATAGGTAGGTAGATAGATAGATAGATAGGTAGATAGATAGATAGATAGATAGATAGATAAATAGATAGATAGGTAGGTAGGCAGATAGGGAGGGCGGGAACGCCCCTCTGGCATGTTTTCCATAGCTGATCGAAATTGTAGGTTTGTCTACTGCACCGCACCGTTCTTATACTATTTTTCCTTTACCTGCACGGGTAAATGCTGCAAATATCAGTGTTCCACCTTTAGGTTCACCCTTGCGGGGTGATACTTTCACACTTTACAGGTACTCAGATCCCATATGCTAGTCACTCCGGACGACGCCTTCTAAACTTTTGGAACTCCTTTGTTCACCTTTTATTTCACTAAGAATTATTTTGTTTTCGTTTGTTTCAATACCCAACTTTGTCAATTGTTAGTAGCCGATGGCCGTTTTACATGTTTTTATTGCGTAATCACCTTCGGTACCTCATGGTACATGTCCTCCGACCTGAGTGTCCTCACCGAGGATGCGGTTACCAGCCAGCCAAAGATCCTTTGTCGGACCTCAGCCCCGGCCCGCCGAAAATTTGTACTAATCTCCCTAAAAACGGCTACGTTTTTCTATGACGCTGATGGATGGTTTGGACCACCCGAAAAACCTACACACACGTTCAGTTCGTACCACCCACCACTAACGCCACCGTTATATACGTCGCTTGCATTCCAATACATATTCCCTCCTTTTCTCTTTATGGCCTAAAAATTCGTGGCGTTGTGCTTCTTGAATTAACACCCCATTGTTTGGCATAGAGTGAAACTGAGAATAATCCTGACATGCGAACGCTCGTCGTTTTCCGCGCCGTTAGCATCAATCGAAAAGTACTTCGTAGCGTTTTTTTATCAGCCCGGATTTTCTACCTGTCTTTATGCATCCGGCACCCGCCAGCATCCTCGGTACCGCCGGATTTTCAATCATACTGGCCCAGTACTTTCTCAAAACCTCTGGGCTTTAGTCTTCTTACTTTCACACTGACATCTGCACGCGTATCTCCGCCATATCCTTTCCCTGTTGAACCATATTTGAACACCTACAGATCTTTCACGACTACCCCTTACGTGGGAGATAAATTTTTCCGTCATCTACAAAAACGCAGGATCCTTCTCTGTCCAATCATACATCCATCACGTACTTGTGCAACCGCAGCTGTCCCACACTTCCCCGTGGACCTGTCCACAAAGAAAACCACGGTCGTGTGAATCTATGGCAACTTTGTCAGTGGGGTTCACCCATAGCTACCAGGCTAACGAGGACTGTTCCCTTCACTCTGCCCAACTTTTGGCAGTCACTCAAGAAGATAAGATGACCCCCACAATATAAAATAGTTAGGCAGGTTTCTGCGGATGCACTTGCATATTTGGTGACGCTTAAATTTTTTTCGGGGGCACAGGTTTACCTCATTCTTGTTACTTAAAATCCCTTTGTCAACTTTCAAAATAATGGACTAGTTAAAACATTAAATTGTTCTTAAGAGTTATCCTTCCTTTACACCCGAGGAGGGCTGTTTATCCCTAGCCTTCTCCGACTTCTCATGTCTCACCACCACCGGTTCATAAAAGTTGGCTACTTTACCTCCGGTAATCATCAAACTAATTGGCCTGGATTCATGTGTACATCCTGTGCCTAAAAGAGCAAATCCTCTACGGGACGGCGGCATCAACGCTACCATTGTACAACGAAACTAAACGATTTTCAGTGGCGCGAACGGCCGAGTATGGTTTAAATGACGGGAAGAATGCTCGTGATTAGCTTAGCTTGTCGTTGAGAGGGATAAAACCAAAAATTCGTGCTTGTAATGAGGGTGTTTACCGTGTAAACAGAATTCAAACAGTTTGGGGCTAAAGATGTTCCACAGCTGTTCATCTCGCTGGATCAGTGGATTCCGCTTAACCTCTGCTTATTGTTGAGAGGTGCTGAAGCACTAGTGCCCAGGGATGGTGGGTTGGTTGCGTCATGGATGGCCATACCTTGAATGTCTCCGATTCGTGATAGCAGCTACCCAAAATGTCGCCAGCATCGATTCGATGAACTCCCGTTTTTAGCACTTTCTCTGAGTAGAGCGGTAAGAAGTTCTATGATTTACGCGCAATGATGAATGCACCGAAGACGAACGTACGACAAACCGCCAAACCACAGCTCTTCGAAAGATGACGGTTCATGGCATCCAAGTGCCAAACAGACCCTATCCAGCAGTGGTCATATGATGTTGCCCAAGAGGGGGGGACGAAATCGAGGCCTTATGGAACTCGATGGCATATTTTCGTCTCTCCAGTTGCCGAATGTGGACACATCCATTCGAAAAAGCGTTTGCGTAAGCAGTGTTGCTCCACTCTGTCGCATGCGCCCGGCACGCGCTCAGTGCCAATTTAGACGAATAAAACCCATGGTGAACCACCGTTTAGAGCACTGATTAGTTTGTGCGGCCTTGCCCGTACCGTGATTCGAGCAAGCCGGAAGGAGACGGCTTCACCATGAAGCCAATGACTTGGAAGTGTGTCGGTGTCCCGGGCTTTCCTCCTGGTGCGCCAGCCTGGCCAAGGATATAGGAAGAACAACAGTTTAGCTTGCGACACAGTGTGCCAATCCATAAACTCATGGCCGTTTAAATCATCAAGGCCGACTTCGCAGTTATTGTCTAACTTCCGAGACTTGCTCTGCGTATTCTCCTAGCAGACATTTCAGACACACCTCACACAGCAGTGGTCCTCGATCGCCTGGTCAAATGATGTCAGTGATACTCCGGTGAGCAGTAAGGAAGCCGGAGTTTCCTCGAGGTTTACTCAATAGTATTTAACGTTCATAAAAAACTTGACAAGCGGAAAAATGTTCAAGATTGCGTTCCATCTAGGCTGGTTATTCCAAAGTGTTCGGCGAAAAAATCCTCCACAAAATCTCGTGCGCTCTCGGTGTGTTTCATCCTAGCCTACGCTCCCTGACAAACTTCTCTAGTCAGGACACCAAATTTTACCTCTGAGACCGCGCGAGTAACCAAATTTGCAACTCCTAACATTCACCTTCGGTATCGCCGGAAGAACCTGCAGTAAAGATTCCTATAGTCTGAGATACCTTACCAGCGACCCTTGTCTGTACCCAACAGATCGATTGCTGAGATAAAGCACAGAAGCGAGATTTTACAGAACTATCCCTGCATGCTGCAGAGCAAGTCAATCACATCGCCACCATGACAGGAACTAGGTGGTGACATCTCCACTCAAACAAGAGTAACTTCGCTTTCTACAGCAGACTATTGGAACAACCGTTCTCCTGAGCCTACGCTGAATGGTAGATTTTACTGCCTTTCAGACGATCCTTGTGACCGTATCAGACTACCACAGTTACACTCCAGTCATTTTCATGGCGTATACAGAGGGACGCATTGAGTAAAATATTGCGCACTCGCTCTGACTGCTTCAAGTTAGCTTTCTAAGTTGAGGGAACAACGAAGGGGGCTCAGATAAGAAATAATGTCAACTAAGAAACACGTTCAGTATGCCACGTTTAAAATGTGTGTAACGACTATATCATGGAAGTTCAGACTCAGGGCGGGCCGGTGACAGCAGGCGTTCAGCGGATGCTGGAAGGGGATTGGGTATCTGGCTCATATTTTCGACCAATCAGTGGTCAGCATTGTGGTCACTGTTCATCGGTCTGAGTTCCTACCAATCACATGCGAGTTGGGTTGTGGGCCGTCTAGGCGCCCATCTGCACTCGATGGGGCGACTGGACGTGGGTTTCCGCCCGGAACTAGGTCAGCGGTACAACCTAGGTTTGGTTGCTGGTCTGAATCTTACATTTTTCTATGCCTCTTAGGGGTGGAGGTGGCAGCACTCAGCTGGCATCCACGGAGCTCCCCTACGCAACTGCAAACCTGTTAGAATCCTAATGGTGACTCCCCGTTAGGCCTACCACTATCGAGACAATGCTTTCCTAGGGAAACCCGGCGCTATGCGCTGTGGGCATGCACACAGTGCGTGGTGGGTATAAAAGTCCAGCATCAGTGCCGCTGGATGTCACAGGAAGGTGCCAGTCCAACGGCTACTGCTTTGCTGCGTCTACATCCATTTGTGGGGCATTGGTATTTGAACCCCAGGATTTCAAGTCACCTGCAAAAAGTAGACATACACTTGAAAAAAACATCTGGAAGGTCTTTGATCTAATTCAGAAACAGATGTGACACCAAAACACAGCTTTCAGGAACTCCAATGGAGACCGGCGCCGAAGAAGAGCAGGTCGAGTTTACTTCACTCGGAATGCTCTGTCTGATAGGAACGGCTTAGCCCAGCGTCGTCGAGTGGCTGACAAACACTTGACAAAACTGCTTTGCTAGTGTGCGCGGCATTTCCTTCAGGATCCTCCGATGGATTTTGTCTTACCACAACGTGTTAAAGGGGTTTGTCTTGGTGAATGTCATGCTCCCTGAAGACGAAGTTGGTTATAGGCCGTTCGTAGTTACGTCTTGACAGGATTGGATGTGACGAGGTCGATGAGGAAGAACACACGTCTGTATAATACTCTATGTAGACATCAGATATAACTACTGGATCACTCATGGGTTCCCCGTTTCTGTCCCTCACCGTCTACGTGGTTGGCTGGCAGTGTCTCATGTACTTAACTAATACATTTTTGTTTTCCCGGGTGAGGTCTATATATTGGCTTTTCTCGTATGTTTCACTGGCAGATTTCTTATTTATAGTGGTTCCGTATTTTACGAAATGCCAGCTCGCCTTCTGTCACCTGTAGTTAAATTTTGGAAAAACAGTTAAACCTTTTCCAGAAGATGCCGAATTCTTTTAGGTATTTTCTGGTCCATCCGACTGCGCGCTGGTTTTTCGCTACGAACATCGCCGCAGCTTCATTAATTTTCACGACAATGGTTCTTTATAACTCTTCCACCGAAGTTGGTCCCACTATAAATTGCTCAAGGAAGCTACTCATTTCTGGGAAGTCTGCACAGAAGTTTCGGATCCATGTTTGAGTTTCCGGATTTCTTGCCCAGTAGCAGATGGAATAAATCGTCAGCACTGAGTGGTCACTCTGTCCCAGTGCAGCTTCAATTAACACTTGATCAGCGGAGTTTCTTGGTGATAACCAAATCCAGCAAGGATGGTAGTGGGCCTGTGCGGTGTCTGGTGGGTGCGACGACATGTTGATTCAAGCGTTCTGTTGAACGACTTCGGTCAGCACCGATGCAAAATATCCACGAGATCCAATGCGCTGGAGTTTCATCCAAGAGACCTTTGGAGCGTTCAAATCATCTACCAGCAACAGATTTGTGAAGTCGTAGCTGGAGGAGAGTTGCTCAAGGGTTTGGTGAGGAACTGGTTATCTTCCAGTGTGAGTATAAAGCAACCCCACCTGCCCTTCCGCGTTTCGAACTAGCTTGGAAAATGGAGTAGCCGACTATCGAGATCCCCGCGCCAGAGACATCTGATGTGAACCAGGTCTCCGTAAGTGCGATTGTGGATGGTTGTTTAAGGTAACCTGACTGTTTAACATTGCGAAGTATGTTGAAAAGACTGCGGTAGTTTGCGTATAAGCATTTCAAGACTATCTCTTCACTTTCCGAAGGTGGGGGGTCGAGAAGTGTGCTACCAGAGAGGTTAGCAGATTTGATAGTTGTGCGCCGGGTTTGAGTCTAAATCTCCGAAGGGGCCTCTGCGGAGTTCTTGTCTGTTTCCTGCCTTGGTGTTTCCGAGAAATGCTCCTCGTTTGTAGGGTTTTTTGCCTCCCTGAGAGTCCGGTATGCACTGGCCTTTTGTCTTTGGAAGACGCGGTTTTTCCCCTTGTTGAAAATTTCGATGGCCGCTACTTGTAGCGCATGCAATGCCATCTTTTAGGCGAATGGATTCGTTGTTGTTTAAGGATTTGGGGTGAACATTCGTGCATTTAGTTTCTTTAGATTTTTGGCGCGGTTTGACCGGCAAGGTGTATCCGTGAGGCCCTGTCAGATCGCTTGTCTGTCGAACGGCAGCACCAAGGTGTATACATTTTGGTTTTTTTTAAAGCCCCCCCTTTTCACAGAGGACTACACTTTGAATCTAACCAACAGTTCGATTGGACGGAGTTTACGCGTCTTATTTGACTACAGTTGCTTTCCTTTCGTGTCTGTCTGGTCTCCCAGGTCTCCTGCGATCAGCGTGACGAACTCGGTATAGTTAGGAATTTCCAGTACACCACTGTCGGGTTTGTGACTTTGGTTATCGGGGTCATGAGTGACGACTGTGTCCATAATCAGACAGGCTGCTTTCGACGGGGTGGAGCTAGAGGATAGCGGTTCCGCACTTTCCGTAGATATGGGGTTCCTCGGGACAGTCCCCGGCGTCGAGGTCAACGCTTTTGGTTGATCTGTCGGTAGACTTCTCTGCTTGTCTCCGCAGTACATTTTAGGACTTGTGAATTGAGTGTGGAGTTCACCGGTCGGCTTCATCGTCCACTAAGGAAACAAGCGATGATAATTTCACGTACGTTGGACGTTGCGTTTACGTGAGGTTTGCCTCCCCACGAGCATTACTTTTGTTTATAGTCGAGCGGTCTGCGGCGGTGGAATAGAAACCTCAGTCCAGAATCGCAGCCGGTTGCGTCGGCGTGCTCTTAAGAACACGAGTGTCCATAACTGCCATCAGGTTAGCCATAAGTTTGGAGTCGGCTGATCTGTCGCCAAGCGGAAGCTTGTTTCTCGCCTCCTCTCTAGGACTGCTGTGACCCAGTTTACGCGCCTCCAGAGGGCTATCCCCGGATATACGCTTGATCTTTGGGTAGGCCTTTTGAATGCGGACAGCCCGCTCCAAGATCCTCTGTACGGCAGTTGGGGAGGAAAGAGTGACTAGAAGCTCAAATGTTCGCTTGCTTACCTTTCCGCGTAACCACTCTGTGTGGAGAGATTCATATTCAGACGCACTAAGGAAAGACCATGCCAGTTTTGTCGGCGTGATTATTCAGGAGAACGACCCCCATATGGGCAGTCTGCTCCATCTCATGAGCCTGTTCACTAGAGACGCCGTGGCTGTCTTGACTGCTGCATCAGAGAGCTGGATAACCGCAGCCAACGGACTCGGAATGGATAGCATTAGGTACACGTTCAGGGGAGAAAGTTCGTTATCGTCTTTCGTCCGGGCAGCTTTGTTCCTTGTGTTTTTGTCTTCCAGGGCTTTGGCAACCAGTACTAGTTTTTCCCCGAGTATCCATACTAAAATGGAACATTCGCCTGGTCTTTCCCACTCAGAAGTGCAGACTTGATTTCGTTTTTGGCGGCTGTCTTATTTGTTGTGGAAGATAAGATAGAGACGGCTGGCGCAGACATACTGGTCAGGAGAGTTGTATAATTGGCTTATCTGGTCGTCGTGCGAACCCATACACTTAAAATGCAACCAGGCCTGGCAGGTGACATTGCATTCTACATCCATTTCGCCCGCATCTGTTGTGGTCCACCGATAAGCTTGTAATGATCTGACTCATGATTGCAAGTGGGTGCACCGCGGAAATGGAGCGCAATCTTATAGGGGTTTTCACACAGGTTATGTCAGAGTGAAAAATTCAATAAAATGACACGTGTCAACTCCCTGAATAGGTTACACAGCGAATGAATTCTTTCACAAATTTGCACGAACAAAAAAACGGAGCCAATTTCGAACGTACCGCGCAGCTTCCCGGGCCGGGTTTTTTGACTCCATGCCAGCCATGGGTACCAAGAGTGCTAGTTGACCGTAGCTCGAAGTAATCGGTACATCTAATGCTCGCATCAGCCAAGCTACCTGTTCTGACTTCACCCGCTTTTCTCGCTCCATTTACCCAATCCCAATCCTCAGCTCTCCAGTTCATTGCGTTCCCTCCCACTTCCAACTACACTTACCCAGGCGGCTACTCATTTACCGTGTCCGATATACAGGCTCATCTTCAATTTGTCGAGCGTTTGACTCCAGGTACACAAACTGCGAGGACAAAAATTTGCTTCGATGGATATGAGGGACGGGGTTTGCCGTCCCGCACTAATTCTCGTATGACATACCATGGTCCATGCGTGAGCATGCTTATAAATAAATACATATCAGTCTACAGCAGACGTAGAGCTACCTGATTGCTTTAATCCCACTTCTTTCAGACTCGGTTCAATTTCAACGTCGAGGTGCTGAACACGCCCGACACTTTGAACCCATTCATTCTACCAGAGCCTCCATAAGAACATGTGGTAGAACAACTAAAAAAATGGAGTCTAAGCGTTCTGCATTATTCAGAGAAATCCTTGAAGCTACTGAGAAATTTCCAGCAGGTTTAAGCAGGATCGACAGGGGCTGTCCTTTCTGCTTTGTTTTCCTGCCTGCTTGTCTGCTCACCCTGGCTTGCTAATAAGTTCCACTTAGACCGGAACTCGAATCCCTCATTGATGTCATCATCATCATCACATCATCATCATCATCATCAGAGACATCAACATCAGTGTTGCCGTACAACCATGAAGTTCGTCTAGTTTCATATGCATATATATATATATATATAATTATATATTAAAAGCCCTAGAGTAAAGAGAAAAAGAGTGGATGAGGGAGGGAGCTTAGTGCTGGCCTATGTCAAGCATTCTGAGGTGCCTACACCTCCAACCGCTCAATCAGACAATCTGGAAAGAAACTGACAGCATGAACTCCACCGTGATTGCAAATGACCTGCGGAGTGACTGCATGTCCTGGGGCGTGGTTTCACTTTTTGGCTGCAAAGCGTGTATCAGTTTATCCAAAAACCTGTGCCTTCTACTCAAAGACGGCATCGGTGTCGTCTGCATATTCCAGGTCAACAAGGTTATCGTTGGCAACCATTTGAACATCAGGGTTCTGAACGCTTTCTAGCGTCCTTGTCCCGTTGGTTACGAAATTGAACAGGGCTAGAGGACCTGTCACGCGGCCGCACACCGCTTTGTGTAGAGCTCCACTTTCCCACTCCCGAAGAATTGGAATCCAGTGAACTTTTATTCGCAAATTTCGGGAGTATTCCCTGTTGCGTAGACGTGTTAAGGACAACAGACAGGTTAACTGAATCGACCGCGCCTTGGAATTCCAGGAAAAAATGCGGGTCGTTTATAGTACCTTGTTCTAGCATCTAACGGAATGCACAAAAAATTGAAAATAATCGTTCAGCCTTGGAACTCCTCCGGTGCCTGGCTGCCATACCATGCACTGGAAACACGAGGTCTGAGGTACTACCAGGTTGCTCAAGCCTAGACAGAAACAGTCGAGATGCAGATGTTTGGTTCGAACCACGGACCTTGCTCTCAGTAGGTTTGCGACTTAACCACTTGAAGTCTGATAGTTAGTCGCGCCGAATTATTTTCGGGACCGGCGGGATCATTCCTCTGATATTCTGTTCTATCTGATATCCACTGTTTGAGCGGACATGGTAGCGCCATGTCCGAGCACTGTGTAAAGATGTGGCGATCTCGTCCCAGTACCAATTGACATCCGACGGTGGAGCAGTTGGAAGACAGTGCAGAAGACGACTGTGATGAATTCTGGACTTGCCTGCTTCCCAGTTACTGGGCGGTTGGTTTCCCCGGGAAGTGGAGAGGAAAACGACTTCGGGTGTGGTCAAAGTCCACATAAGTCACCATCATCATCGGCAGTATGACATCAGTGTTCAACACTGATGCTTCACTGCTGTCGACATAAGCGTTCCAAAACCTGCTTCACTTAGTTATTGATCCGCACCATGGACAACTAATGGTGATGGGATCAGTTTGGGTTCGGGGCTGGCGCGCGGCTGAAGCACAACATGTGATCAGACGACAGCTATTTCGGAGTTTAATACCGCATACAAAGAGTCCGTGATCAGCGCATATTTGAAGGCTCTTTCGCCGTTGTCCATAGATACCAAGTCCAATCCAAGTCGACCACCCAATTGAGTATCAGATTCGCTTAGTCTGCCCAGCTCTGTATTCAGACCTCCGAGAACTTCAACGATATCTGAGCTTTTAGCTCGCCGTAACAGCGTATTCAAGGCGTCATGAAGCTTATATTTGAAATCAGAGCTAGAGTCGGATGGAACACAAACAGACAACGATCAACTTCCCGCTAGTGAGACCTCTTCACGGACGTTACCAGACGAATCGCACGCAGGTACCTATCGACAGGTATCCAATCAAACAAGAAGCCTTCCATCTAGTAACTTGGGACGCTGCCGAACCCCGCACATCCTGCTGCAACGGCCTCCGGGTCGCTAGAGGTGCACAGTCGGTAGCGAGTGGAGAGTGATGGCACAGTTATCTCAACCACTGTGCCTGTATCTTGAAGTCTTGTTTCTGATACCCTGCACAGCAAGAGCACCTTATCATTCTGCTTGCTTCATATTACGAAGCTTGAAAAGGGGCCGAAGAAAGGCCGTCGAGATTTGAAAGTCTATTTTGAAATGCCAGTGCCGGTCAAGACCGAACGGGTCCGTCAATCCTAATGGATGGGTGTACACGTAGATAGTTATTAATGATGTAGTGGAGGGGGAAGAAAAAGTGACAGAAGGGAGACGTCAGCGATAGTCTGTTTTCACTTATCCATCCTGCTGTATGCAGGAACTAGGGCGACCTGGCTGATGACACATCGCAAGGGCTGATGTATCATGAGAATATTTGCACATGTCTAGTTCGTGGTTGTACGTGGTCTGATATATTGCCAGGGCGCCCAGATCTAGACAGGAGGACGATTCTGGTCCTGCACGAAAGCTTTTGCCTCAAAAGTTTAACCATAAGGTGGTGTCCATTGCGTTGGCCAGGAAAGCCAGTCCAACCATTCTTGAGCTCACACTCCACTGGACATATCATAATTCGCTATATTACACGCCCTTCTATACTGGAAGCTCACTTTTCAGACTCCCTCGACAGTGTCAGAAATGCGCACAGCAAGCAAACGGGACAGCCAAAGTTATCTTATAAACACCTTGGCTCATTGGCAGATGCCAATCGTCGTTTCGAAACGTGTTTGATTTTACCGATTTTCGAGAAGTAGTGATCCGTGTTGTGGAGTAGTGGGGCCGGTATTGCGGAACTGCTCTGGTCTCATCATCATCATCATCAGTGTTGACACTGATGCTTCACTGCCGTGCTCCGGTCTCTCCTAAGGGATTTGGCCCATCAATCTAACAGCAAAGTTCGTGGGGCCCATTGATCCATTCCTAGAAAGGCTGTTGTTCGCGATGGGCCCAAATAAGGGTTTTGTACACCAAATGACTGGCCATGTGTGCCCCCCACGACTAATGCACTTCTTATCGGGTTTGTCTGGTGTGTCACCTTGGTACGCAATGACGGCCTTGTCGTTCACAGAGCTGATAGACCTGAGGGTCATCGTGGTCATTATTATCGTCTCCCTTTTTGGCCGTGCCCATTGCGTACGCACACGCACCTGGCAAACTTCAAACCAGGATTCTTGGACCAAACGGTAGCTGATTTCTCTCAAAGGACTCGTTGACTTACGTTATTGGTATGAAACCTACTTTTCGTCACCAAATACCGTGGCTTACCTAACTGACATTTTATTTCTCTTTGCAGTGTGCAATTAATTTAACCGGAGATGCCCGACCAATTCGACTCGCACTCTTGGCTCAAGTCATATTTTCAAAGCATTCCGCATGAAATTGATGTTGATGTAATTTCGGAATATATTTCAGTGATTCTGGAGGAGGCCGATGCCTCTGAGTCTTCGTTGTGTACAGAGATAGAGAGCCTATTGTCAGCTTACCTGGTGCGTTCTCTTTCCGTGTTCAGCCTGCAAGATTGACTTAATCTGAGTGTACTCAATTCACTATCTTGTTGTCTTGAGAGTGATACCTATTGTTGTGACCTTATTAACCAGGACCTACCACAACCGGCCTGTTTAATCGAGACCCCGAACAGCTGTTAGCATGATGCATGGATGAGGTCATAGAAGATGATAACTTTATTGCTGCGTGCTTAACTCGTTAACCGTTTGTGTCTTGTCCCGGGAAAAAAACACCCGTCAAGGCAACTGTATTTCCTTGTTAAGGCCCTGCCAAGTCTTAACCTAAACCGGCTACAATGATCTTATGTATAACATTGATTAGCATTTACTTCCTTAAGTTCCGATGATTCCATGAACAACGGCACGCAGTCCAGCGAAAAACGCCGAGCCTCCGTACTTTGAGAAATCCTAGAATGAAGCAGTTCGGATCCAATGTCGTGCTGTTGCCTGCAGTTGGAATGTGAGAACAGTGAGATGTTTCCCCAGGCACCGATGCTGCCATCCCTGGCAAAAACGGGCTGAAGAAGATCGCTCCTATAACCGCGCGCTGTGATTGCCCAACGGTTGACCGTGACAAGTTATTCAATATGGCCTAAATACAATTAAAGCCTGCTAAGAGCCCCACGCGGCTCCAAAGGCATTTTCTCTGCCCATTAGCCTTCGGGCTGCGCTAGCCTTGTGCACCCAATCAGGTCAGACTGTTGAGTAATCGGCTTCAGGTATGGCTTCCGAAGAAAGCTTTAACAGCCGCTGTCTCGCGTTTCGGACTTTCATGTCAGAGGCTAGAGAGAGGGTTCCCAAACAGCCTCCCTCATAGGCCAGACTTTTTAATTAAAGGCCCATTTTGGGATAGAGCGTACATTGTTGCGGTTCGATCCATCCTGTCTCATGGATCAGCTGTGTGGTCGCTACATGCCCGTCTGCGAGGGCTTTTTGACCATCTTTGCCTCCAAAGCATTGCACACGTCTGGTGTAGACATCGGATCAACCATGCTCGGCTACTCCAAATTGTATCAGGAAAGGTGAATCCCCGTCGACTGGTCAACTGGTCACATTCCATAACCCACTAGCCTATTCACTTGGTATGCCAGAAGGTCGTTTACCTCATACAGGCCTCTTCGTCATGTATTTGGTGGATACGACCCAGGGGTGGTCACTTCATGACAGCAACGATGCATGGAGGCCATCACCGTTCAACTCAGTCGCGTTGGTAACTGCCGTCTTCCTGATGGGGACCGCGGAACGTAAACGGTAGTGACCATACATTTATGGGTATATCACACAGCTAATTGCGGTCCTGTCGCTGTCTGATAGGGCAGGGAGCAATGGATTTATCCCTCGAGGGCAATTTAACCCCAGTGAACTGATTGGGCACATGACAGACGCATGGCTTTTATTCCATTATTATTGGGCGAGATGGCCCAGGTGGTTAAAGCGCAAATTTACTGACCGGAAGGTCTGTGGTTCGAACCCGACCTCCGCCCCTCGACCTCCCCTGTCTAGGCTTGGGCAACCTGGCAGTATCTCAGCCCTCACGCTTCCTTCGGGTGGCATGGCAGCTAGGCACCGAAAGGGTGCTACAGCTGAAAGATTTTTTTAAGCAACAACTACAATTTGTTAAGTTACAAATTTTTATCCTGCACGGAAATGACTGTGTGGATAGAACACTGTCGTCTCTCCTAGATGAGCTCTTCCAAAAAGATCACCTAACTCACATCGTGAACAGCCATTCTAACCCTGCAAACACTGGTTCCCTCACTCCTATGTGCAGAGAAGCGACAACTTGCGTTTTGTTCTAAATATGGGGTCAGCCTGCACTGCACATGACTGCATCACCATACTCTGGCTAAAGCTACCCTATTTGACTGGATCTTTTGCTTACTAGGATGTTCTCAGCTTTTATCACCACACGAACCCCAAAAGGATCTTATACATACATAGGCGACCAAGTTTTTTCAGTTCAATCCGCAACGACGGGCCGGTGGTTCTTTGAAGCAGTTTCCGAAGCATACACTGCAAACGACGAGGTGGGAAAATGATGACTCGTCAAGAATGTGTGACAGTAGTTGGAGCTGCTCCTCTGACCCTTCTTGCACCTGGCTAAAGATGGTGACCAACATCCGGTCGTAATATACTTCCGTTTTCGATCTGCTTTGAATGAGTGAACATTCGGAGCTGTATGAGTTTTTTTGAGTGGCGTTCTTTGGTCTTTCCTCTCGTCCACATAGTCCTTTCTCAATATACGGCTTTCTTCGGTATAAGTTCACGGGAGTGCAACAGTGAAGCGCGGCATTAGTGTAACTGCCGATGGTGGTGGCATTCTCGATTCTGGAAGCTCTTATCCTGCCGACTTCGCGGTCACACTCCGTGTGGATCTACATTTCGCTTTTACGGCGATAATTTGTATTCTTTGTTTTTTTTCCTTGCGGTAAATTTGAATGAAAGTTGAAAACATGGGTGAAAATACTGCTGAGTATAGTATGTGGTGGGCACGATGTTTATTGTTCGGTGGTAAACCACAAGGATTTTTAGTACTTTTGGGGCGGAAATATTTTCTTGTAACCTTCCTCCACCCGAGAGCGTTCCAAAATCCCATTGCGCGTCACTTTGTCGCGTAAACGTCGTGTCATCAGCTTCTCCTTTGGCGGAATCCGCAGGTTAATCGTCTCCCTTCGTTTTCGACTGATGGCTATAGATATTGCTCTATTCCCGTGGGGTCCTAGACCTTCGCTGTAGATTGTCGCTGCTCCTTGTTGGGGTGGGAGACAACCATCCAAACTGAAAACCATTGTATGGGTTGTTTCAATATTGTGACGTTTCATCAATCGAAGTGACACTATATCGTGTAAAGCCTTGTGTCGGTGATGTTTCATCCTTGAATTCATGGTAAAATCTGGAATGCTTATACAGACGACTAGGCACGGTGAAACTGTAATTTGGCCAGCGAAACAGACTCGTTTTGCAGATGAAGTTCGTATTAACGGGAGAC
This sequence comes from Clonorchis sinensis, assembly GCA_003604175.2. Classification (NCBI taxonomy): domain Eukaryota; kingdom Metazoa; phylum Platyhelminthes; class Trematoda; order Opisthorchiida; family Opisthorchiidae; genus Clonorchis; species Clonorchis sinensis. The sequence continues at coordinate 13,442,943 of CM030375.1, forward strand.
TTGGCTGAATCCCTCGTTTATATCCGGCATATTCAGTTAAAGAAGACCATAAACGAGGGATGCAGTCGGGATTCATCTTAGTTACCCGTTAGCACGCAGTTGGTTCGCAAATGCGCGTGTCTCCCTAGTCACCTACAATCTAGTGTTCAAGTATGACTTAAGGTTGACAGACACTCAGGGCGTTCGCCTTTCTGTAAGCTCCAAGGAAGGCGGAACTGGCCGTAAGCTATTGATTAGTTCCCAGAAACCTTATGATTACTGTGTCCCTTCAAGCAAATGCTTTTACTCTAGAAAGGTTTACATACATCCGCATACCGTCCAGTCGTTTGGACGATGGGCGCCTGTATGATGTATGACGCGATTCACATGCCGGATTTATGAGAACTCCGTATTCTGGATCACCAGGTCCCTTGGAAACGCTCATTCCAGTTGGTTTGTGCAAATTACAGTCGTTTGACAACCAAGTTTCTTGGACCGATTGGAGCTACAATGTGCGACCACACTCGTCCTGACAACGATTGGGTGCCCTGACAGTATCCCAATTCAGTTCAAACCAAAAAAAACATATCTTCAACGATGATACTGGTGGAATACTAACCAGTCCTTTCAACAAATCAACATATTTCCCCTTTTCTGTAATTCTGTTTCAGACTTGGGACCATTGGGTCCATAAGTTCACCTCATAGCGGCACGTTTGACCGTGCAACGAGCCCAGTAACAGTGGTTAACATCCGTTCCGAAGGCCCTTGTTCGAATTCTGCAAGAGCACCGTTTAATTACTTGCGGACTCCGTCTAGAAACTTGTATATACATGTTTCATCACTGAAAAAAACGTGAAATGAATACATTTTATCTGATGTTTAGTCGTTGGGACTGTTTACCCTTACCACTATGTCAATTCATATGCCTTTGACCTTTCGTTTTGTTCAAAATTCACCAAACAGCTTTTCTTTTCTCTCCCGGGTAACAGACAGACGATGTCAGCAAGAAATGTAGCTCAGAAATTGTCCGGCATTTTATCCGGCGTAAGTTCTCCATTGTATTTCTGTTTTGTTTCAACTTGATCTGTTTTTTTAAGGGGGAGGATAGTGGTGGTGTAATATGGTGAAAAGAAGGAGGCTGTTTGCAGCACAGTGGCGTCTTCAGGCGACTTCTGCCTATACTTTCAACTCATTCAAAAGCCGTCATCTATGTTTCTACTTACTGGGACTTGTATAGCAATTATTCGTTAGTTTGTTCACTGAGCCATCGTATGCCGGAACAAATCACGCCCGGTTCTTATGTCCAAGGAAGGTTGCTAGCTCGTGTCAGGGTCTTTTGTGCGCACAAGCTTGGGCAGTATTAATGGACCAACTGAAGGCTAGCCTACTCACAGCCATGTGGCACAAACCACGTGCTCCAATCAGCCGTTCGTACCCAGTCGCCCAGCTAATCCTGCTTTCATCAAAGAGACAAGTCAATATCCGATGTGCGCGGATTGTACCAGATCTCTCTTCCTCGCTCGCCAGTGCACATGGGGTTGGGGTTGGCAGAACCCATAGGAGCTTATGCGAATGCGTCTCAGAACGTTTGATTTGTTGTTTGAGTCAAATGACTAATCGATCAACCGATGATCCGCAAGCTGAGACCCGAAAATCTGCCTCATCGATCGCCAAACATTCTATCCACTGGACACAGAGTTGACAGCAGTTCAGTGTTTTACTGCTGAATGTCGACTCGGAATTTTTAGCCTTCACTAAGCTCCTGTAATCAATCAATACTGCTCCGGCCTGTACGCACAAAAGACCCTGACATGAGCTCTCAGCTTGACTTGGACTTGAGAACCGAACCTGATTGGCCCGACTAGTTCGGTTTCACTGTTTTATTGCTGTTCATTCCTTACTGTGACGCAGAATTCAGCAACTACATTTTTCGGAACCCACATCACTTCTTTTTCTACCCTAGGCACGTAGTGCTCCAATATTCTTTGGTGATGATGACACTGTCCTGTCGAGATGTATGGTATCCAGACACTCGAACGCAGCTTTTAACTATGGCTACACGTGCATGTTGGTTTCTCCACATTCCGAGGATGCCGCATCTTAAGACCATTTTTTATCCTCAGCTGTATGATAACTCTGCGTCGCCTACTAAGAGTTTTGCATTTAGGTCTGGCATTACGAAGCTTTATAAGCAAAACAGTGGGAAAACGCAGATATTTGTTAAACAGAAACCCAGTTTTATGCTCGGCCACATCCATCACTGCATAACGTCAAGAATCTCCACTCCCAGTCTGTCGTCGCTCCTGATTAGCTTGCCTGTTGGAATGTAGTGGTCGATTTCGTGTGCGGACAGTTACTTGGAGCCTCCATAAGAAGTTAGACCAACGAAAAACAAACAGCTTTGTGCGGGTACCTCATTTCTCCAGTGGAATTCAGTTTTCAAGTGAAAATTGACTGTTTTCGCTAGCAGACCTACCTTACGAGTGAAATCAAATTGTACTGAAGAACCGAGGAGCGTTTGCATAGGTGAGAAACAACGGCAATGTTCATCTGTAGAGAGTCTCTAACCCGTGACTCTACTTCCAGTGGTCGAGTAATATATACACCATTCGGCCGCGAGTGGTTGATCACCAGCGTGATTACTTTGCACTTGGGCAAGATACATACCGCCACTCAGTTCGCGTCACATCATACGGTGTTCACCATCTTGGACGGTAGATCTGTCTTCGATCGTAGCTCGACACACAACTTCCGCTCGGGGGTGCACCAAGGGTCTGTTTACACGAGACTATCGTCACATTGTTCCAACTGACGGGTCCAACTCGCGAAAAATTTTTGAGGTGTCTCATCCTTCAACGACTCTCATGTGAAAGGATACCCGGCGGCTTGAGCAGACTGGTTTCAATAAAACGCATCCAGCTGTTAAACTGACAGACAAAATCGTGTCATTCTCTTATCGATTTTACAAGAGGATCAGGTCTGTCACGTAATGCACCATTTTCTTGAACCGCCTATCAATCTAAATATCTAATGCCGACTCGTCATAGTGTAAGGAGGAAAGCGCTTCGCCGAGGAGTTGTTTATTAGCAAACACCAACTAAAAGTTGCGAACTATTGGACAGGAAAATCAACGTCTCATATGCACCTTGTTTTAAAAAAAACTGAATATCGTGACGCGTCTTCTTGAACTGTCGTAAATATTCATTGACTATCACGCTACAAAGCAGTTCCACCATAATACCGTAATAAATTTCACCTTCCATTAGACACGAAGCGGAGTAATGAGAAGACCACGTATTACTTGCATGCCTCATCAGTAGTGTCCGCCGTTACAGCAGTAGAGATGGAATCATGTATTGATTGCTTCTAACCTACGTGACGTTCCAAGCTCACGAGGGCCGAAGTGGCTTAAAGTTGGCGATGATTATTTGGTCCTTAAAGCGGTTTTTAGGTTCAGTTTCAGTCAATCTTTCGAGTGAAGTCTGTGGTCTTGCTTTGTAATTCGTTTACATACAACAACCTACTGTAGTTGAAAGTGCGTGCGGATAGTGGGTTTGGCGAGGCGTAATTGAACAACAGTGGACGTTTTCCGCGCCGGTTTCCATGCTACGTAACCGCGTCAATTTTGTCTCTTTCACAGACAGAGATCAGTGTTCGGTTAAATCAGTGGAGCAGACCAGTTCGGACGTTGACCCTGCAGCTCGTGATACTGGGGACGGGGACTTACTTTTGAAAATGGAAGAGCAAATGCGTGCCTTAATGCAAGCCGACTACGAGAAGCAACTGAAAGAGGCTGAAACCCGTGCACTAGAGCACCGCAACACCCGAGATGCCTGCACAACTGCAGTGCTTCGTGATGCCGGTGTGGCTGGCTATCAGGGTGACTCGGAGACTGAGAATGACGTTGAGATAGCTATCACTAACGCAGCTTTCCAAGCCAAACAACTAATGGATGCTGGTGGGAGCAGCACCTTGGCCGTCTCGCCTGAGTTACACGGGGCTAGTGAATCGACCGAGGATGCAGCAGAAAGTGACCTAGACCTGCAAGATCTGGCGGATAAGAGCGGTTACGGAAATAGGTAAGTTTTCTTTTTCATGGCGCTCATTGTTTCTCTGTGTTTGCTGACTGTCTTTTGGCTTTGGACATGTGTTGAAGGTAGATGGTCAGTGCCCGGTGGAATGATAATCTTTTGCACTCAGCCATAGAGTGCTACCTTTCGTTTTTCATTGTTTCGCTCAAACTATCCGATGTCACATTTTCCAGGACTTTCTGATGTTTACGTACATCCAAGCTTGTCGAAGAGTTTTTGTCCCCGAAACTTGTGCAACTAAAGAACGCTTAGCCCCCCAGTGAATCAAACGCTGTGTCGTTTAGACGGATCTCACTTATATGCTGACAGATTTTTGGCCACGGTCTTCGGTCACTGGACCTTAAGCGCTCTCTGAAGCGGAACAAGGAGTGAATTTTCCACCATTTTGAAACTACTCAGAGAGCACAGTTCTATCCATTCCGGGACCAATTTTTAACAGTTTTTTTATGAAATCGCTAAAAATCATCATCGCACTCGAACTGGGAAGGTGATATTTGCATAGTGTCTGATTCGTTAGATACCTTGTTTTCCCTCAATTGTCGTTTGGGTACTGTACGGTGGCCCTATAGCGATACAAATCTTACTTTTGTGGCTACCCATATCCACGCCTCGTGAACCGGACTGTTTAGATCGCCATTTTTGACCATATGTTGTTCCGGCCCCAAATGTTCCACCAAGGCATGCAGATGATTTTGAGTCTTCAGAAGTAACCAACAGACGTTTTCGTCCAGACGCCACCTAATCCGAGCGTAATGCTCTCGGCTTGCCTTTGCATACGATTTGAAGCCCTTCAGTATATTCCAGACAACCGATCCCAGTTGCAGGCGTGGCTTCACGTTTTAGCTGCACTGCCTTCTTCGTATGTTTGACTTGTAACAGGAAAGGTTCTGTCCATAAGTGTGTTTATTCCCATGCTCTTGGACACTTTCGGACCTCTTGACTGTCCTGTCATGGGTGAGCTTCCTCCCTTTTTCCTTTCAATTTTTACGGGAGCCCTCTTCCACCATGTTTTCTAAGTTTAGTGTTCAGTTTCACAACGTGTGTGTATGTATGTACGATGGTTCGGATCATTCCAGCTTATGGTACCGGGTGACGTGAGAGGTGCGTAAAACGGTTTTTCAAAACAAAGTGAAAAAGAACAGCGGGTTAATGAGTAAGAACAACAGAATAGTAACAATACCGCGACTTGTTGTGCGACACCGTCTTGTCAGTGAGTAACTCCGACCATGGATCTGGTGTTTCTCTGACACCCTAGCCTTGCAGATGACATACACCAGGGCAACCAAGATCCTTGGTGCTTTTTTATGCTCCCTATCTACGCCATGCGTCGTCCACTTTGTGCTATATCCCAGTCTGAACCTGTCTCAGAAGACAGGCCACAGCGAAAAGTCGATCACCAGGCACATTGAGCACATGTCCCAGCCAGCGTATTTGGCGCACTGATCAACTCATTGACTGAGCAATTCGTTGGTTTATTGCAAAACGTCGTTCATCGCACTTCACTAGTGCTAAACCGATTCTACCGTGTTACATACATACGCAGTGTTTGGAGGGCACCAATTGTCAAAGTCGAGTAATGATCTTTTATCTTCAAGGCGCAGCTACCATAATTCACAGCTTTGAAGTAGAACTCGAGGCGCTGCCGCGTTGTAGACCTCGTCGTTCACCGGTAACCTAATGTCACGTTGATCCCAGCAGTGCCTGATTTGGAGAAAAGCACAGCAGGTGTTAGCGACTCTAGCATTCACTTCATCAGCAATGCTGGCATCCGTTATGGTGCAACTGTCATGATCATCACCGACAGCAATACAATATCTCTAGTGTTGTCGGGTGCCATGATGAGCTTTGGTAACCCACTCGTGAAATCGTGAAGTGGCACCTTTTGTGGAGATAGGCGAATCTATGCTGAATAACCGGGAAACACTCTACAACTGTTTCATGTTTATTGGGAATCAGCAGCAGTGCGTATCTCACGAAACTCCCTGGAGTCTCGAACCCGTGACCTCCAGGATAGCAGTTTGGACAATTAACCGCTCGGCCACGTGCGGCTGATCGGCACTTAGATCAATTAACCAATCGCACTTACGCGAGTCGTCTCGGGACCAACCAATTAGTTTAGAGGTGTTAGTTACTGTTTAGAAACCACATATGCACAGACAGAAGAGGAGCAGTTTACCCGCTGAATCCCGAACTGACGATGTCGTCTCAACTGGTGATGAAACTTTTGGAATCCAACTGCCAAGCTTGGTGAGCAGACCAACGACCAAGTGGGATTATCTCGCACTTAGCATATAGCGCCACTCCTCCTGCAATCACAGCATCCACATCGCGTGGTCACGTGTTGGTTGATTGGCTACTCGAGTGACGACTTTTGAGGATGTGTCGGTTGGAGACTCCCTGGCGTTTCCTGAGGTGCGCACTGCTAAGAACGGAACAGCTGTTCTCGTTTTTTCCGCATAGATTACCTTCACTAACACGACGAAATCATCATTACAAATCCCTAAGTCTCCTCACACTATCAACAATAGCACTTTGGACTTTGAAGGTGAAAAGTTCACGCCAAATCGCATTGTTCGGATTATTTGATTCATTTTGAATGTGGATGAGATCTGAATCAAGTGGTGCAATATTCAAGTCTTTCAAGATGCTCCTCCACTCCAGGTGTAGAAGAGATTGCGAATGTTTCTTCGGTACTTAGGAAGTTGGCGAGGAAAGGTGACAGAGGACAGTCCTGGTGCATTCTAGAGATTGCCCTTCGCTGATTGATTGTTGGTCTGTTCGCCGAGCTTGGCAGTTGGATT